>CM066318.1:76845878-77472628 GCA_033807775.1 Saussurea involucrata | reverse complement strand
GAATCAAATAGCAAACAACAAAGAGATGTAACCTGTGGTATTTGGAGAAGACGCGTGCAATTTTCTTCAACCCATATCGTTCTCCTTAATCCATCGAGAAGGATTTTATGACCCCATTGAAGATGGTCTAAGCAACAAGTTTTTAGGTTCAATGAAAACCCGTTGTCTCTTGTAACCTATCTAGAGGTCAACAAGACATGTTAAAAGTAACATTTTAATACTAACATAAAACAACCATTTAAATTATAAAAATACAACCTGCATAAAATTTAGCTACATTCAAAAGATATTAAAAAGGCAAAGGAGACCAACTACACTTCTTCCACTTTTAAATAAACCATACATCATTCACATCCCAAATCAGCTTCCGCTTGCAATTTATCATTTGAATGATTTCATGACAAACTCAATTTTTACTAAAAGAGAAGTAAGCAAATTTGAAGCCAAACTTTGGCAGTTCTGTATCAAGTATTAAGAAATGACAAGACCTTCCTAGGCTCAACTGTGCTTAGTGATGATGAACTACTTCTTCACTATGATCGAGATTTAACGTCTTCGAATATTATTTTTGTCTTTTTTGTTGCGGCTTAATAACCTTTACTGTTATTGGCAGTTGCAGGATGGTTTGGTGCAGAATGATTAAGAGGCTCTTATGATATAGTGCAAAATGAAATATGGTTGTTTGATAATTGTTAAGAATGAAACCCTGCCGCTGAATGGTTAAGGAAGGCCCAAGATACAAAATCATTTAGAGGGTTTTAGAACCATTAAGAGGCGATTCAGAGGTTTCCTCTTAATGGAACTATTAAACAGCCCCTTTAGTCTTCTTTTCAGGATCCTCTCTTTGAACTCTTTTCGTTTTCCTTCTTTTCCGTAAACATTCTGAAAATTGTAGGTTAAAGCTTTTTGGCATACACTTTTTCAGAAACTGAGGTCTTCATGGAAACAACCACTTTGGAGTAGACGTCATGTCTGCTTACATCTCACCCCTTAGCAACTCCTCCACCCTGTAATTATAATCATATACATTTATTTTATCATTGTGTTTGATTCTTCTATTAATTTTACCATCATTAGTGTTCAACTTACCACCAACATTGCCCCATGAGTTGTTCTTACCCGGTGCAGTACTAAAACTTGGAGAATCAACAGGGCCTTCGACTTTCAACCGTGTGCCAGCTATTCCTGCATCATCTGCATTTTAAGCTTTCACACCACTTGACCCCATTTCCCAGCAACCAGCTTTCTTTTCACTTGCAGCTGAACTCAGATCTTGTGTCGTTTTAGTCTTCTAAGCAGAAACTCTAACATGTTCCGGTCATAGCAATAGAACTTGAAACAGTACATATATATGAAAAATAACAAAAACACAGACCCCATGCATATACTATACCTTTACACTGGCTTCATTATCCACAGAGATAAAGGTAATCGCAGAACTGGATTCTGGTCGAAGCTAGCTGCACCAAGAAATCATGTTATCATTGTGTTATTTAATGATGTCATGTCCAAGCGATAGATGGGAGATGAGAATATCATAACTAAGAAAAGTAAAAGTTTAATCAACTGGATGAAGATATGACTGATGCGCCTGCCGCAGAAAAAGGTGCCCAAGAACTCCTACATTCACAGAGTACTGAAGTTATCAGGTAACATCAAAACTAATGAGAGATTAAAGCAAACAAAATTCATTTATTTTAAACTACTGACCGCAACACCTATTGATATGATGAACACTTCGAACACAGAGATGGAACACAACTTAAAGACTAAATAGTTTTATTAATACACGAGATGCAAATAGTTCTTCTATCTAGGAAGACAACCAGTTGCACCATAAGATATAAACTTATTTGGTTATCTTTGCTTTTCTAATACCACGGTACTATTGGAAGGTTATACAAGTTGCACCATGTAACGGCAGTTAGCAACATCTGGGCAATGTTCTCACAAAAAGACCATAACACAGCAACACAACAATACTGAAATTAAAAAAAAATGAAGTCCATACACTTTTATTTTGCTCACTATGAATTCATCATTTTTTGGATCACTAAAAATATCAATTAGACAGATATAAATAGTTGACATGGTTTGACAATAAGAGAACATACCCGTGGAACACAAGCTCATGAACTTTGAGACTATTCTCCGTGCTCGAGCTCGATGAACCCTCTGCTTTTCCACCTACCTTACAACTGTTTCTCTTTTCTTCTTACGTTCACCAAAAGGTCCAGTAATACTCCCTCTGCCCCAAAATAAATGTACACAATGAAAAAGAAAGATAGTTTTCAAAATGCATAATTATTCCACTTTTTAACTAACTAAAAAGAAAATTTTACCCGGAGCTTAATAAATTTCTCTTTCTTGTAATAACAGGCAGAATTGGAAACTAAATACTTTTTTGTTACAGAGGACACTTATTATGGGATGGAAGGAGTATAGAAGTTGATGTATCTTGACTACTGAATATTTTGCTCTAGTCATTAGCATTAGGGGCTGTTTGTGTACCTCTTAATAGTTCCATTTAGACACAACCTCTGAATCACTAAGAGGAGTCTTGTTTGCCAAAAAAGAAATCTGCCTCTTAATGGTTCTAAAACCCTCTGGATGATTTTGTATCTTACGCCTCCATTAACCATTCAACGCCCTAATTTCATTATGAACAATTACCGAAAACAATATTTCATTTTGCATTATATATAAGAGCCTCTTAATCATTCAACCACCTAATCATCCTGCACCAAACCATTTGCGACTGCCAAATAGTCCCTTAGCCCCCTTCACCAATGACACATTAGGCCCAAAGGGCACAAAGAAACACAAGCTTGATTTATAGCTTTTAACCTACATTGACACCAAATTTATTCAATGTCTCCTTGCTCGTCATTTACGATCATCAGTGAAAATAAATTAAGGCCGAGGACAAACCTTTTGCATGAGGAACCCGGCAACAGAAGGCTTCAAATGCTTTGCAACACCCTCAGTGGATGCATGTGCCCGATGTGCAGTGCCAAATGCATCATTAACATACAAGTCACCTAAAACGAACTAATGTAATGAAAGCAAATCAAGCTAATGAGAAATGGAAATGATTAATCTTGTTCAGGAGCCAATAATCAAGCAGAGGCAAAAACATTTCTTCCAGCCCTCCAGTTAGCCACCAATCATGGTTTAATAGTATCTCATATTGTAAGTGATTATGACTTTGTTATATTAGGCATTAAAGGTAGTTTTGGTGTCCCTGAAGAAATGAAGTCCACATAGAGGTTGATCAAGAACCCTATTCATAAAGGGTGTCACCTTAATCAATGTGTACAGCTTGAGCACAATCACACAAATCTCATAACAAAATTTGGCATATTGAGGATCTTTCCATTGGTCATACCAACGCTTTTTATTGTTCATGGTCTTCCTGTTCTTCAAGTTATTTAATTATGCTGCCAGGAGTCTATAATTTGTTCACCCCACTTGCTATAACTCTTTGTCCCTAAATGAAGTGTGCTCATGGACAAAATGGTCTGGAGGGAGCGTAATGAATGAACCGAACCTACATAGTAAAAATCTAAAAGTATATGTACAAGTACTTCAAATTGATTGGTATTGCATACTTTAGACATGTAATGCTAGTTAACTCATATTTCAAGCATGGTAATTAGAAATAAAAACTGTGACATGAAGCAAATGGGCATTTGGTCTAGTGGTATGATTCTCCCCATTTAGGCACCAAGCTGATGAAAAGATGCAAACTTCCTTACCAGAATAAGCAATCATAAACCAATACATCAAGGTAATTCAATTATCAAGCCTGCAAGAACTGATCAGACAACGAACGAATCTGAAATTATCCATGTTCTTGCACAAGGATTCGTATTTTTATATGCAGAGCAAACCTAGAGAAATCGATGTCTGGAAAAAATGGACGTTGAAAACTGGAGAAATCAATGTTGAAAACTGGAGAAATTGGGCAAACCTGAAATGGAGTAGAAACTGTGAAACGTGGAATCGAGATGGAGAAATCGAGCAAACCTGAAGATGACAAATGGAGTAGCAGACGTTGAAAACTGGAGAAATTGAACTTACAGAAATTGGGCAAACCTGAAATGGAGTAGAAACTGTGAAACGTGGAATCGAGATGGAGAAATCGAGCAAACCTGAAGATGACAAATGGAGTAGCAGAGTAAACCTGGATGAAAACCGGAGAAATTGAACTTAGAGAAATTGGGCAAACCTGAAATGGAGAAGAAACTTTGAAACGTGGAATCGAGATGGAGAAATCGAGCAAACCTGAAGATGACAAATGGAGTAGCAAGTGAAGAGATATGGAGTTAAACTGGCGATGTAGAACGTGGAGGAGAAGTGTTTTAGAAAAACCAACTCTTAGAAAGTGAAACCTTTAGAAAACGGTTTTGTTATTCTTTTAATAATGTAGTAATAGATAAATGTGTAAAGTGAAAAATGAAAAAACAAAGGATATAAAATAAATTAGATAATAATTACCTATACTATGGACTCAGATAAGTCCAACCATCTTTGAATCAATCTGGGCCGTATAAACTCATTCCAACTTTTAATCTCCACCGTTTAAATTCATTAGGTCACTGATTCAGCCCATCCAGCCATTCTGCCCAGCTTCTCCTTCACAAACTCAACTCCCCCTCTCGCCCTCACTCTCTGATTTCTCTCACACTAACCCTCCCCCTCGCCTGATTACTCTCGCACTAACCCCTGATTTCTCTCCACGACCCAGTCCCACAGCTGAACTGCATAAATTCCCCCTATTTCGCCATTTCGGAGCCAAATTCATCCTTAGATTTTCAGTTTTCTTCTTCCCGCTTGCCCCCTATACACTCACTCGATCAAACCCTCCCTCTTCCTCTACGACACCTTCATATTCTACATTGTTCTGGAAAGCATCCACAAATATTTTGGTAAACCCACAAATCTTTTCCCAAATTAACAAGGTATGCAGCCTCTCCCGCTGCCTGTTCAGCACGCCGAGGAGGACTTGAAATCCTACGATAGCAACGATCCTAAAAAGCCTCTTCTTATGGCCATCAAAGGTCATATCTACGATGTCTCACAAAGCAGGTATATTGTTTAACTCTTTTTTACAATCGAATTTTGCGTTTTTGATTGGATTTTAGGCTTTTTTACCTTTTTGAGAAAAGGCACGATCTTTATCAGAATAATGGTTTTTTTTTTCTTTCTATTTTCACTTATTTTTAATGTTATTTATCTAATTGATGCGTTTTTTGGTTGAAGGACACGAATTCTGCTGACTTGAGAATTGGGTATATTCAAAATTAGGGTTTTAATTGGATTTTGGGTTGTTGATCAAGCTTATGATTCGAGTGTTTAGGAAGAAGGCACTTGTGTAAGTGGATTAGTGGTTTCCTTGTGATTCTTTTTGATTTTATTCTCTATGTTTGATGCTTTTCTTTTTGCTATTCTGTTGTGATTCCCTATTTATTCCCCTCTTACTCATCTATTTTAATTGTTTGGTAGTAAAAGGATAAAGGTACTATTGATTGCTTACAAGTTCTGTGGTTTCCCCTCCTCCCGTCTGTATACTATTTTCCTAAATTGATGCAAATATATATTTGTTGATGTGTTCATATGCAGCAAATAGTCACAATCTTGATCTCAACCTAGGGGTTCTCCCACTACAACCGACCCAGAGTAGAATCAAAATGTTCAGAACGTGTTCCAAACGTTTTTAAAAGGGCAACAACCCAACTTGATTGTCTGAAGAACCAGTAAGATGTTGACTTATTGTCGTCAAGACGGCTGCTCTGCTTCCGGAAAATTCAACGGCAGAAGGAAAATACAAGCGGTGGCTCTCGGAGTGGAAAGACAAGGTAAATGTATGAGATGATGATCTTTTTTTTCATTTGATTTCTTTCTTCTTTTAGCATCTTTGTCTGAACTTCTGTCCACTCGAATATTTATCCATCATGTTTTTATATGTATCTTGAGCTTTAAATATTAAAATTGTGATTTTGAAGCCTAATCACCAATTTGGGGCATTGTATATATACAATTCATTAAGACAATGTGTCCATAAAAACCATCAATAGGTAGATTGTTGTATCTTAATCCAAACGAGCCGAAAACATAATTAAAAAGATTGCTAGGACCCAAAAAAAAAGCTCCATAATTGCTCTTTCAGAAACTGTTTGTGATCGTTTTCTTCGATGATATAGATTCCCAACTCATTTCCATTTTTGTTGTTTTCTTGATTTTTACATAATTACAGGTCTTTTAAGTTTGGGTGGATTATAATGAAGACTTGGTTCCATTACTCTCTTTGGATCCAAATGTTGTATCATCAGACTTGGTTTCATAGTTTCTTATTCTGGTCTAAAAATTGGTTCATGGTATGGGATCAGACCTACTGTCGATTTTTATGTCTAACCTTTTCCATATTATTGGTTCCAGCGGCGAAATTCGATAAACTAGAAACAAAGTGGAAGCGTGAGGGTTTTTGATGTTCTTACTTCACTCTTGATGTGTTTGTGTTTCATGTGCCTGACACAAAACGGACTCCTGTTTTTGGCATTGATGCAGAATACATCAGGAAAGAAGTCCCTCTTCACGTCATGCCAACTTTATCTCTTCTCAATCTCGAATCGCCGATAACATCATTCTCTGATCTACAATCTGTGTTGTATGAGGAGGAGTGGACGGCATACCATCAAGCGATTTTACAAAACCCAAGGTACATTTGATACTTTATTACATCGTATGAAGCTTATGGATATGGGTTATTCTACTCAATACAGACTGATTTATTTGATGCAGAGACGGGAAAGTCCATCCGTTTTCTTTCATTCATCTACTTCAAACTTATCAAGCTTCTATCTGCAAATTAATGAAATATTGGTTAGACATTACTACTATACCCTTCCTCTATTCTATAACGTATAAAATCGTTACATTTATCTTCCTACCACATGACATCAAACCTTGATTTGCAGCTTAAGTCCTGCCATAAATTCTCTTCAAGACCGTGTATCAGAAAATGAGATTCGGGTATGAAAGCATTATATTTCATCTGTTCAGTTATTGCATATAATTAAAATTAGGGGTTGTTTACTACTTGCTAGCAGTCTCTTATTGGATAACAAGTGTTTACCCGATAAGAAGGGATGTTGTTTATCAACACACTCTGACTCACAAATATGTTGACCAGGATGCTGGCCGAGTAAAGAAGAGGTTGCTTTCTGACTTGGTCAGTGCTTCAGTCAACACTTACCCGGACATTTGGTAAACAACTATTTTTAATCAACACTTGCCTAGACCGGACCTCTTACCCAAACTGCAATCTTACGAGCCGTTTACCAAATGCTTACTAAGCATTTACGTGCAAGAGTTATCATTCTTACTTATCTCAGGGACGGACATAGGTGGGTGGCTACGGTGGCACACCCCTCCGTCATAAATTAAAAAAAATTAGGTTCGCGAAAGGTGCAACAATATTGTTTTAGAAGGTGCAACAATATGGAAAAATTCGTGGGTCCGTCCCTATTTCCAGGATTCTTTAACAGTCAAATCATACATCGAGAAGCAGTCTGAAGAATCATAAGCAGATTTTATCCTCCAATCGGTACCAAAATGTTGTATCACTTCTTTTTTGCAGGATTCATTATCGATTAGAAAAACCAAAAGCAAATTGATGTCATAAGACCAAAATCCTTTCACTTTTATCATTTTGTGGTTTGATTCTCTCTTTGATGGTCACATCCCTCGAAATATTTGTGTATGCGATTGCATGTGGATCACCACGTAGCATTAGGATCCGTGTTAATAATTGTTTATAGGAAATTGATAGGTGCCTGTGTTCCAACGTGTTGAATTCCGTGATTTTAGTTTTGCTCGATGATAAGAATTGCAAGTTCATCTACGTTGAAATGGTGAGCTATCCAATCGTTTCTTTTAAGATTCTCATGTTGATCCATGTTGAAATGGCAAGCTCTTTTATCGCTTCTTTTTTACAGAACATCAGACCCGTCGTCTCCTCTTTTTTGGCAGGATTCATCTTCGATTAGAAAAACCAAAAGCTGACTAACGTCAACTAGGTTTTTTATTACTGTGATATTTTCTTGGTTATCAATTTTCCTGTATATATAGAGGAATAACAATTAATTTTTGTTGCTATTAACGATTTGCCTGCTTTCATTTAGCAATAGAAACCCGTAAAGGCCGGTTGATGGTTTTGTCGAATATTTATAAACGATATTTACAAGGTCTGTTTGTGATTGAATTCAAATTTTTGTCACTTTCAAGTTTTGAAATTGTTTTGGTTTTGTGAATGGATACTCCACCTGGTAGCTATATCATACTTCCCTACAGCCTCAAATGCCCGAGCCCTTGATGTGATTCATCTTATTTTCTTGAAGCTCTCATTTTGGTAGATTTTCAATTGTTTTGATATTTTAATCTTAATATATGCTATTGTTTATAAGCTTGGTCTTAATTCTTTTAACTCTGTTAGTTAAAGACTGATAACCCTAATAACTAAATCTAGATTTAAGTCATGTCGTATATCCGACCAACGGACGTTTATAACACTAGATTAAATAATTGAAATGGTAAAGATGGGTAAAGAAACATAGAATACAATAAAGAAAAGGAAAAAAAAACTGTTTGGGTGCAGGGCTGTCCAGATTCAGCCGCTGGAATAGGCTGTTTCTGTCAAGGCGAGGTGTCGGGTGCTGTTTCGTGCAGTCCACGCAACCCAGTTCATGGTCTTCATAAGGAGATGCTCCCATTCAGCAATGGTGGGCGCGTGTCCTGCTGCACGTGCTGTTTTGGTTGGCTTAATGCTGCTGTTGGCAGCTGATGTCATGGTTACAGCTGTTAGCTGTTAATGCACAACTGCTGGTCCATTTCAGATGCGTTGGCCCTTGATTGGCGAGGTGGATTAAGTTCGTTTTGAGCTTAGGTTGCTGCGGCTCCTGGTGTGGTGTGGGTGTTTCCCTCTTCGCTATGGTGGTTTGTTCCTATTCTTAGATGCTTAGGCGGTGTTTAGTTTCAGTTGGGTTCGGCCACTGGACTTGATCCAGTTTGATGTAAATGTATTGTTTTTATTGGTAATATATTGGTATGCTTGCCTTTCAAAAAAATGTTTCACATTTTTTAAACATTATAATATACAAATCCTAACGAAATCCCTTGAAATCCTAGCAATTCCCGTAGGATTTTAAATCCTATGTTCGAGAGATTTCAAAGAAATCTTAGGATTTTAAATCCGGACAATCTTGCAAACCAAACGCAGAATTGAAATGGATTTGAAATCCAAGTCTGTTCAAATCCATTTTATTCCTGCAAACCAAACGAACCCTTACTGATTTCTGTCTATCCTCTACTTTTAGATCGTTTTGATTTCACGAGTGTATAGCAATTTTTGTATGAGAATTCCGCTATCTAGCAATTCCAAACATAACGACATTGAATTTGTATACCATATAAAATCATGAAATTAACATTGTGAATGACGGAAAATAGTAAACACACTTGAATATTCACACCTAAATCTCCATTAAAGTCATGTCGTATACCCGGCCACCGGACGGGTATGACACTAGTTAAATATAAGAGTGTAGAGAGTAACAAAAGTCTACATATAACAAGACTTAACGCATGAAATGGGAACGTGCGTAAAGATTTGTTTTTTCTTTAATTTTTTTTTCGACCAAATTCAAAACTTGCACAAAATCAATGTGCGTAAAGTTTGTTGCGCAAATTTTAGATAACAAGGAAAACTTCTTCCTAAATTGGTTAAAAAGTAACCCACTTGATAAATTGACTATTTCCATCAATTTCCCCCAACATATACGAACTAAGCATGTTAACATATATTTTTCTTTTTGACACTTATTTCAATTATATTAATTGTTATTATGGAAAATTAATTAAAATACCCTAAGTTTGACCATCAGTTACCAAAATGCCACAAATCTCTCCCATCTTACAAAAATGCCCCAAAAATCCGCGATGGAGCCCGCGATCGCGGGCCCCAGGCCACGTGTCACCAAACTTTGCCCACTTTGCCCGCGTTGGTCCCTCAAGAATGCCCGCGGTCCAGCTTTCCCCCCTCAAGAATGCCCGTGTTGGCAGTTTTGGTCCCTGCCCGCGTTTGGCCCCCGCGATCGCGGGCTAACCCGCTACTTTTCGAATTTACAGTTTGGTCCATGAAGTTTGTTGCAAATTTAAAAAAACATTAATGGTCCCTATAGTTTTTAGGTTATCATTTTATGTGGTTTTTAATGTATTGTTTCCTTTCCATTTTAATGTTTTTAATATAGAAATTCACTTAAGTTATATAACAAGGAAATTAATTAACAACATCATATAAAAATTATTGCAAATCATCTTCCCAACCGAAACGGATACAGTGCATGTAAACAAAGAAATCTATTACTGGAAGGCGTCCTGGAGTCCTGTGATCAAGTTAACCTTTTCCTTGATCACGTCCTCCATTCCTATGTAGTCCGATTCGAGTTCTTCTAGTTCCTCTTCAGCTTCCTTAATCTCTCGTTGCAGCTGCCGAACGTGAGCCCTAGTCATGGCCAGTTCTCGTTTCTTCTCCGCTAGATACTCCATTTTCCCCTGCTGAATCCCCCTGTTATGGTTCCACATACCCTTTACCTTTTTGATATCGGCGTTCGCCTCATCAATGGCTTTTTGCACTGCGGGAGTAATTCGTTGACTTTGTCGAAGACCCGTCGGCATAAAATCATACATTGGTGGGGTTCTCATGCCATTATCGAAGTAGTAATTGTCGGATGCCATCTCCCAGTCTGCTTCCTCCTCAGGCGTGAATGGAAAATCGGCTGCAGTTCGCCCACAGTTTGTCCACTCCTCGTCTGTTTCCGGTACCTTCCAGGTACTCCGGCGAGCTCCATCGTTCAGTGGTTGGTAGGCTCCCGAACTTGAAGTTCCAGCCACATTCGCCGACCTGTTCCCCCTTGATCTTGAATCTCCATCCATTGTGTTAAGAAAAGCGAGAGTGTGTTTGTATAAAAGATAGATAGGAAGTTGTGATTCGTTTGAATAGTTCACTGCAAGATTCGTTTGAAAAGAGCCTGTAAGATTCGACTGAAAAAGTAACTGCAATATTCGTCTGCTCTTGAATAAAGGTCTTTAAGTAGTCAAACATAGCTAATTAATGAGAATTTAGATCAGATTTATATGGTACTGTCAAATGCAAGTTTCTATAATATAGATACTGTTCTACATTACATGATACCAATTTTTGCATCATATGAATCACTTCCAGACAACAAGAACCAATACACCAATAATCAAGAAATAAATGCTTGTTCATCCAATAATCTCTGTATTAGGATTATCGCAAGTTTCATAAACCTACTTACTAGGTGTTGGAAATATGAGTTTTACTAAACTTTGGACGCATTTAAATTTATATATATGTGTTATATATAACTAACTTTTAGTAGGTTTATGTTCTCCTATATGAGAGCTTCGAAATGATATATAATGCGTCCAAAATGGAGTATGTGTGAAAGAGATATCGATACTCAAAGTTGAGTAAATGGATGAAATTAGCAAAAACCAAATGAAGTAAACAGTAAGTCAATCACAATACTTTAACAAAATAAGTTAATACTAAAAATAACAATTATTTAATGTTACATAAACAACCTAACGTGGCCCTATTTGACAATGCTCATAAATAGACTCCGCCATATGTATGCGAAAATATTTGGCAACATCCTCGGCCTCGTCAGGGTGTACCCATACCTCATTGTTATTTATCAACATTTGGGCATTACGGCATACCCAGACACCGCAATCCGCATTTATCCCGGCCTGCTGGGGTACATTCTTGGCGAACTTATAGCGAAAGACACCTGTCATATCGCGACGTCTATCATCCTTGACCTGGCAAAAGAAGTCAAATAGCACAGCTTTAAACTTTGTCATCTGCTCTTCCAATTGCTGTCTGAAGAGACTGGCACTGTCGCTATCATATATGGTCATGGTCATAGCGTCAAGTTCAAACACTCCAAGCAGCCAATGTTGGGGATTAAGGCATATAGGGATGTACACCTGAAATATTACAATATTAGACAACTTAGTTAGCAACAAAACAAGTTAAATAAAATAAGAGTAAAACGATTTACATACCACATCGAGGAGAGCCCAAGAGGTCCCTTCCAAGCCATTGCATGATCTAACCACGGAGGCGGGACCTAGATGCTCAATCAACAAGTAATGAAAGAACATACTGAACATCATGGTCTACCTCGTGTCTGTTCTACGATGTCTTTGCAACAGCGAGACCCAACAATCGATGTGCTATACATAAAAAATAGATGGTTAGACATGTAAAATAAATATATTTGATTATATGACTATAATTAAACTTCATACTAACCACATCCAGTAAGTCAGACTCCAAAGGGTCAACGGCCAACAATACATTGAAAAACGAGGGGGTGATTTCCAAGTTCAAGTGAGGGATGAAGATCAAGGGGGGGAGGCGACCAGTCCGACACATCCTCAATATTTCCGACCCCAGTTGAGGCTCCGGTGAAGACACCTTTCCCTTTTTCTTTCCTCCCTTCTTTCCCCCCGCTTTCTTTGCTTGCTTTTTAGCGGCCGGTGGTGTCGTAGATCCTTGTTGGCCAAACGGGTGACGAAACCATTGTGAAATTTTATGCGACCGCTTTTGAGGGAGCGGGGTCACCTGTGGTGGTGGATCTACAACCTCCTTCGGGTCATCTTCCGGCTCCGAGAAGTGCTCCGAGAAGTGATCCTGGATAATAGGAGACCCCGTCTGAAAATTAAGTTATTAGATGTTTTAAGTACAATTTAGGAAATGTTCACAATTAAACCAAAACTACCAAAATAACTTACAGTATGCATTTCCGGGCTGTAATAGTCTCCGGCCGAACCGCCAAAGATGTCCGTGATTGCTGTGGTGGCGAACGGCGGCATCTGCGAGGTGTATGCCCCCGACATCCCGGCCTGCGTGACATTGATCATTAAAAGAGTTACAAACTTAGGAACAAACATATAACTATAATGGTTACTCAGTGTCACTTACACTCTCCGGGATAGTAGAATAGGATGTGGTGGCGAACGTCGTTTCGGCCCCCGACATCCCGGCCTGCGTGACATTGATCATTAAAAGAGTTACAAACTTAGGAACAAACATATAACTATAATGGTTACTCAGTGTCACTTACACTCTCCGGGATAGTAGAATAGGATGTGGTGGCGAACGTCGTTTCGGCCCCCGACATCCCGGCCTGCGTGACATTGATCATTATAAGAGTTACAAACTTAGGAACAAACATATAACTACAATGGTTACTCAGTGTCACTTACATTTTCAGGGAATGACGGATAGGATGTGGTGGCAAACGTCGCCTGTGCCCCCTGTCCGAACGGAGCGGGGATCGGTGTCGTACTCGACAGCTAAAACAAATTTAGAACGTAATATTAATATACAAACTAAATAAACGTGGCCAACAAATTAAGTTAAACACTAACATGGACAGCGCTAAACTGTCTGTAGACTCCCTCCAGTAACTGTACACGTGACTCTAGCGGCCCGTGGACGTAGTCCCACAGGTACTCATGACAGCCACGCTGTGGCTCGTAGGAAGGGCCCACCTGATATGGATCGTAAGGGGGCGGCTGGTAGGAGGAGGAAGGGGGCGGCGGATAGGGAGGGGGCGGCGGATAGGAGGAGGTAGGGGGCGGCGGATAGGAGGAGGAAGGGGGCTGCTGATATCCACCGGAAGGGGCCTGTCGTCGCTTTCCTCATCTTCGTCAGATGTGGAAGGAGAGGGACGTCGAGCCCTTGCCGCCTCTGCGTCAATAAAGGCCACACTGTCTCTGTACCAATCCGTGTCCATCTCGGCGGCAGTAGGCTCAAGGCGAGCGAAAGGCAAGAGTGACAGCTAAATATATGATAAAACATAAAAAAAATTAATAAGCGGGACTAACATAAGCAAATTGTAAACATAGTAAAAGAACTTACATGTCTAGATTCATTGAAGAACTGAACCCAAAGCGACCTACTTAGGGTAACACGCTTGTCCCAACGGGTTCCCCTAAGTACTCGGTCGTCGCGCTTGACGAAATATCGGATTGATGCGGGAAACATCTCCAAGATCCATATCTGGAATTAGACAAGAAGAGCAAGTACGTAAAAAGAAAAGCCAAACAGTTTGTATGTATTATTAACAATTGTTATACTACGTATCTAACCTTGAAGGCGTATGTAAAACCACAAAGGTTCATCTTTGCATGTCGATCGGAGTCGCGTCTGGCTATGGCTCGGTGCAAGATTGAGTAGCAATGTGTCCAGATATGGCTACCCTACGGGTAGCTGTTAAACAGCTCAAGGTCCTCGACGGCCCTAAGGACCGTCGAGGAAGCATACTGGCTATACTCACGCCCCATGAAGCCCATATCCACGATCACCACCAAGCATACACGGACAGCATCGGCGTCGCTTAGGGCACTAAGGCCCTCCTTCATCATGTCCCGGGCTGCCTTCAGCTTCAAACGAGATGCTGAAATGCCCCAAACCCTAGGAACGAAGGAGCAGTCTGCTAAGGGAGGAAGGGGGGAGCCTCTCCAAAACGTAGTCCTGTAATTAGACAGAACTCACGACGCCCAAAATGCAATCGATCGCCGAAGAAATCAAAATGCATCTCCTACGGCTCAGCGTTGGCGTCCTCGACCTCCAACTATAGAAACATGTGTACTAGCGTAGGGTCGCCAGCAGAGTAAGACACATCCATCCATGGCCCGAACGGTGTCCCTCTAAAGATAACCTCAAGGGTATCCGCACGATCACCTAATCCCGCAAAGCGGTTTCTTAAGTCCTCGATGTAGGCAACTTTGCACTTTAGCGTCAAGTCGATGTTAAAAAAATCCCTCTACATAGTCATTCACAGATGTTATAGTTAGTGTTATATATAGATGTTGCGGTTTATTTTATTTCAACGTATAATAGTGTTATATATAGATGTTGCGGTTTATTTTATTTCAACGTATCATATTGTTATATATAGATGTTGCGGATTATTTTATTTCAACGTATCATAGTGTTATATATAGATAAAGTGCGGTTTATTTTATTTCAACGTATAATAGTGTTATATATAGATGTTGCAGTTTATTTTATTTCAACGTATCATATTGTTATATATAGATGTTGCGGTTTATTTTATTTCAACGTATCATAGTGTTATATATAGATGTTGCGGTTTAGGGACCCTAGTTGTCATTCTTAAAAGTTTAGGGACCTAATTGGCATTCTTAAAAGTTTAGGGACCTAAATTGTCATTCTTAAAAGTTTAGGGACCTAAGTTGTCATTCTTAAAACTGTAGGGACCTAAGTTGTCATTCTTAAAAGTTTAGGGACCTAATTGCCATTCTTAAAAGTTTAGGGACCTAAATTATCATTCTTAAAAGTTTAGGGACCTAAATTGTCATTCTTAAAAGTTTAGGGACCTAAGTTGTCATTCTTAAAACCGTAGGGACCTAAGTTGTCATTCTTAAAAGTTTAGGGACCTAATTGGCATTCTTAAAAGTTTAAGGACCTAAATTGTCATTCTTAAAAGTTTAGGGACCTAAGTTGTCATTCTTAAAACCGTAGGGACCTAAGTTAACATTTTTTTAATAAAAAAGCACATTCTTAACAATTTTTTTATAAAAACACACTCTTAACAGTTTTTATAAAAAAACACATTCTTAACAATTTTTTTATAAAAACACTCTTAACAATTTTTATAAAAAAACACATTCTTAACAATTTTTTTTTATAAAAACACTCTTAACAATTTTTTTATAAAAACACACTCTTAACAATTTTTTTATAAAAAAACATATTCTTAACATTTTTTATAAAAACACACTCTTTAGAATTATTTTTATAAAAACAATCTCTTAACAATTTTTTTATAAAAAACATTCTTAACAAGTTTTTTTTTTATAAAAATACATTCTTAACAATTTTTTATAAAAACACATTCTTAACAATTTTTTTATAAAAACACACTCTTAACAATTTTTTTTATATAAAAACACACTCTTAACATTTTTTTAATAAAAATACTCCAATAACAACATACACATTATAACATACAAATATCACATTCAAACATAAAACCATACATATCATATATCTTAAAAATGTTAAACATAGAACATATTCAAACATAACAAAAGTTATAAACACTCTAACAACATACAAATCATATATTTTAACTTAAAATAACATTATAAAAAATAACAAAAAACATAAGGAAAACATACCACAGAGGTAATACGAGACATCTTCACAAAACCCGAACGCGTATTCCACACGAAAAAATTGAGAGAGTGGGAGAAAATTGAGAGAGTTTGATTAAAAATTGAGAGAGTTATTAAAAAAATGGGGTGTGGCCGGTTTGGTCCCCCCACCCCTCTTATATAGTGCGGCGATAGAGAAGAGAAAGAGATAGGGTTTGCCTCACAAAGAATTTTAGGGTTAACCCCATGCCGACGCGTGGCGGGTTAGCCCGCGATCGCGGGCTCTCAACGCGGGCAGGGACTAAACCTGCCAACACGGGCATTCTTGAGGGGAAAAAGCTGGGCCGCGGGCATTCTTGAGGGACCAACGCGGGCAAAGTGGGCAAACCTGGGTGACACGTGGGCCGACGCGTGGCGGGTTAGCCCGCGATCGCGGGCTCTCAACGCGGGCAGGGACTAAACCTGCCAACACGGGCATTCTTGAGGGGGGAAAGCTGGGCCGCAGGCATTCTTGAGGGACCAACGCGGGCAAAGTGGGCAAACCTGGGTGACACGTGGGCCTGGGGCCCACGATCGCGGGGCCCACTGCGGATTTTTGGGGCATTTTGGTAAGATGAGAGAGATTTGTGGCATTTCAGTAACAAGATGTTTGACTTAGGGTATTTTAATTAATTTCCCATTTATTATTATTAATTATAAATAAATGTTTATTATCAATAAATATTACATGTTAATTATAAATAAATATTAATTAAATTTAATATATATATATATTATTAATTAAATTTAATTAATTAATAATCATTAATTAACTTTAAAGTATATATTAATAGATATTATTAATAATTAATAATTATTTATATAGATCATATTTAACTATATAAATTATTTTAATATTTATTCAATATATTTAAATATCAAAAAGTAAATATAATAATTCTAAAAATGTGTATATAAGTTACATGAAGTTAACTTATTTCATTTGATAGATAATTAAAATAGACTAATGTAGCGTTTGGTTTACCAAATGAAATCTGTCGAAATTGGAATCTAAAGGAACTTGAATGAAATTTAATTATGTTTGACCATGCGTTTGGTTGGCAGGAATTATAATGGAATATGTCAAAAGAATTTGAATGTATGTTTGGTTTATTGAATATGGTGGTGGGATGGAGGCGATGTTGGTATAAATGGTGGTGATAGCGCTGGTGCTTACGACAATGGTGGTGCCGACGACAACGCATGGTGTAGGTGGTGGCGACGAAGACATTGGTGATGGCGGTGACCATGAGTGGTATTGGTGCCGACAACGACTAGCGGTGGTGGCGGCGGCGGTGACGACAAGTTGGTAGGTTGGGTGAAGCAAGCAGTATTGCTTCCGCTCAATAATAGGTTGGTAGATTTGATTCACTCAACATAGATCGATAGCTTCACATAGAGTTCAGTTATTTCTTTCCACTACTCTATTTTGCTGAGGAGTTCGGACAGCTGAGAAGTTTTGAGAGATTCCATTTTCATTGAAAAGTCTTCCAAGGTATTGTTTCTGAATTCCGTACCATTATACTTTGAACTGATCTTACGAGCTGACCGTTCAACACTTGATGAATTTTATGATTTCCTCAGTAGTGTCACTCTTATACCTGAGAAAAGATACCCAAGTGTAAGGATAAAATTCACCAACAATTACTAGAATGTACATTTTTCCACCAAGACTATGTGTGTTGACTGGTCCACACAGATTCATGTGAATCATTTGTAGAGGAAAAGTAACCGAGAAGCATTGTTTGGATTTGAAGGAAGACTTGGTTAGTTTTCCCTTTTCACAAGTTTCACACCTGTGGCCCACGCTCCTATTTGTTTCAGGGCGGGCGGCGTGAACTCTGATTTGATCCGAGTATTCAACCCCGCCGCTGAGATGCTCAGTTGACTCCTTAACCTTGATAGGAAGAAGGAAAAAGTCGTAGTTGCTACCGCTATGTGGGCTTCTTTTTAGTCTGCTCGAAGGGAAGGTCTGTAATTTTTCTTGTACCAACGATATTTTCTGTAACACCCGAAAATCCTAGGTATTTGTAATATCCCAAAAAAATGAAACTTAAATTTAGTAATTTAATAGTAGTGTAGGGGTGACATGGTTTATATAATGTTCCTTGGAGGACCAAAGAGGTAAATTGGCGGCAAAAAGGTAAAAAGAAAAGGTGAGTGATTCTCTTTTACTCCATTTTGCTTCCGGGCATGAGTTTATATAGTTGGTGAGAGAGAGGGCTTTTCTTGGAAAAAGGCTCTCAAACGAGAGGAAATTGATGGGCGAGTTAAAGAAGAAAAATTGATGGTTGATGCTCCAATTTGAGGTATATAATTCTTCTATTTTTATAGCTCTAATTTCTTCATTTTTTAAGAGTTTATTCTTTTGCTAGGGTTTTCATATGTTTTGGGGGTTTTGATGTAACAGGTTCATGGTTGAGAAAATGATGGATTTTATGGTGGAAAACCATTTTTGGGTTGGAATCTAGTTTTGTTTGAAGATTAAAACGTTTTACCTTGTTAATTTATAGAAGTATTGTTCTGTAACACCCTAAAATTTGGAACGAGCAACTAAATAAATTTTTAATAAATTACCCAACAAGATAAAATCATTTCTGCAATTCACTCCTTAATATACCTCGGAATTTAAAACATTATAATTCCCCAATAGAATAACTTAAACGGGTGTTACTTAACACAACACAAGATGCTAATTCCAAGTACGTGCGAAAGACTTCACTACTCAAGTCACCTCTCGTGCACTCTACTAGCACTCGCCACTTCACAATGTAGCTAGAGCTACCCCAACCTGAGCCTGTTGCACATGCCGACAAATAAAAAGGGTTAGGCTTACGCCTAGTGAGTTCAAACATTTTATCATGACTATATAAAAACATAAATCAGGAATTAGTGGTTTTAGTCATGATTCAACAAGTCTTTAATGAAAGTTTGCGACAAAGGTTATCCTTTCCAAAGAGTTCTCAAAATAGACATAAATGACTCATTTTCCAACGCACCCAAATCCATGGGAATCCTCCCCAAAAGTGTAAAGCGTTTTCCAAAAATGAGTTACGAACCCCAACCCACTCAAATACGTGAATAAATCTAGTTTAGACAAAACCTTCAAATACGGTTGACAATACATACTCAACCCGTAAAACATGGAAACCATCCATTTAAATATAATCTTTCGTTGGAAACATAATACGAAGCAAAACTCACGCAACGTAAAATGTATTAAAATCCAAATACCATAGAATAAAACTCCAGCAGTTAAAACGTCCAATAAGAATGTAACATAAATCCGTCCATCAATCCATATGCATGTAATATAACCTCAACAATGTGAATAGATAAATTACCCGAAATCAACACCCTTCGGTGACGGGGGAGACCCGATCTCATCGGATGTGGCAAACACATAAATTAAACCACGATTAAATAAATGTAGGTAAGCTTCTTGGATGTGGAAAACGGATGACATCAACCATACTAGGTCTTTAGTCAATCCTTGGCATCAATCATACTAGATCTTTAGCCCATCTTAGACATCAACCATACTAGGTCTTTAGTCCATCTTAGACATCAACCATACTAGGTCTTTAGTCCGTCTTCGGCATCAACCATACTAGGTCTTTAGCCCCTCTTAGACATCAACCATACTAGGTCTTTAGTCCAAGCCCTCAAGTTCAACCATACTAGGTCTTTACCTTGGAAAACCCACCATCCAAAACAAGCTTACTTAACTTAAAAATTCATACATGACCTCAAAAGAATAACTAATGCATTCAAATCATGTAAACTCCAAATATGATGCAATTCATGCAACTCAAACCCCAAGCCCACGTCGAGCTTATTAAAAATCGGGCGAATGCCCTCGAGACTCAACCGAGTCCAAAACCGAGCCCTCTGCTCAAAAGATCTAACGATCATTTATCAATATCAATTCATCCAAATGAAATGCATCTAACTCACATCATGCAACACACGCTCCGAGGCATGATAATCTCACAACCCCTTCATTGCCACCTTCCCAATGAAGTCAAATCATATATGCATCTATATGTACACGTATATGCAACTCTTTTATTACTCGACAATGCATATAACTTACTAAGGTTCATTAGTCCCAAAGGTACTAAGAATAAATCATCAAACGGTCTTCACACATAAGACCAACACTTAAACCGACACGTATTCGAATAAAATGCAATTAAGCATATAACACATCCAAGACTCATCTCGAGTCACTAAAACCGGCAAACACTCAAAAGACTCATTTGAGTATAAATCAAGCCTTTAAGGCCAAAATAAATGTTTGGTTAAATACGTGTCACTCACACGGTTACGTAAACCCAAATGCATCGTTACCCAAAATCTTTATCTTTTAATTCCTCAATAGGCCATCGGCCCCAAAATAAAGGTTTACAACTCTTAAAACATTCACATGGTCGGATTGACCAAAATCCCCAACTCACACGTTCACACTTTAAAATGTGCCACATCATAGTTATCACATAATCACAAAACATTAAAAGTGTATTTTGACCAAATAACCTTCACTTATGCAATAAATTAACAAAACCTCTTTCACTCGTGATTTATTCATCAATCACTCAAAATCCCCAAATGTGGGTGTTTTTACAAGATTTGTAAAGTTCAACACTTTGATTAATCAAAACCCACTAATTAACTCAACAAGTGATAATTTCATATAAAGCACACAAATACTTTAAAAGAAACATTTTGGCATGTACAAAATTTTCACAAAGCAACTTGAACTCACCTTGCTAGATTTAGGCTAAATCTAGATTTTTTCCCAAACGTAAGCTCCCTTGAAGAACTTGAATCCTCAAGCCCAAAACTTCCAAAAACCTAGATCCACAAGTTTCCAACCATAAATAATCATCCCCAAACACTTATATATGTTTCCCCTAACATAAAACATCCAAAAATCACCAAAACCCTAACTTCTTAGATGAAGAAAAGTGAGAAGTTTACCCCAACCACCACCAAATACTCTTGGATCATTCATCATACTTCAAAAATCTTTCTAGATCATTGAAGAGCTCTCAAAAACAAAACCGTAGCAACTTGAATTATCAAAATCGGAGTTGGGATGCAAAAGTTATGAAGGTTTGAAGTATGAGGCTGAAATTCGCGTCTTAATACATCAGACCATTCCCGCGGTTTGTCCCGCGACTTTGAAGTCGCGTGGTGTCAGGATCGATTCTTAACAAGAATTAAACTTCTTAGAAACAAAATTTAGAGAATCTTGCGGAATAGAACTCTAAATCAATTAAAGAACAATCAATAGAATTCAACACACTGTATATATCAAACTGTATTACTCACAAGCTTTACACCAAACCTCAATCTTGATGAACATGTCTCACCAAGACGACTTCTACTTCTCTAGAAATAGGGTTCTTACACCTTGAGGTTAATTCTCTCTTGAATCAATATCGAATTCTATTTCACACGTATATTAGCTTGTCTATGATGTATCGTGTATTTTGTATCTTTTATTTTCTAATAGCTATCTATCAATACTATTTATACAAAAGTAATTACAAGATAACTATCAAAAGTAAATTGATCTTCTGAATCTTCGTTAAACATATCTTGATCAATTCCTTCTTTGTCTCCAAAAGTATCGCATACCAAACTTATCAAGTCAGCAGTATTAACAATGATTTGACTTAGCAGCATTAACGACCTTCAGCAGTATTAACCTTCACAGTCTTCTAGCAGTAGTATCTCAGCTCAGCAGTACTAACCATGTCTAGCAGTAGTAATTTGGTCTAGCAGTACTAACCGTGTCTAGCAGTAGTAACTTCGTCTAGCAGTAGTAACCTTGACTAGCAGTAGTAACCTTGTCTAGCAGTAGTAACCTTGACTAGCAGTAGTAACGAAGAACTGGCAGTAGTAACATTGTCTTGGCAGTACTAACCATACTTAGTATATCTTCAGTTCCCAACAATCTCCCCCTAACTTGACTTTTAGGAAAAGAAGTCAAGTTCTTCAGATGATGCTTCCAAAACCTAATCATATAAGCATAGATCAGGACTTAAACCTAGACTCTGATTTGCAATCCTTCTTACCAAGAATCTTCCCATAGCAGAGTCTTTGTTGCAGACCAATTTTACATGTAACATCCCGTTCAGTCTTTTCATGCAGTGTTTGTAGATTTCATCCACCAGATAATACTCCTGATATGTGTTGTCAATTGATATAACATACACTCCACAATTTTCATAGAGCATCCAGTGGGTTACTGCTTGAAAAGGTCTTGCTGTTATGTGCTGAACTACTTCTGGTCTGAACATTAGGCATAGGTATTCTAACACCATCTCTGTGATAGACATACCTCTTTCTGTCAACATGTTACCATAGATCTGCATGCCTACTTTGAACATCTCTTCCAAGTCAGATCTTGAGCATCTTCTTATAAATTGTCCCCATGTTCTGTAGACTTCAAACTGCCCATCGGCTCTCTTGAGTCTGATATACTCCTTTCTCTCATCTATCAAGGTATCCCAGTGACTGATTTCAGGAGGTTTTGAGTCTAATGGAGTCACTTTGATTGGTTCAGTA
Organism: Saussurea involucrata; assembly: GCA_033807775.1. Lineage (NCBI taxonomy): Eukaryota > Viridiplantae > Streptophyta > Magnoliopsida > Asterales > Asteraceae > Saussurea > Saussurea involucrata. The sequence goes on along the minus strand of CM066318.1, from coordinate 77,449,726 downwards.
TCAACCATAGTGATGTACAAGTCACATTGTTCATTGCTAAGTGATTGTGCATTACTGGATTGACCTGTCTTACTATCTCCTTGTCCTTCATCCTTGGCAACTTCTTCCTTTTCTTTTTCTTCTACCACTGGTTTCTCAACAGGTTCTACCCTTTGCTTCTTTACAAACTTCTTTTTAGTAGTCACAGACTTTGTTCTCTTTCTGCTGAAAACCATCTTTGCATCCTTAGTTTCTTCTTGTTTCTTGGCAGTTGGAGGTGTATCATGTTTGGCTTTGATTAAAGCCTCTGCAACCTCCACTTCTTCTACTGTAAGCTTCTCTGTTATTGTTTCAGCTTCTGTTTCTGTTACTGCTTTCTTTGTAGATTGAGCAACATTAACTGTTTCTGCTGCTTGCTTAGAGTCAGCAGCATTAACAGTTTCTGCTGCTACTTCAGTTACTGCGTCTTTTGGAACTTCAGTTACTGCTGCCTTTACAGTTTCTGCTTCTTTAACAAGCTCTTCCACCTTTTCTGTCTCCTCCTTATTCTGTGCACTGGACTCCCCCTTAAACTGTGCATTATCAATTTCCATCTCAGTCTCCATCTGAACTGTCTCCCCCTCAACTTGTAGACCCTTCATATTCAGTTCTGCTTCTGATTCTGACTCTGACTCCCCCTTTTTGGGAGCATCATCAGTTGGAATTCTTCTTCTCAGCACAAATCTTGCCTTTTTCTTTCTGTGCAACAACTTGGTGACCATCTTCTTGAGCTTCTCAATTTGAGACTGTTGGTAGGTGACCACAGTCTTCAGTTGCTCAATCTCCTTCTTTTGTGCCATAACATCCAAGTTGACATTTCCAATGGTTTCCATCAATTCATCATAGTTATATCTATCCTCACCTTGTTTAGAAGTGTTTACCTTCTTTAAAGGATCACTGGAAGTAGCCATCAATTCCTCTTTGTTATGTCTATCCTCACCCTTTTTAGAAGTTTTTACCTTCTTTAAGGATCCTTGGAAGTTTTAGCAGAAGCCTTCTGCCTAGCAGAAGCACTAACTGCCCCCTTGGTTTCTTGGCACCTGGGTCCTCCTAATGATTTCTCATTTAGAGTTGCCATGGGGAAGGTCTTATTTATGTTACCACTGTCCTTCTCTGTGCTAGCAGAAGTAGTGGCAGCCTTAGCACCCATATGCTCATCCTTCTCCTTAGAGAGCACCTTCTTGGGGTTGGGAGACACCCCTGTGGTTTCCCTGTTGATATTCTCAATTGGAGAATGCTCCAACTGAGGGCTTAAAGGATTAGGGCTCTGAGTAGGTACATCAAGGGAAGGAACCTTGTGCACCTTTCTTCTTTGAAACTTGTTGGATATAACAGGAGTGGGCTTTTGAAGTATGTGCTGAGGGATGTCTTTTGAGATGGAAGGTTGGGATTGGTCATCAGTGGGTTGATCTAATGAGGGCCTTGATCCTGATGCCATACCTTCAGAGGGGTGGGACACAACCATCATTGTAGAGAACAATGGTGTGTCAACTCCTTCCGAGTCCCTAGGAAGTCTTTTCATATTTGAAAAAACCTTCCCTTTAGGGGATTTGGGTACATATACCTCAGTAAACTGAGGTAAGTCCATCAATTCCTTGTTAATAACTTCTTGCACAAACCTTGGATACATGTAAAAGCTCTTTTTGGATTCCAAGTTTGACACAAGATCAGATAAAATCATTTGGGAGAAATTGAACTTTCTGGAAGTGGCCAAACATACCAGAGCATAAGCAGTGGTACTGCTGAACTCACTCCATCCAGTTGTTTTCTTTGAGATGCAGTGCATAAGGGTATGAACAAGAAATCTCCATTGGGAAAAGAATTTTGACTTGAAAAATTTGAAAATACCAATAGAGCCTTCATACCCCATTCTTTGTATGGTAGAAAAGAGTTCTTCATTAGGAATGGAAGATATACCTGAAGCATCATTCAACTGAAGATGTATGCGAATAATCTCCTCTGTTACTGTCAAGGGTTTATCACAAACCCTGGTTCGAATCTCCGTTTGCCCGTTTTCTGTCACCACAGTAGCATTATCCCAAAATTGTTTTTGATGTTTAATGAATATCTTGGGAGCCACTGTTAGTGCATAGGAGATATGCGAAGACGTGAGAAAATCGACAATTTCATGGAATCCTGCAGATTGCTTCGACTTCTGAAGCATTGCAATCTCATTGTGTTCATCAACAAACTCTCTTTGAGCCATTGTATCTGAAAATCCTTGAGCAAACACAGAAATTCTTGGGAGAATAGGTTAGAAAGAGAGTGAGAGAGAATCGAGTTCAAAGAGACGTTATGAGCGAAGGCGGGCTTACAGGGTATTTATACGCAGTATTAACCCTAGAATTAACAAAAGCAGTATTAACGACATAAGCAGTATTAACTGCTGAGCAGTATTAACTACACAAGCAGTATTAACTGCTGAGCAGTATTAACTGCAAAGCAGTATTAACCACACCTGCAGTATTAACTACAAAGCAGTATTAACTGCAAGGGCAGTATTAACTCTGCACTAGCAGTAGTAACTCTGCACTGGCAGTAGTAACTCTGTTACCTCCTTCATGATTAGTCAAATCCTCAAATGTCATCTTACCTTCTGACACATCACCCTTACCACTTTTCTTACCTCCTGCAGGATTATTTCCAAAAGTAACATGTCCTCCATCAATCTTTTTGAAATTTTTGAAGGCAGGCCATGTTACCTGTCATGTGCCTGGAGCAACCACTATCAACATGCCAAATGCTCTTCCCCTTGAGCTGTTGGTTGCCCTGCACATCAAGATAAATCAGTTAGTTTTATTGGGAACCCAAGCCGAAGTGGTCTTGGGTCTCCCTTGCTCATCAAAGTACTTGCACTTGGTTTTGATGAGATTTTCAAATTTAGGTACTGCAGTACTGGAGTACTTTGTCAAAATTATTGGTGTAGCAGCACTAGCAGCAGTATTAACCTCAGAAGTACTAACAGTGCTAGCAGTACTAATACTGGGAGCAGCAGTATTGTTAGCAGCAGTATCAGCAGTACTAACAGAGGTAGCAGTATTAACAGAGTTAACACTGCTAGAAGCAGTATTAACAGAGTTAATACTGCTAGCAGCAGTACTATCTGAAGAAGCACTAAAAGTGTTAGCAGCACTAACATTGGACTGATTACTAGCAGTATTAACACTGCTAGCAGCACCAACTTTTGAAGCAGTACTAACAGTGTTAGCAGTACTAACACTGCTAGCAGCAGTATTGTTTTTAGTGCCTTTTGGAACCCACATAGTACCATATTCCTTTTCAGTCGTTTTCTTTATGTGGCTTTTGGGTTTATCTTGTTTCTTTGCCACAACTTTCCTCACAGACTTTTTATGTCCACCATTCTTTCTGTAACCACCAGGTTTTTGAAAAGATCTTTGAGCATTAAACCTTTGGTTAACATGATTGAAATAACAGTGTTTGGCTAAATGATTTAGCTTACCACAGATGAAACAAGGTTTTGGCCTGTTAATTCTGTTCAGATCAACTCCTTGTCTCATAGCCCACTGGTTATTCCAGTTCCTTTGATTTCCCCTCTGATTATCATGTTTTTGGGGCTTGTTCTCTTTAGATTTCCTGCAAGAACACTGTTCACAAGTATTGGAGTTCACAACTGTGGTCTGTGTGTAATGAACTCCCTTTTCCTTTTCAGTCCTTTTGATCTCATTGTTCTTTCCCCAAGGATTTCCATCTTTCTCATTGGTCACAATTTCATTGTCTAAGGGAACCTTACTCCTAACACTCTTATTCTTCTTAGATTCTTCCTTCTCTGTTTTATCCTTAACTACTACTTCTTCTTCACAAGGATCTATATTAATCTTTAATTCAGGATCCTTCCTATCCTTGGTCTCTAACAAATCAGACTTAGGAGGTATGTAGTTGTTATTGTAGGGTGGAGGTGTGGCATTGTACCCTATCCCTACTTTCATCTTGTCATGGATTTGAGCTTTAATGATGGTATCCATGGTTTTAGAAGCACAGGTAAACTTTTCAACATCAAGTTTAACCTTCTTAAGCTCTTCTTTTAATTTCTCATTCTCTTCCCCAGACACTTTCAGCTTAATCTCATACTCATTCTTCTCCCACTTACAATAGTTAGTATCATAGGAGTGTTGAAGTTCATTAGCTTGAAAAGCTCTAATCTGTTCCTCAAACCTTTCTACAATCCTAACATAATCTTTCACATCTTTCTCTAGCCTCTTAAGGTTATCACACATACCCTGATTGTGATCCCTATATCTTTTAACAGCATCAATGCAAGCTTAAGAACAGAGTTTAGATTGTACCTCAGTAGGAATATCAGATACTTCTGCCATAAGAGCTTGATTCTGACAGGCTTCCTCAGCTTGATCACTCCAATCAAATCCCATTCCTTGTTGAGAAACAAGGGCTTGAGAGGAGCTTCTGTTTTGGTTTCCATTTTGAGCCTGTTGATGTGATCCTCCACTTCTGCATTCTCTGGCAAAGTGTCCCATCTTGTGACACTTATAACACTCAACCTTGGACTTGTCAAAGCCTGCACCATCTTCTCTTCTCTGGGAAAAGTTGTTTCTCCCAGTCCTTTTGATGAATTTCTTCACCCTCATTGATAGCATAGCCATCTGCCACTTGATGTCCATCTCTTCCAGATCATCAGCATTAATCTGCTCTAAGTCATCATTGATTAGAGAAGAGTGAACATGACTAGAAAAGAATGCTTCTAGTACAGAATCTGTAGTCTTCTCTTGGTTAGTTCCACCAGCAGCATTAACAGAACCTGCAGTATTAACAGAATCAGGGTTAGCAGCATTATCAGAGGATGAAGATAATAAAGCAGCATTATAAACAAATCCAGATGGCCTTTTCTTGGCTTCAATTTCAGCCTCAAATACTCTCAGATCATTGTAGAGGTCATCTAGCTCTTTGTCCTCCAATTGGTCATTCTGTCTGAATGAGACTGTGTACATGGTCCATTCTTCTCCCAATGACCTAAGGAACTTTCTATTAACATCATCAGCATCCATGTGTACACCCACAGTAGCTAATTCTCCAATCAACTTATTAAATCTGTCAAAAGTTTAAGTCATAGACTCATTCTTTGCAGACATGAAGTTCTCATATTGTTGTCTGAGAATAGCCTTTTGATTTCTCTTTGTGCTCTTTGTGCCAGTAAATCTTTTCTCCAGAGCATTCCACAACATCTGTGCATCTGTGCAGTGTTGGAATTGATGTTGGTACTCATTAGGAATAGCCAAAAGCAGAGTGCTTAAGGCCTTCATCTCTGTTTGTCTGACTTTCTTTTCAGCATCTGTCTTGGGAGGAGGTCTCTTTCCATCTGCTCCAATCTTTCCTTCATTACATGGGCCATTTTCTATGATGTCCCATATTGCATAATCAGTAAGAAGAATGTACTGCTTGATTCTCAGTTTCCACATGTCAAATTCATTGGGTTTGAGCATGGGAACCTTTGAAACAAGAGTACTGTGAGTATCCATTGAATTGTCCATAGCTTCTAAGATACCAATGCTCTGATACCACTTGTCAGGATCGATTCTTAACAAGAATTAAACTTCTTAGAAACAAAATTTAGAGAATCTTGCGGAATAGAACTCTAAATCAATTAAAGAACAATCAATAGAATTCAACACACTGTATATATCAAACTGTATTACTCACAAGCTTTACACCAAACCTCAATCTTGATGAACAGGTCTCACCAAGACGACTTCTACTTCTCTAGAAATAGGGTTCTTACACCTTGAGGTTAATTCTCTCTTGAATCAATATCGAATTCTATTTCACACGTATATTAGCTTGTCTATGATGTATCGTGTATTTTGTATCTTTTATTTTCTAATAGCTATCTATCAATACTATTTATACAAAAGTAATTACAAGATAACTATCAAAAGTAAATTGATCTTCTGAATCTTCGTTAAACATATCTTGATCAATTCCTTCTTTGTCTCCAAAAGTATCGCATACCAAACTTATCAAGTCAGCAGTATTAACAATGATTTGACTTAGCAGCATTAACGACCTTCAGCAGTATTAACCTTCACAGTCTTCTAGCAGTAGTATCTCAGCTCAGCAGTACTAACCATGTCTAGCAGTAGTAATTTGGTCTAGCAGTACTAACCGTGTCTAGCAGTAGTAACTTCGTCTAGCAGTAGTAACCTTGACTAGCAGTAGTAACCTTGTCTAGCAGTAGTAACCTTGACTAGCAGTAGTAACCTTGTCTAGCAGTAGTAACCTTGACTAGCAGTAGTAACGAAGAACTGGCAGTAGTAACATTTTCTTGGCAGTACTAACCATACTTAGCATATCTTCAGTTCCCAACACGTGGAAAGCCGCGCGGCTCCCTGTTGGGTCGGTCGGATACTGTTTCGGCCGTAACTTCTTCGTTATAGCTTCGTTTTCGCTCCGGAAAGAACCGTTGGACTGCTATTCGAATTCCCCATCCAACAAGACCATAAAATCTAGGATTTAACCCCAAAACTTATTTTTCATATTTTTCTTAAAGATCGGTTCCACACTGATTCGACATTGGACCTATCTGGAAATTACGGGTGTTACATGTTCAATGTCCATGAACTTGAGGATTTTCATGTTGGAAGAGTGGTTTTGAGTTTTTGGTTAAGATTAATGAAATTTGTTAACGAGTAGATGTATATTTGTGTTTTAGAACCATTTGGAAATGTTTAAATAAGTTGATCTTTTGTTGGAGCCACATAGGTTGTATTATATCTATTTTGAGTGGATATGAGTTTAGAAACACATTTTCTTCTTTGAAAAGAAATATCCATGTTTTGGGGATGTTGTGATAATTTTGTTGCTGTATGGATTTGTAAAAATCGTAACAAATCGCTCGTAGATTGGTTTGAGGCGTACCATACGTCCCTGGAACCGTAGAGATGTCCTCTACAAACTGTATGTTATGAGGAAGAGCTGATTCGGACTGTAAGTAGGTCAAAAATCGAGTTTAATAACACAACTCTATTTTATGACGAGATTAAGTAGTCAATCTTCAAATATTCGTATAAAATTGGTTTTAAATTCGTTGAGGGTGATTCTTGATGAGTTGGAAAGGTCATAGGATTGTTTAAATATTTTGTTTAGAGTCCCTTCATTGATTTGGTGATTACACATGATTTATCTAGGTAGCAAGAAGATTGCACAAGTTAGATGAAAAATAGGTTTAACATAACCTAGCAAGGTGAGTTCAAGTTGATTTGTGAAAACTATGTACATGCCAAAAAATATCCATTTTAAAGTGTTTATGTGTTTTATATGATTAAATGCTAGAATATTTGATGGGTTTTACTTACTAGAAATGATAGATTTTATAAATCTTGTGAAATACCCATATTTGAGATTTTTGGGTATTCTGATAAATAAATCATAAATGTATGCGTTTTGTTGATTTATATTATAAATCAGATTTATTTGGTAAAAATGCACTTTTAACGTGTGTTTTGGATGAATGCATAAATTATGTTATTGGACGTTTTGCAAATGTAAATGGTGTGAGTTCCTTTGGAAAATGGTTTGTCCAAATCTAAAATTATGTTTTGAGATATTCATGTATTTAAAGCATATATTTTCATAAACGTGGGTTTAATACATTTCATTCCATTTGATGACTTTTACGAATGGTCAATGGATTTTTGGAGCTTTTGGCTCGGTTGTGACTCAAATGAGTTTTGGGGTCTTTACCCAATTTTATTTGCTCAATGAGGAGCTTTGGACGTATAATGCAGTTGATTGCATTTTGATGGAAATTGCATGTTTGGATGCTTTAGTCATTCAATTGAGTCATGTAATGTTTTAGACTGTAATGGATTAGATCCATATGCATATGAGTCTGTTTATTCAGCATGGAGTTTGATGTCCATATTTGAGTCTAGTGAGTGGTCCTCAAGTAATGTTTTATTTAAGCTTGCAGTGGTACCCTAGTGGGTCATATCTGGAGCAATTTGTTTGCGGTGGTGCTCAGATGAGCCGTATATGGGACTAAGTCTTGCGGTGGTTCCCATATTGAGCCGGATACGGGGACTTGTGACTTTGTGGTGAGACTCATCTAGAGGTCGAGTAGACACTAGGGTCATTTGTGTATCTTGCGATGGTAGCTCAGAGGAGCTGTATACGGGGATCCATGTCCCTATGTGAATCTCGAGAACATTAATAAGTGGCTTAACTTTGTGTACCCGCCACATTCGTTGGAATCGGGTCTCCCCCGTCACCGAATGTGTTATTTTGGGTATTGTTTATCATCCATGTTTTCAGAGACGTTTTATGTATGGATTTTTATCCATGATTTATGGGTTGAGTAATATGACTCATCCATGTTTTGGATATTTCGAATACTAAAGTTTATCCATGTTTTCATTAATTGAGAATTGAATCATTAATCACGTTTTGGGTGAGTTTTGGGTTTGAGTTTACATCTTGAAGAAATGCTTTATATTGGTGTTGTCATCACCTAAGTTACGTGTGTAACACCCCAAAAATAGGGATCAACAAAAACTTCCATAAAACGGAAGAGTGATATACATTGCTATTGCACGAGCTGACAAAAGGGGAAATTACATATGCCTGTTCACAATACGATGTGTAAAATAGAAAGCTAAATGACAACCGACTAATCTAATATCTACTATAGAAATAAGATTACGAAAGGTGTCATAATTAGTCCAAATTTGATCTTCTATCTTTGGCATCTCAAAAGTATCCCCACGCTCACAAGTCCCCAACTAAGCCTTCTTAAGGACGGCACCGCTAGAATCTGTGATACGCATTAAACAAGCAACAAGTGTTAGGCTTTAAACGCCTAGTGAGTTGAACATATAATAAAGCATGCAACAATTTCGCATAAGGAATATTAACTTGGTCATTCACAATTTGGACTCTATGGGGGAGACCCAAACACCAACCCGAGTTACACCGTAATTGAAGATATACCTTAGCGTCTACTTCCAAGGTAACGCCTCAAGGCCCGGCACATCGGGACTACCTCCAAGGTATAAATCCCGAAGGCGTGGATCGCTACACAAACCTCCAAGGTAGGTGCCCAAGACTATATCTTCCTAGTGCCTACTTAGAGACTCCTCCAATTTGTGAACACCAACAAATAACTACTCCAAGTAGTACACAACACCATACATTACTCCCACGAAAGACGGTCCAACCATCCCATTAAGCATGTAATTTCTACATCCATGTAGTCCTCAAGTTATCCACATACATACAAGTAATAACACGAGTATTGTCATCTAGCAAAGGAACATATATGAAATTGCATATTAAGCCACTTTCATCATTAAGCCATGGTCTCATCATTAAGACATAAAGTAAGCCATTAAGCTCTAAACCCTAACATTTAGGTTTAACCATTTCCAATTGAATACTATCATGCAATGTACAAATCCAAGTAGAGTGAGTTGTTACATAACCTTTATCTTACCCTTAAGCCCCAAAATCTCCTCTTTATGGAGATAAGAGCTTATTGACCCAAAGTACACCTCAAGGTAAATTGTTAGAACAAAACAAGTAATAGTGTAAATCATGTATCAAGTATGTTTTTGAGTTCAAGTTACCCACATCTAAGTTTTTGCCCATCTTTTATAACATACATCTCCTTTTATAATAACATCATCTTCTTAAAACCCAAATATGTCCAAAAACCCTAATTTTGACCTAGATTGGTCAAAATTACTTTTAGATGATAAAATATGTAGGTTAAGGACAACAATACTTGGAAGTCAAGAGATGTTTATACCATCCACCTTTACTACTCATTATTTCCATAATAACTCATGCTTCTCAAAAACCCATTTTTAGGTTACATGTGTAAATCGTGTAAATAAAATATATACAAGAAAAGATGAAGATTTAACATGTATTGCAAGTGTAAAGTTTAGAGTATGAAGAGGACTCACCTGAGAGGGTCTTATAAAACCCAAAACCCTAAATAATAGAAGAGGAAGCCCTTTGAACACTTGAGTTTACTTGGAAGTGAGAAACACTTAATGACCTAAAGATGGAGGAGGGTTTCTCATAAATGTGATGGATGAGATCCAAAAATGGTGAGAGATGCTAGGAGAAGAGGACTTACCAACTTGGAAGGCAGAAATCGCCCTAACAGGTAGAGAGAGTTCTGGAGCTGAAATTGAGATAAATGCATTTGAACTCTCCCAAAAGCGTTTTATAAAACAGGCCCCTGGCCCCTACTCGCGTCTTTGCCCAGGGCATTGTCGCAGGGCATTGTCGCCCCCCATGTGCAACATTCTGTTTGAAATCGAATCAGTGGTAGTTGGTTGCGACTTTGCCCAGGGCATTGTCGCGGGGCATTGTCGCCCTCCCCGACCAAGCTGCTGCCCGACACCCTCTTGCGTCTAAACTGATCCTTACGAGAGTGCTAGAATCCGTAATCGGTATTTTATATGATGAGACGAGACCCAAACATGAGACCCTAAGAAATCGCATGCATGCATATGAAGTTCTACACCTTTCAATATCTAAAAGTCGAGACGGTTCACCAAACGGTATAAGGGGAAGTCAAGTTTACTTACGTGAATTTTCCGGGTGTTACAATCCTCCCCAACTTGGAAAAAGATTTCGTCCTCGAAATCTTGGGTTATGCAAACAAATGAGGGTATCGACGCTTCATGTCTTCCTCCGGTTCCCAAGTCACGTTGGCACCCCGGTGGTGTCTCCATTGCACTTTGACCTTGACTATTTCTTTGTGTCGGAGTTTAGTAACCGCTCTATCCAAAATAGCCTCGGGCTCCTCGATGCAACGGTTGTCATCCACCCGGATCTCCGATAATGGTATCACGCTCTCCCCTTCCGCTAAGCATTTTCGTAGGTAACATACATGGAAGGTTGGATGGATTCCATCCATTTCCGGGGGTAAATCTAATTTGTAGGCTTGCGAACCCACACGTTCTAGAATAGTGAATGGTCTAAGGAAACGGGGACTTAACTTCCCACGCTTTTCGAAACGAGTTAATCCCTTCCAAGGGGATACTTTCAACATCACCCTTTCTCATACTTGGAACTTTATCGGTTTTCGCCTCTTATCAGCGTAGCTCTTTTGTCGATCTTGGGCCGCTTTCAACCGCTCTCTAATAACTTTGACCTTATCGGCCGTTTCTTGTACGATCTTCGGTCCGGCAAATTGCTTTTCTCCCGCCTCTAACCAACACGCGGGAGTTCTACACTTTCTCCCATACAAGGCTTCAAACGGTGCCGCCTTCAAGCTCGAGTGATAACTATTGTTGTAAGCAAATTCCACTAATGGTAGGTGAGTATCCCAATTGCCTCCAAAGTCGATTACACACGCCCGTAACATATCCTCCAAGGTTTGAATGGACCTTTTGCTTTGACCGTCCGTTTGTGGGCGGTATGCCGTGCTCAAATTCACCCTCGTTCCAAGTTCTTCTTGTAAAGCTTGCCAAAACCTTGATGTGAACCGACTATCCCGATCGGAGACTATGGACACGGGCACTCCATGTCGCGAAACCACTTCATCAATATAAAGCTTTGCCAACTTGTCCATTGGTAAGGTCTCTCGCATCTCCAAGAAGTGTGCACTCTTCGTCAACCGGTCCACTATCACCCAAATGGTGTTGTGGCCTTTCATAGTCTTTGGCAATTTAGTCACAAAATCCATTGTGATTTTCTCCCATTTCCACTCGGGAATTTCCAAAGGTTTTAACTCACCATAGGGTAATTGATGTTGAGCCTTTACTTGAGAACAAGTCGTGCACTGTCCCACATACCGCGCCACATCTAGTTTCATGATTGGCCACCAATAATGTAGCTTCAAATCCCGATACATTTTGGTACTTCCGGGATAGATGGAGTACTTGGATTTATGAACCTCATCCATGAGTAGCTCCCGATTTCCACCGATCTTAGGCACCCACACACGCCCATTGAACAACTTAACTCCACGACTATCTTCGGTTAACAGTTGCTTTTGCTTCACCATTACTTCATCCTTGAGGTTTTCTTCTTTTAGGGCCTTGGATTGTGCCACTCTAATCCGCTCCACTAAGCTTGACACTATGTCGATTCTCGAGAGGTTGGCGCGTAAGCTTCCGCTATACTCCTTTCGGCTTAAGGCGTCGGCGACCACATTAGCCTTACCCGGATGGTAAAGCAATTCACAGTCGTAATCTTTGAGTAATTCCAACCATCTCCGTTGTCTCATGTTCAGCTCCTTTTGGTCGAATACATACTTCAAACTCTTGTGATCCGTGTACAACGTGCATTTCGTGTCGTAAAGATAATGACGCCACAACTTCAATGCGAATACAACCGCGGTATTAGAGCCACTTTGACATTAAAACAATTAATCAAAAAAGAATTAAAACAAAAAAAGGTTTTGGAAAATCGGGATTTCTTTTCTTTGGCCTACGAGGGTTTTTAGACCCATTCCCAGTCGTTGCCTCTGTCTCTCACGGTTGATGTTGATTTGGGATCACGATTGCTACCGATTGAGCATCCCTCAATCATGATTCTATGTCGATTTCTGGTCACAGTTTAGATATCGTGGAGGATATTTTTTGGTGTGTTTTTGGTTGCACCTCAGCCTTGGTTGGTGCTGAGTCGTGGTCATGGCAATAAGCCGTTTGTCTCAGTTCTTTTCACCTGGTCTTGATCTTTGGATCAGATGACTACTAATTATGGTGCTGCATGGGGTCGAAGCCCTACGGGGTCCTTTGTTTTTTTAATTATGGTTCTGTCCGACAACCGCACACATACCACGACTCGATGCCGCCTGGTTCTGTCTGACAACTGCACATAGACCACGATTCAATACCTCCTAGTTCTGTCAGACAACCGCATGCAGACCACAACTCCATGCCGCCTGGTTCGGTTCGTCCTCGACCAGATGTCTCACGGCCGACCACGACTCTGGGTCATTTATTTCTGTTTGGTCAAACTAGATGCCGCCCTTGTTACACGACGTTACGTCGTCAGGGTCTGCTCGGCCAATGCCTGGTACCACCGTCTAGAGAGGGTGACGTCCACCCCATTGCCCACATCGACGTCTGTTTGGTGGATGCATGGTTCATCCATCGCAGAAAACAAACAAAAACCCCAACCATCGAGTTGTCGGCTGATAACCCTAGGGAGAATTGGGTTGTTTTGATTATTAGGCCTAGTTTTCTTTTGAGCAAATAACATAATTGGGCCAAAGGCTGGTTAGGCCAAATGTTGTCTTGGGCAATAATGAGTTTTAAAGACTTGTTAGTTTTTAAATTAATCCCCATTTTAAAACTTTTTGCTGTTAATTAAATTTTTGATTGGAGGCCACTTTATTTATGTTTATTTATCTTGGCCAATTTAATTTTGTGTTTAAAATTATTTAAATGATATATGGATTGCCCTGATTAGACCCGTGGTTGATGGTTTTTTAATTAATCATGTATTTGGAGCTTGGACTTGCGTAAACGTCGGGTAGATAAGTGTTATTGCTTTGATGACTTTATCGGTATGGTCAATTGAATTGTTGAGCTTTTGGCTCGGTTTTGAACCTTCGAGGCCTTGAGGACATTTTCCGGTTTTAATATCTCGATAAGGAGCTTTGGGTATGACTTGCATTTACTGCATCTTCATTGAGAATTACATGTTTTGACTGCGTGTGTCATTCAATTTGGAGTCATGTAATTTAGGCTATAATGAAATGGATCCATAGACATAGAAGTCAGTTTTTATTGGGTAAATGTGGGATAAGATCCCTAAGTTGTAATTTGAAAATAAGCATTGGTTATATGATGCAACTTCTAAATGAACAAGCTTATCTTGGATGGTGAGATCCCAAGGTAAAGATCTAGAAAGGTTAACTTGGTGATTCTTTGAGTAAAAGACTTGGATAGATTTGAGCTCGGCATCGTGTTGCACTAAAGACCTGGATAGGGTTGATGTTCATAAAGACTAAACACTTGGATACGCTTGATGTCTATAATGACTAATGACCAGTATACGGTTGATGTCAATGACTTGTCCATCCTTGAACATGCTCATAACATAGTTACGTGGCTTAACTTTGTGTCCTGCAACATTCAATGGAATCGGGTCTCCCCCATCACCAAAAATGTTGTTTTGGATTGAGTTTATCCATGTTTTTGGTGACATTTTGAGTATGAATTTTTATCCATGATTTGTGGCTTTGTTTATTGAGCGTTATCCATATATTGGATGATTTGGATATTAGAGTTTTATTCATGTCTTCAGAATTTGAATATTTAACTTCATTTACGTTTTGGAGGTAATCATAACCCTTTTTATTTGTCGGCGTGTGCATCAGGTCATTGGTGGGAATGGTACTAGCAACACCGTGAAAAGTTGAGTGCTAATTAGATGCACAAGAAGGGTAGAGTTATTCACTGATGTCTTCCGCACCTTGGAGATATCGACTGTTATTGGGTTTTAGTAACACCCCTCTCTAATTTTGTCCTTGTGTAGGGTTTTGGATTATTATTTGATGACATGACTCTTAGATTACCATTATAGGTAATCAAGTGTTGACTTTTAGAAAATAATTTATTTCTTATTTGATGTATAAATAAAAAAATTAAATTAGTCGCTTCAAATTTGATGGTGTTACAAGTTGGTATTAGAGCATAAATTTTAGAGATTTAGGTATTGATTTAAGATGCCTAGACTCAAATTAGCGTTTTCTAAGTAAATGAAAGTGAGATTGTACGATTAGGCAACGTAAGATAGGATAGTTTGAGGTCGATAGAGTCACCAGAATCGGAAATCATGAGGATGGTAGCAAAAATTCTCATGTATGGTACATTCATAGTACACTTGGCTAGTGTTATTACGAATTTACAGTTACATGTGCGTGCTTGATTTGCCTTTTCTGTGATGATCGATAGGGTAGTGAGTGAATTCTCAGTGAATAACCGTTGGAAGAATTAATGTTATTAGAATATCACTTTATGTGATTGTTAAATATGATGATTGTGTTAAGCAGACCATTGCGGGTCCGAGGCATTGGTTAACTTCGAATCATAGGATTGTTGAATCATCATTCAATTGGAGAAATTGTAAGTCTAATTTATAGAATTGTGGACTATCGCCTTAAGATAATCAAGTATACCGATGTTGGTAGTGTGACTAGTGAGCTTGGTGTAACAACCCAACTCAACCAACAAAGCATAACGACATTAAAATAAATAACTTGCCGAAACGGCCTCAATATACCACCTCAAATATGCGGGTACAACACAAGGATTGCGGAAACGATCTATTACACAACTGAGATTTCTAAAGACTATGCTTGACATGCTAAATATCACGGCATCCTTCTAGTCCAAGGCTTCACGCTCGCGCTTTCTCTCTGCCCTTACTAAGGCCTTCTACTAGGTGCTTACCTGAAAATGGTTGGAAAAGCGAGGGTTAGACCATGAAGTCTAGTGAGTTCCCTCTAGAAACAAACATTTGCACCACATAAACATTTTAAACGGTTTTTAAGCGTTTACAAACTCTTCTCATCTTTAAAACATTTAAACTTTCACACGCAAGAACTACTCATGTACATGGCACACTGAAGTCACGCACACCCGTGACAACATGTCAGTCTCACACTGCCGTATTGGGTTACACCTCCCATGGCATAAATGGGACACTCCCCCCCGGTATGAGCACTGGCGGGCCACACCCCCCGACTTAGCCAAAACATGTCCACTTCCAAATGTATGCATACATAACTTCTTAACTTTCTCAAACAAGTAAAACATGCAGTGTCATATAAAGGATAAAACATGCAGTATCGTCATATCTCATGCATTTCAAGTAATACATAAATCAACACACTTTCAGTTAGAAAGACTCACCTGAAGTCCCCCGCTAGGAGTTCTTACTTGCAACCGTTGATCCTCTACCCGCACCTATATTTGCACCCAACACACAACACTAGATAAGTCTCTCGACACACTCGAATTCTACTGACAACTGAAAGTCCCGAACATGGGAAATTCGGGTTCCGGATTCACATTCCGGACTAAATTCCGGATTCGGCACACTTTCGGATCCAATTCCGGATTCCATCATACTTCCGGATCAAATTCTGGATTCCGGCATACTTTCGGATCCGGTACTCTTCCGGACAACACCCCGCTTCCGGATTTTCGAGGATTCCGGATTGAGCGAGGTCCGGACAAATGGGGTTTTATCGCACTGAGCATTCCCATTACCCCAACCAATTCGACTCAAAATCAACATAAACAAGAAGCCATCAATACCAATGATTAGCGATTAATAACGATAAATCTCCCATACCAAATTTGGTTGGGACAAAACACTCAGCTCGATTTCTCACATCCTTGAGGAGATAATAGCCAACAGGTCTCTAAAACTCCAAACTCCATAGTTCCAAGTCCACACCAAGATTCCAACATTACACTACCGATTAACAGTTTAAGGAGAAAGAATTTATCTCAACTAGAGTGATGATTCTCCTTCCCAGCTTTGATTCTCCAATGCTTTCTTCAAGAACAAGGTTTCTCCCAATTTCGCACAGTAGCCGCACACACTGATTTTGGTGAAATCGGGGTTAATAGGGTTTTGCCCTTATTTATATCTATCACACTTGAGCACTAAACTTTTGCTTATCACACTTTGTCCACTAAACTTCATTTTATTTCCTACACTCCAAACTGGGTTATTACAACATCCTCCCCTCCAAAGAATTCTGTCCCCGGAATTCCATCTTCGAACAAATGAGGGAAACGGGTCCTCATATCCGATTCCACTTCCCAAGTTGCTTCTTGCCCCTTATGGAAGCGCCACCGAACTTTCACTAGCGAGATTTCTTTATTCCTATACTTTCTGACCTTGCGATCCACGATCGCCAATGACTCCTCAACACATTTCAACCTCTCGTCCACATGAATATCTTTCAAAGGTACTGCCATTTTTCCTCGGCCAAGCACTTCCTTAGATTCGACACGTGAGAGGTCGAATGAACTCCCTGAAGCTCCTCGAGCAACTTCTGCTTATACGCCACCTCACCTACACGCTCTGTGATGGAGAACGACCCGACATACCTAGGCCTTAGCTCCCCTTTCTTTCCAAACACACAACGTCTTTCCACGACGAAACCTTAAACATCACATTGTCTCATACTTGGAATTTCAATCGATCTCCTCCTTGTGCTCACATAACCATGTGGCGGTCTTGAGCCACCCTTAACTTCCTGCGAACCTGATTGACTTATTGGCGGTCGACCGCACGACCTTCGGTCTCACCAGATGCCTCTTTCCCACGTTACA
The DNA here is from genome assembly GCA_033807775.1 of Saussurea involucrata. Lineage (NCBI taxonomy): Eukaryota > Viridiplantae > Streptophyta > Magnoliopsida > Asterales > Asteraceae > Saussurea > Saussurea involucrata. The sequence goes on along the minus strand of CM066318.1, from coordinate 77,432,417 downwards.
TCTTTATTCTTGGAAGATTCATAGATAACCGCACATGCCAACCTCTTTGCTTCCCGACGGATTCTATTGCTCCCCTTAAGCATAACCCTTCAACAATAGGGCGTATACCAACAAATTATCACACCTTCGGTTGACTACACTCTAACCCCAGAAAATTTGCGTAACGTAAAAATAACGCCTCATGCCAACTGTACTAACTGAACACAATACTTTCCACACACCTAGACCCACGGTTTTAAAACGCGTCAAATTAAGAGTTTCACACATAACTTCACGTCCGTAAAGAACGAATGTACATAGGTTAACGCCATAACGACATGAATTCCTTATTAAATAACGACGTTCAAATCGCCAACTTAACATGAGATCAACCTTGAATATCCCCTTAACTCGCAGTGATGATCTTATTCAACAGATAACACACAATTCTACAATCGCTTCCCCCCAACACGATATAAGTCTAAAGCAGGTAACACTTCCTTGCCTGAATTGCACTGACTACAATTCATTAGTGATAAACAATTCATACGTTCTCACCACATCGTCACCCCACACTATACTTAGCTAAAAGTAGGAAACGTCCACACTCCAACATCCGAAGCAGCCACCAACCAAACCGAACCAATCTTGAAAACACACATTCAAATTCTCACTGCATCCGACAATCGTCCATCACATAAGAAATAAATTCAAGCTCCACCCACTCATCAGGAAGGAGTGTCCATGCTCACACAAAACTATTCCCATTAGCTTAACTCCGAACGACAAGCTCACTTGGAATATTTCCCACACTATCACCAAGTCTAACCCAATGGCCCTTCATTCCGAGCAGTACATTCAACTTCCTTCTCAAAACATAAAACATGCTTCCAAAGAACAACTCACTAGAAGGTGTACACTTTTGACCAACCACCCAAGCTAACTTCCCTCAACCCTTGAATCATCACATACACGCAAATCCTCTTTCTTACACTCCCACTAGGAGTTCATGTATCCGGCAATGGCACTCTGAAAACGTTGCTTCTCATCTTCTGCGCCACTTGCCACACTTTCTACCTCCAGTTTACTCACTTAATTCAACATACCATCCTCATTTTCTCAGGCTAGTGAAACATTTCTCGTCCAACATTGACCACTCCATACACACAATTCAACCAAGTCATTCCGAAATAACACCCAATGCTTGAAGCCACCACACACTTCTCGTTTCCCCAAACGAGATTAACCCACTCCCGTGAATTTCCTTTACATACAAGGATTAGCTCAACACTCCTAAAGATTTCGTATCTACTACGAAACATTGCAAACTAACCAATCCAACATCTTCACAAATATTTCAATGACACAAGGCAAACTTACTCATCAACTCATCGCAACCAAATAGCACATAATATCTTTCTTAGCTAGTCACCAACTACCACCTCATTCTTTTATTCTCAGATGACAATAGTACACGCCACTCAAACATCTATGCATCTCAACACACATAATTTACCACATTTGAATAACTTATTAGCAAATCTCGAGCAAGATTTCCACTTACGCTCATACCATAACAACACTAGTCCACCACTTATCCTCACAACAATTTGTTATCACACCAAATACTTGCACGTCGATCTTGCATAAGTTACCACTAACTTATCCACTCAACCACCACATCACAACATCACACTAAAGGCAAAATCCTCACGATCATTATTACACACAATAGGCCTTGCTTCTCCATGCCAATCAAAACAAACATTTGAAATAAAGCTATCCCATGACCTGACCTTCTCTCAAACCAAGATGAACCTCCACTTGATTGTCTACTTCACTCAATCAAGTCTTTGTCTCCAACCGGCTCTTCGAAGTCCATACGAAACACGCTCAAATAAACCAAACGATAAGACGCTCCCTCGCAGACCAACATAATCCACGTGTCCCACCTGAGTTGTGATAACTACTTCATTCATAAACGAAACATCAACCATATAGAAAAATCACTTATCCAACTAGCGATTCTCCACTTCCATAACACTCACATACGGCGGTCCAACATCCTGTCAGATACACACCTTTCCCAACCGACCACTTATCTCCGCGTATAAACCTGACAAAATAATCACACCAGGGTTACCTTTTCCAATTCCAACCTCCCGACAACAATCTCAAAAACCGACGTTGACTTCATCATCGACGCCCGACATGAAGATGATGTTTCAACGGTGCCTCCGACAATGAGAACATCCACCGAAATCTAATTCTTCCCACGCATCATAACCAACTTTGTGCCTCACATTGCTCCCATGCTTGAGCCACAAGACTTACCCGACAAATAGCCTAAATACTAGGCCACCTCAAGCTCCGGCTCCACGCCGATACCATTTCATCAATATACTACAACGCTACCCCTTCGAAGTATCTTGCCTACTTCGAAATTACCACACAAGAGCGAGAAATACCATAATACAAGCATCTCTAAAGTCAAAGACTGAGACTGTAGTTAAACGCCACCCTCCCTAAAAGGAAACACCAAGGTCACGAATCGACCATCGACGACTCAACCACACATTTCCACTCTCGAAACTTTCCTTCACCCTTAAATACGATATCTCTCACTACTTAGCGAGTTCATAGCCTTCATGCATGACCACAATGATTTAAATCGTTTCGCACATTTGAAAATACCCCGCGAAATGAGGTTAGACATGAACGACATGACACCGCCATAAAATAGCTACACACATCGATCTCAAGGATCGCTCATACGCAACCCATGATATCTCACCACCTTGTCCATTAATCGAAAGTGCATTCACTAAAATGCTTTTCGTGTAAAATTTTAAAACACGGCAAAATTACCCACACTGGGAGAGTCGGTCGACTCTCACACTCGCTGATATGACAACAACGTGTCCATACTGAATCCACTTATAAAACCATGCGATCAAATGTTTTTATGATTTCTACAACAAAGGTTAACTCACTCGTAAAAGAGGTGTAACAAGTCGCTATTTCGCCAAGTTCAAAATTTATCACACAACGTAAATAAAAGTGTCTTTTCCTCCAAACACACGCTTGCACGCGCCAACTCATTTTCAATTCCAGAAACTTACAAGGCACACACACGCACGTACACACACATATATTTGACATGAAGAACTCATATGACTTGTTTGAAAATACAATGCATGACTCACTTTACATTGAAGGCTATTCGCTCAAGCAAGGTTAACCATTGACATTCACGTCAACTCAACACCGGTGCTCTACATCCGACTAAACCATTAGGTTTCTCACATCTGCAACAACCTTTGGTACCGGTGTCTCCCCCCACATACTCGTATGCCTCCTTTTATCCTATCCTCGCTTCATATTACCAACCAACACGTCTACCTTTTCTCAACCACCCATGCCACTCTTCCACTGACTAGAGAGTAAGAAAACACATCTCTACTACCCGATTCTTGAGTTGAAACTCTCAAGATCCCAATTCATCGACATCTAAAACTCCCAGAATGAAGAATCATCAGAAATTAGGAGCGCACCTCCAATCAATTACTCTTCCGTTATGAACCCAAGAGATTCTACCTCACCCGACCACCCACAATTCAAACAATACTCCTTTTAGATGGTGTCATCACTCACACCGTGAACGATGTCGCAAAACACACTAAACCATTGCCATCATGGCAAGGTTAGAACTCTACACACTACCACCACTCTCTACACACTACCCCCTCCATCGACCAACTGAACAACAGTAACCAAGCACACCCATGCACCTGTAAATTCATAATGACATTGGCCAGATGTGATTTGAATTTACCTTACATGAGAGTCCTCGCTACCATCGTCCCGAGTTCTCGATGATCAAGGTCCTCCCTAAAGGCTTCCTATTTCTCAGTTGTGTCCTCCTACTCCACAGTTTAAGTTTAGGCCCATCCAGTCACCTAAATCCCTTAAACTTGGTCTCTGATACCAACTGTAACAACCCAACTCAACCAACAAAGCATAACGACATTAAAATAAATAATTTGCCGAAACGGCCTCAATATACCACCTCAAATATGCGGGTACAACACAAGGTTTGCGGAAATGATCTATTACACAACTGAGATTTCTAAAGACTATGCTTGACATGCTAAATATCACGACATCCTTCTAGTCCAAGGCTTCACGCTCGCGCTTTCTCTCTGCCCTTACTAAGGACTTCTACTAGGTGCTTACCTGAAAATGGTTTAGTTTTTGGAAAAGCGAGGGTTACACCATGAGGTCTAGTTTGTTCCCTCTAGAAACAAACATTTGCACCACCTAAAACATTTTAAACGGTTTATAAGCATTTACAAACTCTTCTCATCTTTAAAACATTTAAACTTTCACATGCAAGAACTACCCATGTACATGGCACACTGAAGTCACGCACACCCGTGACAACGTGTCAGTCTCACACTGCCGTATTAGGTCACACCTCCAATTGCATAAACGAGACACTCCCCCCGGTATGAGCATTGGCGGGTCACACCCCTGACTTAGCCAAAATATGTCCACTTCCAAATGTATGCATACATAACTTCTTAACTTTCTCAAACAAGTAAAACATGCAGTTTCGTATAAAGGATAAAACATGCAGTATCGTCATATCTTATGCATTTCAAGAAATACATAAATCAACACACTTTCAGTTAGAAAGACTCACCTGAAGTCCCCCGCTAGGAGTTCTTAGTTGCAACCGTTGATCCTCTACCCGCACCTACATTTGCACCCAACACCCAACACTAGATAAGTCTCTCGGTACACTCGAATTCTACTGACAACTGAAAGTCCTGGACATGGGAAATTCGGGTTCCGGATTCACATTCCGGACTAAATTCCGGATTCGGCACACTTCCGGAACCAATTCCGGATTCCGGCATACTTCCGGATCAAATTCCGGATTCTGGCATACTTCCGGATCAAATTACGGATTTCGGCATACTTCCGGATCCGGTACTCTTCCGGACAACACCCCGCTTCCGGACAACACCCCGCTTCTGGATTTTCGAGGATTTCGGATTGAGCGAGGTCCGGAGAAATGGGGTTTTATCGCACTGAGCATTCCCATTACCCCAACCAGCTCGACTCAAAATCAACATAAACAAGAAGCCATCAATACCAATTATTAGCGATTAATAACGATAAATCTCCCATACCGAATTTGGTTGGGACAAAAGGAAATCCTTGAGGAGATAATAGCACTCAGCTCGAGGAGATAATAGTTTGGAATTTATCGCACTCAGCTCGATTTCTCACATCCTTGAGGAGATAATAGCCAACATGCCTCTAAAACTCCAAACTCCATAGTTCCAAGTCCACACCAAGATTCCAACATTACACTACCGATTAACAATTTAAAGAGAAAGAATTTACCTCAACTAGAGTGATGATTCTCCTTCCCAACTTTGATTCTCCAATGCTTTCTTCAAGAACAAGGTTTCTCCCAATTTCGCACAGTAGTCACACACACTGATTTTGGTGAAATCAGTGTTAATAGGGTTTTGCCCTTATTTATATCTATCACACTTTGGCCACTAAACTTCATTTTATTTCCTACACTCCAAACTGGGTTATTACACTTGGCGAACTTGGTTTTAAGACTGTGGGTCTCGACCAAATGCAAGGATGATATTCTTTTAAAATGAATTGCATAATTTATCCCATGCTTTTTCATGTCATTCATGTTTGTTGCGATGCAAATTTTTGAGTATGTTTTTGGCACACGTGAGAATGTAGCCCATGTTTTGAAAATCCTAAATTGTTTTAGTTGCATAAGACTTGAATACAAGTTTTATTGAGAATCTTCTCCATATTGTTTTGTTAGCATTGTGAATTATTAAAGTACACATTGTAAGAAGGTTTTGAATTTGAAGTTAAAAGGAAATAGCCTGTTTCTTGCCTAAGGAGCATGTAATATTTTTACGAGTTTTGAGAAATCATTTTGTGAGTTCCAGATTAGTGCATACAACAGGAAATCAATAGTAAATAGAACAATCAATATGATTTCCAACTGTCATCCATATAATATTGAATAAACCTTTCAGAGTGTTTACACAATTTTAGAGAATAACAATGATGACTTAATGAAACGATTAACCTGAATTCTAAGGCTAAAACAAGTATTTATATCTAGGCCTAATTAATCAAGCCCATGGCCCGTTGCACAATTAAGCCCAAATTAAACATTTACAAATAATACCCTGAACTTCTATTCAATTAGAATTTATTCCTAACAATCTCCCCCTTTGAATCTAAGTTCAATCTCACGCCAGTTCTCGACGTATCTCTTTCGGAGTGTGAATAAAATCTCGAAGCTTCGGATTGCTTTACGAAACTCCATGCGGTCTTCATGAAGTTTCAAGGCTTCTCGGGCGTTTGATTCGTTTCAATTTGCAGTAAACGAAATCTGGAGTTCCTTTTCCTTGGAGATTATGTCTCTAAGCGTATCTCTGACCTTTAGAAGAGTTCCGTTGCAGAATCTTTCAACTTGGCTAAACCGGAGAAACTTCTTCTCATTCTGCTCGTTGAGATAAACAATTCCAAACTCTGGTTGTAGTAGCAGCGAGTTAACGGGATACATCTTCAGCTCTGGAGCTTTCTGATCGGGTTTCAACAGGTTTATCTTCTTGGTTTCGTGCTCAACTCCCATTTGAAAACCCGTAATATAGGACATCATCACCTTGTGTTTCAAAAAACTCTATACAGCTTCGAGTGCTTTGGTAATGTGGAGCGGTCGGATTGTTCGAGTACGAAGGTCTTTGAGTAAGGCATGGAAGTCGTTCAGTCGTAAGTTCTTGAAGTCATCTTTGGAGAACTTCCATTCATTTCCATCTTCACGTTTAACCTTAAAAACTGGATACCAGATCTTCAAGATTCGGCCAGACTGGATGTTTACAACTTCGGTGATCTTGTGCTTTGTTCTGACTTGGCTGACTGGTAGACACCTTTTCATTGCCTCTAAGTACTGTTTTCTGTACGCTTCGTTGAACTTGGCTAACCCGAGGCAGAAGGCTGGGTTGAGCATGAGCAGCTTGTGTACGAACAACCTCTTCAGTGAATCCTCTAGGAAGGGGATGAGTACGATGATTTTCTCCCATCGGACAGGTTGTTGTGGAGGTTGAGGTTGAGGTTAATCAGAAGCTTGTTGTTGCTGAGGAGATGTCGGAAGATTTGTTGTTGAAGTCTCGGGAATCTGATTAGTATAGATTGGGGTACTCTAAAGGTTTTGTAGCAGGAACTGATCGTAGTCAATTTCATCGTCGGCATCGGTAGGAAAGATCAGGTTGACCTCGAAGTTTATCGCACTGGCGGCTTTTTGATACCATGCGTTTTCGGTCTCCAGGTCGATCTCGGATTCAAGATCTATCAGATCAAGTGCAAGCCTTTCCGGTGTAGAATATACGATCAATGCATGAGATTCTCCCTCGGGCTTTTCAACCGTTGGGTCTTCATCGTCTGAGATGTCCATATCTATGACCATCTCGGCTGGACTCAGCTAGGCTTCAGGTTGGTCTTCGGATTGTGCCACAGCTGATGGTTCCGGTTGAACTGTTGGAGTAGTTTCAGTGGGGATTGGATCGGACTTGGATAGTCGTTGCCTTTTGTTCTCCCCCTCACGGTGATCAGGATCATCCTGGTCATCGTGTCGTCGCTTGAGTCCGCCAGCTTGACTCTTGCAGGTGTCTTCGAGAGAGGCGACTCTTTCGGACAAGGTAGTAATGGCTTTCTAAACGTCCTTCAGAGTCATGTCAAGCTGGTCCAATCGGTTGGTTACGGATGACGACTGAGCAGATGTTTACGATCGTAGAACTGTGATAAGATCTGCTTCAGTTGAGGAGTCAGTGTTGTCGTGTTGGAGCAGTTGGGCAAGGAGCATGGTCTTGAGATCATCCACCGAATAAGTTTGTTGAGCAGGTGCTGGTGGAGGTGTCGGTCTGGTTTCGGCTTCGACCACTTTCTCCTTTCCTTTGATAAGGCTTTTCACTTTGTCTAGATCCGTTCTGAACAGTTTCTCCAGCGTCTCGCGGACAGCCTTTAAGGCGCCGTCCAAATATTTCCTTGACAAAATGTCGGGTAAATCATCACCGCCGGGATAACTTAGATTGCCCGTTGAGGTCACGACTGTTGATTCAACAGAAGTTCCATCTACGTTCTTAGCTGGCGTGACGTTGGCTATGGTAGATTTCCTTCCGATCCTCGTATTCCGCTCAATGACAGACATACTACGGAAGTTCCGATCGGGTCACTAGGAGCACCGATGTTAGCAGTCTCGTCATGTGTCCTAACCAAAGAAGATGTTATAATAGCAAATGGCTCTAGACTCAAAGGTGCACAAAAGGAAGTCGAGAACGGGGGAGGTTGTTCTCTTGTTTCAATACCAAGACTCTCCGAGTGAGAGAACGGTAGACTTTGTGCTATATCCCCGTGTGAAATTGAAACAACCAACTGTTGAGAGCTGGTTGAGTGGCTAGGGGGGGCTGTGCAATTGCGTCGCTAGGTCCACGACGTCTTCTTCAATGTCTCGTCCCAACGGATGAGACGAGGCAGCAAATGTGGCTACCTGGACGACACGGGCTCGGAGTCGCTCGTTTTCTGCTCTATTTTGTACACTCACCCTCTCATGATTCTTTTTCGATCTCCATTCTCTCCGCCTCACTTGTTCTAAATTTTCAACTAATTCTCCCTCCTCTCTCCTTATGTCTCCCGAAATTGGCTGGGATGTAGGGATGTTGGAGGGTGTGGGTGAGTCGGATGGAGAACCTTCGGTCATTGGCGGTTGATGTCCGATACAGGATGGTATCAATGATATGTGGAAAGCGCGTTCCGTATAGGAGTCGGTTGTGTCGGAGTCGACGACATCGGTTTGGGTGAACGGTGAGATCGGCTCGGTTGTGTCCGTTCCGGGGTCGTGATCAAGCATTGGTCTTTGAGGGGCAGTGATGACGGGACCTCGTGTAGGGATGTCGACGGTCTGGCATCATCAGTTATACGGGTGTGTGAAGGGGTATGTGGTCGAACGGTGTGTTGGCGGGGTTGTTGGCTGGTACCCGCACGCGTATCCAATGCACCGCCCGCGTCTGTTCCCCTCCCTTGATGTACTCTCAACACACGCCGTCTGGGAGCCCCAACTACCCGGACTCTACCTCCACATGTCCTTGGACCCTCACGTCGCTCGGGTCTAACTCCTTGTGGAGGTCCCTCCGGCTCTGGCTGGACCACATGAGCACCTATGCCTAACGCTCGTCTATAATCTATCACACTCGGTGCATTGGGGTCCGTGTATGCCAGTAAGGCTTCGGGTAAAGGCATGGCTTGGGCGTTGGACGGGTTACGAATCACTAGGTAATGCAAGTTAAAAGGAGGACATACCGGGTGGCTTATGCGCCGTGGTATGTTCGGATTCGCTTCCATATACTGACGGATGGCCAAGGATAGGAACCTTGGGTATGGGAGGAACTTTTTTCCTTCGTTCCGCCGATCGCCCAAGTCTGAACTAGTTCCCGCCAGATGATCATCGCGAAGTTGATGTGACGGTTGTAGCAGACGGCATGAAAGAGTCGGAGGAAGTTGTCTATGCACTGGTCGATCCCTTTCCATCTGGAAGATAGACACCTGTTCAGAATTGTGAACATGGTGTACCAGATGGGCGCCATGTATTTCCGATTAAAGGCGGATGGTCAGTTGAGTGCGTGATTGTAGCCGAGAGCGTGGATGTCAGTGCAGAGAGTGTCGTCGGTGACAGCAGGGTCGTAGGCAGCATGGTCACTGGCAGTGGCTTCAGGTAAGGATAGTAGACGTTTGAAAGAATCCGGCGTGAGCGTGAACGAATGATGATCGATCATCGTCGTTATCGTCTGAGAGTTGAGTGTCGTGACGACTTAAGCAGGGCACCAAACTTGATAGATGTAGAGGACTGGGACGTCGGTGGTAGCGGTGAGTGCCACTCGTAGTGGATGACCTAGAAGAATGTCCACGACCACACGATGTTGTGGTCGGAACTCGGTAGCGTCCAGGTGGTGATTGTTCGCCGCGATGTCGATGAATTCCTCTTAAGGAGGAATGTTTTCTGGTGGAACCAAGGCGTTGTCAGCCTCTTCGTCTATGAATTCCTCTTGAGGAGGAATGTTTTCTGGTGGTTGTTGTTGATCCGCCATTAGTACCTGTTAGAGACGATGTTAGAGTCTTGGCGGACTCAAAAGATTATTGTTGCGTACCTGTGCGAATAATGGCTCAATCTGGAATGGATTGAGGATTGGCAGTGAGGAACAGGGTACAGGACTGTTGGTAGTGTGTCCGGACAAACATCAGCCGAGAAACACAAAGTTGCCGGACAAATTGAAGTATCCGGACAACATGAATTATCCAGACAAAATGAGGTTGTCCGGACAAACTGGAGTTCCGGACACTAAAGTACCGGATAATCAAAACCACCCGGATAGTTGAACTTACCGGATACCGGGTAGGTATCCGGACAACATGGGTTACCGGGTGAAACGAGTTACCGGATAACAAGGGGTTACCGGACAACCATCAGATCCCAGATAGTTGAACTTACCGGAAACCATAAGGTTTTCAGACAACTAGGGTTACCGGGTGAATGACGTTATCGGATGAGTTGGCTTACCGGATAAAATTTCTAAACCTATGAACGTGACCGGATAAAACTTGAATGTGTCCGGATAGTTTGAAACTATCCGGACGACATCCGGTTTCCACGAATCAGCCAAAAACGTCCACATATCACAGATCTAACCATTCTATTTAGTTCTAAACACACATATAGGCCACAAAGAACCTTTAATCGGTGTAAAGGAGACCATAATCAAGCGGAATGTGGACCGACCCTAAGTCGGGGTCTGAAAACCCCTATTAGTCGATTCGTGGGTCGATTTAACCGTCGATGTGCGTGTGTATGTGATCGAACAACACTAGAGAGCGAAATTATAAACATACCTGAGATTTAGAGCTCGAAATTGATGAAAATGAGCACGAATGGAGAGTTCCCGATTGAGAGAAAGAGTCGAGTGGTTTAAGGGTTTTTGTGTCCGGAAAAATGAAAAATGAGTGGGTACCCAGGATATTTATATTGGCCGAGACTTACCGGGTAGGGCGTTTGGATACCCGTCCGATCCGGATAGGTGTCCGGTCCGGAAACCTATCCGGATAGATGGGTATCCGGATACCACATCCGGATAGTTTGGCTTTTGTCAAAATTGGCCCATGTGCTTTTCAAACCTTTTGAGAAAACGCTTTTTGAACTTTAGAGAAAAATGTAATTTCCCGCTCCCCCTCGAACAAAAATATTGAAACTTTTGCTCCCCCTCGAACTTAGCATGGGGACATCTTTGCTCCCCCTCGGATGTTGCATACACAAAAAAAAAACTTGTACTTTTAAGAAAAACTTGTGTGTGACACTCCCCCTCAAATGTTGCACATAAAGAGCATGCTCCCCCTCGGATTGTGCAAGTGATGTGATTTTAAGAATAAGCCTGGAATGTCCACACACAAAGAAAAACTTTTGGAAATTAGAAAAATATTATGTGACACTCCCCCTCAAAAGTAGAACAGACTTACCTGATACGCTTATGTGCTCCTCCTGAACACATGTACAAGATTGTGAAAGCATATATATATCGAAGAAAGTAGACGACACGTGAAAAGAAAGCAAACAAACGAAATCTACCTAATTAATACAGAGATTTAACAGAAGCGTGTATACGATACAAGTAGAATACAAATGCGAGGAAGTGTGTACTCGATCATCTGGAGTTTGACAATAGATAATGAATAGACAGTTTCTCGTATGTGTATGGAACTTGTATCGGGCGCACGATTGGATCAAATCTTCAGGTTTAGCATACCAAGCCTGGACACAAGATAGTTAAAACGTTTTTCGTACAGGGGTTTTGTAAAGAGGTCTGCTAACTGATGTTCCGTATTAACAAAGTAGAGTTCGATTGTACCTCTTTCGACGTGATCCTTGATAAAGTGGTACCGAACGTCTATGTGTTTCGTCTTCGTGTGCTGGACCGGATTGCTTGATATTGCAATGGCGCTCTTCGAGTCGCAGTAGATGGGCACTTGAGAGTTGGTAAAGCCGTAGTCTTTGAATGGAGTGCGCATCCAAATGACTTGCGAACAGCAGCTCGCGGTGGCCACGTATTATGCCTCAGCAGTCGATGTAGAGACGCACTGCTGCTTCTTGGATGCCCAACTTACCAAACTATCGCCCAGGAACTGCACATGTCCCGATGTGCTTTTCCGATCCAACATGCTGCCCGCGTGATCGGCGTCCGAATACGTTGTGAGCTCAAAACCTGTCTCTTTCGGGTACCATAAGCCAAGATCAACAGTACCTCTTAAGTAACAAAAAATTCGTTTAACCGCAATTAAATGAGACTCTTTGGGTTTTGACTGAAAACGGGCGCAGAGAAAGGTTGAAAACATAATATCCGGTCTACTCGCCGTCAAGTACATTAAAGAACCGATCATTCCACGGTACGTTTTGGTGTCCACACCCTTTCCGTTAGGATCGACGTCTAACCGTGTACCGGGTGCCATGGAAGTTTTCATTGGTGAGGACTGTTCCATCTGGTACATCCGAAGAATGTCCCAGATGTACTTAGGCTGATTTATGAATATCCCGGTCGACAGTTGTTTAACTTGAAGACCGAGGAAAAAATTCATCTCACACAACATACTCATTTGAAAATATTGTCCCATTAGTTTGGCGAAGTTCTTACAATACTGTGGGTTATTGGAACCGAAAATTATGTCGTCAACATACACTTGAACTAAAACTATATGACCTTCGTCATTTTTAATAAACAGGGTTGTATCGATTTTACCTTTTGAAAAACATGATTTTATTAAAAAATTGGACAGAGCGTCATACCAGGCGCGTGGAGCTTGCTTCAAACCGTATAAGGCCTTGTCTAGAATGTAGACGTGATTCGGATTTTTGTCGTCCACAAACCCGTCCGGTTGCGATACGTATACTTCTTCCTTGATTTCGCCGTTGAGGAAAGCGGTCTTGACATCCATCTGGAAGACCGTGAAGTTCTTGTGCGCGGCGTATGCAAGGAACATACGAATCGCCTTGACTCTGGAAACCGGAGGGTATGTCTCGTCGTAGTCAATACCCTCTTGCTGGCGGTATCCTTTGGCCACGAGGCGCGCCTTGTTACGAACGACGATGCCATCTTCGTCTTTCTTGTTCTTGAAGATCCATTTTGTGTCGATGACCGTCTTGTGAGATGGACGTGGGACGAGTCGCCATACCTTGAGGGCCTCAAATTGATTGAGTTCCTCTTGTAAGGCCATGACCCAGTCCGGATCTTCGAGTTCTTCAGAGACGGTTGTTGGCTCGATCTTGCTGAGAAATCCGGAGAACAAGCAGAAGTTGGTCGAGGCGCCTCGTGTTCGAACCGGAGTAGAAGAATCATCGATTATCTGGTGTAGAGGATGAGCCTTCGTCCATTTGGTGGTGTGTGGAAGCGGCTGTTGAGTCGCGTGAGAGGTATCCGGATCCACATACCCACCGGTCGGAAGGTCTTGAACAGCTTCAAGTGTTGATGGTCGGTTTCTCGGAGGAGACGGAGCAAGATTCGTCGAAGGTTGAGCAACTTCTGGTTCCGGGGAATTCAGAGGTTGGTCCTTGAGTGTTGTTGAAGACGAATCTTCAGGAGTGATCTCCGTGATAGGTATAGGTTCCTCCGGGGGATTAGCCGTATCAGTCGTTGTTGTGTCTGTTGAGCTCTGAGGGGATTCCAATGTAATTGCTGGAGTGCTCGTCGAAGGAGGCGGACCGGAAAGATTCGCCGAGTTCTCGATTTGAGCAGCTTCAGGTCTAGGTTGCACAAAGACACGAGGGTTAGGCAAATTGAAAAATTCATCATAAAAATGCTGAACAGTAAATCTAAATCAGAAAGATGTGATTTTGACGTAGATGCATGATTTGGATTTACTGGGGTTTGTGCAGATCCCGAACGTGAAAGTTCGGAAGCTAACACGCCAGTTAAAGCGGGTTCTGAACTGTTTTGTTCAGAAGCCAAATCTGCGACTTCGTCAAAGGTCACGTTTACGCTTTCGACAACGGATTTGGTCCGTTTGTTGTAAACGCGATAAGCCTTAGCCTGCATGGAGTAGCCGATGAATACTCCTTCGTCTGCCTTTGGACTGAACTTCCCAAGATCATCCTTGTCGTTCAAGACGTAGCATGTGCATCTGAACGCGTGAAAGTAAATGATGTTCGGGATGCGGTTGTTGATGATCTCGTACGGCGTTTTGTTGAACCGCTTGTTGATGATGGAGCGGTTTTGCGTGTAGCAGACAGTTGCAACCGCTTCAGCCCATAGAAAGAGTGGCAGCTTCGATTGTGACAGCATGGTGCGAGCAACCTCGACTAGGGTATGGTTCCGCCGTTCTACCACTCCGTTTTGTTGAGGAGTCCTTGCGGCTGAGAAGTTCTGCGAAATACCGACGGATGTCAGGTATTCGTTCACCGTTTGATTCTTGAACTCCGTCCCATTGTTCGTCATGATTGTCTGAACTTGGTGTCGAAGGTTCAACTGAATGGTCTTCAGGTGGTTGATGATGAGTTCTGGGGTTTCGACTTTGGAGCGCAGGAATTTCACCCATGTGTAACGAGAGAAATCGTCGACCATTACCAGAACGTACTTCTTCTTGTTGATGCTCTGAACACGTATCGGTCCGCACAAATCCATATGGATGCGTTCGAGGGACCGGGACGTGCTCGGAGTGGCCTTCGGCTTGTGAGTCGCTCACTTCATTTTTCCCATCTCGCATGCCCCACAGAGTTTGTCCTTCTCGAATTTGAGCTCGGGCATGCCTTTCACGTGTCCGCCTAGCACCAGCTTGTTGATATTCTTGAAGTTGAGGTGCGAGAGACATCGGTGCCAAATCCACGCTTGTTGTGAGTTGGCCTTTGACATCAGGCAGACAAAATCATCGGTCTTCAGGGCAGACAGGTCTATGGTGTAGAGGTTGGTCTTCCGAGTTCCAACAAGCAGCTCCTTTCCGTCTTCAGTGTGGACGCTACATCGTTTAGCTTTGAATCCGACCTCGAGAAATTTATCGCAGAATTGGCCGATGCTGAACAGATTGTGTCCCAATCCCGCAACGTATGATACCTTCTTGATAGTGATCTTATCTTGGACAATGTCGTTGTAGCCCATAATCGGTGCCTTGTCATCATTCCCAAATCTCACGTCTCCACAATATTTCTCTGTGAAGTTCGTGAGCAGCTCCCTCCTTTCGGTCATGTGCTTGGAGCATCCTGAATCTAAGTTCCACACATGACCGTCCTGCAAAAACAAGATTAACGGTTCTTAGGTACCCATTTGAAAATGGGTCCTGGAGGGTTAGGTTTAACACCTGACTGAGGAACCTGTTTTGAAATGGGTTTCCTCTTGGGAGTAGGTTTAACCTCTGATTGGGGAACCCGTTTTGAAATGGGCTTCTTTTTGGTTTTACGGGATTTGCGATTAGGTTTAGAGTGATAAACATGATAAGAACCAAACCAATCAGATGCATATCTATTATCGTCAAAGTCATTCAATCCACAATTAGAACAACACAAACAATCATGGGATAACTGAATCAAATGCTGAATTGAATAAAGTCTAATTGGAAAATTAACACTTTGTTCAACGAAATTATTTGAATGATTCAAACCACAATCATTAATGTTCTTCCTAGAATTAAAAACAGAACTAAATGACTTCGACTCCGACTTGTTCTTGACAGATCCTTTGGCTACCCACTTTTGTTTTCCTTGTTTTGCCCGACCATTTTTATCTGAAACATCATTAACGGCATGGTCAACAGAGTTTGAGTAGACAGGATTTTTATCAGTTCACCGACCGGTCTGTTGCCGCGACTGTGAACGATTTTGTGAACGAGAATCAGTTTTAGAAACTTTGTTCACAGTTGGGGTCTTGGGTTTTGAAGAACTTTTGCCTTTAAGAAAATTGACCGGGCGATTTACCGCTTTAGAAAGAAAGTCGGTGTGACTCGGAAGAGGTTTGTCCAACGGAAAAGATTAAAACTCCTCATCTGAAATACCATCGGAATTCATGAATGTAGAAAAATCAATATCAGGAATCGATGGACTAGGATTGGTTGAGGGAGGAGAGGAACACTTTGTGTCTGTGTTTTTAGAAGAATCTGGTGCGGAAGCTTTTAAAAAATCAGAGTTTAGATCCTTTTTAACACAATCAGCTTGAGACTCTTTACCTTTTCGTGAAGAGGTTTTTCCAATGAAAGCTTTACACGAAGATGTGTCGGAGGAGTCAGAGGAAGGTTCGGGTGAAATCGTCTTTATGTTTTGGAGTAGGTCAAGTTTCTCTTGAAGTTGAAACTTGCTTACTTGCTCTTGCATCACTTATGTTGCCAAAGCAGACAGTTTTGATGTAAGTCTATCGATTTCATTCCAAAGAATTTTCTGTCCCTCATCCGACACAGATTCGGTTTTGGAGGAATTGAGTTTCTCAAGTTCTGTTATAAGCGCTTGCTTTTCCTTTTGAAAGCTGGTTCTTTCCGTCTCGAGTGTCTCCTCTAATTCGACTATTTTTTATTCCAAAACGAGAGGAGGAACACAGAGTTTAAACTCGTCCGTCTCAGTTTTGGGTTCAGGTGCTTGGGCCTCATCCTTTTTGGAGGAATCCTTGGGCTTTGCAACCTTATAGCCATCAAAGTAGTCATTCGAGAGGTATTTCTTTGGGTTTTTCTTGTATGAGTAGTTCATACGCTCATACGCAAAAGGTAATTGCATTTTAGTGGTATGAGCGCGTTTGTATTCCTCAGTATCCTCTTCCTTTTCCTTTTCGAGAGGTCCAGTCCAATCGATTTTATATTCGGGATACTTTTTGTCCAGACCAAGAAAACCAAAGTGATAAAGAGTAGGTCTCTTGGACAAAACCTTTTTCAAGTACTGTGGGTTATCGTATCCGATTCCACATTCCTTGTTAAAGTATGTGAATTCCTTAGGTTTGTTCATGTGAATTGTTTGATCAGTTTGATCTCTTTTGTGAAGTTTGGTTTCAAGATCAGTTCTTTTCGAAACAAACTCCTTGTCTTGGATTTGGAGAGAGGAGCATTGATAGACAATCTCAGCTTTCTCATTCTCACACTAATCAAGTTTTAGATTCAATTCAGATATCTTGGCCCTTAAGTCCTTAGGTGCTATTGAAAGATTTGTACATTTTTCTTTTAGATTAGCATTATCGTACTTGTATTTTTCAGTGATTCGCTTTTGAACATCTAGCTTTTCTTTTAACGAGTTATTTTCAAGCAGTTGTTCATTAGTGGTAGCCTTATAAGAATCTATTCGTTCAACAAGTGGTTGCATCTGTTCGATTAAGTTTTGATGAATAGGTTCACATACCTGACACATATTTGCCTTTTCTGATGGAGGAGAATGGTAGCCCATGAAAGCATCAGCATCTTCAGAATCGCTTTCACTATCGGAACGAGCCAGCCAGTGGTCATCTTCAACAAATAGAGCTTCTCCTGCCGCTTTCTGTTCTGCTAGCAGAAGTTTGGCTTTGTGGTAGTGCACGTTTTTCACGACGGGCTTTCTACAATCCTTGGCAAAATGACCCGATTTCCCGCAGTTGTAGCAAGTGACAGGTTCGTCCTTCTTCTTTGACTCGGGCTTGCGATCATCCTTCTCATTCTTCTCCTTGTGGTCAGGTTGCTTGTGTTCATCTGCCCTTTTCTTTCCTTCATATTTGTCCTTATAATCATGGCGCTTGTTGGATGAAGTGGAGTAGCGCTGATTATTGGACGAAGGTTTCTTGAAGAACTTCTTTTACTGGAAAGATCTGGAGAGTACGACCATCGCTTTCTTTACTGCAGTCAGTTCAGGATCAGAATCGCTTTCCTCCTCTTCTTCTGATTCTGGTTCAGATTCACTCGGCTCTTGGGTTCGTTTGGAGTGACGGCTGGAAGATTTGCCTCGTTTTGAAGAAACAAGAGCGAGTGAGCATGTGACTTGGAAGCGGACTTCTGGCTACTCAGTATCTCCATGACTTCATCCTCGTCTTGTAGAAGCATCTCGTAGAGTTCATGGATTGGAACGTTCTTCATCAGGTGGTTGTGTTTGATGTGAGAAGCGAACACTTTCCATTCTGGCAGGAGGTTGTTCAGAAACTTGAGCGCATTCTCCGTGTTTGATCGATTGATCTTGTTCTTGTGGAGCTCGTTCAGTAGGAGGCAAAATCGTTCATAGGCCTGTGAGAGTGATTCGCCGTTGCGCTGCTTAAAGCCATCAAACTTGGTGATGCAGCTGTTGATCTTCAGTTGGTTTCCAACTTTGCTCCCGCTCATCATCTTCTCTACTTGATCCCACATGCCCTTCGAAGTATGCTTGTAGCTGTCTATGGCTGTGTAGATCTGGTTTGGTAGAGCCTGGACCAGATATCTCTTGGCATGCTTTTCGCCATCAAACATGCCCTTTTCCTCTTCGCTCATATCTAAGTATTTCTTGGGCTCAGTTCGAGCTGGAGCACCTCCTTCTTGTGTTCGAATGGTAGTCATGGGAGGATCTTGTGGGCCATCAGATAGAGCACGCCAGATGTACTCGTAGTTGTCCTTAGATTCGATGATTATGAGGAATCTGTCCCGCCGTTGGCTATATTCGCCCCGATAGAAGGTCGGTGGCTTGGCATCGGTGCCGATTGCAAGAGCGACGCGAGACATCTTTGGTATGTGCACTGATGTGATCGTCAGACGTTGGTTCGATTCAAATTGGAATCCTAACGCAAGGCACTATGAGTGAAAGTCCTAACGCAGGTTCTAAGAGTGATAGAAAGTGAAATGGTAAGAAACTAGCTAAACAGAACATACCGGATAGGAATCCGGATGAAATGTGTCTGATCAAGAAGTGTCCGGATCAGATGTGTATGAAATGTTCAGATAGCAAAGGTATCCGGATAAACTGAAGTTACCGGATAACACTAGGTTACCGGATACAATAGGTTTACCGGATAGAGAGTACCGGATAACAAGTAGTTACCGGATAAGACAATAGAAACAACAACTTACCGAAAGAAATAACTTACCGGAAACGAATGAATCCGGATAGGTATTCGAAAAGAGCAGGGTACCCAAAAACTTCGAGTTACCGGGTGGTCACAACCGGTATCCGGAAATGTATCGGATACTTTGAGTTACCCGGAAAGTTGTCCGGGAAGAGTGGGTAATCCGGATGCTGTCCGGGAAATCTATGCAACCCGGATACAACACTTCCGGACAGTGGCGAAAAAATAATGAACTTACCCGGAAACTTAAGGAATGTCCGGTAACTACGGCTGTGATCAGAAGGTTGTCCGGAAACGACGGCTGTGGAAGACTATTCTATTGAGAAGCAATTAGGGTTGCCCAAAATAACTCCTGAAAGATTAGAGACCTTCCAAAACTCCAAAATAACACTACCCTAATCGATTTTCAAGAAAAAAATCAAGATTTTGAGAGAAAAATTGATACTTTTCAAGAACATAGACACACAAACACAGAAAGTTGATTTTGCCAGAAACTTCTTAAACAGTCGAATTAAGTAATGAAAAATTGCAGAATCGCATATAATGATAATACTAATCGAGTGGTATACGCGAAATCAATCAATTTAACAGAAATCAAGAGATGAGATTTTAAGAAACAAGAACACAGTCGACAAAAGAAAATACTTACCAGAGAACTTTTGAATCACCTTGAATCGAATCGTCCGTATGCTCTGATACCAATTGTGAGTTCCAGATTAGTGCATACAACAGGAAATCAATTGTAAATAGAACAATCAATATGATTTCCTGTTAGGTCCATGATCTTCAACAATCCATGATTTAGTAACAAGAAGAGGTAGAAGAGGACTTTTACCACTGTGAATATATCATTTCCAATTGTCATCCATATAATATTGAATAAACCTTTCAGAGTGTTTACACAATTTCAGAGGATAACAATGATGACTTAATGAAACGATTAACCTGAATTCTAAGGCTAAAACAAGTATTTATATCTAGGCCTAATTAATCAAGCCCATGGCCCATTACACAATTAAGCTCAAATTAAACATTTACAAATAATACCCTTATTCAATTAGAATTTATTCCCAACACATTTGGTGCATGTGAAATATGAATCAAGTTTAAAGATTTCAAGGAACTGCATTAGTTCATACTTTTTCATACAAGGTTCTGTTGGAGATTTTGCTTTATGTCATTCTGTTTCTAAATGAGGGATTCGAGTCGAGTTTAAATGCATGAAACTAGTTTATCTTGTACGTTTCTTTCCAAGTATTATTTGATTTTTATTTCACATCTTTTGTGGTTCAAGGGTGAAATTTGAAATGCATAAGATGACGTTATTGCGTGAGTTTGCAATTATTGAGAATTTTTATAATATTTTATTGAGAATTTGATTTAATGCAATTTTATCATTGGAGATGAGAATTTTGACTTGTATAGATGTCCCTTGACTTTTATTGGGATCTTATTTCATGTCGGTTTTGGCTCAATGATGCAATTTAGAAATGCGTAGTATTTTTTACTGTGTGTGTTTGCGTTTAAGGTGTTATTGAGAAATTTATCCTATGCGATTTTGTCGTTAGAAGTGAAGATTTTGATGGCCTTCATTTGTATAGTTTTCCATTAAGTTTTGTACAGTCTCTTTTGTTGGATATAATTTGCCTACATATTTTACTTGGAACACTCCTTATGATATTTTAGTCAGTATTTTAGAGGAGGTTCCCTTTGATTTTGACTTCTTTATGTTCACAGATCGAGGAACAAAATTACTCACAAAGTGAGAAGATTTGGTTTCGGAAAACTCGGGGGAAGACTTTCTCTTTAAAGGTAAGTCGGCAGAAACTACCGATTTTCCCGTTTCAAGAGTATAGAATTTCTTGACACGTGCCCGAGAATCTCACTTTAGATTTTTTGAGGGTTTGGGAGAAGATGATGAAGTATCATCAAGATTTAAGAAGATCTTGTATAGGTTTGACGATTTCTTTTGAGCTTTGAGTCTCCTCATCGGGAGCCGATGCAATAGGCTCCTTAGATTTGATGAACATTCCGAATTTTAAGGATTCAGAGAGTTCAGAAGAGTTCATTGAGAGAGAGAGAGAGAGAGTCTTTTGGGTCAGGATCAAAAGACTCATATAAAGAGGGAAGTGAAGAATAGGAACACACATTCAAATTGGAAAAGCAATCTATGTCCATTTTCTAAGCCAAGTCTAGTTTTATCATCGCAGGACATCTGGTCATGGATAATTTTATCAAGATTTTTAGAGGAACTTGTCCATTTTCTTAGGACTTCTTGTTCCTGTTTGAGCCATTTGAATATCTTGGCCTTTTCTTTTTAGATCTTCAAGTTCATCTTTTATCTTGTCAAAAAAATTCAGCTGGGAGAGACATTTTTGAAGATGACTAGAAAAAGACTTAACCTAAGAGTATGTTTTCTTCTTTTCATCTTTAACATTTAAGAGATCAATTGTCAAGGAGTCAAACAGTTCAATATTTTTAGCATCAGAAAGAGAGAAGAAGGGATGCACCTGAGAGTGCTTTTCTGAGGAAGCGGAGGAGGAGCATTCAGTGTAGACTATAGAAATGGAGGGAACTTGTCCTTTAGGATCTTCTATGTCTATTATCTTGGACAGAGACATGCATTAGATATGTATTTATCACTTTCAAAGGTTGGCTCATCCACCTAGTCATGGGATTTTGTGATTAGTCCATTTCTTTTCCTTAAGATGCTTTCATTACTTTACTTCTCCCTCATGTACTTTGATTTGTATTTTCATCTCGGTCAACATGTAGAAAGGAGGGAGCGTAAACATATTTTCGGGAGGGAGACCGACTGGAAGTTTCGGTTGGTTTTCGTCTACCCGATTTAAAAGAGAATCGAGTAGATGTGGAAGAGGTCTTGGATCTCCCGATACGTTTGCTCTAACATTCGGAGTGGAAGTGACCTTTCTTTCCACAGTTGTAGTATTTTTCATTAGTCTTGTTTGTAGTGGGATTCTTTGAGAATGAGGATGGAAGTTTTCGACCAACATTGGATCGTCCAGAGGATAACCGAGATTTGCTGTTGGAGTAGCCTGCCATCATGGATAATCTTTCGATCAATAGTTGATTCCTCACCTTCAGCATAAGCATCACTAAAGTATGCTTCTGATTGACGGTTGGATTCTTCTCGGATTTCATGCTCCGATTCAGAAGAAGGGTAAATGATTTTAAGAACACACATCCTTTCTCATATTTTCATGCTCCGATTCATGACCGACTTCCCCTTGATTTTTTTTATAGTTGTGTAGAGATCCGTACAGAAGAATGAGAAGAATATGATTAAGATCCTTGGTTGCCTTGATGCAAGTACAGATGTTCTCCAAAAATCAAGAAGACATTCCATAAATTTGCATAGAACTTCTCGTTGTCATAGACACGTCCCAACAATTTTAGGTCATTGAAAAGACTGTTGAAACGGTTGTAGTAGTCAAAAAGTGATTCACCCTTATCATAAGAAAAGAGCTCATACCTTCTGACAAGAGCAATCTTTTTTTACCTCATCCATTCCTTCGTATAACACACATAGAGTTGACCACATCTCCATAGCGGAGGATAAATTCACCAGAGAGTGATAGACTTCATCAGGGAGAGATACAACACTGATAACTTTGACTTTAGTGTCAAGAGAGACAAGACGCTTTGTCTTCATTAGTATATTGTTTGTGGGGGTTTCACTAAGTAGCGACCAATGGCTGTCGATTTTTCTTCATTAGAAGTTTCATTAGAAATTTCGTCATCGTTGGTCTTATGGGTATCATAGCAAACTCAGAATCTAGGGACAATAGGTATTTCAAGAAGAATAGTAGGATATCTGTTGTCAACTCCTTCCATAAGGAGCAACATACGACTTTTCTACAGAACAAAGTTATTGGGATTGAACTTTGGTGGTTTGACAATAAAGCCATTATCGTATGATCCAACAAAAGGGTTTTGAAAATAAGAACTATTATTTGCGGAAGTAGAGGATGTCATTTCAGATCAACTTTAAGAGATTAAATTGGCATGCATTGATGCCACTTGTTAGTCCCAGAATGGAATGACAAACTCACAAGGTATTGTAGAAGGGGGTTGGATACAATACACACAAGTTTTACATAATTTTTTATTCTTATTGATTTCTTAACACAAGAATTGCATTTAGATAAACAAGATTGTTGCGAAAAAAATAGATTTAAATCTATACTAACAATCTTTCACAAAGATAACTTTGAAACAAAACAAAACTTAAAAATACTTAGAAAAGTTATGTAAGTTTGAGAGAGAATAGGCTACCAATTTCTGCTTGTGTACTTAGATCTTTCTGGAAGTGTAACGTTGCATGGGAAAAGTCTTCTGCCTTAAATACTACCATGTGCATTAAGTGCATGAGACACTATGTCCTTGAAAAAGGATAAGATGTCCTTTTTGTCTTATCATGGGACAAAGACGTGTTGCAGACCTTGTTGTAGACCATTACTGAAAAAGGTATAGCGGACAAATATAATTTCTTTAGGTTTATCAGAGAATGTCTCCATCAGGTACGATATATGGAGTATCTTGTCGAAGACTTTCTTAGCAAGGGACAAGATGGACAGTTCACCCGATGAGCTGAGAGAATGTCCGATTTGCTTAAAATTGACAGTAGATAGCTTAGTGGAATATTAGGAAGTTAATCTTCTGATCTGCATCGGCAGATGCACTTCTTGTTGAGATCCTCTAGCCTTCAATTTTTCCGCACAGATTAAGTATGAAATAAGCTATTACAAAAAACCATTTTATTGATAAGAAAAATATATATCTTAAACGACTTGGGTTGTGGTGTATTGGTAAAGGCTTTGGGAGATGTAGTGGAAAATCTCATCTACCCAGGGTTCAAATCCTGGCGCTGCCAAAGCCCTTGTGGCCATGGTGGTTTACATGCGATGACTCCAGACCATTCGTGGTCGCCTGGGGTTACCAAAAAAAGGATATATCTTAAGAAGCTAAGAGGAGTTCGGGATGTCATCTTCAAATCGGTGACCCAACACTTCGTATACGAGAAATGGAGTAAGTATTTACCAAATTAGGGTTTTTAGTTTTAAGTTTTCTTTTAATGTGTATTTAAGTTTAAGGTTCCGCAAACGATTATCATTTATTCCTCAACATATATATTAAAAATAATCTCACACCTTACAAAATAATGTGCCATAACGTATTGTAACACGCCATAATGTGTCATAACGCGTTACCATGCAAGTTAACCCTTAGAGTGGAGCCACAAGGGTTACGTAGCGGCGAACCCAAGCCTTGAAGCTATAACACGCCACATAACGAGTTATTTAGAACCATGGTACTAGATAATGAGAGTGTTAGAATTATAACTTGACAACATTATATAGAGAAAGGTTCAAATGAAAACTCAATTTTCATTGTGCACATGAGGACGAATCTCGACCCCACCTTCTCTATTGATCCAACAACTCATATTAGAATTATTAATTAAGGTGATCAGGGGTAAAAAAGGAAGATAATTTAACCTCACGTCTACCATCTTTGACTTTTTATTTTCTTTTTTAATTAAAAACTTTTACCCTCTTAAAGTTTAAAATAAATTATCTTAAAAATTACTAATATTTTAATCAAACAAATTACATCAAAAAAACAAGAATTTCGTGCTCTTCGATATGACATTCATCTCGATATAGGTTTTTTTATTGCTTTAACTGTTTTTTACGTGAAATGCTATATATGTGTTATATTCATTATAAATATTTATGTACGTTTAAGTGTGTACAACACATCGACACCGTAAATCCGCAACTCAACATCACCTTCTTCAACACCTTTTTCAACATCGTAAGGCATCGCGTTCTTCATCACCGTAACCCAACACCCATTGAGACGATTTGAGAACCTATCGAGTTTCGGTTGTCAATCGGGGAAAAAAAGAGCGTGTCACGTCTCCACACCTTCACGGGTCATTCATGTAGTATTCATCATGAATAATGTATCATTTAAGATGAATAATACAACATCCAGGGTGAATAATACACGATTCATGAATTTATGTGTCATTCATCCTGAATGTTGTATAATTCATTCTCAATACTGAATTATTCATCATGAATAATGAATGAACGTTCACATTTGTTATTCATACTGAATGTGGACACCTGGGGATGTGCATACATCAAAATGAATAAAACCAAGTTTTGGTTGTGAACAGGGAAAAAAGTGCGCCATGTGTCCACACCTTCACGGGTCATTCATATATTATTCATCATAAATAATGCATCATTCAGGATGAATAATACAACATTCAGGGTGAATACTACACCATTAATGATGAATAATACATGAATGTTGTATTATTCATCCTGAATATTGTATTATTCATCATGAATAGTGAATGAACGTTCACCTTTGTTATTCATACTGAATGTGGACACCTGAGGGCATACATATTCATAATGAATATAACACATATATAGCGTTTCACGTAAAAAAACGGCTAAAATAACATAAAACTATATCGAGGTGGATGTCATATTGAAGAGCACGAAATTCTCGTCTTTTTGATGTAATTTGTTTGATTAAAATATTAATAATTTTTAAGATAATTTATTTTAAACCTTAAGGGGTAAAAGTTTTTAATTAAAAAAGAAAATAAAAAGTCAAAGATGGTTGGCGCTAAATCAAATTTTCAGTTTTGCCCCTAATCACTTCTCAATTAATCTTTTTATGTTTTAACCATTTGATTAGTTTTCTAAATTTTGATAGATGGCTAAGAGTGGTTCTCACGTGCACAATGAAAAATGAGTTTTCATTTGAACCCACACCACATTATATATATATATATATATATATATATAGGGAGGGGAGAGAGAGAGAGAGTTTCGGGGAAAACCCCTAAAAGATAAAACTCTAAGGAACACCCTAATAATAAATAAAAAAATCAAAAACCTAAATTAAAATAACATATTTTTAAATAAAAATAAGTTAAGGATATTTAAATAAGGTAATGTCGAGTTACGGACTTACGGTGTGGAGCTGTGGTACACACTTGGATGTACATAAATATTCATAATGAATATAACCATGGTTCTAAAAAACGCACTACGTCGAGGCATGGTCTTGTCGCCATGTTAAAGCCCATGGTGTGACTCTAAGGCCTGACTTGCACTATGGCGCATTAAGGCGATTTATGGTGTTTTTAAGGCGCTTTATGGCGCGTTATGGCTGGTCACGACGGGTTAGATGGCGTGTTTGAGGCGTGAAAATTAACTACCTTTTTTATATATGATTTATGGCTTATTAAATTAAATATTAATGATTCTAACTATTCACTGAAAGTGGAAATTCATTAACCACAAGTTGAATTAACTGTGGAAGGCGAGGAAGATTTCGAGTTCAAT
The DNA here is from genome assembly GCA_033807775.1 of Saussurea involucrata. NCBI lineage: Eukaryota > Viridiplantae > Streptophyta > Magnoliopsida > Asterales > Asteraceae > Saussurea > Saussurea involucrata. The sequence continues at coordinate 77,405,935 of CM066318.1, read as the reverse complement.
TCCGACTACGTAAATAAAGTATGAAGATTACATAGAATGATAGCTCCTTGATAAAATACATCTAATCTATTCCTATCTAACATATTTTTTGCATATGATATTAGAATTTTATATTAGAGATGCAGGGATTATAAAACCATTAGTATAACATTCATTTTGTTATAATCTTCGAATATCATTTTTGTGAGCTTTGTATATTTGATATCAAATAATCAATGCATGGTTCTTTTGTTTATAGTTTTCAATTAATTTAATTTGTTTAATCATTATTGTTCACACACACAAACATCTGTATATATACTATATATACAAATTTTCCGTCTTAAGTCACGCCTTGAAAAATGTAATTGTCTCGCCGTAACTTGTAAAGCCTAAGGTTTGACTTCGCCGACAAGCCACACCTCACGCCATTTACTACCTTGAATATAACACATATATAACATTTCACGGGAAAAACGGTCAAAAAGAAGAAAAAAAATGTATTGAGATGGATGTCATATCGAAGAGAAAGAAATTCACGTTTTTTATGTAATTTGTTTGATTAAAATATTAGTCAGTTTTAAGATAATTTAGTTTAAAATTAATTGGGTAGATTTTTTTAATTAAAAAGGAAAATAAGCTATGTGTGAGATTGAAATGAACTTCCATTTTTACCCTTAATCAACTTAATTAATAATTTTAATTAAAAATCTGTTTAATGTGGATTGTTGGATCAAATAGCTAGAGATAAAGGGCCATACAATGCAAAAGTTGTTTTTAGAGTAAATTACATAAATGGTCCCTGTGGTATGGTCATATTTTGGATATGGTCCCTAATTTGCATTAATTACACTGGGCGTCCCTGTGGTTCGACTAACCGCACGCAGAGGGTCCCTACCTCTAACGCCGTCTAACCTGGCACCGTTAATCCATTTACGCGCCTAAAATTAGAGGGGTAAAATCGTCCATCCCACTTTGTCCTCTCATTTACGTATAACCAGAGTAATTAAGGGAAGACCTTTCATTTCTTTGCTTAATCCTTACCAAAAAAACCCACCATCATCCATCCATCTATGAAAACCCTTTTCTTCAAGAGATACTCTGTGAAAATCCAAGCAAGATTCTTCTTCTTCGTGCAAAATAGGGGGTACATTGTGGCAGGTTCAAAGCACCCCATCAACCAGCGAGTACATTGACGTATATGGTATGTAATGCAGCTAACAGTTTATTTTCCCTCCTTTTTAGTGTCATGTGATGGTTAGTTGGATATGGTAATGATAAAATCGTTTTTTTCCACAGAGTTGTACCCTATGTTGGTTAGCTTCAAGATTCATCATGGAGGGTTTTTCACTAAGAAACCTGGTAGGAGTTATGTTGAAGGTAAGTTAAGTTATGTTGATTTAGTAGACACAGATGTGTTCTATGTACATGAGTTGGATGCCATGATGATGGAAATTGGCTATAGACAACCGATCCTTACTTATTATCACTTTAGAATCCCTGGTTCGGACTTGGACTTTGGTCTAAAAGCCTTAGGAAATGATCAGGATGTGATAAACATGTTGAAATATGTTCCTGGATGCAGAGTGTTTGAAATATACACTGAATAATGGAAAAGTAAGGTGGGTACTTATTTGACAAGTCCTAGGGGTACTAATGTTGTCATAGAAGAGATTGAAGAAAACCTTTCACCTGAGTTAAGTAGACTTATGAAAAAGGTGCATGGAGGAGTTGCTAGCTCTTGCAAGAAGAGACTAATGCTTGAATGGCATGGCAATAGTGATCAAGTCCAACAAAATGCCAATGAGATAGGTGATCAAGTCTAACAAAGTGCCACTGAATTAGGTGATCAAGTCCAACATACTGCCACTGAAATAGGTGATCAAGTCCACCTAAATGCCACTGAATTAGGTGATCAAGTCCAACATAATGCCATTGAATTGGGTGATCAAGTCCACCTAGATTCCACTGAATTGGATCATAATCATGTCAATGTAATGGATGATCAACATAAGGGTCCTACTAATGATGTTTTGTCTGATGACCAATTCAATGATTTGTTTGACAAACTTGAAAGCCAAGGATTGTTTTCACAGGAATTTAATCCTTTCTCATATTATGAATTTGACACCAATAGAACTGAAAGAGCATATGCAAGTGATCAGAAGAGTAGTAATGCACAGAGTGATGAGAGTCAGAGTGATAACAGTGATGATAGTGATTACATTATGGATGAAGTGGACAAAGTAGACATAGACACCAGGGCCTTTGACATTCACAAAGATATTGAAGCAGAGTGGATTGGTAGGAGGGAGGAACAAGTGGCTGGAGAAGGAAACAACATTGTTGTTGATGCATTGGATCATGATAATTTTGAAAGCAACACAGATGAGTCAGATTTGGAGATGGAAAGGAAAAGAAAGTTGAAACAAATTAGGATGGAAAGGGCTGAAAGTGAACAAACAGAAGGGGTTCCCAGTTTTTATGTTGGTAAGGTATTTGGTACCAAAGATGGCATTAAAAAATGATTGATATGCATGCAATATTAACTAGAAGGCAGATTCATGTAATTAAGAATGATTCGGTGAGGCTAAGGGCTATGTGTAAAGGTACCCTACCAGATTTGAATAAAGAAAGTCAATGTGGGCCAAGCTTAGGAAAAAAAGAATCAATCAGTGGGCCCTCATGTCCTTGGGTCCTACTGGTTTCCAAATGTAAAAATGATTCCAATTGGATGGTCAAAACATATGTGGAGACCCATAAATGTCTCCAAACAAGATATGTTAGGGCTTGTACAACTTCTTTTCCTATCCCAAAATCTAGTTTATACCCTAATTCACAATCCAGATATCCCTGTCAAAGGTGTTCAAATGGATATGTAGAAAAAGTATGAGCAAAACTGTTCAAGGATGAAATCACATAGAGCAAAGGCAATGGCTTTGAATAAACTTCGTGGAGACTATGCTGAGCAGTACAAGAGTTTTAGGGACTGTCTTCTTGAAGTTTAGAGAACAAATGTTGACACAACTGTGAAGTTAGAGGTTGAGGTGGACCCTAACCCATCAATTGAAACATGAAGATTCAAGAGGGTGTATGTGTGTCTTGGGGCTTTGAAGAGGGGTTTCAAGGCTGGCATGAGAATTTTTTAGGGTTGGATGGAGCCTTCATGAAAGGTCCTTTTCCTGGACAGATTCTCACAGTTGTTGGAATTGATTCAAACAATGGTACATACCCCCTTGCATACGCCATTGTTGAGGCAGAAAACACAGCTTCATGGACCTGGTTTTTAAGTTGCTTAGGAGATGATCTAAATCTGATAAGAAATTCAAATTTCACATTCATTACTGACAGACAGAGGGTACTTTTCTATTCTATACATCTCTTAGTTATTATATTAGTATATTTGTTTTACTCTTAAATATATATATGTTTGTGTGACTTGTAGGGAATAGTACATGCAATTGCACATGTATTCCCTTGTGCAGAACACAGGTTTTGCCTAAGGCACATCCATGAAAATATGAAGAAGACTTGGAAAGGTAAACTGTACAAGGATTTGTTATGGAAGTGTGCCTCAGCAACCACTGTCCAGGAGTTTGATTGTGAGATGGAGCATCTGAAGATGGTGAATGAACAGACATTTAATTGGTTGAAGCTGATACCCCCTCATCATTGGGCCAGGTCTCATTTTACAGGTACTTAGGCTTATTTAAGTTGGTTTTTAAGATATGTTGCTTAATTAACACATGTTACTAACAATTGGATTATAAATTACAGGAAGAAGTCATACAAATGTGTTGTTGAACAACATCTGTGAGGTATTCAACAAACAATTAGTGGAAGGAAGGGACAAACCCATTATCACCTGTTTGGAGTATATAAGGCAATACATCATGAATAGAATAGCAAATGTGTAGACCCTAATTGACAAAGCACAAGGTCCCCTCACTCCAAATGTGACAAAAGTATTTGATCAGATCAAGAAGGATGCTGTGGATTACCAAGTCATATGGAATGGTGAATGCAGATACCAGGTTAGTGGTCCATGGATGGACCAATGCATTATAGATGTAAGGGAAAATGGTGTTCTTGCAGGAAATGGGAGATCACTGGAATTCCATGCAAACATGTTGTTGCATGTATATGGAATATGCATAGAAATGGAGAACAGGCTGAAATTCTTGAGAACTGGGTGCATCAAACTTATTGGGTGGATACATGGAAACATATGTATAGTTACAAGTTGGAACCAATTAATGGAAGGAAGCTGTGGGTGAAGTCTACTTGCTCAACCACTTTGATTCCACCCACCCATCAAACTCAAGTTGGTAGGCCAAAGAAGAAGAGGAAGAAGGTGTTGGAGAGGTGATTGACTCAGGGAGGAAGCTGAAAAGAGTTGGAAAGACAGTAACATGTCTAAAATGCAGGAAAGAAGGTCATAACTCTAGGACATGCAAGCGACAAGCCCCATGATGTGGTTCTTTTGTAATTTAATGATTAGCAGTAACTTTTGGATATTAGTGATGCAAACAATAGATCTTGTTTAATGATGGTTGTTTTTGGATGTTAATGTTAGTTTAATCAAACAATAGTTTATGGGATCACCTGTTTGGGTGTTATTTTTTGTATGCAAATTGTTGCTTATGGAAATTGTTGGGTTATGCAAATTGTTGCTTATGGAAATTGTTGGTTTATGCAAATTGTTGGTTATGCAAACTGTTGGTTATGGAAATTGTTGGTTATGGAAATTGTTGGTTTATGAAAATTGTTGGTTATGCAAACTGTTGGGTTATGCAAATTGTTGCTTATGGAAAATGTTGGTTTATGCAAATTGCTGGTTATGCAAATTGTTGGGTTATGCAAATTGTTGCTTATGCAAATTGTTGGTTTATACATTCAACAATCTAAGTTTACACAAAACAAACTTATTACATTAAGCAAACAGAAGTAGTACATTAAACCACTTGATCTTACAATAACCAATCTGAGATTAAACAAATCAAAAATATTACATTAAACCACTTTTAGATTACAATAACCAATCTGAGATTACATTAAACAACAAAAACACTCATTAAGTAATAGTTAGCCTAACCAAAACAACAAAAACTTACATTAATTAACCAATAGTTGGCCTATTACTACAAATTAGGTCAACCAAAATACAAAAACACTCCAATTGCAAACCATATTAAACACAACAGCAACTTCAGTCTGCGATTTTCTTGTTCCACCTTGTTCTTTGACTTTAACAACCCTGGAATAATCATCTTTGATCGATCACACAAAGCTGGGTCATACCAATCAATGAAACCACAGCTTCTTGCCTATTTATCATGGAAATTGAAGATGGAGAAATTAGGGCAAATCCAATCCCTGTTTGACAAAGATGAAGAAAATGAAATACCTTTCTTGAACAACAATAAAAACGTCTTCCTGGGTTTGATGAGGTCCACGAAGTTCTCACTATTTATAACGTCCCAAAAATTACAAGGAATTAAAAATTTTTAAAGTAACATTTCATTAATAAAAACTCATTTAATAATTCAATCATTTCATTTGCAAACTCATAATTAATATTCTCCCGAACAATAAACATCGGAATAAATGTCTAAAATTAAAATCATAAAAGTAATCAACTCTTCCCACGCGCCAGTGTGTACTCGTCACGCCTTGGAGCCACTCGTACCTGAAACCACAATTTATTGGGAAAGGGTAAGCACGAAGCTTAGTGAATTCAGACATCATAAATAACACAGTTATTCCCACACCACCTCTAAACAGATAATTGCACATAAACAGCATACAAGTCTACGAACAAATCATAAACATGCATACCTACACCATCCCACCCAAAGGCATAAGCTGGTCCATCCGACCACACGATAACCGTGCAAGCATTACCCGGCTCCCCCGGGTTCCTACGCCACCCGCGTATACAGCCTTCAGTCCCACCGAGTTACTACGCCACCCGCGTATATAAACCTCGGCCCCACCGAGTTACTACGCCATCCGCGTATATAAACCTCGGCCCCACCGAACTCCTACGCCACCCGCGTAGTCATAACAATAAAGGTCCGACTAGACACCCCACTATTTAGTCCCGCATCACAAACAATTAAAACTACCACACACGTACAAATCGTAATGTAAAAATAACCGACATTAGTTATAGTGAGAGAACTCACCTCGTAAGCGCGCCTAGCTCACAAACAATAATTCAAGCTTCACAAATCCAAGATCACTTCCCAACACCTAAACAATCGTTAAAATGTATTAACACGAGACCCGGACCCTAAAACACGACGCACCCTTAAATCGTCACTAAAACGACTTTTCGGTCTAACCAAACAGGTCTGTTCGGGACCTGTTCCGACCTCCATAAACCCAGAAAATCCTCAATTAAATTACATAACCAGAAAGTGCTCTGAGTTAGGGTTCCAAGGACATATTATACACCTCCTAACGAGTTTTCTATAATTTATTATGGATTTTACAAAACTGGTTAACTGCACAGCGAAAAACAGCACCTTTCGTTATAAAACAACAGTTTGACACTAGCTACGGTCCGAACTGGTTTTTCCCAATCCGACCTTCCTAGCAGAAGTTATGCTCGATACAAAACAGGGACAGAAACTAAGCAACTCACATGAAATGATAACAAATGATCATAATTCTATTAAGTTAAAGCTTAACCCGAACAGCCCCGGGAAGCCTAAAACTTACTGGAACAGATCATACCAAGGTGTAACAACAGTCGTGCACCACCCCCCTTGCCGCCTCCGGCGGCGGTGGTGGTCGGCGGCGATCACGCACACACACCACCCACATATCACCGACCCTCTCTTTCGATCGCTCTACGCGAGCCCACCCGCACCCACAACCACACATGACCACGACCGCCCACGCACGGCCACCACAGTGGCGGCGTACGGCGGTGGTTGCCTCGCCGGAAAAGAAAAGAAAAAGGAAAAGGAGATGAGGACTTACCTTGCGACAAAACGAAGACGTTCTCTAGCCCTCTCTCACTCTCGCCCTCTTTCCTCGACTCCGGCGTAACTCCGACGGCAGCAGCAGTGCCGGCAGCAGCGGCTGTGGTCGGTGGTTCTTCTTCTCAACCCTCGCCGGCGACGAACACTCCCTCTCTCTCGGTTCTTCTTTCCGGCCGGCAACCACAAGACAACAAACGAAATAAGAATGGGAGCCGTAGGGTTTTGCTTGGTTTCTATCTTCTCTTGTTGTTGATCACGGCACCACACACCAAAAATACAATTACAATGGCCTTTTTTTTTCTTTATTGCATGGGCCGAAACCCATGAGGGGGGTTTTGGCCTTTGACACTTATAGCCCCTCAACTTACCAACCTCTCGCAACTAACCAAAATTCCGATAATTTAACGATTAGACCCAACTCGACTAACCCCGTTAACGGAAACCACGATAAATCGAACATAAAAGAAAATAATTAAGACTAATAAATTACATACCGGGATACGGGCTTTACAACTCTCCCCCACTTGGATTAGACTTCTTCCTCGAAGTCTCTGCCTACGAATAGCTCCGGATAGTTCTCCCTCATCTCAACCTCAGGTTCCTAAGTCCACTTGAAATCCCTTCTAAAACTTCTCGAACACTTTTCTAACTAACGTACTCCTTCTAGGACATTGGGATTATGATCGGCAGAACACCCCAACAAATGGGAATCATTCCTAGCCAAGCGACTTCGGTTGTCCCCCAACCTTAGATATTCCATACATCCCGAGTCAAATCTCAAGCTCTAACCACTCTAAAGTTGCCCACCAGTTTACCCAACTGGATACTCGTATCCGATCATTCCTACCATTAACCATCGATTAACTCCTACGAGTTCTAATAGACTCCTAAAACTTACCTTACACGCATCATCAAACCAGTAAATTTATAATCACCCACGAAGGTCATTCCACCACAACTATTCATCACAAGTAGGCATCTCAGGGTTACTACTACCATTACCCGCCCTAGGAAACCTAGTTACACCGTAACAAGATACACCTTAACGCCTACCTCCCAGGTACGTCTCAAGTCACCGACCGTTACCAACGTCTGACTAACCTGACCAAGGATTTAATGAAGACAGTCTACCAACAACATACCTATCCCGGAATGACTCACTCACCAGAACATGCAAATGCTCAAAACGACACATCACACTTAAAAGCTCTTTTCCCAAATGGATTACAAATCATTTACAAAATATTTTCAATGACAAGATTTTTCACTTCAAAAAGACCGTATGCAATAGACTACTATTACCAGGTCGGTGATTACACAAAAATTAACACGTTCGTCTCACGTAGTAAAAATCATGTTGAAAGTCATTCCATTGTCGTTCAGTTTACTTACAAAATTCAAAATGATATGGAACGAAGCTTTACCAACCAAAATTTTGCGTGCATCAGTTATTTATACAAAACAAGGAAACGGTTTGTTGACAATAAAACATTTAGCTGACTAGAAAGCGCACCAAACAACTCATGGTAAAATGCTACCAAAAATATTCTCACAAAATTCTACAACACAGCCCAAAAGGATAGGAAACGCAAGGATTAGTTAAGTCAAATTTTATTTTCAAACTCAAATTTTGTGCATGACTTAGTCGGCATTCTACGTCTCGACTCGTACTACTCCAAATCTCTCCGGTCCACTATCGTCATCCGGACATTTAAACCTTTAAGGGCAAGTTGGAATTCACGTCAAATTAACTTACGGCTTTTCCTTAAAACAAGGTCGGCTCAAAAGCCTATAATTCTAGCTCAATCATTAATCTTGACCCGAAACGGTCTACTTAAAACAACTCTTACATCAGCAACCTCGACCACAAGTGGATAGCCTAGCCGTCCTATACTACGGCCTAAACGCTCACTACAAGCGTGAGGCACGAAAAATAATGGGTAGCCCCGCTATCAAGCATCACTACAGCAGACACCGAGTTAACTAAGAACGCACTTAATCTCACAGCTTAAGCAAAAAGCAACTATATACGATAATCAAAAACAGAAACAAGTGGCAAAATATACCTGTCACCACTTTAGGCGTAGCCTGTGCCTCCTCCACCGTCAGCTGGTGAACACTGCCTCGAGCCGCTTCCGTCCCCGGCTGACCCGTTCGACCATCAGTAATACGCAATGGGGCATTCGCAGGCGCCCCTGGTACCCCACTCCCATCTGCTACCCTCGCACTAGGACAGTTGGCCTTCACATGGCCCGTCTGTTTGCAGTTAAAGCAGACCATTAACGGCACTCTACAGTCCCGGCTAAAGTGACCGGACTGTCCACACTTAAAACACCCTTCAGATCTTCTCATTCAGGTATCCCTGGGCTTTAACCCGCCACTCCTCGAACCCGCGCGCGAATCAGTGAACTTCGACTTCTGTGGCATCGCAGAGATCGGCGTCACCGCCTGTGCCGCCTTCCTCTTCTTCGCTTGGGTTTCTAACTCGAGTTCCCTCCTCCGGGCTGCATCCATCATCGCAGATAAGGAAGCATACTGCGCCGTGCTCACGAATTCCCTAATCTCGGTACGCAACATATCTTTATACCGCGACATCTTCATCTCTTCCGAGGCGGCATACTGGGGACAAAACAATGCCATCTCGGTGAACTTACGGTTCATTTCTTTCACCGTCTCTGTAGTTTGCGTGAGCTCCAGGAACTCCTTGGCAATCCGCTCCATCTCTACCGGAGGTACATATTCTGCGCGAAAACGGACGACGAACTCCTCCCAAGTCAAAGTAGTGCGCTCGGCGAGCGTCAATGCTGTAGCACACCAATCCTTTGCTCCGCCACGTAGCAAGTTCACGGCAAAACGAACCTTCAGATTATCCGGGCAACCACTGGTCAGAAAAGCGCACTCCATATCGGATATCCACCTCATGCTGATAATCGGGTTTGGGTCTCCCTTGAACTCAGGTGGAGAACAGGCGGAGAGGTCCCGATACTGGAACTCTCGGGTACGGGGCTGTCCCCCCGCAGGCGGTGGAATCGCTGCAATTCGCTCCTCCATCAGAACCACCACCTCATCTCGGATGGCATTGATAATCTCGGGAATCGCCTCCCCGATCGCGTATGCTACCTCGGTAGCAATCATCTCTCTAATCTGTTCCTCGGTGATCCCGGCCTCAGCCCGCGGTTCAGCCGCGTCGTTTCTTCTAGTGTTGACCATTCTAGGAAAAGAAATTACAACGAGTCATTAGCACATAATAACTCACCCTACCACGCTCACGCTCGACTCCTTGGATTCCTTGCGACTTTCCCCGACTCGAACATTGATCCTGTGCTTCCGGTAGTAGGAGCTCTACTACTACCATCTACACCTATCACTGTCCGCTCTGAGTCCCATCCCGAGTATCCAAGTAGTTGCTCGCCCAAACAAAAACCATACACGTATGTCCATACTGACGCATATACACACTCTTCCTAGCTCCCTAGGAATAAACATAATACCCCACTACCCTTGCTAGGGCGGAACCCCTACTAACCCTGACGAGTCGCCTCGTAAACGCACAGTCGTATACAGTGGAAACCAGATAGACATTCGAATATAAGATTCTATCCTACAACGGTTGGACTCAAACAAGAGTTGCGCAATAGAACTAAATCCAACATTCTAAGGCTATTCGGTTCCTACCGCATACAACCTATAGTGCATTCGCTTAACAACCTATCAAAGTTAGCATAAGTTCCTAATATCAAGTAACAACCATACAATACAGTGTATTAAGCACCAAGCAATCTAGCATACATACTCATATGTTCTAGAAAGCAATTTTGCATACGTACTCATATGTAAACGCTATTCCCAGCTCACTAGGAATTTCATCTCATCCCACTACCCTTGCTACCACGGAATCCCCATTAGCCATAACGAGTTGCCTCGCGAATACCCAGTTGCATGCAGCGTGAATCAAATAGACATTCGAATACAAAATTCTATCCTAGAACGGTTGGACTCAAACAAGAGCTGCGCAATAGAACTAAATCAAATATTCTAAGGCTATATGATTCTTACTGCATACAACCTATAGGGCCTCCATTTAACAACCTACTATGACTAGCATTGATTCCTACTAGCAAGCAATCATCATACAGCATAGTGTCAACAACAGGCAATCTAGCATGCATACCCTATGATCTAGAAAGCAATACAAGACTAAGTAATGTACCTTTCCCCATTTGGCTCCGGCTGACTGTACACACTGCGCCCTCGATCACCGTTCCTCAAACGGATTTTTCCTTCTTTTTATTTCCCAAAAACTTTAAAGAAAATTTTATAGCCGCAAACTTGAGATCAAACACACCGAAATGCGTTTGATTCACTCAAGCCGTGCTCTGATACCAAGTTGTAACGTCCAAAAAATTACAAGGAATTTAAAATTTTTAAAGTAACATTTCATTAATAAAAACTCATTTAATAATTCAATCATTTCATTTGCAAACTCATAACTAATATTCTCACGAACAATAAACAGCGGAATAAATGTCTAAAATTAAAATCATAAAAGTAATCAACTCTTCCCACGCGCCAGTGTGTACTCGTCACGCCTTGGAGCCACTCGTACCTGAAACCACAATTTATTGGGAAAGGGTAAGCACGAAGCTTAGTGAATTCAGACACCATAAATAACACAGTTATTCCCACACCACCTCTAAACAGATAATTGCACATAAACAGCATACAAGTCTACGAACAAATCATAAACATGCATACCTACACCATCCCACCCAAAGGCATAAGCTGGTCCATCCGACCACACGATAACCGTGCAAGCATTACCCGGCTCCCCCGGGTTCCTACGCCACCCGCGTATACAGCCTTCAGTCCCACCGAGTTACTACGCCACCCGCGTATATAAACCTCGGCCCCACCGAGTTACTACGCCACCCGCGTATATAAACCTCGGCCCCACCGAACTCCTACGCCACCCGCGTAGTCATAACAATAAAGGTCCGACTAGACACCCCACTATTTAGTCCCGCATCACAAACAATTAAAACTACCACACACGTACAAATAGTAATGTAAAAATAACCGACATTAGTTATAGTGAGAGAACTCACCTCGTAAGCGCGCCTAGCTCACAAAAAATAATTCAAGCTTCACAAATCCAAGATCACTTCCCAACACCTAAACAATCGTTAAAATGTATTAACACGAGACCCGGACCCTAAAACACGACGCACCCTTAAATCGTCACTAAAACGACTTTTCGGTCTAACCAAACAGGTCTGTTCGGGACCTGTTCCGACCTCCATAAACCCAGAAAATCCTCAATTAAATTACATAACCAGAAAGTGCTCTGAGTTAGGGTTCCAAGGACATATTATACACCTCCTAACGATTTTTCTATAATTTATTATGGATTTTACAAAACTGGTTAACTGCACAGCGAAAAACAGCATCTTTCGTTATAAAACAGCAGTTTTACACTAGCTACGGTCCGAACTGGTTTTTCCGCAAAACATAAGAAACTTACTAGACTCAGAATGGGAACTTTTGGCACTGGTTTCATCCCAATCCGACCTTCCTAGCAGAAGTTATGCTCGATACAAAACAGGGACAGAAACTAAGCAACTCACATGAAATGATAACAAATGATCATAATTCTATTAAGTTAAAGCTTAACCCGAACAGCCCCGGGAAGCCTAAAACTTACTGGAACAGATCATACCAAGGTGTAACAACAGCCGTGCACCACCCCCCTTGCCGCCTCCGGCGGCGGTGGTGGTCGGCGGCGATCACGCACACACGCACACACACCACCCTCATATCACCGACCCTCTCTTTCGATCGCTCTACGCGAGCCCACCCGCACCCACAACCACACATGACCACGACCGCCCACGCACGGCCACCACAGTGGCGGCGTACGGCGGTGGTTGCCTCGCCGGAAAAGAAAAGAAAAAGGAAAAGGAGATGAGGACTTACCTTGCGACAAAACGACGACGTTCTCTAGCCCTCTCTCACTCTCGCCCTCTTTCCTCGACTCCGGCGTAACTCCGGCGGCAGCAGCAGTGCCGGCAGCAGCGGCTGTGGTCGGTGGTTCTTCTTCTCAACCCTCGCTGGCGACGAACACTCCCTCTCTCTCGGTTCTTCTTTCCGTCCGGCAACCACAAGACAACAAACGAAACAAGAATGGGAGCCGTAGGGTTTTGCTTGGTTTCTATCTTCTCTTGTTGTTGATCACGGCACCACACACCAAAAATACAATTACAATGGCCTTTTTTTTCTTTATTGCATGGGCCGAAACCCATGAGGGGGTTTTGGCCTTTGACACTTATAGCCCCTCAACTTACCAACCTCTCGCAACTAACCAAAATTCCGATAATTTAACGATTAGACCCAACTCGACTAACCCCGTTAACGGAAACCACGATAAATCGAACTTAAAAGAAAATAATTAAGACTAATAAATTACATACCGGAATACGGGCTTTACACTATTGCATCTGATCCACAACTGCATCTCTTCATAAGTGGAGTGAAAGAGAAGTGAAATAGGACCGTTGAGACGAATTAGCAAAGAGAGAAGTGAAATATGAAGAATGGAGTGCTTAAGTGATTTAAATGAGAGAGAAAAGGTGGAATGACGATTTTACCCCTCTGATTTTAGGCGAGTGGGGACATTAACGGTGCCAAGTTAGACGGCGTTAGAGAGAGGGACCCTCTGCGTGCGGTTAGTCGAACCACAGGGACGCCAGTGTAATTAATGCGAATTAGGGACCATATCCAAAATATGACCATACCACAGGGACCATTTATGTAATTTACTCTTGTTTTTATTTGAACTTCTCTCTCTCTCTCTCTCTTTCTCTCTCTCTCTCTCTCTCTATATATATATATATATATATATATATACATACATACATACATACATACATACATACATACATACATACATACAGGGGTAGGTTCAAATGAAAACTCATTTTTCACTGTGCAGACCAACTTTAGCCATTGATCAAGATTTAGAAAAGAGTAAATTACATTTTTAGTCCATGTGGTTTGTTAAAAATTTCTATTTTCGTCCTTATGCTTTTAAAATTGAGATTTTCATCCCTATGGTTTATAATTCGTCACCTTTATTGTCCTTATGGTTTAAATTCTATTGCTATTTTCATCCATATGGTTTGTAATACTTTTCTATTTTAGTCCTTCATACTTAAAAGTAGTATTTTGGACTTAGGGACCAAATAGAAATGAATTGCAAACCATAGGGACGAAAAGCGAACTTTTGAAACCATAGGTATGAAATCCGCATTTTTTAGCAAACCACAGGGACGAAAAACGTAATTTACTCTTTAGAAAATTAATCAATGGTTAAATTAATTGAGAAGTGATTAGGGACAAAGCTGGAAATTTGAATCAACGCCTACCATCTTTAACTTTTTATTTATTTTTTAATTAAAAAACTTTTACCCCCTTCAATTTTAAAATAAATTATCTTAAAAACTACTAATATTTTAATCAAATAAATTACATCAAAAAAACGAGAATTTCGTGCTCTTCGATATGACATCCATCTCGATATAGTTTTTTTTGTTGTTTATCCGGTTTTACATGAAATGCTATATATGTGTTACATTCATTATGAATATGTATGCACGTCATTGGGTGTCCACATTCAATATGAATAACAAATGTGAACATTCATTCACTATTCAGGATGAATAATACAATATTCAGGATGAATAATACAACATTCATGATGAATAATACAACATTCATGATGAATAATACATTAATTCATGATTCATGTATTATTCATCATTAGTCGTGTATTATTCACCCTGAATGTTTTATTATTCATCATGAATGATACATTATTCATGATAAATAATATATGAATGACCCGTGAAGGTGTGGACTCATGGACCATTCTCTTTTGTTCCCCGATTCACAACCAAAACTTGGTTTTATTCATTATGAATATGTATGCACATCCCCGGGTGTCCACATTTAGTATAAATAACAAAAGGTGGACGTTCATTCACTATTCATGATGATAATACAGTATTCAGGATGAATAATACACAAATTCATGAATCATGTATTATTCACCCTGAATGATGTATTATTCATTTTGAATGATACATTATTCATGATGAATAATATATGAATAACCCATGAAGGTGTGGAGACGCGGCACGCTTTCTTTTGTTCCCCGATTCACAAACAAACTCGATAGGTTCTCGATTCGTCTCGATGGGCGTTGGGTTACGGTGATGAAGAACGCGATACCTTACGACGTTGAAAAAAGTGTTGAAGAATATGATGTTAAGTTACGGACTTACGTTGTCGACGTGTTGTACACACTTGAACGTTCATAAATATTCATAATGAATATAACATATATATATATATATATATATATATATATATATATATATAACATTTCACGTAAAAACGGTTAAAACAAAAAAAAAACTATATCGAGATGGATGTCATATCGAAGAGCACGAAATTATCGTTTTTTGATGTAATTTGTTTGATTAAAATATTAGTAATTTTTAAGATAATTTATTTTAAGCTTTAAAGGGGTAAAAGTTTTTAATTAAAAAGGAAAATAAAAAGTCAAAGATGGTAGACGTGAGTTTAAATTATCTTCTATTTTTACCCTTAATCATCTTAATTAATAATTCTAATTAAAAACTCTATTTAATATGAGTTGTTGGGCCGAGATTTGTCCTCACGTGCACAATGAAAATTGAGTTTTAATTTGAACTTTCCTATATATATATATATATAGGCCCCATCAAATGCAAACCAATCAAATGTTTCAAACCATATAAACCAATCTCAACCATACATATTGTCTAACAAAAATATGGATTTATAAATACATCAACTGTTTCCTAATATAAACTTTTAATCATAATTAATGAACTCTAATCATTTTCCTTAAGTATTCAAATCATAATAAATAAACTTTCATCATTTTCATAGATATCTTAATTGATTGGTTTGTATGGTTTGCAACATTTGCATGGTTTGATTTTGATTTGTCCCCTCTCTCTCTCTCTCTCTCTCTCTCTCTCTCTCAAATACATGTTACAAATTACCTGTATGCACAATTGCATACCGCCCAGATGAAGGGCTACCAGAGTGTTCCTTAGTTTTCCGTTTTTTTAGGTTTTCCCTTGAACCTCCCTCCCTCTCTCCCCCCCTCTCTCTCTCTCTCTATATATATATATATATAGAGAGAGAGAGAGGGAGCGTCATTTGTAACCCATTTTTTTGTGAAACCCATGAAACCCAATCATAACCGTTGATCTAATGCCTTCCATGATTTTTAGGATTCACTTAGATTCAGTTACGAAATTAGGATTTCATCTAAGCCATCAGTGTTTTTCATCTACGGTTCAGATGAGGTTTCATAGTTTACAGCAAAATTCAAGGTTATAGAGAGAGAGAGAGAGGCTTATTTTATAACCTTGAATTTTGCTGTAAACTATGAAACCTCATCTAAACCGTAGATGAAAAACACTGACGGCTTAGATGAAATCCTAATTTCGTAACTGAATCTAACTGAATCCTGAAAATCATGGAAGGCATTAGATCAACGGTTATGATTGGGTTTCATGGGTTTCACAAAAAAAATGGGTTACAAATGACGCTCCCTCTGGTAGAGAGAGAGAGAGAGAGAGGTTCAAGGAAAAACCTAAAAAAACGGAAAACTAAGGAACACTCTGGTAGCCCTTCATCTGGGCGGTATGCACTTGTGCATACAGGTAAATTGTGTAATTTACCTGTATGCACAAGTGCATATCGCCCAGATGAAAGGCTACCAGAGTGTTCCTTAGTTTTCCGTTTATTTGAGGTTTTTCCTTGAACCTGGCCCTATATATGTATATATATATATATATATATATATATATATATATATATATAGGCCTCTTCTTAGGTAAACCATCATTTTCGTGTAAATCGTCGATTTCATAGGTTTTTTTATGAAATTGTTTATTTTGATGAAATTGATTCATATCATTCATTTCTTGATGAAATTGTTTCATATATTAGTAGTTTCATGTATTTTTTTTCATTCTTATGAAACTATTTCATATATTTTTGTTTTCACATAAAAAACACAAATATATAAAACATTTTCATCAAAAAATGAATGATATGAAACAATTTCATCAAAATAAACAATTTAATAAAAAACAATTCATCAAAAAACCCTGTGAAATCGACGGTTTACACAGTTTACACGAAAATGATGGTTTACAAAAGAATATCCCTATATATATATATCTATGTACATATATACAGATGGATTCATGTGATAATTAAAGTTATGGTGAGAATGGTAAAAAATGTCTCCACCCTAGATGCACATTAGGATGAGATGCACAAAATCAATTCCCGTATTATTTATCAAGCGTGATTCTTATAGTGAGAATGAGATTAAAAGTGATCAATAGTCCAAATCCCTTCTTACCTTCCTACCTTAACTCTTCTTTTATATATATATATATATATAGTGACCCACTATTTTGTAAACTTTGGATTTCATAGGTTTTCTTGATGAAATTGTTTCATATCATTCATTTATTGATGAAATTGTTTTATATATTTGTGTTTTTTATGTAGTTTCATATATTTTTTTCATTCCTATGAAACTGTTTCATATATTTTCTTCGTTTGATGAAACTTTGTCGTTTTTACATAAAAAACACAAATATATGAAATTATTGCATCAAGAAATGAATGATATGAAACACTTTCATCAAAATAAACAATTTTATGAAACAATTTCATCAAGAAAACCTATGAAATCCAAAGTTTACACACATTTAGAGGTTTACAAAATATTATCCATATATATATATATATATATATATATATATATATATATATATATATATATATATATAGAGAGAGAGAGAGAGAGAGACCCCTTATTTTGTAAACCCAAAAAGGGTATTCGGGTATTTTTCCCCAAATTCGTAATTTTAGGAATAATTTATATTTTAGGACAACCAACTTTCTTAATTTGCTCAATTATCTTCATCTCTCTCTCTCTCTCTCTCTCGATCCACCATCACCATCTAGCTCCAGCGACCTCCTTCCACTCCGACGAACCTAGATATGACCCTTTTTCATAATTTTGCAACTCCGAAATCTGATTATTCATATGAGAGAAAATATGAAACTTAAAAATATTGAAAAAATCGAAAATATATGATTATTTAAAAATCTAATTATTTATATGGGATAAAATATATGTTACAAATCTGAATATTCATATGGTAGAAAATATATTAAGCATCGAAAAATATATGATTATTTCGAGAAAAAAATATGATTATTCATATGAGAGAAAATATATGAAACTTAAATTCCAACAAACAAACTATGAAACCACTTATGAAACTTGAAAATTTCAAAAATACGGTTAATGAAACTTAAAAATCTTGAGAATTTCGAAAAAACAGTTTATGAAACTTAAACAAACAGATTATAAACTTGAAAGTTTCGAAAAAACGGTTTATGGAAGTTGAAATTTTTATATATTGAATAAAAAGATAAAAATCATAAACTCACCGGAAATGGGGGAGGTCGCCGGAGTGGGAGGAGATCGTCGAAATTGGATGGAGAGGATGGATCATGAGAGGAGGTCGTCGGAATTCGGGGGTAGGAGGTCGTCGGAATTTTATGAGAGAGAGAGAGAGTGTGTGTGTATGTGTGAGGGGGATATAGAGATAATTGAGATAATTAAGGAGAGGGTGTAACCAAAATTAGATAAATTCAAATTAGTTATTAAAATTAAAATTAAAATTATTTAAACCTGTTCCCAAACTAGTCTTTCTCTATTTTTTTAATAAATTTAAATCCGAAAATTTTTCAACTGTCGATCAAGATAATGAATGGTCTAGATTGGTTTACATAGTTTATAGGATAAAACGGGTTTACAAAAGAAGTTCCCTTTCTCTCTCTCTCTCTCTCTCTCTCTATATATATATATATATATATATATAGAGAGAGAGAGAGGGGGGGGGGGGGAGAGAGGGGGGGGGGGGTTCAGGGGAAAACATAAAAAACTTGGAAAACTAAGGAACACCGTGGTAGCCGTTCATTTGGACGGTATGCACTTGTGCATACAAGTAAATTAACTTGTTTTTTGGATTTTATGTAAGGGTGTCAAATTTGTATCATGACAAACCAACCAATTCAATACCAACTGTACCAATTCAAATGGTACCAACTAAATTGGTACCAATTAAGTTTGTCAGTATTACCGTACCAACTTCACAAACTTGGTTGGTACGTGGTATTGAAACTCGTGTACCACGGTAATACCGTACCATACCGATATATATATATAGGAGGTTCACAGGAAAACCTAAAAAAATGGAAAACTGAAGAACACTCTCGTAACCCTTCATCTGGATGGTATGCACTTGTGCATACAAGTAAATTAAATTGTTTTTTGGTTTGTATGCACGTGTGCATCATGCATTTGTGCATATATGCACATGTGCATCATGCATTTGTGCATATATGCACATGTGCATGTTACAAATTACTTAAATACACAAGTACATACCGTCCAGATGAAGGGCTACTAGGGTGTTCCTCAGTTTTCCAGTTTTTTTAAAGTTTTCCCGTGAACCTGACCCTATATAATATATATATATATATATATATATTATTTTTAATTATATATTAAATAGGAAATGAAATAAAATAAAGGAAAATTAATAAAAATACCCGAAGTTTGACTTTGACTTAGCAAAATACCCATTTTCTCGCTGATGTTACCAAAATACCCATTTTTCCGCGGTGGGTCCCGCGATCGCTGGCTTGTGCCCACGTGGCACCCATGTTTGGGCAAAATGTCCCGCGGAGCCCCCCAACTATGGCCGCGGGGACAAGTTTGGTCGCTGTCCGCGGTGGTTGTCCGCGATGGACCCGGGATAGGCCAAAAAAATTACATTTTTTGTCTTTTTACACGTGTACTGTTTGTGTGTGTCTTTGGATGAAAATGAGACCTTAAATTCGCAAACACAGTTCAGTTTAAAAAACTACAAACTGGCCAAAAGAAATTTGTAAATTTGTAAATACAGTTCAGTTTCAAAAAAATACAAACTGGCCAAAAGAAATTTTAGCAAAACCGAGCTGCGTGAGCACGAGATTTTGGAGCTGCATTCGTGTCCGCAGGTCGCGCTCGCACACAAGTTCGACGATTTTAGCTTACGAAATCATCAATCGGCATCCCCCCCTGCGCGCGGGTAGGAGTTAGAGTAAAACCATTCAAGGAGTTTGTCATGTCAGGATCGAATCTTAACAAGACAATAAACACTTAGAATTCAGAATTAAAGAATCTGCGGAAAAGAACTTTAATTCTCACAATCAAGAACAATGTAACAGAAAATTCACCACTTTTTGTATTCACTGTTTCGACTCACAATATTAACAACCAAACCTCAATCTTGTTGAACAGGCTCAACAAGACGACTTCTACTTCTCTAGAAATAGGGTTCTTACACCTTGAGGTTAATTCTCTCTGAAAACGATATCGAATTCTTTTTCACACGTATCTCATGTATATTAACTCGTCTCTATCTTTTTTCTAATAGCTATCTATCAATACTATTTATACAGAAATAATTACAAGATAACTATCAAAAGTAACTTGATCTTCTAAATCTTCGTTAAACATATCTTGATCAATTCCTTCTTTGTCTCCAAAAGTATCGCATACCAATCTTAACAAACTCAGCAGTATTAATCTTCATTCTTCATGAGCAGTACTAACAATCTCCAGCAGTATTAAGTCACGAGCAGTACTAACAGATATTCAATATGCACCAGCAGTACTAACCTTGACTTGCAGTAGTAACTTTGACAAGCAGTACTAACCTCACATAAGCAGCATTAATAATATTCCAGCAGTAGTAATATACCAGCAGTATTAACTTTGTTCAGGCAGCATTAACCATGTACCAGCAGTAGTAACTTTGTTCTGGCAGCACTAACATTGAAGTAGCAGTACTAACCTTGAACTGGCAGTAGTAATGTTGTTCTGGCAGTACTAACCATACTTGGCATATCTTCAGTTCCCAACAATCTCCCCCTAACTTGACTTTTCAGGATGAGAAGTTAAGTTCTTCAGATGATGCTTCCAAAACCTAGTCATCAACGCATAGATTTGGATCCAATCCCAGACTTTGATTGAGAATCCTTTTTACAAGGTATCTTGCCATTTTAGAGTCTTTGTCACTTACCAACTTAGCATGCAGCATTCCTTTCAACTTTTTCATGCTGTGCTTGTATACAACATCCACCAAATAATATTCATGAAATGTATTGTCAAGAGAGATGACATACACTCCACAATTCTCAATGAGCATCCAGTTGGTAATGACTTGAAAATTCCTTGCCATCAAATGCTGAACTGCTTCTGGTTTGAACATTAAGCACAAGTATTCAAGAACCATCTTTGTGATAGACATACCTTGCTCTGTCAGTATGTTTCCATATAGCCTCATTCCCACCTTGAACATCTCTTCCAGGTCAGATCTAGAGCATGTTCTGATAAGTTTTCCCCAAGTAGGACAAACTTCAAACTTTCCATCTGCCCTTTTTATTCTGATGAACTCCTTTCTTCCATCTTTCAATGTGTCCCAGAAGATGATCTCAGGAGGCATGGAAGACAATGGTGTAGTCTTGATTGGATTAGTATCAACCACAGTAATATACAAATCACATTGAGCATTTGATTGTGATTGTACATTGCTTGGTTGACCTGATGAAGTTGCCACTTCTTCTTCAGCAACTTTTGGATTAGATTTCTCTTTAACTGCTTCCTCCTGTGCTTCTTCTACAGTTGGATCCACCCTTGGCTTCTTTATATCTTTCTTCTTTGAGGCTATTGACTTTGTTCTTGGCCTCTTTGTTCTTTTGAAAGATTTAACAGCTTCAGGAGTGGTTTCAGCTGTTTCTTCTTTGTGGCTCTTAGCAGCACTAACAGTTTCTGCTGCCTTTTGTTTTTCAGCAGCATTATCTGTTTCTACTTCTTTTGCAACCTCAGCAGCAGTAACCGTTTCTGCTGCTGGTTCTGTTTCTGCTTCTTTTGTAAGATCAACAGCAGTAACGGTTTCTGCTGCTGTTTCTGTTTCTGCTTCCTTTGTAATATCTGCAGCCTCCTCAGTCTCCCCCTCAACCTTATACTCATACTCCCCCTCAATGTTTTCATCCTCCATGTTTAGATCTGAGTCTGACTCCCCCTTTTTGGAAGCATCATTGGTAGGGTTTCTTCTCCTAAGGACAAACTGAGCTTTCTTCTTTCTGTGCATCAACTTAGTGATCATCTTCCTTTGCTTCTCAAGCTGTGAGTTTTGAAAGAGGACCACTTTCTTGAGTTCATCAATCTCCTTTTTCTGATCCATGACCTCAATGTTGATATTTGCAATAGTTTCCATCAATTCCTCGTACGTATATCTATCCTCACCATGTTTAGGAGTTTTTACCTCCCTTAAAGGATCATTGGAAGTTTTAGCAGGTGTCTCTTGCCTAGCAAAAGCACTACCTACCCCCTTGGTTTCTTGGCACCTGGGACCTCTGGATGATTTCTCACCCTGAGTTGCCGTGAGGAAGGGCTTAGTTATTTTACCACTGGCCTTCTCTTTGCTAGCAGAAGTAGTGGCAGCCTTGCGACTCACATGCTCAACCTTCTCCTTAGTGAGCACCTTCTTGGGGTTGGGAGACACCCCTGTGGTTTCCCTTTCGATATTCTCCATTGGAGAATGCTCCAACAGAGGGCTTAAAGGCTTCGGGCTCTTAGGAGATACATCAAGGGAAGGAACCTTGTGTACCTTTCTTCTTTCAAACTTTTTGGTTATTGTGGGAGTGGGTCGTTCAAGAATGGACTGAGGGATTTCTTTTGTGATGGAAGGTTGGGATTGGTCATCAGTGGGTGTGTCTAATGAGGGCCTTGACCCTGATGCCATACCTTCAGGTGTGTGGGACACAGCCATCATTGTAGAGAACAATGGTGTGTCAACTCCTTCCGAGTCCCTAGGAAGTCTTTTCATATTTGAAAAAACCTTCCCTTTAGGGGATTTTGGCACATATACCTCATCAAATTGAGGCATATCCGTCAATTCCTTGGTAATTACTTCCTGAACAAACCTTGGATACATATAGAAACGATTTTTGGATTCCAGGTTTGCCACAAGATCACTGAAAATCATTTGAGAAAAATTAAACTTCCTGTTAGTGGCTAAGCAGATTAGAGCATAAGCAATAGTACTGCTGAACTCACTCCATCCAGTAGTTTTCTTTGAAATACAATGCATTAGGGTATGAACAAAGAATCTCCATTGAGTAAAAAACTTTGACTTGTAGAATTTAAAAACTCCAATGGGACCTTCATACCCCATTCTTTGTAAAGTTGAAAAGAGTTCTTCATTGGGAATAGAAGATATACCTGAGGCATCATCTAGTTGAAGAGTGATGCGAATGAGTTCTTCTGAAACTTTCAAGGGTTTGTCACATACCCTTGTTTGAATGACTTTATGCCCATCTTCGGATTCCACGGTGGCATTGGCCCAGAATTGCGTCTGATGCTCGATGTATATTGTTGGATTCACCGTTAGGGCATATGAAATATGAGTGGACTTGAGAAAATCCACAATTTCATGAAATCCGTCGGCCTGCTTCGGCTTCTGAAGCATTGCAATCTCATTATGCTCGTCGACAAACTCCATAATCGTTGTGCTTCCTGAGGATTTGTAAAGAAAACACAAAGATTCTAGGGAGACTAGGTTAGAACGAGAGAGAAGAAGTTAATGCGAAGAGTCGTTATGAACTTTGGCGGGCAAACAGGGGTATTTATAGCAGTATTTGCCCTAGATTTTCAAAAGCAGTATTAACGACATACGCAGTATTAACCACGAAGCAGTATTAACTACTGAGCAGTATTAACTGTGCACTAGCAGTATTAACTACTGAGCAGTATTAACTGTGCACTAGCAGTATTAACTACTGAGCAGTATTAACTGCAAAGCAGTATTAACTGTGCACTAGCAGTATTAACTACTGAGCAGTATTAACTACAAAGCAGTATTAACTACTGAGCAGTATTAACTACTGAGCAGTATTAACTACTGAGCAGTATTAACTACTCATTGGCAGTATTAACTGTGCACTAGCAGTAGAAACTCTGCACTGGCAGTAGTAACTCTGCACTAGCAGTAGTAACTCTGCACTGGCAGTAGTAACTCTGCACAGGCAGTAGTAACTACACTTACACTTTTCTGCACTTGGTAATCTGAGGGAAACAGAGGATTCTGAGAAAGAGAGTTAGTAGCACCAAATATGTGAAGAAATACAGGTATAAAAACAGAAAGTCATGAATTTATTCTAGGTTGATCATGCCCACACTTGTTACCAAAAAGGTGAATCTACCCACATCAAAAGCTTTTGTGAATAGATCAGCAAACTGGTCATTTGTATGAACTTTAGCAACCTGAATTAATTTCTTTTCATTGCAATCTCTTATAAAGTGATACCTTATCTCTATATGCTTTGTTTTTGAGTGTTTGACTGGATTATTAACAATGCTAATAGCACTGTTGTTATCAATGAAGATTGGAGTGTGAAGAAATGTTACCCCATAGTCCAACATCTGATTCTGAATCCATAGAACCTGAGAGCAGCAGCTTGCAGCAGCTATGTACTCAGCCTCTGTGGTAGATAAGGACATTGTGGTTTGTTTCTTACACTGCCAAGATACTAGTCTTGTACCCAAAAACTGACATCCACCTGAAGTAGACTTCCTATCCATGTTAGCTCCACCCAAGTCACTATCTGAGTATGCAAGCAAGTCAAAAGATGATTCATAAGGATACCAGAGACCTAGTCTAGGTTGCCCTCTTAGGTATCTGAAAATTCTCTTGACTGCATGAAGATGAGATTGCTTTGGTGTAACTTTAAATCTGGCACAAACACAAACTGAAAACATAATATCTGGTCTAGAGGCTGTGAGATACATGAGAGATCCAATCATTGATCTGTAATGATGGACATCCATATCCTCCCCCTCAAGATCAGCAGTGAGCTGTTTGTGTGTCTCCATAGGTGTGCTTGCTGGCTTTGAGTCTGATAAACCAAACTTGTCCAGGATGTCTTTCACATACTTGGATTGGCTAATAAAAATCCTATCTTTCCTTTGTTTTACCTGAAGCCCAAGAAAGAAAGTAAGTTCTCCCATGGAACTCATCTTGAAGCTTTTGTGCATTAACTCCTCAAACTCTTTACACATTTGATCATTGGTGGATCCAAAGATGATGTCATCCACATAGATCTGAACAAGTAATGTGTCTTTCTTTCTCCTCTTGATAAACAGGGTTTTGTCAATTACTCCTCTTTCAAAGTCATTTTTCAAGAGATAGGTAGACAGGGTGTCATACCATGCTCTTGGGGCTTGATGCAAACCATAAAGAGCCTTCTTCAACTTGTATACTCTGTCAGGGTGCAATGGATTCTCAAATCCAGGGGGTTGACAGACATATACTTCTTCCTCAATACTTCCATACAGAAATGCACTTTTGACATCCATTTGGTACACTTTGAACTTCATGTATGAGGCATAGGCTAGAAATAACCTGATTGCTTCAATCCTTGCCACAGGAGCAAAGACTTCCTCATAATCTATTCCTTCTTCCTGAGTGTACCCTTGTGCAACCAGTCTAGCTTTGTTTCTGATCACAATCCCTCTGTCATCCTTCTTGTTCCTGAAAATCCACTTGGTGCCAATTGCTCTATGACCTTTTGGAAGGTCTACCAAGTCCCAAACATCCTGTAATTTGAACTGTAGCAGCTCCTCTTGCATTGCCTCTATCCAGCTTGGGTCTTTCATAGCATCATAAGCCTTTTTGGGCTCAATCTGGGATAGAAAGCAAGTAAGAACAGTGTTAACTGTATTTTGCTGCTCTTGCAACTCTTGGAGTCTGCTTTGCTTTCTAGTCATCATGGGAGATGCAATATCTCCAATCACCAATTCAGGAGGATGATTTTTCCGAGTTCTTGTTGGATGACCAACTTCCTCTTGTATGTTCTCATCCAGATTTGACTCATTTAATTCTGGATTTGTTTCTGCTTCTTCAGTCACCTCAGATTCTCTGGAATTTGGACCTGAAGACTGATTTTCCTCTGCTCTCCTCTCTTCTTCATTCTGAATAGGTTCAGCCTCCTCTTGTTGTTCACAGAATTCAACAGGATCAATGGAAGGGAGTGGAAATATCACAGATTGAATTCTGTGTTCTAATGTTGGTGTATCCCTTTGTCCTGCATATACATCACTACTGAAACCCAAAGAATTAGTGAGTGAATCAATGTCAAATAGCCAATTAGGACCTGAACCAATAGGATTTGGTGTGTTCTCATTGCATTTGACATTGTCACTTTCTTCAATTATTCTAGAAGAGGTATTAAAAACTCTGTAGGCCTTACTCTGAGATGAATACCTAACAAGAAAACCATCATCTGCGTTGCTATCAAACTTACCTAAGTGAGATTTGGTATTGAGAATAGTACAAGGACATCCAAATGGTTTGAAAAATCCAATATATGGTTTCTTTTTATGGAAAAGCTCATAAGGTGTCTTGTTTTTAGGCTTTACAACTAAAACTCTGTTTTGAACATAGCAGGCAGTATTAACTGCTTCTGCCCAAAAAGTAATTGGTAACTTTGAATCAACTAACAGAGATCTAGCAGCCTCAATCAGTGTCCTATTCCTTCTCTCAGCAACACCATTTTGTTGTGGAGTCCTAGGAGCACTGTATTGTCTCTCAATTCCTTTTTCTTCACAAAAGGTGTTTAGATCAAAATTTTTAAACTCAGTTCCATTATCTGATCTAATGACTTTCACTCTTTGATTTGATTGGTTTTCAATTTTGAGAATAAAAGATTTGATCAGTCCACTTGTTTCATCTTTAGTTCTCAGAAAGTATACCCAAGTAAATCTAGAATAATCATCAACAATAACTAAGCAGTATGATTTCTTGCCAATACTCATCACATTAGTAGGACCAAACAGATCCATATGTAACAGTTGAAGAGGATTTGAGATAGTGTTTATCTCTTTGGTCTTATGAGAAGTTTTGTGTTGTTTGCCTTTGAGACAAGCAACACAATGATCATCACATGAATAGACTTTGGATGGAAAACCCCTTACAAGGTTATTCTTAACAAGTTTATTCATTGTTTTAAAGTTCATGTGACACTTCCTTCTGTGCCAAAGTGATGATTCATCCAAAGAAGCTTTTGAAACTAAACAATTTAGGGATGAATCAGATGACACACTTTCCAAATCTAAACAATATACATTATCCTTCCTAGGAGTTCTCAGATGTATCATGTTTTCATCAACCACTTTGTATCCAGGAGCAAGGATAATACATTCAGAATCAGTAAACAATATGCTATGCTTCTTGTCACAAACCTGTGATACACTTAACAGGTTGTATCTCAATTGCTCAACATAGTACACATCTTCAAAGGTCATCTTACCTTTTGAAACATCACCCTTACCACTTATCTTTCCACCAGCAGGATTATTCCCAAATGCAACATGTCCTCCATCAATCTTTTTGAAATTTTTGAGGCAGGCCATGTTACCTGTCATGTGCCTGGAGCAACCACTATCAACATGCCAAATGCTCTTCCCCTTGAGCTTTTGGTTGCCCTGCACATTAAGATAAATCAGTTAGTTTTATTGGGAACCCAAGCCGAAGTGGTCTTGGGTCTCCCTTGCTCATCAAAGTACTTGCACTTGGTTTTGATGAGATTTTCAACCTTAGGTACTGCAGTACTGGAGTACTTTGTCAATATGATTGGTTTAGCAGCACTAGAAGCAGTATTAACCTCAGAAGTACTAACAGTGCTAGCAGTACTAACACTGGGAGCAGCAGTATCGTTAGCAGCACTATCAGTACTAGCAGCAGTATCAGCAGTACTAACAGAGTTAGCAGTATTAACAGAGTTAACACTGCTAGAAGCAGTATTATCTGAATAGGAAGTACTAACAGTGTTAGCAGCACTAATACTGCTAACAGCACTAACTTTTGAAGAATTACTAGCAGTATTAACACTGCTAGCAGCACTAACTCTTGAAGAAGTACTAACAGTGTTAGCAGTACTAACACTGCTAGCAGCAGTAACTTTTGAAGAATTTCTAGCAGTATTAACACTGCTAGCAGCACTAACTCTTGAAGAAGTACTAACAGTGTTAGCAGTACTAACACTGCTAGCAGCAGTAACTTTTGAAGAATTTCTAGCAGTATTAACACTGCTAGCAGCACTAACTCTTGAAGAAGTACTAACAGTGTTAGCAGTACTAACACTGCTAGCAGCAGTATTATTTTTAGTGCCTTTTGTAACCCACATTGTAACACATTCCTTTTCAGGCTTTTTCTTCATGTGGCTTTTTGGTTCAGCTTGTTTCATAGCCACATTTGTTCTTGTAGGCTTCCTATAGCCAGAAGGTTTTTGATAACTTCTTTGAAAACTTCTCTTTTGGTTAATAGGATTGAAGAAACATTATTTGGCAAGATGATTCAGTTTGCCACAAATAAAGCAAGGTTTTGGTCTGTTAATCTTTTGCAGATCAACTCCTTGCCTTAGTGCCCACTGGTTATTCCAGTTCCTTTGATTTCCCCTCTTATTATCATGATTTTGGGGCTTATACTCTTGAGATTTCCTGCAAGAACACTGTTCACAAGTATTAGAGTTTACAACTGTGGTCTGTGTGTAATGAACTTTCTTTCCTTTTACAGTCCTTTTCATCTCCTTACTCCTATCCCAAGAACTTCCACCTTCCTCATTAGTCTTGATGTGATTTTCTAATGGGATCTCATCACTGTCCTTGTTAGAATCTTCCCCATCAGATCCATCTTCAACAACAACTGCATCTAATGGGTCTACACTAGTGGCTCCTTCAGATAAGTCCTTACTATCCAAGGTTTCTAAAAGGTCTGACCTAGGAGGGATGTAGTTGTTGTTGTAGGGTGGAGGAATGGCATTATACCCTAGGCCTGTTTTCATCTTACCATGGACTTGAGCATTTATTATTGTGTCCATGGCTTTAGAAGCTTTTGAAAACTTTTCAACATCAGCTGTAACTTTCTTAAGTTCTTCTTTTAATTTTTCACACTCTTCCCTAGACTCTTTCAGTTGGAACTCCAGACCACCTTTTTTCCCACTTCCAGTAGTTAGTATCATATGAGTGTTGAAGTTCATTGGCTTGAAAGGCCCTAATCTGTTCTTCAAACCTCTCAACAATCAACACATAGTCTCTTCTATCCTTTTCTAACCTTTTAAGATCATCACACATACCCTGATTGTGATCTCTATACCTTTTAACAGTATCTATACAAGCTTGAGTACAAAGATTAGATTTTACCTCAGTGGGAAGATCTGAAACTTCAGCCATAAGTGCTTGATTTTGGATGGCTTCTTCTGCTTGGTCACTCCAGTCAAATCCCATTCCTTGTTGAGAAACAAGAGCTTGAATGGAGCTTCTGTTTTGATTGGAACTTCCAGCCTGAGTTTGTTGATGGCTGTTGTAAGATGTTCCTCCTCTGCATTCCCTGGCAAAGTGTCCCATCTTGTGACACTTGTAGCATTCAACTTTGGATTTGTCAAATCCAGCACCATCCTCTCTTCTTTGGGAAAAATTGTTTCTCCCTGTCCTCTTAATGAATCTCTTCACTCTCATAGACAGCATAGCCATCTGCCACTTTATATCCATCTTTTCAAGATCATCAGCATTAACCTGTTCTAAATCATCATTAATCAAAGAGGAATTTATATGACTGGAAAAGAAAGCTTCTAGTACTGTATCTTTGGACTTTTCCTGATTTACTGAACCAGCAGCACTAACTGAACCAGCAGTACTAACTGATTCATGTTTAGCAGTAGAATCAGGTGATGCTGAAAGAAGTGCAGCATTATGAACATATCCAGAGGGCTTCTTTTTGGCTTCAACCTCTGATTCAAATACTCTAAGATCATTGTACAGATCATCAAGTTCCTTATCTTCCAGTTGATCATTCTGTCTGAAGGACACGGTGTACATTGTCCATTCTTCACCCAATGATCTTAAGAACTTCCTGTTGACATCATCAGCCTCCATCTTGACTCCTACAGTGGCTAATTCTCCAATCAGCTTATTAAATCTATCAAACGTTTGAGTCATGGACTCATTCTTGGTAGAAGTAAAGTTTTCATACTGCTGCTTGAGAATTGTCTTTTGATTTCTCTTTGTGCTTTTGGTGCCAGTAAATCTTTTCTCCAAAGCATTCCATAGAATCTAAGCATCAGTGCAGTGATGGAATTGATGCTGATACTCATTGGGAATAGCCAAAAGCAGGGTGCTTAAGGCCTTCATCTCTGTCTGTCTGACTTTCCTCTCTACATCAGTTTTAGGAGGAGGTCTTTTGCCATCTGGTCCAGTTCTTCCTTCAGCACATGGACCATTCTCAATGATATCCCAGATGGAATAATCAGTAAGCAGAATGTACTGCTTGATTCTAATTTTCCACATGTCAAATTCATTGGGTCTGAGCATGGGAACTTTAGATACAAGAGTACTGTTTGATTCAAAAGAATTTTCCATAATGACTGTAGAATTCTAAGAAACACTTGCTCTGATACCACTTGTCAGGATCGAATCTTAACAAGACAATAAACACTTAGAATTCAGAATTAAAGAATCTGCGGAAAAGAACTTTAATTCTCACAATCAAGAACAATGTAACAGAAAATTCACCACTTTTTGTATTCACTGTTTCGACTCACAATATTAACAACCAAACCTCAATCTTGTTGAACAGGCTCAACAAGACGACTTCTACTTCTCTAGAAATAGGGTTCTTACACCTTGAGGTTAATTCTCTCTGAAAATGATATCGAATTCTTTTTCACACGTATCTCATGTATATTAACTCGTCTCTATCTTTTTTCTAATAGCTATCTATCAATAATATTTATACAGAAATAATTACAAGATAACTATCAAAAGTAACTTGATCTTCTAAATCTTCGTTAAACATATCTTGATCAATTTTTCTTTGTCTCCAAAAGTATCGCATACCAATCTTAACAAACTCAGCAGTATTAATCTTCATTCTTCATGAGCAGTACTAACAATCTCCAGCAGTATTAAGTCACGAGCAGTACTAACAGATATTCAATATGCACCAGCAGTACTAACCTTGACTTGCAGTAGTAACTTTGACAAGCAGTACTAACCTCACATAAGCAGCATTAATAATATTCCAGCAGTAGTAATATACCAGCAGTATTAACTTTGTTCAGGCAGCATTAACCATGTACCAGCAGTAGTAACTTTGTTCTGGCAGCACTAACATTGAACTAGCAGTACTAACCTTGAACTGGCAGTAGTAATGTTGTTCTGGCAGTACTAACCATACTTGGCATATCTTCAGTTCCCAACATGTCAACTCCTCACACTTCTTTGGTTATAAACCAAAGAAAGTTTACTCTCTCTTCCTATGTGGGACACCTTCCCACACCCAACTTGGTTTTTGCTAATTTCATCCAATTACTCAACTTTGAGTATCGATATCTCATTCACACATACTCCGTTTTGGACACATTATATATCGTTTCGAAGCTCTCATATAGGAGAACATAAACCCACTAAGAGTTAATTATATATACCACATATATATATATATATATATATATATATATATATATATATATATATATATTTAAATGTGTCCAAAGTTTAGTAAAAACCATAAATGTACCATGTTCACCCCAAATTTTATGCACATGTGCATTATGCATTTGTTCATATGCACGTGTCCATGTTACAAATTACTTGTATGCACAACTGCATACCGTCCAGATGAAGGGCTACCAAGTTGTTCCTCGTTTTCCGTTTTCTTTTTTTGAGGTTTTTCGTTTCTTTTTAAGTTTTCCGCTGGACAAGACCCTATATATATATATATATATATAGAGGGATAATAAAATGTAAACCTCTAAATGTGTGTAAACTTTGGATTTCATAGGTTTTCTTGATGAAATTGTTTCATGAAATCGTTTATTTTGATGAAAGTACTTCATATCATTCATTTCTTGATGAAATTATTTCATATATTTTTGTTTTTTTATGTAAAAACGACAAAGTTTCATCAAACTGAGAAAATATATGAAACAGTTTCAAAGGATGAAAAAAATATATGAAACTACATAAAAAACACAAATATATGAAACAATTTCATCAAGAAATGAATGATATGAAACAATTTCATGAAAATAAATAATTTCATGAAACAATTTCATGAAAATAAATAATTTCATGAAACAATTTCATCTAGAACACCTATGAAATCCAAAGTTTACACGAAAAAAAGTTTACAAAATAGTGAGCCTCTATATATATATATAAAGGCAAGTTCAAACGAGAATTTTGCGAGAAGACGAGAAGTAAGATATTATAGATGATACACAAGCTTAATCAAATTAAACACACGTTACATTGACAAACGCTTAATTATATATGATTAAACACACCCAAAGGACGTGTAATCATATATGATATTGAGATTTGTCGCATTCTCGCATGATCCTTCCTCTCTCTCTCTCTCTCTCTTTATATATATATATATATATATATATATATATATATATATATAGGGTCGAGTTCAAGGGAAAAACTCAAAATAACGAAAAACCGAGGAATACCCTAGTAGCCTTTACGGTATGTACTTGTACATATATGACCCCTTGCAAGGATAAGACAAGTGCGGGTTAGAGCATCTCCAACAGATTCCCTAAAATTTCTCCAAAATGGAGAAACAAAAGTCAAAATCTCCACAAAAATTACATTCATCTCCAACAGATTCCCCATTTTGGAGAAAAAACATTGATTATAATATTAAATTATTTCATTTACCTATTAAAATATTATTTCTCTCTCTAAATAGTTTTTTTTCAAAGATTTCTATTGGTCCTCTTATGTAGTAATCATTTTTTTGGGATAACTCCAAATATTTGGATAAAAACTCATTCTTTCATAGTTTCTCCATTTTAGAGATAGTTTTTGGGAAGCTATTGGAGCAAAATCCATCCCAAAATCTCCATATTCTCCATTTTTCTCCAAAATGAGGAAACTGTTGAAGATGCACTTAGAACCGTGGAATCGTACTGGTTAATTAAGAAAACTTCACACTCAGTCGGAAGAAGAATTAATCATCAAAATAAGTTAAACAGACAATGCTTTTCTTGTCTCATGAAAAAAAATGAGAATCGTAAGTAACAAAATAGTTGTTTTTCTCACGATTGCATAAATTACAGTAAATAAGAGATAAAAGAGAATAATTATTTTAATACTAAATCTTGTTATTTAGTTTTTTTTTTATTTTGGGAAGGGTGTCCTAGGCTATGCCTAGACTAATCCCTTGGTAAATTGTAACAACCCAAAAACATAACAAGACAACCAAAGCATTAAATCATACTCTTGTAATAAAACTGGGTCCCAGTTACATCATTCCCAAACTAAGGTTGGCGGAAACAACCTATACACAACTGAGAACAACTACTACTACAAGTGGCATCGGCACAGTCTCTAGCTGCATCTGTACTCAATCATGCTCTTGCTCACTTACTTGAGCCTCTTACTACTTGCGTACCTGAAAATGGTTTAGTTTTGAAAAGCGAGGGTTAGACCAAAAGGTCTAGTGAATTCCCTCCGAAAACAACATATATAAACATTGGGAAAATCGTTTATAAAATTCATCATCAAACTTCACATAACGTCAAACATGGTACTGCACCGTGATGAGGACCGCATAAACTAACCACGATCGGGGCCCAAGCAGACTCCCCTCTCTCCGCGATCGAGGCCCAAGCAGACTCCCCTCTCGCCTCGTATCGGGGCCCAAGCAGACCCCCCTCTACCCGAATAGGAGGGAAACAGATTCCAACCTATCGACTCATCACCCATGTCTAAGGGATCATCGGATCCCAGAGCATACCGATCCCACGGTGCAGACCGACTCCACATAGCATACATCACATGGCATACTTCATACAACTTGGAATCTCGTAAACCTTATAATCATTTCATCATGCTAAATATTCTTTGAATAAAGTATGAGCTTTCATGTAAAAACATGCATATCGATTTGCTAAACATTTCGTGCTCAAAGTGAACCATTATCAGTTAAAAGAACAATTAACACATTGCGTCGTAAATAGGTTTAGGGAACTCACCTTGATGACGATGAACGCACTTCTTGAAATCACCAAGCTAATCCAACCGAACACCTAAGGGCATTGAATTCGAATCAGATAAAATATCTCAGCCCTACTGTCCGGATACCCCTTCCCGGACACAGCACTTATCCGGACACCACACTTATCCGGACACCACACTTATCCGGACACACCACTTATCCGGACACATCACTTATCCGGACACACCACTTATCCGGACACTACGCTTATCCGGACACACCCCTTATCCGGACACATCACTTATCCAGACACACCACTTATCCGGACACTACGCTTATCCGGACACACCACTTATCCGGGCAAAACTACCCGGACACCTTCACGAGACACTTACCCGGACACATGCAACATATCCGGACACCACCAAACACTGGTGTCCGGAAAACGCTGATGTTCGAACTTAGAAATTCTAAAACCTAGAAATTCTAAAACGCTGATGTTCGAACTTAGAAACGCTGATGTTCGAACTTAGACATGCAACATTCCTCTTGAATTTCTTCTCAAACCCTTCTTTCCTTCTTCCTTCTCTCTTTCTTGTTTCACGCCACCAACACCCACACAAGATAATTTCACTGATTTGTGCAAATGGGGGCTGCCCTAGAAGTTTGAGTCTATAAATATCTTTCACTAATTGCAAACAAGTCCCTCAACTTAACTTTCATTTCTTGCATAAGGACACTAAACTTTCATATCTCAAACTTGAAATTCAGGTTGTTACAACACTCCCCCCTTAAAAGAATTCCGTCCCCGGTATTCCTTATTGGGGAAAAGATGCGGGTATCTTGCCCACATCAAAACCGACACTTCCCAAAGTAAAGCCATATCTGACTCAGTCAACCACCTCATTAAACTCGAAACATGGAACCTTGGGTGCGTTTCCTTCAGTTCTTACGGTACTCCTAACTCGTAGGCTATTGATCCTACCCGATCGATCTTGACAACAGAAGATTAACTAAGGCTTCTCAACCATCTATACTTCCTTTAAGGAGGAACCTGGCTAAATCTCCGCCACAACATAGTATTAACTTACCAAGAGACAAACACACACTTGACAGCTTGGCACCAGACCAAACCCGTACGTCCCGACAACTCACAACCCAGAGTTCCTTCGTCGCAATACAAGCAATCCTAGATTACTTCCCTCAACCAACAATCGTCTAAGCGGCCAACATTTCCCTTACTCAGACCACCTCGACCACAGTTCGTCAACCAACTCCCTTATCCTCATCACTTCACCACTACATACTTATACGCAACTAAGAGTAGGAACCTCCAAACCCATCGTTGAAGTGTTCACCTACTCAAATTAAACTTATCCTGAAACACATAAATTCCTCGTTGATTGCCACGTTCGCTCAGACATATAACACATAACTCCGGTTATCCTCACTCAACTGGGAGGAGTAACCATGGTCACACCATACTATTCTCACTAGCTCAATCACTGCACGACCAATTCATTTATACATTTCTCACAAGGTCACTTAACTTAACTCATTCAGTTGTCTAATCCACTTCTTTCCTGCACAAAATCATACACAAATCCCTTCCTCAAAACTCGTTCCAACAGTTCGCACATTTATCACTGACAATCTACATAACACAGCACCCTTCTGGTAATACTGCCACATTTACTACTTCCAATTTACTCACTTAATCCGACATACTATCTTCACCTCCCCACGTTAGCGTGGAGCACTGCTCATCAAACATTACTTGCCCCTCTCTCCTGACCTATCCACATGCTGATAACACTTTCTCAATACTTGCCTAACCAAACAGTTGCACCAAGATCTTATCTTAAGGCATTCAACCAAGCCGTCTTGAAACAAGACCAGTGTTCGACATCACTACACATTCTTTAATCTCCAACTTTTACCTTCTCAGACATTTCTCTCACACATAAGCAACAATTCACATTCTTTAAGGATTTCACATCTATCCCACCACATCTTGACTAACACAATCCTCATCCTCTTTAAACTTCCAATGACCCCAAAGTGTTTCTTAGTAACGTCCCCTATTCACTCTAATAATCCACCCCCCTTGGAATCCATATTACAAACGGATCTATTAACTCAGGAACACCCCGAACTCGGGTTCCACAATTCTTTCGATTAACCACCATGATCATAAAATCAGACAGATATATAAATACCATCATCCCGGCTTTCTTACTTAGATTTACCTTAAATAATTCTTTAACAATTTCTCGTCTACTATACTACAGCTCGACTAATCTATTCTTCATCTTCTTTAAACTTACTCTGCCTTCGAGAATATACTTAACAACATACATAACCACAAAGCTTGGTCTCACAGCTGGGCAATCACCCAATTCTGCCCCGACATTCCATTCCGATAACAGTCAAAATAAACACCAACTTACAAACCACGTACTTCACAACTGGGGTTGCAAAACGTACATTCCACCCGAAAATCCCAAACGGACTTCCTTCTAATCCTTCATCTTTCTAACATCACCTTACCACATCACCGGCTGATACAGAAATCTTGGCAATTGAAGCTATTATTAGCTCGTACATCCACCACTCCTATCATCACACTACCGACCAAGTCTCTCATGGTCATTCGTACACAATTTGAACTTGCCTTCACATTTTCTCGCATACACAATCGAGTCTATCTCGCTACTTTGTCCTTTCTCACTCTAGCTGAACTATAACTTCCTAGTTCCCAATTAGCTCAAATGTAAGCGTTCTTGTTCGCTCTTTACGATCCGAGGCCTTACATAAGCTGGACACAGTCCCTCACTGGACGATAGAATCTACACACTTGCTTCGCTCGTGTTACATACCTCATCATTCTACGAACCCTCCATACTTCGTAAATAGAACGCTTAATCACAACAATAACTTCTCATCCTCTTAGCACCTCTACAAGGTGTTCTATCAACTTTCAACCTTCTGGTTCAAGTCTTCGGCCTCAAGCATCTTACACAACAGTCGACTTCTACATCAACTGACAACCTGTAACTACCTTCTTAACTTATTCTATAACAGGGGTTCCTTACGGAACCTAATCCTTCCACATATCATAATCAACTTCATGATCTGCCTCCCTCTTTTCGAAACCTACTTATGTAACATCAACATTAGGAGCTCACCTCAAAACTCATACTCCCACGCTATAGACATTTCATTCTTCCTCATCACACTACTCAAAACGAGTTGCAAAAAAAACCATCACCTAGAAGGCTTCGAGTCCTTCCTCCGGACACAACCT
This sequence comes from Saussurea involucrata, assembly GCA_033807775.1. NCBI lineage: Eukaryota > Viridiplantae > Streptophyta > Magnoliopsida > Asterales > Asteraceae > Saussurea > Saussurea involucrata. Next base: position 77,368,394 of record CM066318.1, on the reverse strand, counting down.
TCCATTGACAACCGTACTTCCAGTTACCGAACAAGGGTGCAAACCCTCATACAACCGACACTATAATCCACTTCCGACTCTACCCCTGCTCACCTTTCCTCTTGAACACAAATACTAAGGCTACAACATTCTTTCCTGATTTGTCCGACACTTCTTCACTCTTGAAGTTCTTCCTTAGCTTAACATGTAACATCCTACGACCTAGTGAGTTCATAGCCTTCATGCATGACAACGCAAAAGACAAATCATTTCGTACATTTTATCATTTTAAATAAACAACATTTAGAAACAACTCGGGTACCCGTGACCCCATCGCTCTTATAACTTCAAAACTCTGCACAACGATTCGAGAATCGTTGGCATGCATCTTCCCGTGAACCCCAATCTTGCTCAATCCGAACAATGTTATTACGAGAGTAATAATTTGCATGAAAATCTTTTCATATGAGACAGTTCTGAAAGAATTACCGACACAAAGTAAACCAGTCGGTTCTCACACTCAATTGTATGATATCAAAAAGGTCAACCGCTTTAATTACGCAACTTATCCTTGACACTCCACCTACGACCAATGGTCGTCCTTTCGGTCACGCAACAACTTGTTGAACACACTTTCCACCTCTCACTTACTCAACCCTTTCATACTATTTCGCTTTGAACAACTATCTCACTTTCCACTCCTATATGCTTTCATTTCACTATAGGTATCTTATTTCATTTACCCTGTCCTTGAAAAGCTCGAATAAGAATTCAAAGCTCCATTGGCACTTTCAAGGTTTCGACATCGCCCTTTCTTACCATCCCGACCGATCTATCCCATGATTTCTAGGACTGGGACTCTCCCGAAATAGGAGTCTCACTCAAACTCAACATCCATCCTCTTCGAATCCACGAAGAGTTACCTCTATCCGAATCATAACGTTCTATACAACATTCATTCTCTACGATGTATACATACATCACATCATAAGTGACCTCTCAAGAACCTTCCCCAACAAGGGGTCTCAGTCTACCCCTCAGGGATCTTGTTGACAATCTAACGTACTGGAACACGACATGAGCACTAGGTAGGTTAAGCACATACATGTACCTGTAAGTTCGCAATTACACTGGCCAGGTGCAATCTCAAACTTACCTTACATGACAGTCCTCAGTACCTTATTAGTCCTATCTCCATAATAGTGTCCTCCTAAAGCATTTCCCGTGTCTACATTAGTGCCCTCTTAACGCGTTTCCTGATTCTCAGTTGTGATCTTCTACTCCCAAGTTTAAGTTTAGGCCCGTCCGGTCACCTAAATCCCTTAAACTATGGCTCTGATACCATTTGTAACAACCCAAAAACATAACAAGACAACCAAAGCATTAAATCATACTCTTGTAATAAAACTGGGTCCCAAAATTCAGTTACATCATTCCCAAACTAAGGTTGGCGGAAACAACCTATACACAACTGAGAACAACTACTACTACAAGTGGCATCGGCACAGTCTCTAGCTGCATCTGTACTCAATCATGCTCTTGCTCACTTACTTGAGCCTCTTACTACTTGCTTACCTGAAAATGGTTTAGTTTTGAAAAGCGAGGGTTAGACCAAAAGGTCTAGTGAATTCCCTCTGAAAACAACATATATAAACATTGGGAAAATCGTTTATAAAATTCATCATCAAACTTCACATAACGTAAAACATGGTACTGCACCGTGATGAGGACCGCATAAACTAACCACGATCGGGGCCCAAGCAGACTCCCCTCTCGCCGCGATCGGGGCCCAAGCAGACTCCCCTCTCGCCTCGTATCGGGCCCCAAGCAGACTCCCCTCTACCCGAATAGGAGGGAAACAGATTCCAACCTATCGGCTCATCACCCATGTCCAAGGGATCATCGGATCCCAGAGCATACCGATTCCACGGTGCAGACCGACTCCACATAGCATACATCACATGTCATACTTCATACAACTTGGAATCTCGTAAACCTTATAATCATTTCATCATGCTAAATATTCTTTGAATAAAGTATGAGCTTTCATGTAAAAACATGCATATCGATTTGCTAAACATTTCGTGCTCAAAGTGAACCATTATCAGTTAAAAGAACAATTAACACATTGCGTCGTAAATAGGTTTAGGGAACTCACCTTGATGACGCTGAACGCACTTCTTGAAAGCACCAAGCTAATCCAACCGAACACCTAAGGGCATTGAATTCGAATCAGATAAAATATCTCAGCCCTACTGTCCGGATACCCCTTCCCGGACACAGCACTTATCCGGACACTACACTTATCCGGACACCACACTTATCCGGACACACCACTTATCCGGACACACCACTTATTCGGACACTACGCTTATCCGGACACACCACTTATCCGGGCAAAACTACCCGGACACCTTCACGAGACACTTACCCGGACACATGCAACATATCCGGACACCACCAAACACTGGTGTCCGGAAAACGCTGCTGTTCGAACTTAGAAATTCTAAAACCGCTTTAAACTCCGATTTAAGCCATTAGTTTGATTAGACAACCATAAGGGTTCATCCACAATCCCCAATCGCTCAGTTAATCCATCTATAACCCCTTAAATCGATTTATTAAAACCAAAACCCATAAAACACATTTTGAAGGAAATATGGTGAAAACTCAAGCAATCTTCCAAATCAGTATTAAGAATTCGGTACAATAAGAAGGAGAAGAATTACACTAATCAGGAGAACTAATTAGGATGTATTACCTTGCAATATCTTCCTTGATTTCTCTTTTCCTCTTGAATTTCTTCTCAAACCCTTCTTTCCTTCTTCCTTCTCTCTTTCTTGTTTCACGCCACCAACACCCACACAAGATAATTTCACTGATTTGTGCAAATGGGGGCTGCCCTAGAAGTTTTAGTCTATAAATATCTTTCACTAATTGCAAACAAGTCCCTCAACTTAACTTTCATTTCTTGCATAAGGACACTAAACTTTCATATCTCAAACTTGAAATTCAGGTTGTTACACAAATTATGACCGTAAGACCTCAGCCCTGATTAAACCTCAGCGGCCACAATTGTTGTGTATGCCTGGATTAGAACCCTGGGCAGACGGGATATTCCACCACATCCCCCAATGTCTTAACCAGTACGCCACAACCCTTGTGGTTTTGTTATTTAGGTATTGTGTGTCATAATGACATATAATAGAAAAGTCATTTATCAGATATATGGATAATTGGGGCTAATTTTAATTAGAGGGGTTAAATCATGTGAGATCTAAAAAAAGATGGAGAATTGTGAGAACCGATCTAAGCCGTAATTTGGTTTTGATCTTGTGGTTTTAATTAAAAGTTGTTTCTCCCTATGAAAAGAGCATAATTGTCATTTTGATAACAAGATTCAACATATGAAATATACAAATTCATTCATCAAATAACACACAATTTCACCATATAAAACACATATTCACTATTACACAATTTCACCATATTAAATACATATTCACCATATGATACCAAACAGATTCACCAGGTGAAACACATACTAATCTTATTTCACTACTTGAAATAAATCACAATTTTTATAAATATGTTATTTCAGATAATGAAATCAAATACAACTTTCATCTATAACTAATTTCACCTAATTTAATCAAACACAATTTTCTATAATCTATTTCACCTAATGAAATCAAACATAGTTTCTCAGACGGCGGCTTCAGGTCCTCTTTTCAGGTTACTACTACGTAAACCTCTGGAAAATCACCGTCGACGAAAAACCATAAAAATACCTTATGGTTTTCTACTACGAGATGTGATTATGACAGAAACATCATCGATTACGGGAGAACCTTCACATTCATGGACAATCACGAAAAAGAAACACAAGCTTCCTACAGTTGAACAGTATGAACAGAGGATCAAACCCTAATATATATGTCTATTATATCGAACCTTGAACTCGAGTTCGATCCTTGAATTCGTTTTTGTTGCTTCACGAAAAAAAACACAAGTTTCCTACAGTTGAACCGTATGAACAGAGGATCAAACCCTAATATATATATATATATATCTATTACATCGAACCTTAAACTCGAGTTTGAGCCTTGAATTCGTTTTGGTTGCTTTAGTGTAATGAGGATGACTAATCTCGGTGTCTAGAACCTTGAACCAATAAGAAAGATTTCATTAGGGGTCGTGGAGGGACGGTTAAATCTCGTTGTGTAGGCACATAATCCGTAAAAGTGTAGAGCTCCGATGATGATTCCATGTCAATGGTCGGAGAGGTTAATCGACGTTGTGCGTCATGGTTGATCGAGAAACATGGTAGAATATACATAAACTACAGTTTAGGTTACAAAAAGGGGTGGGTCGAGAAGCCCAACTTAATCCATGATTGTATTATTCATGAAAAAACCCAATATGCTCTTTAATTACAATTTTAATATGGAATAAACTGCAAACTTATAAATTATTTCAAAATTGTCACTGCCTTTGATGACCATAGATTAAAATCAATTAATGGTTTAGATCGATTTTCACGGTTTTTAACTTATTTTTTGTTCTCATTTGATTACCGTCCTTCAATTAGATTACAAAAATTGGTATATTTGAAAATTCAAGTATCTATGAAAGACTGTTTTTCAGACATGATAATATTTTTATAAAACTGAAAAGTAACTTATAAAAAAGCATCTTTTAAAGAAGTATTTTATACCTATGCACATCTTACAATATAATATTTGAATTAAACTTTTGGTACATTTTGAGACGAGTTATGAGAGTTTTAACGTGTTGACTTTCCATTATTTATGTTTCTACTAGTGTTGGTCACTTCTACTAGTGTTGGTCACCGTGCGTTGTACGGTGGCGATAATTGTTTTTAAAGAAATGTATTGTAAAAGTGATTAGTTTGTGTATCTCGACAATAGTTTTGTTACGAATAGTATAAGATACACATACACACACACACGGTGACCAACCTAGTATATATATACTAGGTTCGAACCGTGTATTACACAGGGTAATTTAAAAAAAATTAAATAATGCCAGAAAACTTATCAACTATTATGAAAGATTAATTTAAAGTGAATTGACGGGAAACATAACAATTTGACTTTGGAAATATCATTAACTAACCATTTGTTGATTACTGATATTATGTAGTTCAATTAAAATTAGAGAAAATAATATAATCATTATTAAGAAAGTATAAATAATTAAATATACTATACTAAAATATTTGCATATTTATATTTTTGAAAAATGTTCGAACTCATAATCCAAAAGTCAGTTGATATGTGATATTTTTTTTCCAAGTAATTAAATCTCTTATGATAATTCTAAGGGTGTTTCGTTGACAAAATGAAATTTGATAGAATTGTAATTCGTCGAAGTAATTCGACTTTGAAGTAAAAATTGATATGAAATTGCAAAAAGAAAATCACGACAATTTAGTGATTATTTGTATCAAATCCCATACTAATTTCAACAAATCTCATACTAATCACGACACATTAATTCGTATATATTTATGATATTTAATAATATAATTAAATCCAAAAATATTCAATATTGGGCTCATTTCGAAGGTATTGACGAAGCGATTACAATGGTATAATTTGTAAAAAAATAGAAATGTTTTTAATGCATTTTAGTTGATATATATTATTTATGTTAATATGATAAAAGTCTAAAATAAAAAATAAAAAGTAAGGGATTAAAAGTAAACTACATACCTAATTATAAGAGTAGTAAATGTAACGTATAAATTAAGAAAATTGAATTAAGGAGAGATTTAAGGAGGAGTGAATGTGAGTGTGTTAATTGAACTTATAATGTAAACTGCGTCCAGATACATGTTTAGGCGGAAAAATACTGAAGTCGGCTCACCAGAAGACGACACGTGGCATGCTAGTTACTTATTTATTATATGTATAGATGTGTGTGTGTGTGTGTGTGTGTGTGTGTGTGCAAATTAGTTAATTAATATGCAAGATTGGGATATATGTGTATGTACCGTCCTTGTTGTGTTTTTTTATCTATTAACACCTTATGTTAATTATTTAAGGATATGTTAAGTGTGTCTAATAACCTACAAAACATAAACTAAAAAAATTAGTAAGTGTCACATGAAAATTATTATATTAGCCTAAGGGGTTGTTTGTTTACTTCTTAATAGTTCCATTAAGAAGCAATAGTTGAATCACTAAGAGGAGAATATTGTTTGGTAGAAAAAAATGTTTGTCTCTTAATGGTTCTAAAACCCTCTGAATGATTTTGTATCTTGGGTTTCCCTTAACCATTCAATGCTCTAAATTTGAATCTGAACAATTAGCAAACAACCATATTTCATTTTGCACTATATTATAAGATCCTCTTAATCATTATGACGACTTAATCATCGTGCACCAAACCATTCAACAACTGCCAAATAGCTCCCAAGTGACGGCAAAAGATGATACCAACACATTAAGATTATAAAGTAATCAAAACCTAGATTGTATATAAAATTTAGCCTAATCTTATTATTTTCATAATAAGATGTGATGGTCATATGCACAAACTTCAATCATGAAATTGATATATCTTAGAACAAACTAAAAGTATATTGACGAAAATTATTAAAAACTATTGATATTACTTTATTACAATACAAATTAGTAAGTGTCACATGAAAATTATTATATTAGCCTAAGGGGTTGTTTGTTTACTTCTTAATAGTTCCATTAAGAGGCAACAGTTGAATCACAAAGAGGAGAATATTGTTTGGTAGAAAAAAATGTCTGTCTCTTAATGGTTCTAAAACCCTCTGAATGATTTTGTATCTTGGGTCTCCCTTAACCATTCAATGCTCTAAATTTAATTCTGAACAGTTAGCAAACAACCATATTTCATTTTGCACTATATTATAAGATCCTCTTAATCATTCTGACGACTTAACACTACTACAAATATGACTTTTATAAACGGTTGTTTTGGACTTTATACGCGGTTTTGGAACCGCGTGTATGGCCAGTGTTTGTAAAAGTATCGGCTTTTATACGCGGTTCCAAAACCGCGTATAAAACTCAACTTTTATACACGGTTTTACAACCGTTTAGAAATGAATATTAACCGTGTATAAAAGTCACAATCTTACACGGTTTTTAGATGAGACCGTTTAAAGAAGTCCTACCAACCGTTTATAAAAGTGTCTATCTTACACATTTTTTTGCTAAAACCGTTTACAATTGTAATAATTTTTCACGGTTTTCATTACAAAACCGTGTATAATTGTAGCAATTTATAAAAAAATGCAGACATTTGTACACGGTTTTTTCACTGGAACCGTGTATAATGAGTTATATTTATAATTTTAATATTTTCCTCGATTTTGTTACCATGCATTATTCGATAAATTACATTTCCAAATACAATTGGAATAATGAAACATTTCAAACACAATTCCAAATAAGTACAAAAATCAGCTAGACACGTAAATGTAGCATCTCAAAATAACCATTAACCATTAAACTTTAAACATCGTCAACGTAAATGTAACATCTCCGAGTAACAAAACATTCTAATACTTTTTATCGTGTAATCAAGTCTAATAATTCTTAAAACAATCCCCCCATTTATTATCACATTTTACCATCTTTCATGCGCCTCAAAGTAAACGATCTTGCGATCATGCAAGCCATCTCTTCTACTTGTGTAATTGAGAAAGGAGTCGTCGTCGTCGTCCATGTGTCCTATGTATAAGTTTTGTATAATATAAGTTTTGAAAGTAGGTGTTATTATAAACAAAATAAAGTGTTTTGTACGATATATAGATAAAATGAAAGGAAATTTAAAAAACACATACCTTGAAAGCATATTGTTCATGCATCACAAATTGGAAGATTTGCTTCACTACATAGTAACCACACTCCCAACCATCTTGTTGTTGATTACACTAAAGTGTAAAAAAAGTAGTGGTTAAACAAATTAAAGTACGAAATAAATTGTTAGGATATATGAATTATACCTTGTTTAATCTCCATATAATCTCCATTATACCTTGTGAACTCTATCGTATACAGATATCAAGTGTCTAAGAGCGTACCATTTCTTGAAGCTAGGTGAAAAAACGACTGTGACGGGATTCTTGAGATCAGAAGGCGACCGTGGTGTTTTGACAGATTTGCGAGGCTGTCGTATTTTGAGCATATCTCACTCGTACGAGCTCCGTTTGAGGCGATTCAAGATGTTCCGGAAAGCCAACACATAGACACACAGTGTTCGTGTTTTAAGTTTCTGCAAAGTCAGAGTGAATCTGGTCCAAAATTGACGTCGAAGTCAACCAAAGTGTGCTGGAACAAAAAACCCATCAAATTGAAACAGCAGAAGTACTCAAATCTCTCCAAAAAGAAAGAAAAAACACCATGATGAGAGTTACCTTATCGGGGGTAGATGCACCAGATGTCACACCGATCGTAACAGGGCCCTTTGGTAGCTAGTTTTATTTCTCAACCAATTCACCGTACTGTTGAACGAGACACATTTGAACAGTTATTCAAAAATAGAGCAAGTAATTATAATGCCAGAAACTAGTTTTAATAAGTGTGAAGAAAGTCTTTACCATCAACTTGTAAGCAATTCGGTTTCCAGGACCTCTAAAAGTTAATACAAGAAGATTTGATCCAACTTAAGACCTAAAAACAGTTCAAAATTGTCACCCAAAATAACATGTACCATACATCAAACTTCATCAGGATCACACAATAAAACATCACAATTCATCTTTACAGTTACTATATGGGGTGTTGATGATTGATAAATACCCTTATAAGCTATAAGCATATCGTCTGAAACCATCCGATCCCGGATGAAGAGTCATTTAAGATAAAACACAATTATACTCGATTTGGTTGCTAACATGATAATTCCTTCACTCAGAAATCAAATGACACAGAATCCACATAAGGAATTGAAAACCTAACATAAGATCTAAGAAGCTCAATAAATCCACTAGTTACAAGATCTAAAAAACCCTTAAACCCCAATCATATAAGAACTTAAAAACGCAAAACATTACTCTATACGCACATACCTTGATCATATCAATGGGTTGGATGACACATGTAGCAAGCACACCAGATGCTCCGCCATTGACGAATGGCTTAACCGTCGGCCACACACCGCCGATTGGCTTTGGCTTCTCCTCTCCCATTTTGACATGTTGATTAAAGGCGGTGGTTGTCAAGAGAAGCAAAAACGGTGATGGCGAGCAGCCCTCATCGAGAGAAGCAAACGAAAGCAGGAAGTCTGGTGACAAAAAATAAAAGGGGAGGAGGTTAAACTAGGGCTTCATCGATTTTGAAGGTGAAAAGGGGAGCCCGCCTTAAATTTAGTTGTATTTTGAAACATGTTATTAGTAATAATTAATTTATTTCAATTATCTATAATAGGTAAGGACTTTTATACACGGTTGTGTGTAAATAAATGCGTACAAAGGTCACCTTTTATACGCGGTTGTGTGTTAAAAACCGCGTGTAAAGGGGTTACTTTTACACGCGGTTGTATACCAAAAACCGTGTGTAAAAACAAACCTTTGTATGCGGTTTTTAACAAATAACCGCGTATAAAGGAGTTACTTTCGTACGCGGTTTCTTGCTCTCAAAACCGCGTGTAATTGTATCTTTTACAAACGGTTTTTAGATACGACCGCGTATAAAAACAACCTCTTTGTACGCGGTTTTTTGATACACAACCGCGTATAAAAGGTGACATTTGTACGCGGTTATTTCAGTACAACCGTTTGTAATTGTCCAGTACCTTTTATATGCGGTTGTTAATTTAGAACCGCGTATAAAATCTTAGATTTAGCAACGGTTCAACCTTAACCGTGTAAAAAGGGTCCAAGTCTGTCTTTTATACACGGTTTTTAAAAAAACAACAAAAACCGCGTATAATTAAGCGCGTATAAAAGTCATATTTGTAGTAGTGTAATCGTTGTGCACCAAACCATTCAACAACTGCCAAATAGCTCCCAAGTGACGGCAAAAGATGATACCGACATATTAAGATTATAAAGTAATCAAAACCTACATTGTATATAAAATTTAGCCTAATCTTATTATTTTCATAATAAAGATGTGATGGTCATATGCACAAACTTCAATCATGAAATTGATACATCTTAGAACAAATTAAAAGTATATTGACGAAAATTATTAAAAACTAATGATATTACTTTATTACAAGACAAATTATTAACACCTACTTATCTTATTCTTATGGATGAATTTAGAATCCTAAGTTTGATGCCCTTTTAGTCTAAACGAATTTTAGGCAAATGTGTGCGACAACTATTCATCAACATTTTAAAAAAAAGTTGACAACAATCTTAAAACCATATGCTAAATTTGGTTTCCTAACTATGCTCGTCAAAGTTACTCTACAAATGTTAGTAATTTGTTTTTTTAGAATTCACGATTTTAATTCAACACCTATTTAAGATTGTAAAAGGATGGTTTTAATTTTGTAACAAATTTAATTGAAATCTCATTTATATCTATGAAAAAGAAGAAACATTCTACTACTCTATATTTCAAGTGAAAATTAGAAGGGTGCACCAATTGTGCTCGTAGTGTAAACTCAAGACACACAATTAAGAACCACATTACCATGCTAGGATAATAGACATTCCCACATAGAAAATAAAATTAATATCAAGTGATGTCGATGACTCACATATCAAATATTAAACAGATAAAAACAAATACACTTGAGCTTAACAAAAATGTTGAGATTCAAGAAAATGTATGCTTATCCCATTGTTGACTCTTTATTTTTGTACTCATCTCCCTCCTGCAACTTTCATTTTATCATCCGATGTGGGATCCAAAGAATAATTTGAGAAAACAAATGACATTTTCTTTTTGTATCCACCTTCCTCATGCCTTTTTCATTATCTTATCCAATGTGAGATGCAAATAATAATGTGAGAGAATAGACACTATGAAGATATTTTCATACATTAAAGTTCGTCTTTATGAACAACCATTCTACAATATTTGAATTGTAAATTAGAGGGTTGCGCCAAGCCTTGGTAGTGGTTTAAGACCAAGACGACGCATAAATAATCATTTCATCAAGCTAGTATAATGGGCATGCCCCATAAAAAAAATACCTTGTAGGACGATGACCAAGATATTGGATATTAAACTAAACATATATTATACTTTATCTTAACCAAAAGATCGAGATTCAGGAAAGATATGTTTTTTCTATTGTTAGCCAATTCTTTTGTACTCACCTCCCTTTTGTCACTTTCATTCCATCATCCGATCTAGGATGCAAACAATATTAAGAAAAAACTTGGTCTTTTTTTTGTATTCACATCCCTCATGCCTCTTTCATTCTTTCATCCAATTTAGGACGCAAACAATGATTTGAGAAACTAAAAACAATATATAATATACCTGATCTTAACTAAAAGGCCAAAAACCGGGAAATGTATGTTAAACTATGAAAAACATATACTATACTTGAGTTTGACCAAAACGTTGAGATTAGAAAAAGATAGGTTTGTTCTACCTTCCATGTTAGCCATTTCCTTTGTACTTGACTCCCTCTTGCCACTTTCATTTCAGCATCCGATGTGGATGCAAATAATATTGAGATAAAAGAGTTGACCCTTTTATTTATGTATCCACCTCTCTCATCCTTATTTCACTATTTCATTCAATGTGGGATGCAAACATAAGAAAAAATAAAATATGATTTCTATTTTTAAAGTGTCGGAGTTGCTATCTTATTCTCTATGATTATTTTATCAATGGTTTCTCCCCATCCTTTATATACCCAACTCTTCTATTGATATATCAATATGGGATACAAAAAACTCAACCACAACAGTTCTATTGATATATTATTTTTTACCGTTGTATATTGATATATTGATCTTTCAACATGTAGGCTAAAAATAACTATTTTTATTAAAAATGGGGGGGGGGGGGTGGGTTAAAAATGACATAAGTAGCCAAATGACCTTTTTAGTTTTCAAATGTTTCTCCTCATCCTTTATATACCCAACTCTTCTATTGATATAACACATTTCTTAGCAATGCGAGATACTCAAAATTTAACTACAATCCACCATTTGAGAATACTCAATTCTCATGGTGCCACCTTATATATATAAAGACTGGGTTTTTTTTTTGCAAAAAAAGTGTTAGGCTCATTTGAGCCAACAACATGACTTGCTAGAAAAGAATGACTCCTCCCTTTCATATACACATTTTCATCTTTCAATTCTTTTTTATCTCACCAATGTGGGATAAGTTAACTTAACCACATTTCAAGATTTAAAGAAAGTATTTTGTAAGAAAAGAGTGTTTACTCATTTGAGCCAACAACATAATTTGCTACAAAAGAATGTATTCCTCTTTTTATAAACACACTTTCAACATTCACTTTTCCTTCTTCAAACCAATGTGGGATAAGCAAACACAACCACATTTCGATGTTTGAGGATTACTCAAAATCTTATGAAGCCAAGTCATTTTTCTTGGTTTTTCTTTTAATATAAAATATTGGAGAGTTAGCCAACATGAACCAACAACATAAGTTTTAGAGGATTAGCCAAGAGGTCCCAATCCAAGAGTTGAAACATAGACATCTCAACCTCCTTTCATATACCTAACATCAATTGTCAATTTTCCATCTCTCCATCAATGTGGGATAGACAAAAATAATTCTCCATCCAAGAAATATAGAATACTCAAATCTTAGAGTGTCACATCATTATCATTGAATCTTACTTTTATATATATAAAGATAAAGATATATAAAGATTAGGACAACAAATTTAGTAGCACTTATTGAATTTCGAACAAGACCTATATTAGGTCAACCGTTTGGGGTTAAACACATTTGCAACAATCTAATCGAGTTACCCTTTTTTGCCCATAACGATATCATTTATAAAGAACATGACCATTTATTTTCAGGGTAATATGTGCTCTACTGTGTTAAGTTCGTCGTCTCTTTCGGTGTTTCGGGATAGATTTAGAAAATATCAAATATATTTTAATAGATAAATTAATATTTCTGTTTATGTTATTTAAAATTAATTATGTATTTGCTATACTTCTTATATATACACATTAAAAATTTAAGTCGGTTGTATTTCTTTCTATGTGGCAAGTAATTACCAAAATCGGTTTCACAAGTCAGAATTCGAATTTAGCTCTTGAAAACCGACAAATTAACAACCCTATGAGGCTATGGCAATGGAGCTTTCCTTTGACTCCACTTTCTCTACCAATTCTTTTGTGAAAATGAGGTGACCATTAACTATCTATTTAAAAACATATATAAGATATTGTAGTGAGAGGTAAATAAAAAGGTTAAAAATATAAAAAGTAAATGTTAATATGTAAATTATTAAAAAAATCTATTTGAAAATGCATATATATGAACATGCATGACTAATCTGTAACATTGGTTCACATATACTTCAACTAAACTTCTTTTGATTTTTTCAATTTATTCACATATCAACCTTTCATTCTTACTTTCTCACGATATTTGGTCTTCTTATTTCAACCTAGTCCATAGAAAATGATAACGACAAGATTAACATTTTATACATTGGAATCATACATTAATGATATTTCTGAAGAAATTGATAATCAGAGAGATTAAACTTTCTCTCAATCTTTCTTGTTATATCATTCTAAACCAAAGGACGAAATAAATACAGGAGGAAAGCTAGAAACCAAAGGTCGAAATAAATACAGGAGGAGAGCTAGAAACCAAAGGTCGAAATAAATACGAAATAATCCAATATTCCCCCTCAAGTTGGAGCGTGTAAGTCTTGCATGCCCAACTTGACAAGTAAGCTTCGAAGATGTTGAGCTCCTAATGGCTTGGTAAGAAGATCGGCAATTTGGTGCTTTGTATCAATATAAGTTGGTTGAACTTCTTTTGACTCGACTCGTTCACGAACAAAGTAGCAATCCATTTCTACATGCTTTGTTCTTTCATGAAAGACCGGGTTGTTCGCAATGTGTTTGGCAGCCTGATTGTCGCAAAATAGGGTAGTACCTTCCGTAGGGGTTTCATGAAGTTCTGTAAGTAAGAACCTAACCCACAATACTTCACTAACCGTGGTTGCCATGGCTCTATACTCTGCTTCAGCCGAGGAACGGGAAACGACTGATTGCTTCTTAGACTTCCATGAGATAGGAGCGCCGCCGAGAAGGAGTAAGTACCCGGTACGAGATCGTCTCGAGAGGGGACACCCAAGCCAATCAGCATCACAATAAGAGACAAGTTTTAGACCTCCTGCTCGTGGTAACAGGATGCCTTGACCTGGTGTTGACTTTAGGTATCTTAAGACACGAGTAGCAGCTTTCATATGGTTTTGTCGAGGATCGGACACGAACTGACTTAATACGTTGACAGCGTATGTAATATCTGGACGTGTGGCTTGTAAATATAGCAATCTTCTAACCAAGCGTTTGTACATGTTTGCTTCAACTTTCTGCTCTTCTTCACCTCTATCAAGTTTGAGATTTTGCTCCATGGGAAAACCACTTGGGCGACATCCCTGCAAACCACTATCCTCCAAAATGTCAAGTGTATACTTACGTTGACTAAGGACCAAACCCTCCTTCGTGCGAGCCACTTCTATACCCAAAAAGTACTTCAAACTACCAAGGTCTTTTATGCTAAATCTTTCATGAAGTTGAGATTTTGTGTACTGAATCATGCTTATGTCATTTCCAGCAATAATCACATCGTCAACATAAATCAAGGCTGTCACGAAAACCTTATTTTGCTTATACACAAATAACGAGTAATCTGCCTTGGATTGGGTAAAACCGAGCTCCAACAAGGCACTTGTGAACTTATGGTACCAATTACGCGACGCTTGTTTGAGACCGTATAAGGACTTTTTGAGCCGGCAAACACGTGTATCATTGTCTTTCGAGAACCCTTGCGGAAGCTTCATGTAGACCTCCTCGTCAAGGTCACCATGCAAGAACGCATTATTGACGTCAAGTTGGTGTATGATCCAGTCCTTTTTCACAGCCAAGGTAAGAAGGGTTCACATTGTTACTAATTTCGCAACAGGGGCGAAGGTGTCGTGGTAATCCACGCCCTCCATTTGTGTAAAACCCTTCGCCACGAGCCTAGCTTTGTAGCGTTCGATTTCACCATTGGGTTTATATTTGATCTTGTACACCCATTTGGAATCTATGGCCTTCTTTCCATCAGGCAACTGTTCAAGACACCATGTTCCATTCTCTTCAAGAGCCTTGATCTCTCGTTTCATGGCGTCTCACCATCTCTCATCTTGTGATGCCTTAAAAAAAGTTTTGGGCTCATCATGTGACGTGATGGCCGAGATAAAAGCTTTGTGTCTGTTAGAGAACTTGTCATATGAAATATAATGAGCTAGAGGATGTACCGTAGAAGGATCTTGATCGGAGCTTGGGTGTGCATGATCGACAGAAGGAGGGACATTCACTACATAATCTTTAAGACGAGCTGGTTGTGTCTTGATCCGCTGAGACGTGCGGCCCAGAGTACTGTGAACGGGCTGTTGTGGGTGATCGTCGTTGGGCCGTGGGTCGTCGTTGGCTTGTGTTGGGTCGCATGGTGGACTATCAGGTTCACCAACTTGTATAGGGGGTCCATCAAATCAACTTGTATAGGGGGGTCCATACTACCGATCGCCTCTTGCTCAAGGACCACACTGGGATTATTTTGTGTATTTTCATCACAACAGCTCCCATCATTCTTTGTCATATTTGATTTGTTGGTCTCAGCATGGTATTCATGCCCAAGAACTTGTTGGTATTCAGTGACAATTTCACTATCTCCTAGATCAACATTGTCCTTACGATTTGAGAATGGAAATACATTTTCCACGAATTTCACATCCATGCTGACGATGAGTTTCCCTTTCTCTAAATCGTAGATTTTATAGCCTTTTGTGCCAAATGGGTATCCCAAGATCACTCCTGCCTTTCCTCTAGGAGCAAATTTATCTCTTTTTGTCTCGGTGTTCCAGAAGTATGCTAAACATCCCAGGACACGCATGTGATCATAAGAAGGTTCCCTTCCAAACATGATCTCATACGGTGTTTTGTATTTGATTACCTTGGATGGTAACCTATTGATGATGTAGGCAGCTGTTAAGACGCATTCCCCCCAAAACCTTATGGGCAACTTCCCTTCGAACCTTAAGGCACGTGCTATTTCTAAGAGGTGTCTGTGTTTTCTTTCCACTACCCCATTTTGCTGTGGGGTGTGTGGACATGTGGTCTCGAGTTCGATCCCATGGTCGGTGTAAAAATTTCTCATGCGATTGGAGGTAAATTCTCCTCCATTATCACATCTGATTCGTTTTATGTTCCTCTTAAATTGCGTTTGGACGAGGCTATAAAAATTGATCAGGTAGTCGCTGGCCTCATATTTATGTTTGATTATGTAAACCCAAATGGCCCGACTATAGTCATCGACGATGGTGAGAAAATAACTTCCATGTGTAAGCGAAAAGGTTCTATAGCCACCCCAAATATCACAATGAATCATATCAAAACAATCATTCGTCTTTATTGTACTTGTTTGAAAAGGAAGTCTAGTTAATTTTGCCCTTAAACAAGAATCACAAAAGTCTTCCTTAGGATTATGACTAGTAACCTTACAAAAGGGAATATGAGACAACTTGCCATTCGATGGGTGACCAAGCCTTTTATGCCATTGATTTGAGGTTGTTACCGCCATAGCTTTCCGATCTTCTTGCATGACCCTCATTCTGTAAAGTCCGTCAATGCACTTACCCATTCCAATCAAGTTCCTCGTCTTCAAGCCCTGTATGACAAAGAAATCCGGGAAGAAGGTGATGGCACATTGCAAATCCTTTGTTAATCGACTAACTGACAAGAGATTGCATGTGAAATTTGGTATAAAAAGAACCCCTTTAATTTTGATCCCCCCCTTAAAAATAAGTTCACCGTTTCCCTCTACGGGAACGGTTTCACCATTTCCCTCTACGGGAACGGTTTCACCATTTGGGATGGTGACCGGTGTTTCTTTGTTACCTATAAAAAGGTTCTGAAGAGATTCCCGATCATAGGTCATATATTCGGTTGCCCCTGAGTCAAGTATCCAGTCACCTTTATCGTTAAATTTACCTGCCATATTTGCCTTTGGAGTGTTGTTAGTTTTCTGATCGCCGATCTTGCCAAACATTTTGAGAAACATCTCATATTGTTCATCGTTTAGCCCTGGTATCTTGTTGGTACTAGCTTCGGCCAAGGCTGCCTTCGGCTTTATCACCTCCTTCTTTCCCTTTCCTGGCCACCAGTCCGGGTAACCGACAAGCTTGAAACACCCGTCTCGAACATGCCCGTCTCTTCCACAAAAGGTGCAGTGTCCTATCTTGTTCTGCCCTGCCTTGTCGATCTTTTGCCAAGGCCTTTTGTGATTACGGCTAACTTGCTGTAAAGCTTGGAAAGCCGCCGCATCAGGAGTGGGCGCAGTCCTTTTTCCAGCGGCAATGTTTCGCTGCTGTTCGTCCTCGGCAACGAGATGGTATGCCGTTCCAAGGCTTGGTGTTGGTTTTGTAGCGAGAATTTGAGTTCTCATAACAGAGAACTCGGCATCGAGGCCCATCAAAAACTCATAGAGTCTTTCCTTTTCTTTGAGTTCTGTGATCTTTTTCCCAACATTGCAACTGCAGCCATTGCATTCACACCGTGGTGTCGGCAAGACGGAGTCGATCTCATCCCATATGCTTCTTAGCTTGGTGAAATAGGCTGAAACAGAGGCTCCTTCTTGACGCGTCTGCGTGACTGATTGCTTTAGTTCGTATGCTCTTGGAGCACTCTCCTTCCCAAACCTCTCATGCAGGTCATTCCAGATTTCGAGGGTTGTGCTAGCGTACTTTACGCTGCTTCGTATCTCCTTCTCCATAGCAGTGGTGAGCCATCCTTTGATCATGGCGTCACACCGCATCCATTGCATATACTTGTCATCATCCTTGTCGGGTTTGAGAAGTGAGCCGTCGACAAAACCAATCTTGTTCTTTGCGAACAGAAAATTGGTCATCTCCTGGCTCCAATCATTGTAGTTGTTATCGGTAAGATTTTCGTTTACATGGAGTTGTTTCGAGTAGTCGGAAGGATGTAGATAATACGGAGAATTGGTGTCGATTGATTCTCCATTGTTTTGGGAGTTTTCCGGTTTATCGTCGGCCATAAGGGTTTTGCTGTTTATGATCTTAATTGTATCAATCTAGCTCTGATACCATGAAGAAATTGATAATCAGAGAGATTAAACTTTCTCTCAATCTTTCTTGTTATATCATTCTAAACCAAAGGACGAAATAAATACAGGAGGAAAGCTAGAAACCAAAGGTCGAAATAAATACAGGAGGAGAGCTAGAAACCAAAGGTCGAAATAAATACGAAATAATCCAATAATTTCTCATTTCGATTTGGTTATAGGATCAGAATTCAAACTTAAAAACGGTAAAAAGTAGATATATATATATATATATATATATATATATATTTAAAAGAGAAATCAAGTTTAGAAAATTTATGTCCAATGCATAGATCGGACCCTAGTAATACTGGCATTTGACTAAACATACCCGTTAACGCTCTAACCCAAACAAGTTGACATAAGAGTCGAATAATTCAGGTTTTCACATAAACAATCATTCTACTATTTAAAACAAATATGTTTGTACACATTCCAATTTAGTGACACTCAAACCATACCAGGTACGTTCGATTTGATTTAGTTTAACATACAGAAATAAAACTTGGCAAGTAAATGTCAACCCATAGAATACTATCAATTACAATACTTTTCCTTGTGCACAAAAAAGTCTTCAAACCATTTAGAGCTCCTAATTATGGTACATGAAGTTGAAAACACTCTTTTTTTTTAACCACAAATGTGATTTTATGTCCCCTATAATGAGATGGATACATATTTCTTGAGGTTATAAGTTTTACTTTCAAATAGTAACCAAAGTTTGGTGGCAAGTCACAGTTACTATATATGATCACTTAAGATTGAAGTAAAAACTCGATCAGAACAACTACAAAGCACTAAGCATAGTAGAAGCACATCAAGAACACCTGTTGCCGTCGATTTGGCATCGGATGCTTTTCAAATGATCATATCATGAATTAGAACATAATCTTTTCCAAATTATAATTCAAAAAACAATCTTTTACTTAGTCTTCAACCCAAAGGATGAAGGAAGAACCAAAGTTTCTAGTCAGCTTCTAGCATTACAATTTGAATGAATACATAAAGCAGTATAAATAAATACTTGTTTTTGTAAACCATACCTCAATTCCCATGCTTTTCTTTCAATCATGAGCTATGAAGAACCACCAAACTCCTCCAAGAGATGCAATTTCCTCAAGGATGCTCTTGCAACCTGCCATACTTTCTGCAGAAAGATTTCTTTTCAATCCCCACAACAACAAGATGAAGATGATGATGTCAGCGATTACGACGATGAACAGGAGGTAATCTGCATTCAAATGATGTATTAATTTCTAGCTAATTATTTCCTCACTCAATTGTATCTGTAGGAGTACCCCAAATCGGCTAAACTTGAACCCTTTCTCCTCGATATATGTTTATACTAGAAACATACTCGCGTGATGCAGCGCAATATATTTCGATTTTAATTTTTAATTTTTTTTATCTCTGTCAATTTTATAATACGGTTTTGTGTAGTTTTGGGAAAGTGATAATGTTTTTTCATAAATTTGTTTAATTTATTTTTTATTTTAATTTAATTTAGTTTTAACAATGATATAATTTATTTAAAGTTTAATAATATATATTTTTTAATAAGAAAAAGATAATTACATATTTTTTTGAAATTCAATAATTACCTTAATTATATTTCAGATTTTTTATATTTAAAATGTGATATTTATCATGTATTTAATTATGTTTATCAGTTAGTTACGAATTCAAACATGCAGCTTTTAAAGTTCTACTCATGCATATAATTTATTTGTAAAGTTGAATTTTAAGTAATACGTATAAATATATTGTACTTGAAACATAAAAAAAATTTGTTTTAAAGAGTTTTTCTCAAATACTTTATAATATAGAAATGTATGCATTTCCTCCTCAGGTTTTTGTTTCAGCAGTGCTAAGTAGATACATGGAAGCAAAATCAAAGAGGAAAGTTGGACTTACAGTTGATAGTTTCATATGGGGTTTCTCCCCAACTGAGTTCCTTCCCACCAAAAAGGAAATCCAGTATCCAAGTGATCATGGTGAAGATATGAATGAATTCTACTCTTCTTGTAGTCATCTTTCTCGATGTTCAAGCGCTACGACTCCAGAAGCATTTATGTCTGCAAAGACAAATCTTTCTCGATGCTCAAGTACGGGTAGTTTTGAATTCCCAATCTTGAAAAGGAGGCCGTCGTCTATTATTCAAGAGCTTTGTCATTGTGAGGGCTGGCCTTTTGGTCTTTGTAGGAAGGCTCTTCTTGTTCCACCTCTGCCCAAATCACCATCTGAATCGTGGTTGTGGCGTAAAACCACCAGAATTATCAACATACCTTAATTCGATTCCTATGAACTTTTGCCATCTCTACGCGGTTTCAATAAATCAAAGAATTTCTATTAGAATCTTTATTTTCTAACTTGCTTATGTGAACTCCATAAAGTATATTTACCAGGTTTCAGTTTCATTCTCGTTTTTGCCTATTCTTGTTCTCCATTTACATCATGTTGTTATCAACCATAAATTTGATAGCATCAAATGAATTGGACTAAGTTGTGCATACAAGTGTGTGAAATTACACGATAGATAATTATATAAATATGTACATACATATCTCTTGGTTGAACATGCATGAGTGTTGGTATGTTGACGTATTTTCGTCTTTGCAACCACAATTTGTTAGTTTGTTATATGCACTTGTGTATTAATAATTCAATATTACTTATTTGTTATATGTATAGGATTAAATCTAATGATATGGACGGTGTTTAAACATATAATTCCATTTTATTAAAAGACACAACAGATTACAAACTGAATATAAGAACTAATCTAACAATATGAAGAAGATACCTTCAAGAAATTTGAAGATTATCTCTTAAAACTAAGAAACCCTAAATGTATGAACAGAGAGAATTTACAAAGATGAAAAATGAGAAAAATGAATTATATCCGGTGAAATGAGATAAACGAGTGTTTAAATACTCCAGTTCATAAGTTCCACATTAGCCCCTTCAACTTTAAGATAATTGCTCCGCTATCCTCCATGTATTTCCAAATGTGAAGCACAACCCTTCTTATCCTCAACTATCACTACTTGTCAGCTTCAATCCCTTTAATATCTACACTTAGACACAATCAAACAAATTAAGTTAGAAAGTGACAAGATTGGTCATATATTTCAACACCCTCCCTCAATCTTTACATTGGAACAAGTCCAACATATTCAATTTAGAAACAAGATAATTATATTGATGTACACCAAGAGACTTAGTAACAATATCTGCGAGATTTTCTAAAGATGGAACTTTAACAGTTTTCAGCATCCCCGATTGAACTTTATTACGTACTTAATGTATATCAATTTCAATGTGCTTGGTTCTTTCATGGAAAACTAGGTTATTAGCAATTTGAATTGCTGATTTATTATCACAATTCAAATTTACAGGTAACAAATTTTCTAATTTTAAATCTGTAAGTATGCTAAGGACCCAGATAATTTCACACAAAGCCGAAGCCATTGCTCTATACTCAGATTCAGCAGAGGAGCGAGAAGAGACAATACCCGGTAACAGACCTTCTTGTGGTCAAACATTTGCCCCAATCCGCATCAACAAATGCAGAGAGTTTAAAATCAGATTTATCACAAGAAGTAAAGTTTACACCCTTACCAGGAGAGGCTTTCAAATACCTCAGAACACGAAGTGCCAGTTTCAAATGTGACTCACGAGGAGAGTGCATGAACTGACTTAGACAGTGAACTGCAAATGCGATATCTGGTCTAGTTGCTAAAAGATAGATGAGCCTACCAATAAGTTTCTGATAACCAGTAAAATCTTTAAGAGGAGGATCCTTTGATTCAGACCCACATGAGTCTGTCACAATCAAGTTCATATCCATTGGAGTATTGATAGGCTTACATCCCAAATATCCAAAGTCATTCAACAGTTCAAGACAGTATTTTCTTTAGGACATACAAACTCCATTTTCAGTTTCAAGAATTTCAATACCCAAAAAGAATTTTAAGGAACCAAGATCTTTAATCTTAAAATTAGATTGAAAATGATCCTTAACTTTCTTTATTTCTAAATCACTATTTCCAGTAATAACAATGTCATCAACATATACAAGAAGCACAATAAAAACATTACCAGAAACCTTAGTGAACAGAGAGTAATCACAAGTACTTTGAGTGAAACCATTATCAATCAGACAAGATGACAGTTTTGCGTACCACTGACGTGGTGCTTGCTTAAGTCCATAAAGGGACTTAACTAATTTGCACACACGTTTGTCATTTGAAGAAAAATATCCAGGAGGAAGATTCATGTAAGCTTCTTCATCTAGATCACCATATAAGAATGCATTATTTACATCTAATTGACATAAAGACCACTTATTTTGAATAGCCATAGCAATTACACACCTAACAGTGACCATATTAACAACTGGTGAAAAAGTTTCTTCATAATCTATGTGTTCACTTTGACTATACCCTTTAGCAACAAGGCGGGCCTTATATCTCTCAATTTCGCCAGTGGATTTATATTTAATCTTATAAATCCATCGACATCCTATGGGTTTTCGGCCTGGAGGTAATTCAGTAAGAACCCAGGTACCATTCCTATACAATGCTTCCATCTCATCGTTCATAGCATATACCCAATTTTGGTCCTTACATGCCTAAAAAAAAGTCTCAGGTTCAAAAGATTTATTCAAAGTTGAAACAAAACATAAATTATGTTTATTAAGAAAAGAGTAATTGACAACCTTTTCAATACCATACTTAACCTTCCCTTCAACTATATAATCGTCAAAGCGACGAGGAAGGTTAGAAGTACGATTGGACTTGCGAACAGAAGACACAATTTGATCAGAAGATTCACCCTCAGAAGAGGACCTAAAAATACCATCATCATTATTTTGAACATGCAATTGTTGAAAATCAGTAGTCTGTGACTCTCTGGCAGTCATGTCAGTGCTACCAGGATCATTTGATCCGGCAACTCTGTTGTTAACATTTCTCACTCTAGTACTACCAGAGTTTTCACACTCAGCAGCTCTAGTTTGACTACCAAGACAACCACTACTATTGTTGTTATCAGAAGTAGAAGGGACACTTTGATTTTTAGAATTTTGATTTTGAGAATTCACTCAAACACCATCATCGGGTGGATTGGCAACAAAATCATTAGTCTGAGGATGCACAGTATTAAAGAAATTCAAAGAGTTTATATTACTAGAATTAGAACCTGGTTGACTTGCACCCATTTTGAAGCGAAAAATTGTCTCATAGAATTTTACATCCCTGGACACTATAATTTGTTTAGATTCTAAACTGTAAAGTCTATAACCCTTTTTTGAATTAGAATATCCAAGATGAACACATTTTTCTGAACGGGTAGAAAATTTATCAGAGATGTTAGGTTTAACAGCAAAACATAGGCACCCAAAATTTCTAAGATGATCAAGAACAGGTGCAAATCTAAAAACCAGTTCATAAGGACTTTTCCCATTCAATACAAAAGAAGGAGTGCGATTAATAAGGTAAGTAGCAGTTAATATGCACTCATTCCACATATTCAAAGGAATATTGCCCTGAAACATTAAAGATCTAGCAACATTGAGAAGATGTCTATGTTTTCTCTCAACAACTCCATTTTGTTGAGGAGTATAGACACATCTAGTTTGATGAAAAATACCATTAGCCTTAAAAAACTCACCCAGTTTGTTATTAGTGAATTCAGTACCATTATCACTTCTGAAGGTTTTTATAATTTTTCCAAATTGTGTGAGCAACAATTTGTGAAAAGCAACAATGTTGTCAAAGACCTCATCTTTGCTCTTCAACAAATATACCCAGACAGATTTAGTGTAGTCATCCACAACAGTCAAGAAGAACCTATAGCCATCTTTAGTTGGAACACGATAAGGACCCCAAAGGTCTAAATGAACTAATTCTCCAAGAACTTTGGAAGTGTGGATGCTATGATTGAATTTGTCCCTAGTCTGCTTGGCTAAGTGACAAATGTCACAAGGTAGGGGCGCATGGTCATTTCTTAATCCTAATGTATCTTTTAGGACTCCTAAAACCTTATCAGCAGGATGACCAAGTCTACTATGCCACAATTGACGTGACACATTGCACAGAACATACATATTAGATTTATTTAAGAGATGATTGGTTAATAATTGATTTGAACCTTGTGAACCCAAAAGCTCACCTTTGGACAACTTATCAAAGAAGTATAGACCTCCTTGTTCGCTACCAGTCCCCACTATTCTCATGGGAAGTGAACCCTGGATAAGGTAAGATTTGTGTTCATCAAACCCCACAAAGATTTTGCTATCTCTAGCAATCTTATGCACAGAAAGAAGATTAACTTGAAAATCAGGAACAACAAGAACATCAAATAAGACAACCCTATTATTAAGTATAAAATTCCCAATTTGATTGATTTTAGCTTATTCACCATTAGGTTGTGTGACTTTAAGATTCAAGTCAGAAATATCCAAAACATTTTCTAACTGATTAACAAAACAGGTCATATGTTGGTTTGCCCCAGAATCAATTATCCATCCAGAGCAAGTTGAGTTAGTAAAATTTGAAGAAATTTTAGACATGTGAATCATATTAGCAGAGAACATACCTGCCATATTGACAGAGATGCTCTCATTTTGTTTTTGATCTATAAAGGAAAACAACTTTGTTATTTGATCCTCAGTTAGAGATGATGAAGTATTCTGAGTACGAATAGGAGGATCAGTAGAACAAGCATTGCTAGATGATAACTGAGACTTGAAAGATTGACCGGTTTAGATTTTGTGAATTGGAAATTGTTGGTTCCTGTTTTGCTTAACACTGATGATTCTATCTAATTAGTTCAAACAATATATAATGCGGAAGCGTTTTAACGAACTAACAGATATAATGAGGTAGAATAACACACAATATCAAATATAAGAAGTGTAAATAACACAGATAAATAGCTCAATGATTCACTGTATTTGATATAATAAGAACACCAAGAACACCGAAAGGTTTGATAAGAATCTGCTCTAAAGGTGTGTGTGTCGTGCAAAGCCCTTAATATAAGAACTCAACATGAGTCTTCTATTTATACTACTTCTAAAGGGGACAAGATCTGGACAACAAGGACTGAAGGTACTAAAAACACTATTCAGGTACTGTTGATAGTACAACGTTAATTTAATGCGCCGACTTCTACTAAGGCTATGACCCATCAGAGTTTGACACGTGGAGTTGTCAGGTCATGCCTTGTACGAATGATCTTGAGTATCTTCGTACAGCAGAAATCGTGAGAAGCACGATTATCTTTGTAAAGATCTTTGGTCTTTTATACCACAGAGGCTCTGTCAAGTATGACAGAGGCTCTGTGGCCTTGTCCGCATTGAAGAGTCTTTAGGCGATTTTTCACTTCTGTCTTCTCGGTTGCTCGGCAGAGCCTCTGTCGAAGACTTCTATGCTTCTGTCTTCTCGGTGACTCGGCAGAGCCTCTATCGAAGACTTCTATACTTAGCCTATTTTTCAATACTTCTATAATCATAAAGATTGGAGCTAACAATCTCCCCCTAAGTATCGAAAAATAAAAAATGAAAAGTGCAAGGTTTTCTAGGCTAAGTACATGACAAGAGGTATTTTTCCTCTGTAAAAACTTATTTCATTTAAAGTTATGCCAGAGGCACTTACATTCGTTTACATGATGAAAGTAAAGGTAACAGAGGTTGGTAGAGATTATCAGACGTTGGCGTCTTTGAAGTCGTTGATACTTCTGTTGTCGAATCCTAACTCTCTAAGCTCGTGATAGAAGCTGATGCAGAGGTTTCAGAAGTTGATTGTTGAATCGATGACTTCTATCAGTCTATATGCATTACCCCTATCCATTTGCTCTGTTCCTCTGTGCTCCACGAGGCTTGCTTTGAACTCTGTCAAAGTACTTGTTGCATACTTCTGACAGTCCATCTCTATGAATAGGCTTGACTTCCCAGCAGGATCTTGATAGACTAACCCAACTCTTGGAGATGTAATGATCGAGTTTGGTATGGCAGAGGATGGGCAGTCGTCTTCTGGTGGTCGGAGAGCGAGGTTTCTTACTCCGAGATCTCGTGCTAATTGGAAGTCGACAAGGCTATACAACAGAAGCTTCTCACGCATTGCTTTCCTGATCACCCTGTATGCCCTTCGATGTGCATCTGTTGTGAAGTTCTCTTTTGTCCAGAGGAGAAGGTCGGGTAGGTCGTAGGGATTTAGATTTCTCAGATCATCATCTGAGAATTGATTCACGGTTCTGTTCTCCCTTTTGACCTTATATATGTTATAGGAAACCTTAGGTGTAGTTCTGGTTTGAGAAAACTTACAGTATATGACCTTGTCGATTTTTTCGATTGAGAAGACTTCGTGTTTTGGCTTGGGTTTTGTTCTTGTGAAGATGTTTTCGAGGTCAGCACGAAGTTCGGGATCTTGGACCATTGGTGGCATTGGATCTCTGGCACTTCTGTTGTAAAGATACCTGTACACCACTTCTTCCATTTGAGGCGGAGGTGCACCAGGTGGAGGCATGTGTCTGCGCAGAGCATCCATTTTCTTCTTAATTTCTGCCACTCGATCATCTGTGAGTTTTTTCTTTGGATCCAGAACAGGTATGTTTGACAGAGGGGTGGCACCTAAAGCCCAGTCTTCTTGTTCTGGCTTTGGTGTTACATAGGCGTCTGATAACGCCACTTTTTGGCGTTATTTTCGGTCCTCAAACCAATGAGATTGGCTTGTGTTCGAGCAAAAAGGCAGAATTTTACGATTTATCTAGTGAGATGTGCAGGTTATCCGAGAGAAGGCAATCTTCGAGAAAAGAAGCCTAAAAAGAGCCTAAAAAGAGCCCAAAATGAAGCCCAAGACCCGCGCCCGAACCAGAATCAGAACCTGATCCAGACGACTTTAGAAAAGCGCGCAACTTGTGCCGTAACTTGCAAGTCGCGGCCCAAGTCGCGGAACCCTCTGTTCCAGCTTTTTAAGTTTGGCTTTTCCGGATTTTAGGTCATATCTCACACACGACGACCGAGAGCAGCGGAGGGGCGATTTCCAGAGGTTTTTCGGAGGTTTTGGAGCCACAGTAGAGGATAAATCGAGGAGACGTTCACCACGCAAGTAGATTCGAGCACGAGAGAAGGGAGTCCACCATTACACTTGTCACGTTCATTATCATTATGTTTGCACACGTTTTTCCATCTTCTTTCTTTATGTTTGAATCCACCACCAACATGAACTAATTTCTAGATGTTGGGGGTTGGAATGAATTTAATTTAAGCATATGAACATGTAACTTGAGACTTTTATCAGTTTTTCCTATTTTAATGAAGCATGTGATTTGGATTTTAATGCTTTTGTGAATTTGGCCAATTTACAATTGATTTGTTATGAACAATTAAGTTCGAGAGAATTAATTGTTAATCTAGAACTAGAAATTGCATGCCTAAGGTTAGAAATTTGGATAGAGATATCAAATTAAACCTTAGTCTCATTAAATCTTGTTGTTAATGTGTTTTGAGTTTCATAAGTTGCGATCGAGAGATAAAACTTGTGTTTCCAGAATAAAACCCGTTGTTGCTTGAGAAAGAACAACGGTGACTTTAAAGATTGGGCATTCGTTAAAGGGAATAACTGGTAACTGTTTTAAGTCAAATGTTTGTACGTGAAAGTCTTAGGATTTCCAACCCTCAACTGTTTTCTCTATCTGAAGTTTCTTAAGCTGTCTACTGTTTTGTGTTTGATTTATTTTGCTTGCAATTAATTAGGTATACCAACAACTCAACATTGCGACGTTCAGTTAATAGATCTTATAGTAATTGTGATACTTAGTTCCTAGTTCCCTGTGTTCGATACTCGTACTTTCTAGTACTATTACTTGATTTTGACCCGTACAATTGTGGTAAGATTTAGGGGGGTGTGAACCCGCCTATCAAGTTTTTGGCGCCGTTGCCGGGGAACTAGTTGCAACTGATAGCACTACCAGCTATAAGCGCTATTACATTGAACATTTTTTATTTATTTACTTTGTTCCATCACTTTCAATTTCTGGATTGCTAACTTCGCCTACTTTCTTTTCAGGTACTAATTGGTTTATGCCAAGGAAGACCCGAGGGAAGGAAATCGAACCACTTGATCCAGAGATCGAAAGAACCGCCCTCCAGATACGTAAAGCATCCAAAGCCCAAAGCCAATTAAAGATGGGCGACGAGAGACCTGTTAACAACCCACCTCCGCCTCCTCCGGCGAGAGTTCCGATGCGGTCATTTGCCAATCCAAACGTGGCAGTAGCACGCATAGGCATCCAACCGCCCACTACTGGGGCGAAATACTTCGAGATTAAACCAAGTACCATTGTCATGGTACAGCAAAACCTGTTCGGAGGGGCCCCGACAAAAGATCCTCATGCACATCTTCGTGCATTTGAGAGGATATGCAACACGTTCAAAATCAATGGGGTGAACGAGGATGCCATCAAGCTAATACTGCTCAGCTTCTAACTCAAGGGAAGAGCTGAAATCTGGATAGAGGGTTTACCAGCGGATCAGATCACCACCTGGGCAGACCTGAAGGCCGCATTCCTCCAGAAATTCTTCCCACCAGGAAGAACAGCTCAATTGATGGCCGATATTACTCACTTCGCGCAATGGGACCAAGAGACTCTATATGAGGCGTGGGAAAGGTATAAAGACATGTTGAAGAAGTGCCCTCATCATGGGTTACACGGCTGGGTGATTATCCAAACTTTCTTTGGAGGACTGCACCCGCAGTTCAAGAATGAAATCACTGCTGCAGCAGGTGGAGTTCTCATGAACAAAACGTATGAAGAAGTCGTCGACTTGATCAAGAACCTAGCCGAGCATAGCTATGCCGCTCCATGATCTTCCATCAAACGGGTAGCGAGGGTTCAAGAGAATGACGAGCTGAAGGTAATCAAAGCTCAACTAGCTGCGATCACGAACCATTTGAAGGGAGGTAGCCCGGAAGAACCCGAACAGGTTCAATTTCTTCAAAACCGGAACAACCAACCGAGGAATGATCCTTTCTCGAATACCTATAATGAGGGGTGGAAGAAACACCCTAACTTCTCATGGAGTCAACCCGGTCAACCACCATAAGGTAATAACTCCAACTTTTCTAATTCTTCTAATGCTAACAATGTTTACCGTCCTCTTGGTTTCAACCAAAGGAATTTCAATGAGGGACAATCTGGGGAGAAAAAACCGGGGCTGGAGGATATGATGATGAAGTTCATGACCAAGATGGATGGCACGGTTGGAGAGCTAGCAAGCACAGTTAACACGGTCAAAGCGGCGACTGATCAGAACACGGCATCCATAAAGCCCCTTGAAAGGCAAGTAGGGCAAATTTCTGAAGCCCTACAAAACCGAGCTCCCGGAACATTCCCGAGCATGACTGAAAGGAAACCAAGAGAAGAATGCAATGCCATTTATCTGAGAAGTGGCAAGGAGCTGATCAAGGAGCCTGCACGAGAACCGTCATCAAAAGATACCAATCCCGAAGAGCAAGACATCGAGATCATAAAAGTGAATGAGTTGGGGGCCGAGAAAGATATAGTGATTGGAGAGGCTAAGAAGAGTGAAGAGAAGAAGAGGCAACCACCAGTCAAACCGTTCGTACCACCACTACCATTTCCGAACCGGGTGAAAGCACATAAAGATGAGGAACAGTTCAAGAAATTCCTCGACATCTTCAAGAAGCTTCACATCAATATCCCTTTCGCAGAAGCGCTTACCCAAATGCCAACGTATCTCAAGTTCATGAAAGAGATCGTATCAAAGAAGAGGGCAATCGAACACCAGTCCACCATTGCACTTACTGAGGAATGCAGCGCGATTATTCAGAACAAGCTTCCCCTGAAGCTTAAAAATCCAGGGAGTTTTTTGATCCCTATTCAAATTGGGAATCTTTCCTTTGATAAAGTGTTGTGTGATTTAGGAGCTAGTATTAACTTAATGCCTTTATCTGTTTTCAGGAAACTCGGATTGGGGGAAGTGAAGCCGACATACATGACCCTTAAGCTCGCGGACAGATCGATAATATATCCATATGGAGTGGTAGAGGACGTGTTAATCAAAGTCGACAAGTTCTACACTCCGGTGGACTTCGTGGTGATCGACATAGATGAAGATGAAGAAGTCCCGCTGATATTGGGAAGATCCTTTCTAGCCACGAGCAGAGCGCTGATCGACATGGAAGAAGGTGTGTTGATCCAAACCCTCAGTGATTTGATAATGACCCTCTCTTATATACTTAGTGAAAATTGTAAGTAAACAATATGTATCAGAGTTTCACTATCACTGATAAGTACTAAGATCTTACAGTACCGCTGATAGGAACTCTCGCTCTTTAAATTAAACATTCAGCGAACACTGTTCACCATTAATGCTCTGTGTCTGTTCAGTCATTATGATGATCGCTGATAAGTTAGTTGTTTACTTATGATCCCTGAAGACAAGTTTCACGTCAACAAAGGTTCTACGCTGAAGTCGAAGATCAAGCTCAAGAACCAGCGACAAGTGTCCTAATGAACTGATGCGGATCAGCGAAGACTCAGATTTGTCCACTCAACGTGAAGTATCAAGTACAAGACTTCAGCTATCGCTGAACTTTATCATTCGCTGAATAGAAAATGATAATGCTCTGAATCAACGAAAGCTGATCATGAAGTCCTCCGTACAAAGTACTTTTGTCTTAACCCCCCTTGCACGACTCCGTACGAAATGTCAGAAAAGAACCTCCGACTGTCTGAAATAGTACAACCACTCTGATACTACACTGTTCATCCATACGGCTACTAAGGTTGTCAACCAAGGTCAATGACATGCAACAAACCAGCTGATGACACGTGTAAAGTGTATACTGACTTGCATTAAATGCATGCAGTATATAAAGAGATGAACCCACTTCATTTGAAGTAACTTGCTAACTCTGGACAAGTTCAATCTCTTATCTCAAGATAGGTTATTATTAGTAATTTCCTTATTTCTCTTAGTGCAAGAAACCTTAGTGTTCCAACTTGTTTAGATTTAGGTTTATCCTTAATCTTGTTTCCGCAACAAGCTGTAAATTGTTAATGATTTATCAATAAACAATTTAGAAAAGTAAAATCTGTGTGTTTGTATTCAACCCCCCCTTCTACAAACTTGTATAGGCCTTCGGGACCAACAAGTGGTATCAGAGTAGATTTGTTTAATCTCATAAACAAGATCTAATCTAAGATATTTCTCTTCCTTGCTATTATCTGAAAATGGCCACCAACACAAACACAAATTATATAGACAATGGTTCTCTTGCTAAACCCCCTAGATTTTCCAGAGATAACTTCAACTTATGGAAAAATAGGATGACACTCTTCTTAGAAGGTGTAGACCCTACTATGCCTTACTATCTCGAGAATGGTCCATTCATCTCTGTAAGAATTGATGGTGCTGTTCCAGCCGCTGAGAATAGACCTGCTATTCCAAAAAGACTGGTACCTAAGGAAATCTTTCAATGGACTGACGAAGATAAGAAGAAAGTGACTATAGATACAAAAGCCAGATCCATACTATCCATGGCTCTTCCTGACGAAGTCTACCATTCCGTCATGAATCTGAAAACATCAAAAGCCATGTGGGACACAATATGTGTTCAGTATGAAGGAACGTCTGAAGTCCAGGACTCAAGAAAGATCAACCTGGTAAGACAATACGAAAGCTTCATTTCTGGTAAGAATGAATCTCTCTCTGAAGTTCACCAATGTTTTAATTGTTTAATTATAGATCTGAAAACTGTTGGTAAGGAATATTCTAACTTTGAAGTACTGACAAAGTTTCTAGAATGTTTACCTGAAAGCTGGGACAATTATTCTATGTGTCTCAAGTTGTCAAAGGATCTAAAATCAATGACCCTTTCAACCTTATATGGCACGTTGCTGAATCATGAGCAATCGAGCCATCTTAAGAAGAATCTTGTAAAAGATTCCAAAAGCACCCCTGTTGCTTTAATCTCAGAGGAACCTTCTACTCAGCGACCCTCGGTCACTATCACTAAGTTAGAAAGTAACTCTGAAAGGTCATCAGATTCTGATTATTCAGATGATGATGAATCTTTGGCTCTCCTAACTAAGAAGTTCATGAGATTTGCCAAAAAGAAAATGTTTAGAAAGAACAAACCTCTTTCCATAACTGACAAGCCTAGATCATCAGCTTTTGTTGATAAGGCTACTGCTACTTGTTTTAACTGCGAAAAGACAGGACATTTCGCTAACGAGTGCAGGTCTAAGAAAGTTTCTAGACCCTCAGCTTTTACAAAGAAATCCTTTGTTCCAAGGAATAAAGATGACAAATATTCAAAGCTGAAAGAAAAATATGCTAAGCTGAAAAGCTTTAGGAAGAAGAGTAAAGGCCCGATGGCTAACTATGATTGGGCTGCTTCTGATGAAGAAGCATCATCATCTGACTCTGAAGATGATGAAGCAAATATATGTCTTATGGCCAAGATTGAAGAAGAGGAAGAAAGTGCAGACATTCCCTCCACTTCAACCTCTGCTATTCAGGTATCACCTTCTTTCTTTACCAATATTGCAAATATTGATGAAGCTGATAGTCTCCGTAAGATCGATCTCTTGACTAGAAGTTTATACGAAGCCATGAACGGCAAAACTGTGGTTGAAAACCAAAACCTTGATCTCGCTGAAAAGCTTAAAAACTGCCACCTTCAAATAGAAAAGCTTTCTAAAATTGAAGAAGATTTTAAAGATCAAGTATATTTAAATCAGCTAGTCAAAATCGAACGAGCAAAAGCTATCGCTGCATTAAAAGCTGAAAAAGCTACTGTTGAAGGATGGTGTAATTCTTCAACAAAGATCACTGAGATAATAAAGTCTCAGATTCCCCTAAGTGATAAACGTGGTTTGGGTTACAAATATGATACTCCAAAACCAACCACTGAGCGTTCAATGCTTAAATTTGGAACGTTCGTATCCTCAGTCGCTGATACTTCATCTTCTCAGTGCTCCTCGTCCAATACACCAATCCCTGAGGAAACTCCTACCTCCTCAAAAGGCAAGGAGAAAATGGTTTATTCAAAACCTACCTCTGTCTCTAAAGACAAAGGTAAAGGAATTGTTATTTACCAGAATCCTCATAAGGGTACCTTAGTACCAAAGTTGAATGCTTCTAAAGCTTCAGTGGCTCATTCCTCTGGATCAAGGAAGCAGATCTCTGGATCTATTCAGCGATCTACTCCTAGACTCAGAGTGGATGTCCTTGGTAAGAAATCTGAAGAACTGAATGTTCGTCCCATTTCTAAAGCCAATAGTTTACTTGGTGCTGGCACTTCTAATTCGAAATCAAAAGCTCAGCATTCAAATGGTCCTAGAACTATTTTTAGTTATAGGAAATGTTATCACTGTGGACTTACCGATCATATTGCTAGTAAGTGTCCCACAGCCACCAAAGCTGAAAAGATAGCTAAGGTGAAGATTGCCCCCAAGGCAAAGAAGACCAACCCTGGTGCAAATCAGGTCAAGGTGAATCCTACCACTGAAGTTAAGAAGTTAACCAAAGTGAAGAAAGACAAAGCTGAATCTTCAAATGCTGCGAAGACTGCTGAATCTTCCATTCCAACTACTTCCACTGACAAATGTGTATACATGGTTAAGTGGGTACCCAAGAAAAACTAATCTTCCTTTGTATTGCAGGTTAAGAAGGGTATCTGGTATCTCGATAGCGGATGCTCTAGACACATGACTGGAAAGAAAAGCCTGCTCGCTGAATACAAGGAAGAGAAGGGTCCCTCTGTGACTTTCGGTGGAAATGGAAAAGGACATACCCGAGGGTATGGTGTACTTTCAAATGGTACAACCTCCTTCAGAAGAGTGGCATATGTTGAAGGGCTGAAGCATAATCTTCTAAGCATCAGTCAGCTTTGTGACATGGATAACAAAGTAATCTTTACTAAGGAATCCTGCTTTGTCGCTGACAAAAAGGAGAAGATAGCTCTCAGCGGTTATCGTTTGGAAAATGTTTATGTAATAAACATGGACTCAACAACCACTGAGAACTCCTGTTTCTTCTCAAAGGCCTCATCTGATGTCAACTGGCTATGGCATAAGAGGCTATCTCATCTAAATTTCAAGACACTGAACACTCTTTCTTCAAAAGAGTTAGTCACTGGTCTACCTCAGCATTCATACGCCAAAGAGTCTTTATGTTCAGTGTGTGAAAAAGGGAAGCAGACCAAAGCAAGCTTTAAATCTAAGCAAGTTTCTTCAGTGTCATCTCCTCTACAACTACTCCATATGGATTTGTTTGGCCCTGTTAACAAACAATCCATCGCTGGAAAGAAATATACGCTGGTCATAGTTGATGAATTCTCTCGCTTCACTTGGGTAATGTTTCTCCGTTCTAAGAGTGACACCCCTGAAGAACTCATCACCTTTGTTCGGAAGATGGAAACCCTGAACAATCTGACCGTTCGCTCAATAAGGAGTGATCATGGGACTGAATTCAAAAACAATTCTCTTGATTCCTTCCTTGAGAGTAAGGGTATTTCTCACAACTTCTCTTCAGTGAGAACACCGCAACAAAATGGAGTCGCTGAAAGAAGAAATAGAACAATTATTGAAGTTGCACGTTCAATGCTCAGCGATTCTCACCTGCCTACTCAGTTTTGGGCAGAAGCTGTCAACACTGCTTGTTTTACGCAAAACAGGTCGCTGATAGTAAAAAGATTCAAAAAGACAGCCTATGAACTCTTTCATGGGAGAAAGCCTTCAATCAGCTTTCTTCACATCTTTGGATGTCAGTGTTTCATACTGAACAACAGAGATGCTCTTGGAAAGTTTGATCCTAAGGCTGATGATGGAATCTTTCTTGGATACTCCTCAGTTTCCAAAGCCTTCAGAGTCTTCAATCGTAGAAGACAAACTGTAGAAAAAACTATTCACGTTACGTTTGACGAATCCCGTTCAGCGAACTCTAAACCGTCCGCTGATACTGAAGAACTGAATCAATGGATGTTTTCTCATCTTGGTGATTCAGAAGATATTCCCACTCCTCATGCTCATCCAGTAGAAGATGATAGTCCTATCATTCCAAACATGCAGAATAGTGAAGCTGAAACATCATGGGTCTCAGCTGTTCCTATAAACACTATACCTACCGCTGAACCAAATGCCTCAGACATTCCATCTATCTCTCAGCAATCAGTAAATGAAATGACAAATGCAAGTATTCCTCTCTTAACTGAAACTCCAGAAGTAGCTGAAGCCTCATCTTCAGCTCCTCCAGTTCAAGATGAGTCAGCGACTTATGCTCCGGCTCAGCGATGGACCATAAATCACCCAATTGATCAAATTCTTGGTGATCCAAACGCTGGTGTTCAGACTCAACGAAGTGCATGTAATATTTGTTTATTTGTTAACTTTATTTCTCTAACTGAACCAAAGAAAATAGATGATGCCCTCAAAGATCCAAACTGGGTCAGCGCAATGCAAGAAGAGCTGACTGAATTCGAAAGAAACAAAGTTTGGAAACTTGTTCGGAGACCAACTGATAAAACAGTAATATGCACTAAATGGGTCTATCGAAACAAGTTGGACGAACATGGTACTGTAACCCGCAACAAAGCTCGTCTTGTTGCTCAGGGATACAGACAAGAGGAAGGTATAGATTATGACGAAACATTTGCTCCAGTAGCAAGACTTGAATCTATTCGTCTATTCTTAGCATATGTTGTACACAAAAACTTCAAAGTACATTAGATGGATGTTAAGTCAGCGTTTCTGAATGGAAAGCTGAATGAAGAAGTGTATGTGGAACAACCTCCAGGAATCTCAGATTCTAAGCGTCCAGGTTATGTTTATAAACTGGATAAGGCACTTTATGGCTTGAAGCAAGCTCCTCGTGCATGGTATGACACTCTTTCTACTTATCTCCATATTGAAAAATTTGAGCGAGGTAAGATTGACAAAACTCTATTTTTTAGAAAAGTGAAAGGTCATATCATTCTAGTTCAAATATATGTTGATGACATTATATTTGGTTCTACTAACCCTGAGCTTTGTACTCGTTTCGCTGATAGAATGAAAGATGAGTATAAAATGAGCATGATGGGTGAACTAACATATTTCCTTGGTCTTCAGATTAAGCAAACTGAAAAAGGAACTTTTATCAATCAGGGAAAGTATGTTAAAGATATGCTGAAAAAATTTGATTTAACTCATAGTTCAGCTATGAAAACCCCTATGGCACCACCGCTGACACTTGACAAGGATTCAAAGGGAATACCTGTTAATGTCACGCTGTACCGTGGGATGATCGGCTCTCTCTTGTATCTTACAGCTAGCCGACCCGATATTATGTATGCAACATGTTTGTGTGCACGATATCAAGCTGAACCTATGCTATCTCATATGAAAGCTGTAAAGCGAATATTTCGATACCTTAAGGGTACAGCGAACCTAGGTCTTTGGTATCCCAAAGATTCAGGATTCGATCTAACCGCCTATTCAGAGAGTGATTTTGCAGGTTGCAAAATGGATAGGAAAAGCACCACAGGAGGATGTCAGCTCCTGGGTGGAAAGCTGGTAAGTTGGACTAGTAAAAAGCAAAATTCAGTGTCCACTTCCACAGCTGAAGCTGAATATGTAGCTGCTGGAAGCTGTTGTTCTCAAGTCTTGTGGATGAGAAATCAGCTACTAGACTATGATCTTCAGCTCTCCAAAATTCCAATATATTGCGACAGCACAAGTGCCATTGCTATAGCAAACAATCCAGTACTACATTCAAAGACCAAACACATAGAAATCAGATATCATTTTATCAGAGATCATGTGATGAATGGTGATATAGAACTTCATTTTATCCCAACTGATTATCAGTTAGCTGATTTATTTACCAAACCTCTTGATGAGACAAGATTCAACTTTCTCATCAGCGAGCTTGGAATACTGAACTTTGAAGGGTAAAATCCTAAACGGTTCACATTGATCAGCGATAGGATAAAATCAACTCGTATAACATATTCAATAATCTTCTCTCTAAATAAAACTTGGTTAAAGCTGATATCAAGGTATGTTTTCTCTCTCTGACAATCGCATGAAAATGCAAGATTTCAAAACAAAATGCATCGCTGAATATCTCTTCCTTAACAGCGATATTTTGAAAATTCTTAAAACCATCACTGATATTTTCATTCAGTGCTTCATGTTTATAAAAGAGTCCCTGAGTTTTCAAAACCTCAGAGACATCCTAAAAGAATATGAAAGGACAGTTGTGACGTCATTGCAACGGATAAACCCCGACACGTTTTCTCTTTCTGACACACGTTTGCACGTCTCGTTCAAACTTCCAATCAAATGCAAACACGTGTCCGTGTCATGATGAAAATCTTTTCCCGCTCAAGATTTTCTCTCTCTAATCTCTCTATATAAACAAACTCGTGGTTTATATTTTTCTTTTACGCGATCAATCTTCCTCCGCAAGAAAGAATTCACTGTTGCATTTGTGCTTTCTAAAACTTCAAATAACTGTTCATCATCTTCTTCATCAAACATCAAGGTTAATATGTTCTTATTTATTACCAAATGCGTATAACTTGTTTCCGATCTTTTCCTTGTTTTAACAAGATCAAACAAAAGAACTTCTTAAAATGAAATCATTTTCTTTCATGGTTTTTATAACACAACCATTTCATGGTTGTTCTTCAAGTTTAAATGCATTTCCAGAATCTATTTCTTCATAGAAAACTGGATAACAAGAATAAATGGGTTTTACATTTCGTTTCTTAAAATCAAGAAAAACCTTAATCTTCATTAAGACATTTGTGTCTGAATGAAATGGATAAAATTTGAACCATCTTAATGGAAAATCTTTCCACATTAAGATAATTCTTATTTGTTAACATCTTTGGTTGAACTGATAATACAGAGAAATGGCATCGTCTGACATTCCTGCTACCGCTGAGAACATCTCCGCTGTTTCTGAGGAAGTGGAATTTATCAAGGCTCCTCAGGTTAAGTTCACTCTGGAACAAATAGATTGGACCAAAACGAATAACCTTTCTGCGCTTCTCGAGTTTCCTCCTCGAAAGCAAGACACACATCTGAAAGATGTTGTGAATTTCCTAAAGAATTGCTGCATTTCAACAGCCCTGACCATCTCACCTCCTGCAAGTCAGCTACTACTATCCCAGTTCTGGTACACTGCCAGACATTCTGAGTTACCATCCGCCAAAGATCCCTCCAAAACAATTGATTGTATCCTCAGCGATACTGAGTATGGCACGATAAAGATCACACCTGCCATCATTCGCAAAGCTCTGAACTTTCCCAACGCTACAAAAGAAAAGCCTTTTGTTCCTTTCCCTGACCATAAGAAACTCGCTGACAAAGAAGCTCTTATTGCATTTTTCGATGCAATGGGCTATGTATGGGAAATTGGCAGAGACAAGAAGCCCGAGAAGAAGCTGACCCTGCTGAAGAAGTCAAAAATGCCCAGCGAGATGAACTTCATCTTCGCTCACCTAAACAGCTGCATGACTGCCAAGACCGTCTCCTCTGACCAAGCCGCTCAACCTCAGCAAGCAATGGGATACGCTCTGCTGAAAGGTCTACACATTGACTGGGCATCTCTTATCTATGATGACTTGGTGCAAAGAGTAGACTCTGCCGCTGACAGACCTCCATGGGTTCCTTACCCCCGATTCATCAGCGCTATCTTTCAATATGGCCTGAAGGACAGCTACCCGTAAGAGGGTGACCTGAAACTCTCTCAGGTTGGCCCTAAGGTACTTGACTTCAAACCAGTTGAAAATGAGGTACGTCTTTCTACCCTTTTAACTCTTCTCAACCCTTCTTCTTCTACTTCTGTGGCTCCTTCAGCGACAATACCCATCGCTGATGCCCTGGCCACAAACTCCTCTCCTTCTAAGAAAAGGAAACAATCATCTACCCCACTTGGTTCTAAAAGGATCAAGAAAACAAAGGAGCAACCCCAGCAATCTCATGCTAAAGACTCCTCAGCTCTTTCTGCAGAGCTGAAGGAACGTTCAGTGGTACGCTCTGCCATACCTAAACAACCCATCCATTCCATCCCAACTTCAGCGTCTCTAAACGCTGAGGTTACAAACTTGGAACCTACCCAACCTCCTTCAGTCTCTCAAAAGACTGATGAAGTGTTTATCAGCGAATCCAACGCTGAACTCAGAACCCAACCTCCATTCTCATCCTTCGCTCCTCCCTCTACTCATTTGGTCTCTCCTCCAGATCTCGCTGGAGCTGCCATCATTTCTACGGAACCTAAAGCTGATTCTCCAGGAATGATGAAGACAGGACCTGCAGGACAATCCATGGGCACTTTTGAAGATGACATGGAACACTTTTCAGGAACCCGTAATTTTGACGAGTTCATCAATCCTCCTGCAGGTACACACCAACCCATAAACAATGTCACTAAACCCCAAACTTCTGAGCTTTCCTATGTTCACAAGTTCTTATATGTTACATGTCCTAATTTGGGAGACATCAACGCCTCTCTGAAGTCCGTGGAGACAAAGCTGACAGGTCTCACCACCACTCTTTCAAATAACTCTACAGCTGTCACAAACGCTGGAGAGAATCTTACAAAGCTGACAACGGTGGTAGAGAAGAAGGCTTCCACAGATGACATGAAGCAGGTTGATAAAACTCTCAGCGACTTTGCCAAGGTGCTCGCTGACATCTACACAGACTACACCTCTCTCAAAAATTCAGTTTCATCCATGTCCAGCGAGGTCACAACGCTGAAGACATCGGTTGGACAACTAGAGGGAGATATGTCTACTGTAAAGACTGACTTAGGCTCTGTAAAGACTGATGTTAGTTCGATGAAATCGATGATCGAGCAGCTACTACAGAAAGCGAATACTCCTGCTCCTGCCCCTGCTCCTGTCCCTGCATCTAACAATTTCACAGCGGCGGATCGCACTGAGCTGGAGAAGATCAATCCTGCTATTTCTGGCCTTCAAGACAGAATAGCAAAGATTGAAGTTTGTATAGGTATCTCTGGCCAAGAAGACAGAGAACCTACCAACGCTGCTGAGTCAACCCATTCCTCCCGCACTCATCATGAGAAAGAGGGGGAGAAGAGCGCTGAAGATCTCTCCAAGAGCGCTGAAGACCTTTCCCATGATGAATCTATCAGGGGAGAGAAGGATGCTGAAGAAACCACCACTGGACCTCAGGGAGATGAAAACCCTGAGGAAACCGAGAAGCTCGCCTCTGTATCTGGGGGGAGCAACTCGAAGAAGAAGCTGATAAAACCGAATCCGAAGCAGAAGATGATGAAGCCGTCGACATCCCTGATAATGGACCATACTCTTCTCCAAAGAATGATGATGATGATGACGAAGATGACGATGACTTCTTTATCGTCAAACCTGCTCCGAAGATCAAAGTTCTTAAGGGAATCTCGATAAATGAACCTTCAGGGGAGCGGACAAAGACAAAGCCCTCAGCCTCTGGAGCTGAGAAAGGCAAAGGCAAAAGCGTCGCTGAAGATGACAATCTGACGATCTTGCTTGAAAAGCCGGTTTGTCAGGTACACTAAACATCTCTCACTCCACCCCTCCTCTATCATACACTATCAGTTCTACTACCCAAGCCTATACACTTGAACAAATTTTTTCTCTCTGATTCTACCCAAGTTCTTACTTGTAAGATCGCTGTGTTTCAGCTAGTCCTCTCCCCTGTTTGAGGATATCGCTGAAGGTTCCACAACTGCGACTTCACCAATAATACCAGCTGCTGCTGAAGAAATAATCCCAGTCTTAGATTTGAACTCTGAGACTGATGAACCAGAAGAACAGCTACTCTCGCACAGACACAGACCTTCCTTAGCTCCTCAAAAGCTAAGTGAGGAGGATCAGAAAAGAAGAGAAGAGATAATAAAGCAATTTGAGGATCAACGAATCATTCTGAGGCGTGATCAACTTCCTTCAGTTCCTCCAAAGTTCAGAATTTCCAAAAAGGAATACAAGGATCACCTCAGAGCTGAAAGATTAATCGCTGAAAGAAAGGAAGCTGAAGAAAAGGACAGAGAATACGCCATCCAGCTTTCTAAATGATCAATAAAAGACCCCAAGCTGAAAAGAGTTCCCATTGATGTTCAACGTCAGCTCTGGGAAAACGCCAAGAAGATAACTGAAGAAAGGAGAACTGTGCCTCAGTCAACTTTAGCCTGGTGCAAAGAATAGGTCAACTACAGACTCTCTCCTGCCAAAATCAACAAGGTATTCATCTCTGGAAGAACAACCCTTGTTTCAATCGCTGAAGTCGAGATATTCAAAGAAGATAAGAAGTACGAAAAATTCTATGCTGAAGCCATAACGAAGTACGGTCTCTCTGAATGGTTGGAGATCAGGTTAGCCATCCAGAAGTCCAAGTCAAAGTACAAGGAACATGTTGAAAAGCTGATCAACAAACAAATCGACTTAGTCTACTCCTGTGTGGATATTCCTCCTCCTCCTCCTCTCGAAAGTCAGAAAAGAAAGGCCTCAGCGAAGAAGAAGAAATCTATATCTTCAATTGATGGCCCTGTCATACGAAATGAAACAGGTATTGGTTTTTCACGTGCTGAAGTCCTTGGTCCTGATCCTGATCTTTCCATGCTTGACAAATCTCTTCCTCCTGGTGAGACTTTCATCCCTGGCAAAGTCATAAGCGAACCCTACGGATATTTTTCCATGACTACGATGGTGGAGAGCATTTTCAACGCATCTCTGAACTTCACATCACTCCCATCGAACAGCTGAGAGATCTCATCTACTGGTGTGACTTTAGGAATGACCCTCAGGTACGACATCAGAAACCCTTGATTTTTGAAGAAGCGCTGATCAAAAGAAAACAAGGTGTAACCGTTCCTGACTGGATGATTCCCAC
The DNA here is from genome assembly GCA_033807775.1 of Saussurea involucrata. Lineage (NCBI taxonomy): Eukaryota > Viridiplantae > Streptophyta > Magnoliopsida > Asterales > Asteraceae > Saussurea > Saussurea involucrata. The sequence goes on along the minus strand of CM066318.1, from coordinate 77,326,184 downwards.
CACATCAATGACCCTTGATGAACTTCTCATTAAGGAAGAACCCTTTACAAACTGATATGATTGCCTATTTCTCTATTGTATCAGTTATTCTTTTGTACTTGTAATTTATTTCGCTTGTACTTGTAATCTTTCCATTTCTCTTTGTAACCTGATTCAAAGTTTTAAAGAAAGAGTTCAGCGAATGTACTTTACTCCATTGGTACTGAAAAGATCCCAGAAAACAGTAATAGGGACAAATATTTTATGAGTTATTTTTATCCTTATGTTTTCATTAAATAGCAATTTTCTTTGTTGCTATGTCATAATCATATAGGGGGAGATTGTTGATCCAAACCCTCAGTGATTTGATAATGACCCTCTCTTATATACTTAGTGAAAATTGTAAGTAAACAATATGTATCAGAGTTTCACTATCGCTGATAAGTACTAAGATCTTACAGTACCGCTGATAGGAACTCTTGCTCTTTAAATTAAACATTCAGCGAACACTGTTCACCATTAATTCTCTGAGTCTGTTCAGTCATTATGATGATTGTTGATAAGTTAGTTGTTTACTTCTGATCCCTGAAGACAAGTTTCACGTCAACAAAGGTTCTACGCTGAAGTCGAAGATCAAGCTCAAGAACCAGCGACAAGTCTCCTAATGAACTGATGCGGATCAGCGAAGACTCAGATTTGTCCACTCAACGTGAAGTATCAAGTACAAAACTTCAGCTATCGCTGAACTTTATCATTCGCTGAATAGAAAATGATAATTCTCTGAATCAACGAAAGCTGATCATGAAGTCCTCCGTACAAAGTACTTTTGTCTTAACCCCCCTTGCACGACTCTGTACGAAATGTCAGAAAAGAACCTCCGACTGTCTGAAATCGTACAACCACTCTGATACTACACTGTTCATCCATGCGGCTACTAAGGTTGTCAACCAAGGTCAATGACATGCAACCAACCAGCTGATGACACGTGTAAAGTGTATACTGACTTGCATTAAATGCATGCAGTATATAAAGAGATGAACCCACTTCATTTGAAGTAACTTGCTAACTCTGGACAAGTTCAATCTCTTATCTCAAGATAGGTTATTATTAGTAATTTCCTTATCTCTCTCAGTGCAAGAAACCTTAGTGTTCCAACTTGTTTAGATTTAGGTTTATCCTTAATCTTGTTTCCGCAACAAGCTGTAAATTGTTAATGATTTATCAATAAACAATTTAGAAAAGTAAAATCTGTGTGTTTGTATTCAACCCCCCCTTCTACAAACTTGTATAGGCCTTCGAGACCAACAAGGTGAGATGACGCTAAGGGTCGGTGGTGAAAAGGCAGTATTCAAGATGTTCGAGAAGCTACGAGGTCAAGATGAAGAGGAGCCGGGCAATCATGAAAAGCCGAAGTAGTGATCGGAAGGAAGGTCGAGCCATGACCGAAACCACGGTGCTGGGTGGGAGGCAACCCACCGAGGTTTGCGTTTTCTTTTACTATTTTTGTTTTTGAGTGTTTTTATTTACAAAAAAAAATATTTAACTTTTTAGAACAGAGACATACGCGACTTCCTGCGCGGTTTGCAAACCGCGTGGAAAGTCGCGGGTATCACTGTTGGATTTCGTGCAGTTTTCGTTCCGTTCTTGCTTTTTGTGTTTCTTTTCGTGTTTTTTTTTCGTCTGTTGCACTGATTTCTTTTGTGTGTGCATTCTCCATCCACCTTCTCCGATGTCTCTCGAACTGGTCGCTCAAACTTTTTAAGAGAATCTTCTCCGTCCGGGCAAACAGGTATGTTCTAACCTTCTGTGTTAACGAGTGGTGTAAGATGTTTTGTTTCCTTATTAGTTAGACGAGATGCAACAAACCTAAGTTTCACTTAGGTTTGGGGTGCCTCAGCTTTCAACATCTACACACTCACTTTTAATCCTGTGCAAACCTCGGTTTCACTGAGGTTTGGGGTTGGTGTTATTTGATAAACCTAGGCCACGGCCTAGGTTTGGGGTGCCCATATTGAAAGTATTTAGGCTAACTCTTTGATGTTTCTTGTTATTATTTTGTCTTGCCTGTCTGATAACTGCCATAACTGCACAACGATACGTGTCTCATTTTGTATCGCCTACACCGACACTTACACATTGGGGACAATGTGTGGGTAAGGTTTGGGGTTGCCCAATCGGGCCCACGTTATGCACGCAGATTTTCTGCACTTCTGAGTGTCTAGATCACATTAGCTAAATTTTTTGTTTTGAATGATTGAGACCGACCATTGTAGGAAGAATCTTGTGATAGTGACGTGACCATTAGGGAAGGACCGGGAAAAGACATGACTAGGGACCTTAGTGGAGACCACCCAATATCGAGCTTTGAGCCTAAAAGACGTTTTTCATTTCGAGGGATTTAAACACGAAATTTATATACACCTTTTCGAGTTCCTTGTCGTGAATATAGAGTGATCTCGCTATATTATTTCATTGAGTAGCAAAGATAACAATCGCGATATTGGGTAAGGGTATAGTAGACCATATCGTGTGGACCTGAAGATATGATTCCAGGCAGTGTGTGTTTTGTTTAAACCCATTTTTAGCTATCGTTCCTTTCGACCCATTATGTGTGTACCCATAACCCATTTTTTTTGCAGCCAAACACTCACCTTATTCGTTCTAAACCCACCATTAAACCCTAGCCAAAAACCTTAGCCAACCCTTATCCAAAAGTATGTCAATCAGAAGCAGTACAGGCCAGTCATGAAAATAAATAGAAAAGAGGGCCAATGCAGCCCCAAGCAAATAAAGAGAGCCAATGATGCCCCACGAAAAGAAAAAAAACAGTTAGTTTAGACAGCTATCTACAGCTGAAAATTAAGAGAGTCAAAGCGACTCCAGCAATGACGAAAGGGCCAAGTGATAGGAAGTAAAGTCAATAAGTTCAGAACTGCTAATGATTGATACACCAAGGATCTTTGAACCATTTTACCCTTCGTTTCTTAACCGACACCTTAGCCCCGTTACAACCCTTGTAAAGACCTGGATGATCTTCTGGAAAATATGATTACGGTATGCTACCACTTTTACCAATATTCCCTGTCTTGCTACTTGATTCCTTCCTGAGATCGACTTTTTGAACATTTGTGCGTCTTTCATTAGAGTTGTCATGTAATTCTAGAGTATTCTTGTACATAACTTCCCTATATATGACAACATGTGCGACAACCTAGGTTCGAGTGACAATGAGAGTATCCCGTGAGGTAGGGTCGAGGCGAAATGTTTTCCCTAGTATGTTTGGACCTAGTACAACCTTGATGTAATCGGAACAGTCACGAGTTCAACTCACAATGGAAGGTCGTAGATCAAACAAAATAAGGATGAGGCGAGAGTGAGATAGGCATTCACGGGTAAGGGAAATCACCAGTACATAACGTGGTACCAATTGGGAGTTGTGCAGTTATTATTTCACTGATATATGATTTTACTCTATTTTATCGCTAAATTTGCTCGGGGACAAGAAACGCTCGGTTTGGGGTTGTTGATAACGCCACTTTTGGGCGTTATTTTCGGTCCTCAAACCAATGAGATTGGCTTGTGTTTGAGCAAAACGGCAGAATTTTACGATTTATCTAGTGAGATGTGCAGGTTATCCGAGAGAAGGCAATCTTCGAGAAAAGAAGCGGAAAAGAGCCTAAAAAGAGCCCAAAATGAAGCCCAACGGAAGCCCAAGACCCGCGCCCGAAACAGAACCAGAACCTGATCCAGACGACTTTAGAAAAGCGCGCAACTTGTGCCGCGACTTGCAAGTCGCGGCCCAAGTCGCGGAACCCTCTGTTCCAGCTTTTTAAGTTTGGCTTTTCCGGATTTTAGGTCATATCTCACACACGACGACCGAGAGCAGCGGAGGGGCGATTTCCAGAGGTTTTTCGGAGGTTTTGGAGCCACGGTAGAGGATCAATCGAGGAGACGTTCACCACGCAAGTAGATTCGAGCACAAGAGAAGGGAGTCCACCATTACACTTGTCACGTTCATTATCATTATGTTTGCACACGTTTTTCCATCTTCTTTCTTTATGTTTGAATCAACATGAACTAATTTCTAGATGTTGGGGGTTGGAATGAATTTGATTTAAGCATATGAACATGTAACTTGAGACTTTTATCAGTTTTTCCTATTTTAATGAAGCATGTGATTTGGATTTTAATGCTTTTGTGAATTTGGCCAATTTACAATTGATTTGTTGTGAACAATTAAGTTCGAGAGAATTAATTGTTAATCTAGAACTAGAAATTGCATGCCTAAGGTTGGAAATTTGGATAGAGATATCAAATTAAACCTTAGTCTCATTAAATCTTGTTGTTAATGTGTTTTGAGTTTCATAAGTTGCGATCGAGAGATAAAACTTGTGTTTCCAGAATAAAACCCGTTGTTGCTTGAGAAAGAACAACGGTGACTTTAAAGATTGGGCATTCGTTAAAGGGAATAACTGGTAACTGTTTTAAGTCAAATGTTTGTACGTGAAAGTCTTAGGATTTCCAACCCTCAACTTTTTTCTCATTCTGAAGTTTCTTAAGCTGTCTACTGTTTTGTGTTTGATTTATTTTGCTTGCAATTAATTAGTTATACCAACAACTCAACATTGCGACGTTCAGTTAATAGATCTTATAGTAATTGTGATACTTAGTTCCTAGTTCCCTGTGTTCAATACTCGTACTTTCTAGTACTATTACTTGATTTCGACCCGTACACTTGCGGTAAGATTTAGGGGGGTGTGAACCCGCCTATCAAGTTTTTGGCGAAAGGGCTTTTCATCAATTTCTCTGCTGGTTAATGCTTTGGCTTCTTCTTTTTGGGTTCCTCTGTCATTATCCCCTTGCCTTTGTCTTTTTCCTTCGGCTGAAGATCTTCTTGTAGAGATGGGGTTGCCTCTGTGGGATTTGTCTTTTGGATTTCTGAGGGTGCCTCTGTAGTTTTGGGGGTTGCCTCTATAGGTTTTGGCACTTGTGTTTCTGAGGACTTGGTTGGTGATGTGGGTTTTGTTGGTGAGGCTTCTGTGGTTTTGCTCAGATGTTTTTTTTTGTGAGCAATGGTTTTGGTTCTGGTTTTGGGTGTGGGAGATGGGGGTTTTGTTGTTGTAGCTTCTGGTGTTTTTGGTGTTGGAGAGGGGAGTTCTTCTGGTGATTTTGGTTTTGGTGATTGGGATGGTTGATCTTCTTCGGAGGATGTTAGGATTTGGAATTCTTCACGGGTTGGGACATCTGCTCCGAATACAGAGGTTGTTTCCACAGAGGTGGGTGTTGCCTCTGTGGTCTTCTGTTATCGATCTTGGTTGGTTTTAGGTACTTGGGTTGCGATTAGGGTTTCTTCAGAGAGTATTTCCACAGAGGTGGTTGTTGCCTCTATGGTCTGTTGTTGGTTTCCTCATTGGGTTTGAGTTTGGGGAACTTGGTTTAGGGGTTCTGCTGATAATGGTGGTTCTGGTAGACCTCTGTTTGCAGCTTCTTCCCTTTGTTTCTCCCCCTCAGGATGATCTGATGAATCGTCAGAGTCATCATCAGAGCCATCCTGACCCTTGTTTTTGGTACCCTCTGCTATGCACGATGCTTCAGGCTTTTTCGGTGGAGTTGCACCTGCGGCTATGAGTTTTGCGCATACGTCATCACAGAGACCAAGAAGAGTGTGGAGCTCTGCTTCTGTGTTATAGCGCATTCTGCTGACGCTTTCCCTGAAGTCTTTGACATAATTTGCGTTGGCAGCTGTGAAGGCTTTGATGAGCTCTGTGACTTGGACGATTACCCCTTGTCCAAGTTCTGTGAGCTGAGCTCTGGTCATGTAGTCGGAAGGTTTCATGGCCAGAGTTGCATTTGTGGTTTGTTCTTGGACATGCTCAAGGGCTTTCTTCAGATCTTCTGGGGTGATGCCCGTAGAAGTTGGGGTAGATGCTTTCTTCAGCGTATCTAGCAGGTCTTTCACAGAGCTTTGGAAGGTTGAGGTTGTGGCCTTCTCGAAATTAGCAGCAGCAGAGGTGGCAGAGGTTGTTGTAGTTGTTCGCATCTGGGCTAGAGCATTTTGCACCTCTATGGACATGTTGTCCATTTTGATGTTCATTTCAGTAAAGGACCGCGTAGTAACTTCTGCAAAAGAATCAAAAGAGATTTTCAACTCTTTCAATGTGGTGTCCACAGAGGTGACAAGGGTTTGGAACTCATCCATTGATACATGTGGACTTGGTGTAACCTCTGGGGGAACACATTCATCCCCAGAGTGTGTCTCTATTCCTAAGACGCCTTCTTTCGCTCCTGTTTTTATGTTCAGAGCGGAAGGACTTCCCTCTAATCCTTGAGCAGAGGCTTTTTCAGCTTCAGACTCTATAGAGGTCCTGTTAAGGACATTGTCTTGATCCACTCTAGAGGTGGGTACAAGAGTATCCTTAAGTTGACTCGGGGATTTGTCTAGAATCCCTTCGTCTTCGTGCACTATAGGCCCCTCTGAAGGGCCTGTTGGACTTACATGTGTGTGCGTGTCAGAGGAAACAAATTCCTCTGTTGGGATTTCTGTTGTGATCTGGGGCAATTGATCACTTACTAAGGGCAAGTCCTTTAGAGAGGACTCCCCTGGAATGGTTTCCCCGGCTAAGATTGGCACAGAGGTAGAAAGGGTTACCTCTGCCCGGTCAGTTTGGGTTGGGGTTGAGCCATGCTGCTCTTGTTCAATATTACCTTCTGCCACTAGACTGGCGGTAATAGACATATGGGGTGCACTGGGAGTTGGTTGTGGGAGTGTGCCTCTTCTATTCCAGGCATCAGTTCTAGCTTCTACTTCTGTGGAGCATCCAACCACTTCTTGTCCATCTATAGTCTCAACCTCTGTCGCTACCCTATGGCTCGGTGCTTCTATCCTAACTTCTGTTGATGCTTCTGCACCAGTGCGTAAAGAGTCGTACATGGGATGTGAGCCAATTAATTGTCATACGTAGGGATGCATAGGTCCTTCTTCTGCCTGATCATCTTCTTCATCAGAGTCCACCTCTGAGACTATGACTAGTGGGGTTTTGGTGGTGGTTTTAGCCAAATCCTCTGGACTTGCTCGTAGCATATCAAAACCAGGTTGGGTGAAGCGGTTCTGGAGAACTTCCGGAGTCTTAGACTGATTATTCTGTGGGGTTTGGTCATCATCATCCAAGTCAGAAGAGATTCTGAAGTTTGGAGCTTCTGTTGAATGATGAGATAGAGCTTCTGCAGTCCATCCGGTCTAAAGAGTGTGCAATCCCAGGTTGTTGGAGGAAGAGAGAAAAATCACCCTGATCTTCTGCATAATTGATGGTGAAGGGGATTGCAGAGGTTGCTCTTGGGCTTTTTCTGCTATTCCTCCTTCCTTTGTAATGGTTTGCATTGGAGTGTGAGGTTTCTTGGATTTCTTCTTGCTCCTCTTTTTCTTTTGTTTGGGGGCACCTTCCTCAGATGACTTATGTTTTCTTTTCTTCTTTTCTTTTGGAGGAGGGGGTTGTGCAGAGGATCCTGCTTCTGTTGCATGAGGAGGGGACTATTGGGGTTGAGCAACGCTGGTAGAGGTACCCTCTGTAGTTTTCTTGTGGGCTTTCTTCTTCTTCTTGGGAGTGGTGGCAGAGGATTTTCTCTTTTTAGCAGCGGAGAGAATTGCTTCCCTCTGAGCGTGAAAGTTCGCTTGTGTTTGTTCATGCTTAGCCAAGGCCACTGCCCATTCTTCATCTGTCATTCTATCTACAACCCTATATCCTAAGGGGGCTCCTAGACGCGGGGGTGTCACAGGACTCGGTTCTGGAGTCCTATGATCGCGTATGTATTCTAACTTAAGGGTCTTGTCTGTAGCGTATCCCAGAAGTTTCTTTGGCAGAGGTCTGCAGAATGGGTATTCATCTTCGTTCTCTGTTGGGGTGTTTTTGTTCAGGGGATACATTCTCGCCGTTGGTCCCTCCATTGGCCATTTTTGTAGACGGAGCAGAGGCTCTAGTAGTACACCCAGAATACGTTGATATTGCAGAGGAGGTAGAGCATCTTTCGATCGTCCCTTGGCCTTCTGGGAGGAGATTCTGCGATCAATGGTGTTAACCATTTCCTGCATCATGAGGGTGGAATAGTCCAGAGATAGATCATAATATACCCCGTACATTATGGTCATGATTTGGTGAGAAGTTTGGTCTGGACTACCCACCTTCCCTGTTAGGCACCGATTTAGGATTGAGAAGAGCGTATTCCACATAGGAGGTAATTGATTTCTTCTGAAATCATTTATTTTCCTCAGGGTTGTGTTGTACCCCAACATTTCAACAAAACGGCAGAGCTCTTCGTCTGTAGGTTGCTCTGCGTACTTCTTTATACCTAGTACTCCTCTGGTTGGTAGGTTGAACTCCAGTGAGAACATGGTTCTGTTGAATTTGAGTTTGAGGTGCTCGGATTTGTCTGGTTTGGAGATGTAGCCCTTGATTTGTCTATCTGCGGGGTCAAATCTGCTGCTCATCCAGAATTGATTTAGGTATTTGGCAGGGATTTTATTGACAGTTTTGGATAACACGGGGTAAAGGTAATGGTTTTCCAAAATGTGAAGAAGGATGGCATGTGCTTCCCCAAAATCGGTTTTTGAGGGAACCAGGTAGTAGTTATTGGGTTTTAAGGGAAGAACACTTTCAAAGTGTTCATGTGCAATGAAGTTTAGAAGATGGGTGGTCGGAGAAAAATCTGCTTCATCGCCGGAGTGGTCTTGTTCTAGGTTTCTGGTGATTTCTTGGTTTTGGGAGTTCTCAGAATGAGATGGGGAGTTCACTGGAGCGTTGGAGGTTGAAGCCATTGGATTAATCTTGAAGAAATAGAGTAGAAAATTGAAGTTGCAGGTTATTGCAAGGTTTGCCGGAGAAGATGAAGAGAGTAAGTTCGTAAACGTTTAGAGGTAGTGGTAAGTTGGGTTTTATACTGAAGAGAATGGTAGAATCTAAAGAGGTAAATAGGTGAAAGTGAATAATATTTGGGATCCGTAATTGAGTAAATACGGCTGGTTCAACTTTCCAGGAGAACGTGTGCCACACACGTCCAATGGGAGAATGCCACGTCAGAAGTGTCAGAACACGATTAGACGTTGTGTGCGGCCCATTAATGCTTGGCGCGTGGGTATTTCTTCTTTGTGAGTTCTGTCACTCGCAGTAAATAACCCATACTGTTACAGAATTTCCATAAAAGGTCAAGTGTCAGAGTCAACAGAGGCTCTGTGGTGGAGTGAGCTCTGTGATCTGAAACTTGACTTTTTGTCTCCTCTGATGCTTGTACCTTTACCAAAAACGTTTGAAAGATCATTGGAGAGGATCGATAGATCTTTAGTACAAAATTTTCATTCACAGAGGCTTTGAGGCTCTGTCGAGGCCAGCAGAGGCTTTGAGAGTGAAAATTTCTCATAACTAAAAATTTAGAGAACTTTTTGATCATCCAAGGTTTTCATTGTGTTAAACACTGTTTTTAGGACATATTTGGAAATTTGTGTCCTGGAAAACTGTTTTGGAAATGGATTTTGTTCGAGACATACTCTTAGAGTGTCTAGTTTGGGCGACAGAGACTCTTTGGTGGAGTGAGCTCTTTGCCCATAAGACTTTCTTCCAGTATCCTTGCGTGTGCATTTGTACGTACAAATCCTTAAAGAAGACATTTAAGGTTGATCGACAGAGTTTCCGTATGAAATTTGTAGTTCTAGAGGATCCGGATTACAGAGGCTCTGTTGAGCTCAACAGAGGCTCTATGACATTAAATTTCTCATAACGGAAGGCTCGAAAATCTTTTTGATCATTGCTTGTTTGGAATGTCTTAAACAGTGTTTATAGGACGTATTTTGAAATTTGTGTCCTAGAAAATTGTTTTCAAAAAGGATTTGAACGAGTTACTCACCTTTGGTTCTCCTTTGTTCGGCAAAAATACCTGACTTCTGTAGATATGGTTGATCATATCTCTTCTTTGGCTCCCCCTAGAATGATTAGCCTCTGTAGATCAGTTCAAGGTCTCCTCCTGCTCCCCCTTGACCTATGTTTGGATCAAATGAGATAAGTTGTGCACAGAACATAGGTCAAGGTTATCAGAGGTTCTGTGGAGATTGTCATACTCTGAGCAATCTCACAGAAACTCTGAGCAATCTCACAGAAGCTCTGTTGGTTACAGAACTTTTGATGATTAAGAATTTACATACAGAAGAGTTTAAATATATACATATTTACAAGAAGATCAAATCTTACTTACAGAGGGTTCAACTCATGTTTATCATTCCCAACTTACCCACCAAGAAAATGAATCTTTTCTCATCTAGTGCCTTGGTGAATAAGTCTGCAAGCTGGTATTCAGTGGACACAAAGTGCATTTCGATTGTGCCATGTTCAACATGATGCTTCAGAAAGTGATAACGAATATCGATATGCTTTATTTTTTAGTGTTGTACTGGATTGGCAGAGATTGCTATGGCACTTTTGGAATCACAGAGGATGGGAATCTTGTATATGTTGTACCCATAGTCCTTGAGCTGAGTTTTCATCCACAGAACTTGAGAGCAACAGCTAGCAGCAGCAACATATTCCGCTTTTGCTGTAGATGTAGACACACAGTTCTGCTTCTTCGAAGTCCAGCTGACTAGTTTACCTCCCAGGAATTGACAACTCACAGAGGTGCTCTTTCGATCAAGCTTGCATCCTCCATAATCTGAATCTATGTATGCCTTAAGACCAAAACCAGAGTTCTTCGGATACCAGAGTCCAAGATTTTTGGTCCCTTTAAGGTATCTGAAGATCCTCTTTACAGCAATATAGTGGGATTCCTTTGGGTTAGCTTGATATCTTGCACAGAGGCATGTGGCATACATTATGTCAGGTCTACTTGCGGTTAAGTATAAAAGGGACCCAATCATACCTCTGTAGAGTTTGCACTCTATAGATGTGCCATTTGGATCTGAGAAAAATTTATTTCCAGTGGCCATTGGGGTCTTCATTACAGAGGCATCAGAGAGACTGTATTTTGAAAGTATGTCAGAAACATATTTAGCTTGATTTATAAAAATTCCCTGTGATGATTGTTTTACTTGGAGTCCGAGGAAGAAAGTTAATTCTCCCATCATACTCATTTCAAACTCACTCTGCATGAGTTTTTCGAAATCTTTGCACTGTTGTGCATTTGTAGACCCAAAAATAATGTCATACACATAAATCTGTACAAGCAGAATCTCATCACCTTTTCTTTTGTAAAACAAGGTAGTATCTATCGTACCTCTGTCGTAATCATTATTGAGAAGAAAAGTTGAAAGTCGTTCGTACCATGCTCTTGGAGCCTGTTTCAGTCCATACAGAGCTTTGTCGAGATAATAGACATATTTTGGGTACTTGGAACTTTCAAACCCTGGTGGCTGTTGGACGTATACTTCTTCTTGGATTTCACCATTCAGAAAGGCAGATTTTACATCCATCTGAAAGACTTTGAAACCTCTGTGGGCTGCGAAGGCTAAGAAGATCCTTATTGCTTCGAGCCGTGCGACAGGGGAAAAAGTTTCATCGTAATCAATGCCTTCTTCTTGGCGATATCCCTTGGCCACCAATCTTGCTTTGTTTCTAATGACCACCCCATCCTCGTCCTTCTTGTTTCTGAAGACCCATTTTGTCCCTATGGCTTGTTTCCCTCGTGGCAAAGGTACTAGGGTCCATACCTTGTTTCTCTCAAATTGTAGAAGCTCTTCTTGCATAACATCTACCCAGTTTGGATCATCTATGGCTTTAGAGATTCTTTTTGGCTCGATCACACTGATAAAATTTGTAAAGAAACAAAAATTAGCAGTGGCTGATCTTGTTTTGACCTTTTCAGAAGGATCACCGATTATAAGGCTTGGAGGATGGCTTTTCGTCCACTGTGTTGTTCTTGGAAGATGGTCATTTGAGTCATCAAGATTAACTTATGTGGTTGCACACTGCGGTTCTGGTGCAACCTCTGTTGTTGATGGTACTTATGTGCTTATGCTTGGTTCTTCAACTTATGGGAGGATTGGAATAAGAGTTGGAATTTGTTCCTCTGAGGAAGTAGAGATTGAGTCTTCGTTTTCCTCTGGTATTGATTCCTCTGTAGTCGCTGGAGTAGGTATTTCAGGAGCCTCTGTAGTTGAATTCTTAGTTGTATTATCTTCAGCTTCTGTTCTCTCCCCCTCAACATGTGCGTCTGTATGATTCACAGAAGAGGATGAAGTATTTAATGGACCAGTTAGAGATATACCTGACTCAGTCTGGTTTGCAGAAGATGTTTCTCCAGAGGCTCTGACGGCTCCAGCAGAGGGATCAATATCATCATGGAACATCTCTTCAAATAGAAGATTTAAGTCTTCTTCTCTTGTCTTTGAGATGCCAGAGGATTCCTTCTTTAGACCGAGTTCTGAACTGATTTGTTCAGAAGTCTTCTGAAAGGAATCGTCAAAAGATACATTGATGCTTTCTACGATGGATCGAGACTTCAGAAGGTACACTCTGTAATCTTTTGAAGTGGCAGATACACTCTCTATCGTTTAAGACAAAGCATTTGCATCCAAATACATGAAAGAATTTGATGTTTGGTCACCTTTTGTTGATCAAATGATACGGTGTCTTGATGTGCGTCTTTACAATGGTTGATCGATTTTGGGTGTAGCATGCGGTTGATACTGCTTCTGCCTAAAAAGACATTGGTAATCCAGATGCTGTCAGCATAGTTCTTGCATCCACAAGCGTGCGGTTCTTTCGTTCAACCACGCCATTCTGTTGTGGGGTGCGTGCAGCAGAGAAGTTCTGTGATATGCCTTCTTCTGTAAGATAGGTTTCAATGATGGAGTTTTTGAACTCTGTGCCATTGTCGCTTCTTAGTTTCTGAATCCTGCACTCATACAGAACTTGGATTCTTTTCATTAAATTTATCAGAATGTTTGGAACATCTGATTTCTTTCTGAAAAATTCAACCCATGTAAATCTTGAGTATTCGTCGATCAAAACAAGTATATATTTCTTGCCACCTAGGCTCTGTGTAGTGATTGGACCGCAGAGGTCAACATGAAGCATGTACAGAGGCCTAGGGCAAGACACATCAGTCTTGCCTTTATGGGAAGCTCTTTTGAGTTTTCCCATTTCGCAAGCAGAGCACAAATGATCTTTATTAAATTTAACATTTGGCAGACCTTTGACTAGATCAACTTTAACAAGCTTATCTAGAGTATGAAAGTTTAGGTGGCAGAACCTGTTGTGCCATAACCAGGCTTCTCCGCTTTTACAGGCTACAAGGCATAGCTTGTCTTCCTTGTTCTTGGCACAGAAGTTCATGAGGTAGAGATCGCCTCTTCGTTCGGCTCGCAGAAGTTCGACTCCTGTGTCCTCACCTTGTAGAGAACGGAAGGTTCTTTTGAACATTACGTCGAAACCCGTATCGCAGAGTTGGCTAACACTGAGAAGATTGTGCTTAAGGCCATCCACATATGCAACTTTGCATACGGTTATGTTTTCCTTCTTAATGACTCCGTAGCCTTTTATATACCCCTTCTTGTTGTCACCAAAGGTCACAGATCCTCCATCGAGTTTATCTTTGTAGGAGGATAGTAGACCTCTGTCGCCAGTCATGTGCCTCGAGCATCCGGAGTCAAGATACCAGATTGGCACATACTGCTTCTGCAAGACAATCAGAGAGTTTTAGGTACCCATATCCAAATGGGTCTAGCTTTGTTAGGGGTCTTCAAGTTTGCCTTAGCATTCTTGGGTTTGGTTTTAGCTTCTTTTGAAGAACCATTTTGTTTCTTCTTACCCTTGAATTTAGTGTTCTTTTTGGGTGTAGAGAGGAAACAGTGTGGACTTGAGAAGTGTTGATTTAATCGATACATGAGATCAAAACAATGACAATAATGAATGTGCGAAGAGATTTGCTTGAACTTTTCATTGAAAACATTAAATGGGGGCATAAAGGCATTACATTCTATCCTAACATTTGACTTCCTATTACAAGAAGACCTATGTAGGCTAGATTGTTGTTTGCAAAATCCTTTGTTGAGAGCAGCCTTCTGTGAGCCCCTTCTGTGGTGAACTTCTGCTGGTTTCACTGTCACAGAAGAAAAAGTTTTGTTATTTTCAACCCACTTACCCTTCTGTTGCCATGTAAGTTTTTCTTTAATAGGTTTTAAGGGTTTTGAAATCTTTGAACTTGTTGAATTTTGGGAGGACGTTTTCCTTTGTTGTTTGATTTTCTCAAGCTCAAGGGAGGTTTTGGCTTGTATACACATGTCCAAAAAATCTGGACAGATAGGAACTCTTGTGATTTTCTCCTTGGGAGGAATAGTTCTGTTAAGAACTCCAGAGGGTAGTTTAAAATCCGTTGTGTCACAAGGTCCTATCTCTGACTTAGAGTCAGTCTCAGATTCTTCAGAGGATGAATCATCCTCATATACAGAGGTTGAGTCACTTAGTTCTCTTTTGACAGAGGCTGGATTTTCAGAGCATGTGTCATACTTGCTTTCATTATTTTCCAAGTCAACAGAAGTATCCATTAAGGTTTCATCAGAGAGATTTTGACTATTATTGAAAGTACTGGGGCATTCATAAAAGTTGTTTTCACCGATTTCCAATAATTCTTTTTCAAAAATATGAGTCATTTTTTCTTCTGTTGAAGCAGGCAAGAACTCAGGTGCCTCTGCCGATAGTTTCTTCTCAGAATCTATAGTGCAGACAAAGGCAACCTGTGATTGAGTCTCGGGTTTACCAAACTTAAATATTCCTATCTGATCTTGTGTTTTCAGATATTTCTTAGGTTTGGACGTTCTTTTGACAGAGGCTGATGATGGTAGATCTGTGTTTTCAAACCACACATTCACCATCTTCAGAGGTTTCCTTCTGTGAGGTTCACCAGAGACTTTTCGCCTTTTGCTTACAGAGAGTAAATTTGGAAAACCGGGTTTTCTTGTACTTCCAATATGAAATAGAGAGGACAGAGACTTGTTTCTTTTGTTTCCAGTGTATGGATCTATATCACAGAAGCCAATTCCCCGTCTCCCTATTTGTGTATTAATTTTCTCGTACACCTTCTGTGCATCTTGATATTTCTTTATTAACAAATCTCTTCGGAGTAAATCTTGACAGATGACTTCTCTTTCCTTTTGAAAATAATGTTTAAGAGCTAGAATGTTCATTCTGTCGGTCTCAACGTCCATAAGTTCTTTAGATTTTGTTTTTAATGCAGAGTTAAGTTCAAAAATCTTTTCTTTCAAAGGATTTAGGTATTTGTTCCAGTTTGTTTCAATTTCTTCCTTTTCTTGAAAGATTTTAGCGCTTTCTTGAGTGAGAAGTTTAGCTTCTCTCTCAAAGAAGGTAAGCTTCTTTTGAACACTTTCGCATGTCTTTTTAAGTTCTGTGTATTCAATGTTTAGTTTCAGCAAATCCGCTTCTGCTTGACTAGAGTTAGAGTCAGAAGTGTATACCTCACTATCGGAGTCGGATGAGCTGACATCTGCCATTCCACAGAACAAGGCGTTTTTGTCGCCTTCATCAGATGATTCGTATGACAGCCAGTTCTCCTGATTCACCATTAGCGACTTCTGAGCATAAAAATCCGCTTTCTTTTTGTAGTAAGCAGAGTCCCTCTGTGGGCGGTTTGGTTTGCTCTTGCAGTCAGCGGCATAATGGCCTGGCTTGCCACAATTAAAACATCCTTGGTTCTGGGAACCGTTGCCAACTCTGTCGTCCGACCTCTGTCGGTCACCACCTCTGTCATTTCTGTCATTCGACCTTTGTTCGTCGACACCTCTGTCGTTCTTGTCATTTGACCCTTCTCTTCCACGATCATCTCTTCTGTAGCGTTGATTACCAGACTTCTTCTGGTATCCTCTGCTGAATTCCCAAGTCAAAAGAGCTAACGATTTAGCTATCGAGGCCATAGTTGCCTCTTCTTCTTCCACCACCTCCTCCTCTTCACTATCAACGATCAAGATCTTCTTTTTCTTCTTTTCTTCCACGGCTTTCTCCTTTTTCGATTTCTCTTTATCTTCTGTAGCCTTACCAACCAGCGCAAGAGGTGCACTGATTTGAATTTTTGCTTGTGCAATTTGAGGCTCTTGAGCTGCCAACGTTCCATAGAGATCTGACAGAGTCCAGGAGTCTAAGTCTTGATTTGTTTGTAGAGACATAGACAACTGGAGCCATTCATCATTGAGACTCTTTAGGAACATGACATTGTTTTCCTCAGAAGTTCTGTGGATTCCGAACTTCTTGCACATGTTGATTGGAGAGTTGAACCGATCATATGTTGTCTGCAGAGGTTCTGTCGGCAGAGCTTTGAATGCGTAGTACTCGTTGATGCATTGGGCTCTGCGGTTCTTCTGAGTTTTGGCCCCACCCTCCAGTTGTTTTTCCAGTTCCTTCCATAGATCGTATGCAGATTCACACGCATCTAAGGATTGGAAAAGGTCATTGGGTATGGCCATTATCAGAAGTCTCTTAGTCTTCTGAGCAACTTCATATTTTGCCCAATCAGGATCTGACCACTTGTCCTTGGTCTTTGGTTTCGTGTGCTCAGGGATTTCAGGAGTGTCGTCTGTGGCAGGTACACGGGGTACTGTGATCATTGGTACGAAAGGAGGATTGTTGATATAGTACATGAGTTCTTTGTCAGTACCCTCGAAGAAGTGAATCATTCGTATCTTCCATTGAGGGTACTCATCTCTGAGTAGTGTGGGTGGCTTGGTTAAAGAACCAGCGGTGAAGAAGTTGTTTGTGTTTGTCGTTTTGAAAGGGTTTGAGAAATCAAGAAAAATAGGGTATGGACAGTAAACCTTCAGAGGATGAAGTGGATGTTTCTAATGATTTTTATAAGCTTTAAAACCTTTGAACAGTGCACTAAAATGGAGATTTAACCGAAGAAACAAATTCTGTAAGTTTACCAAAGTCGAAACAGGTCGAGAATGGCTTCAAAACAGCCGCTGTTTTGAAAGATATGAAAAATAGGTTAAAAGTCCAAGTTTCTACCAAAAATCATTGTAAGTGAGGATCTCTTGATATAGAAAATCAAGAACCGCTCTAATACCAATTGTTGGTTCCTGTTTTGCTTAACAATGATGATTCTATCTAATTAGTTCAAACAATATATAATGCGGAAGCGTTTTAACGAACTAACAGATATAATGAGGTAGAATAACACACAATATGAAATATAAGAAGTGTAAATAACACAGATAAATAGCTCAATGATTCATTGTATTTGATATAATAAGAACACCAAGAACACCGAAAGGTTTGATAAGAATCTGCTCTAAAGGTGTGTGTGTCATGCAAAGCCCTTAATAGAAGAACTCAACATGAGTCTTCTATTTATACTACTTCTAAAGGGGCCAAGATCTGGACAACAAGGACTGAAGGTACTAAAAACACTATTCAGGTACGGTTGATAGTACAACGTTAATTTAATGCGCCGACGTCTACTAAGGCTATGACCCATCATAGTTTGACACGTGGAGTTGTCAGGTCATGCCTTGTACGGATGATCTTGAGTATCTTCGTACAGCAGAAATCGTGAGAAGCACGATTGTCTTTGTATAGATCTTTGGTCTTTTATACCATAGAGGCTCTGTCAAGTATGACAGAGGCTCTGTGGCCTTGTCCGCATTGAATAGTCTTTAGGCGATTCTTCACTTCTATCTTCTCGGTTGCTCGGCAGAGCCTCTGTCGAAGACTTCTATGCTTCTGTCTTCTCGATGACTCGGCAGAGCTGCTGTCGAACACTTCTATACTTAGCCTATTTTTCAATACTTATATAATAATAAAGATTGGAGCTAACAGAAATCTTTAGGAAAACCAATGAGTTTATAGCATCTTTCTATTGTGTGCCCATTTAGGCCACAATGCTTGCAAACAAGAGGAGTTTTACTATTCATTTTCTTCCTATTGTCATTAGCCTTTGCAAAATAAGCAGTGTTTTGAGATTTAGTATCAGAAGATCGAGTCACACCACGATGTGACTCTTATCTAGATACAAGAGAAAAGGCAGTTTTCATACTAGGAAGAGGGTCTGTTGTTAAAATATTACTTCGAACATGAACATAAGTATCATCCAGACCCATAAGAAACTGCATTAGTTTTAAAAGCTTATTATGTTTTGAAAAATCCTGAGCAGCGTTACAAGTACAAGAAGGCTGTTTGATCAAAGAATCAAACTGCTTCCATGGGGCATTCAACTTATGGTAATAGTCAGAGACCGTAGATCCATTTTGAGACAAAGAATTAATTTTCTGGTGAAGGTTGAAAGTAACAGAACCATCTGTTTTATCATAGGATTCCTTAAGTTCAGTCCACACTTCAGATGCAACTTTGGAAAAGACTTGGCTAACAAATAAGTCCTCAGAAATGGAATGAAGTATCGAAGACAACACAACAGAGTTACATCTATCCCACTGACGAGCCAAAACATCATCATCAACAGGACGAATCACAGATCCATCAACAAATCCAAGTTTATTCTTGGTTTCAAGAGCAAGAATCATAGCACAAGACCAAACTTTGTAATTATATGTTCCACTTAATTTCATACTTAAGATAGAAACTCCAGTCATGTCACTGGGATGGAGATAAAGTGGATCACCAAAGTCCAGTTTTGCAATCATAGATTGTCTTTCTGGCCCTTTGGGAGATGATACCCCCATCATAGTGAACACAGAGCAAGGAGCAACAAGAAGAAGAACACACAAGGGAAAACACTAAGCAGCTTAAGGACAGGATTCCTTGCCACTCAGAGGTAGTAGGTCAAGCCCACTACTCAGCTCCCAAAATAAGAGATGCATACAGAAGAGAGAAGAAAAAAACTTACAGAGGGTGCAGGAACCAAGGTGCAAAAGAACATACTTACAAGGATCCAACAGAGGTGAGCACAGCGGAAAAGGCATAGAGTAATACCACGGGTTTAGGACAAACCTGAACATAGTATCTGCAGACTGATATATATCATGCAGAATAAAACGAGCCTCAGATCCAGCGAGGCACAAACGGATCCAAACAAGGAGATCACTACACAAACACAACAGGAAACATATACAACAGAGATCACTCACAGGAGTGATTGATCATCAACGTGCATGTAAACAGATAGAGTCATATCACAGATCGAGACAAGAAAAATTATTGCAGAAGTAGAAGAGGAGAGACAAGATCCTTAGTGAACACAGGATCAAGAAGACTATTCAGATCAAGTTCACTTTATTGGAGAAACAATACAATGTGCAGAGATAACAGATTTATTTACAAAATAGCTACAAATCAACATGCAGAGGCAACAAAGGCCAAAAAATGATAGATCCACACTGATTTTAAAAAAAAAATTCTTAGAACAACACACAACTCCTCAAATCACAGATCTATATTAGATCTTGTTTTCAGGAGTGAGCCAAAATATCTTGAACACAAGTAGATCTACAGAATCTGCTACATGTATTTAAATCAAGGAACACATCATAAGAAAAGGACAAGTTTGTGTGATTAATCCACAAATGAAACAAACCAGATCTACAAAAATCAAGAATGCTAATGAACAAAGCGTTTCCAGAAAGAGATACACCAGATCTATGAAGATCAAATGCATCAATCATCAGAAAACATTACACAAGAGAGAGAAATCAAAGATGTGAGGTGGATGAAGAAACAGATCCAAAAACTCTGGATCATTTTGAAAAATAACTTTTCATATTCCAAACTTTTCATATTCCTTGGAAGAACACATATCTTGAACATATAGATCTAAAAAATTTCCATATTCCTTGAAAGAACACATATCTAAACATATGGATGAAAATGAAAATGATATGCATCTAAAGAAATAAGTAGGTTTTAAAACCACTAGAACTCATCGAGTTAACCAGATAACAAACAAAAACAAGTAGAAAAAGTTACCACTCGTCTTAGTCGACGATGCACATCACACGAACAAGAACAGGAAATCGGAGCCTTCGCTCTGATACCATGTTTAAACATATAATTCCATTTTATTAAAAGAAACAACAGATTACAAACTGAATATAAGAACTAATCTAACAATATGAAGAAGACACCTTTAAGAAATTTGAAGATTATCTCTTAAAACTAAGAAACCCTAAATGTATGAACAGAGAGAATTTACAAAGATGAAAAATGAGAAAAATGAATTGTATCCGGTGAAATGAGATAAACGAGTGTTTAAATACTCCAGTTCATAAGTTCCACATTAGCCCTTCAACTTTAAGATAATTGCTCCGCTACCCTTCATGTATTTCCAAATGTGAAGCACAGCCATTCTTATCCTCAACTATCACTACTTGTCAGCTTCAATCCCTTTAATATCTACACTTAGACACAATCAAACAAATTAAGTTAGAAAGTGTCAAGATTGGTCATATATTTCAACAGACAGTACTCCTAAGTCACCAAAAATCAAACACATATGTCTATTTAAAAAATGATGGCAACCCACCAATCCACCCAATCCGCAAGGTTGGATTATACTTTGCAACATGTTGGGTTGGGAAATTTTCAAACTGTTGTAATTGGGTTAGGTTGTTTAAATGTTTCAGACGCCCAACCCACCCGTATATACCCCTCCTAGTTGTGCGTCTTCAAAAAGGCAAGTCCTCATAGGTCGACTCTTGGATTGATCGATTCTTGGATCGGGGGTAGCTTTGACATGTATCTAAAAAGTTTTTACTTATGTTTTATGTTGATAACTATGTGTAGTTATTGAAAATAGACTTACAGATTACCATACGTCCAACTGCACTTGAAATTTTGAGTGCAAAATGCATATCTTTTTAATTGCATCAAAACATTAGATGATGCAATCCTATCCAATCAATATATATTAGTAATATCCAATGGATGAAACCAATCTAATCCAAAAACATTAGTTGGCAAGTTGACAAATATTAATTAGATTAGATTGGATCAGTTGAAAAATATCATTGGATTGGATCGGTTGATAAATATTTATTGGATTGGACTGGTTGGCAAGATCCAATATCCAATGGATGATTAGATTGGTTTGGTGCCTCTAAATCTATTAGATTTCAACCGCTAAACGTCCCTAGGTATGACCACATGTCAAAGTCAAACTAAGCATCCTCATTTCTACAACTTTTAATTTTTCTCACATGCACATTCCATGTCGTGTCAACATACCAAACTATACAACATAGTTGGTTTGATGGTAAATTTCCCCTAGTGGTACTTTTGTGTCGCAGAATATTTCCGTGGTAGCTCTTCACTTTAAAACTTTGTCTTTATGCAATATTTTACATCATCATCAACCTTTCCTCCTTTTGAATCACGAAGTTATTGAAGATTTACCTTAAATCGTTACATTTACACACAACTAGAAAAGCAAAAGTGCAACAATCAAATGTATGCCAATAATAGCATACATCTCATTCTTTCATCATGTATCTAGCTTAGAATTTGGACCTTTTGGAGCCAATAATAGCATACATCCCATTCATTCCCTCCCTCTCTCCCTATCTCTTTGACCAATAATATTAATATTTTCATCAAAAAGATAAAAATATTGATCAAATTCCATCTCTTGAGATTTACATCAAAGAACCATGTAACACCTTCAAAATTTAGAAAGAGCAACTAAACAAAACTTCGATAAAATAATCAAATAAGGATAAATTCCTTATACAAACCATCCATGGAAATACCTCCATAAAGAAAAAACATAATAACTTCAACATTCCACAACCTAAGTCATACGCCGAGATTACAAAAGGTCGGGTGTTACTTAATCCAATACAAGGTTGCTATTCCCAAAGTGCGGAAGACTTCACCAAGCCACTTACTTCTCGATCACACAACTAGTTCTCCCCTCTTCACAGTGTCACTAGAACTATTCCCAACCGGAACCTGTTGCACATGCCGACAAACAAAAAGGGTTAGATTAACGCCTAGTGAGTTCAAAAGTTTTCATCATGATTAAAATAGTTCGTTAAACCAAATGAGTACAACTCAAAATCATGATTTTCCAAAAAAAGATTATATTTAAGTATGTGAGCAACCCATTTTCAACGTACACAAAACCCGTGCCGAAAGCTCCAAAATGAAACATTACTCAATAATGGATTTAGATCCAAAAACTCACTTAAGCATGAATAAATATTGAGTTTCCAAATAAGGTGGACGTGAATAAAAAATCATTTGAAATGCCCAAATAAGGAGAAGAAATCATACAACACCCATAAGAAACTGTTTTGGTTTTATATAACATAATGAGTTCAATCTCTAGAAGCCCAAAATTTCAATCCAGATTGAACTACGGGAATGAAAATTCATTCCCGTTTTCATTTCCTGTCATTTTCATTTTCATTTCCATTCCCCTAACTGAACCAAAACTTTATTATCAGTTGAGCTAACACTTAGCTTGCGATCAACCTTGTGGGCAAATCTTGACTATTTTCAACATTTTATTTCGGCAAAAAGTTAATGACCTTTTTTATTTTCAACATTTTATGATTCCGCTTTCTAAAACCCAACTAGATTTCTTTATATGATCTTTCTTCAAAGTTGTCTTTGCTTTGAATTCGGGTTTCACAATCTTTTCCAAATTTGTCGTATGAAAAACGATGTATTGTTATAATGACATTTTTACTCTTTATTTAAATCAAATTTTCTTGTCTCCAAACACATTGAATGTTTTTAAATATGCTCGAATGTTTAAAAATGGACATGATGATGAAAGCTTTTGACAACCCTAAAAATAGAAGTTGTCGTAAATAGAAGAAGTCGTTGAGGCTTTACATCAAAATTAGAGCGCATGTCGGATATTTATGACATATGTTTATAACAACCTAAACGATAGCGTAAACTCTATCCCCACCACATGGAGATGCATCTAATTTTAGGAATTTGCTGAATCTTGTGAAAGATCTTTATATTCGGTCAAAAAAAATCAAACTGTACATGATCGAAATAAATCCGCTAAGAAAGTAGAAATGTTCGATACTTTGCAGCACTTAACATTTGAACGTTTCTTTTGATATTATAACAATGTCTTCCTAAGTTGGATCCTTTTCCATTCATCCCCCCAATTGCAAGTATCGATCCTAAATTTGTCATGAAATTCACATCCGCCTCAACAAGTATCTCAACATGTCGCATAGTTTTCAATTGGTTTGTTTGGGGTGTAGTTTAGAGCTAAAACTGTAAGCCAAACCACACGTGTGGTTTAAGCATTATTCTAAAATCACACATGTACTTTTAGGGGTGTTTGGGATTGTTTATTTAAAACAACTTATGCTTATTTTTAAAAGTGTTTATCAACTTATGTCTCGTTAAAAAGAAGTTGGGGGTAAAAATGTAATTTGAACACATAAGTTATAAGCACTTTCAAATAAGTTAAAATGAATTAACTTATCAAAAACAATTTATTTGTGGTGGAGAAAAGTCATAAGCACTTCTCTTTTTTCCAATCCAAACACTCAAAATAACTTATTTGTAATGAGGAAAAACAATAAGGAAATAAGTCAAAAAAATAAGCAATCCCAAACACCCAAACTGCAAAATACAATACAATGCGGTTTATGTGGTTTATATCTAAATAACTAACTTAAAAGAAGAAAATCCTTAATTTGGGGTCAATATTTATTTGGTTTATACAGTTGATGCCTAACTTCTTAGAACATCTCTAACAGATTCTTCAAAATTTCTTCAAAATTGATAACTAAAAGTTAAAATCTCCAAAAAAATTACATTCATCTCCAACAGTTTGAAGAAACAACGATTTTTATTGGTGCTCTCGTTTAGTAATCATTTTTAAGGTTATCTCTATATTTGGAGAAAAACTCCTTCTCTCTTCACTTTCTCCATTTTGGAGAAAGTTTTGGGGAGTCTGTTGAAGCAAAATTATAGCTTAAAATCATCATATTTTTCATTTTCTCTAAAATAAGAAAACTGTTGGAGATGCTCTTACTTCATAAAGAGGGATTTTTTTTTAATATAAATAAGTAATGGAATTACAAGACTAAAAAAGGGAATTTAATTAAACTATCCTAGGTTTGACTTTGACTTACATAAATGCCCTTTATCTCTCCCATTTTGCAATTTTGCCCCACGAATATGTGATATGAGCCGCGATCGCGGACCCGACCCATGTGGTCCGCGATTGCAGTTTGGTTAATAAAAAAATAAATGAGGCATTCGCAAGGTACATGATTTGAACCCTGCATCAACAGCAGGTGTGCACAAGATCTTAACCAGTAATCTAGCAATCTTAATACATTTTTATTTCGTCCTATTTAATTTTATTTCTAGTTTTTTTAATGACGTTTATCTTACATTTAAAAATCTTTATTAATTATTTTGACACACGTTGTGGTGGGTCCAATTTATATTATAATTCCTAAACAATCATTTTATTCCAATTTGCTACGATTTTATTATAAAACTAAAATGGATGTCACCCAATTCTCAATTTCCCTTTCATTTCCAATTTTAGATACAACCCCAAATCAGTCTGACTTATTCAAACAAATATGTATTTTCATATCTATTTCCTTTTTTTTATTTTTGTTTAATTTTTGGTTTTTATAGTTTTAAAATTATATTTTTATCGTCGTAATTTATAATTTATTATTATTTTTATCTTTATAATTTATAATTCGTTATTGTTTCAGTCTATGGTATTAAAAGAGTTGATATTAAAAATGAAAATTGGAATGAATAAAAAAACCTAAGAAACTAAAAACGTAATTCACTCAACTATATTAATTAATTAATTAAGCCGAGGACATTTTAAAATTTTCCATTTTATGTCATTTTGCTTTATAAAATCTAGTTAATCTCTATATATACATATTGTGAAAGATCATGTGAGATGTTGAGGTTACCGTGAAAAACATGAGAAGTGGATTTGAACCGTCGAAATAAATATATAAATGATTTATTGAAACCACCTCTTTCAAAATAAATAATTAAAAATAAACGTATCAAGGACGGAAAAAAATTCTAATGATTTTACTCTTTCAAAATAAATAAATAAACGTATAAATGATTTTACTCTTTCAAAATAAATAAATAAATGTATAAATGATTTTACTCTTTCAAAATAAATAATTCTAATGTTTAAACCTTAAAATAATTCATAAAGATTTCTAAATGGAAGATAAACGTCAATAAAAAAATTAGAAATAAAACTAAATAGGACGAAATAAAAATGTATCAAGGTTGCTAGATTACTGGTTAAGGTCTTGTGCACACGTGTTGTAGATGCATGGTTCGAATCCTGCACCTTGTAAATGCTTCATTTATTTTTATATTAACGAAAATGCACCCATCGTGGACCAACTTTGCGGGGCATATGGGCCGGGTCCGCGATCGCGGCCCATATCGTGGATTCGTGTGGCAGATTTGCAAAATGGAAGAGAGAAAGAACATTTATGTAAGTCAAAGTCAAAGTTGTGGTAGTTTAATTAAATATAATTATATATCCCTCTTAAAAAAACCTAATAAACTACAGCTTACAAAAATTAGCAGACTTGAGTCATACTATGGTTAATATTTGTTAGTTATTGCCGTACTGAGATATTAGTACTTTAGAAATTAATTGTGCTGTGTTTTTGAGCAATTCAAAACCACATAGTCCGGTATAAAAAATACAAACTGCAAAAGTTTTAAAGAGCATAATTTGATACATGCAAGTTATGCGACATTTTAAACATCGCTACGTTTTTTCCGATGGTGATCTTAAACCGCAAGCTGATGTATTTTACCAGCTTGCGTAATTTGATACATGCTGGTAATCTCCCGCTGATGTATTTCACCTGTAGATTACCGGCTGACTTTTACTTCAGTAAAAGCGTCATGTTTTGTAGTGTTATGACTTAAAGTCTACCACAAGTTTTTGACACATCTTTAATTCGAGAAATGAATGTGAATGGGCCGAGCCCCTAATGGTCTTCTACCAACACCATAAATAACCTCAATCGTTTCACAAATGAACTCATCCACACTCGACTCATCAAAGCTTACAATCCTTCAAACTCAGTTCTCTCTATATAAAAGAATCAGACCTTTTTAACGTTATATATAACATCAATCATGTCTTGTAAGGGAGCACCGCAGTTGCCCTTGCAACGACCCACATATGGAAACCTAATCACAGTCCTAAGCATCGATGGAGGTGGAGTACGAGGAATCATTCCAAGCGTCATCCTTAACTTCTTAGAAACCGAACTTCAGGTATATATGTACAATCTTATAATTAATAATACCATGTTTTTAAACATATACAAAGTACTCAAAAGTACCCCCTTTGAGTTATCCCTACTCAAAAGGGATACTTTTGAGTACTTTTTTAAACACAAGATTTTACCTACAAATTAAACATATTTAATTTGTAGAAATTAGATGGTGAGAATGCACGGCTGGCAGATTACTTTGATGTAATTTCTGGGACGAGCACCGGTGGCCTCGTGACAGCGATGTTAACCGCCCCTAATGAAGAAAACCGTCCCCTTTTCGCAGCTAAGGACATAACCGACTTCTATCTTGAACATAGTCCTAGGATCTTCCCACATGATAGGTACCTTAATTAATTACATCAAAGTTACATGTTTTTCAAAATTGTTAAGGTGTTTGTTTGGTTGTTTTTCCATCAATATACATATATCATATAAATTAAGTTGTCTG
Source organism: Saussurea involucrata (assembly GCA_033807775.1). Lineage (NCBI taxonomy): Eukaryota > Viridiplantae > Streptophyta > Magnoliopsida > Asterales > Asteraceae > Saussurea > Saussurea involucrata. Next base: position 77,299,545 of record CM066318.1, on the reverse strand, counting down.
CATAAATTAAACTAATTCATTTCTTATGCAACTTTTAGCAATCCATTTGGTCATGCCGAAAAAGTGATCAGAGCTCTAACTGGACCAAAGTACGATGGTGTTTATTTACATCAACTTATTCAAGAAACACTGGGAAGCATGCGACTCCATGAAACCTTGACCAATGTTGTGATCCCAACGTTTGACATCAAACGTATGCAGCCCACCATCTTCTCAAGTTATCAGGTTAATTAACCGGAGCTGTGTAAATTTTGATCGAATTTAAGACGTGGGTTTCGTTTTCTTTTTTAGAAAAAAGATAGAAAAAGTGTGATGAATTTGATGTTTCAGCTGAAGAAAAACCCGAGTCTGGATGCTATGCTATCGGATATATGCATTGGAACATCGGCCGCTCCAACTTATCTTCCTTCCCATACTTTCAAAACCGAAGATTCAGAAGGGAAATTGCTCGGAGAATTCAATCTTATCGATGGAGGGGTGGCTGCCAATAATCCGGTATATGTTGATGTCATTCTATTTTATTATTAAAGACGTAGTTGTTTAATTACATGATATTGATATATACATATATATTCTAATCAATATATATATATATATGTGTGTGTGTGTGTGTGTTTTTGTAGAGTTTGGTTGCGATAAGTGAAGTGACACAAGAGATAACCACAGGTAGTATCGATTTCTTTCCAATAAAACCAACAGAATACGGGCGTTTTCTAGTTTTGTCGTTAGGGACGGGGTCGCCGAAATATGAAGAGAAGTATGACGCAAATACGTCGTCTAGTTGGGGCGTTTTTGGGTGGTTGGTAAGTAGTGGGTCGACTCCGTTGATAGATGTATTTACTCAATCTAGTGGTGATATGGTCGATTATCATATCTCTACTGTTTTCCAAGCTCTGCATTCGGGAGAGAATTACCTTCGAGTTCAGGTCCGTCCGTATAAATTAAATAAAAAGATTAGGATATATATATATATATATATATATATATATAAAGAACACGAGAACCAACAAAATCACGTATGATTTTACATTATTCGCAAAAAGTGCCATGCGGGCAACTTTGGCCGCAACTTCAGTTCCACGTGACTTTCGTGCATTAATGTAAAATCATATATGATTTTGTTGGTTCTCGTGTTCTTTTAAATATGTATTGTTCTTGTTTGATCCCCTCTCTCTCTCTATGTATATAATTCTTAACCAAACGATATTAGTTTGCATGCATTTTTTGTTTAATTTGTTGAGATGAAATGGTTGTTCAGGATGACACTTTGAGCGGAGACCTGGCTTCGATGGATCTTACAACCGAAAACAACTTGGAAGGCCTCGTGAATGTTGGTGAGCAGTTGTTGAAGAAACTGGTGTCCAAGGTCAATTTGGGGACGGGTATATACGAACCTTATCGTTGCACTACCAACGAACAAGCTCTAATAAGGTATTTACATACGTGTGGGGTTGTATTCCGGTGAGGAGTGTCAAATTTGTTAGAAGCATGAGAAGTGGTTATCAACCGTTGGATGAAAAATGGACGAACATTAAGATGAGATGCATCGGATCAATTCCCTTTTAAGCCGCAATTCATGGAAGGGTATTTGATTAAAAATGATCAACGGTTTAAAAAGACTTCTCTCACTTCTCAGCAAAGACATTTCTCACATAATCTCATATCTACATAGGAAAGGGATCAAACGCACAATAACAATATTATTTTACGAGAACGCGGTAACACCTAAAATAGGCATGCAACCACATGCATCTAATAAAATTGGTGATACAAAATAACATGATGGACAGGCCCATTCAGTATTACATGTAATGGTTGCATGTTTTATGTTTCCTCGCGTTTTCATGGAATTGTATCGTGTTTGTTTGAACCTCCACACCCTGTTAATCCTTCATCTGGACGGTATATATATACAAGTAAATTAAGTTTTAATTTTTTGTTTTATGAATGTGTGCATGTTACAAATACTTATATGCACATAAATTAACATTCAAATGAAAGGATACCAGAGTGTTCCTTAGTTTTCCGTTTTTTTGAGGTTTTCCCTTGAGGCTGAACCTGACCCTATGTGTATATATATACACACACACACGTAATACATACATAATATGATTATTTTTACATGAATGTTACTTCAGGTTCGCGAAAATACTCTCCGAAGAGAAGAATACAAGAGAACTTCGATCCCCAAGTACCAATAACGGCCCACAAATGCCAAACGAATCGATCGGTCAGCGAAAGCCTATGCTTACGAATGCGGTTTGTTACTCTCTTCCAGATTTGCAACAACGCCAACGTGTTTGATAGTATCGTTACTCCGTTACTAAAACCAAATCATATAAAACAAGTGAATCTTACAGGTGCGGAGTATGGTCGATCTGAGACTCGGTTACTCTTATATACAATTAAGTGTTAAGAAAATGTTTTTTTAGTAATAGTCCTTTAATCATATTAAATACCTTATCAATGTTGACGGATAAACTCAACTCAATCCTACGGTTAAAATTTACCTATCATCAATGATCAATCGTTGGACCATCACTTTTGCAAATTATAAAACCAAAGAGCAATATATTGAATGAATGAAAAGTAGTTTACCCCATGTGATGTGATATAGCAAGATGTAAAATTTTACTATAAAACGGGAATGAAAATTAATGCAATTCCTTGTTAAGAAAAAAAAACCGGGAATATATGTTTGAACACCATCGAATTTATATTCATTTGTAATCATATATATATATATATATATATATATAGAGAGAGAGAGAGAGAGAGAGAGGCCGTTTCATGTGAATACCTATGCTATTTTGCAAACCGTGAAACCCACCTATTTACCCTTGATGTAATCGCTAACGGTCTAGATCATTTCACTCTATTTATCGTAATATCGTAATTTATTAATATTAAAAAAATTAAAATAATGAAATATGAGGGTATTGTTGTCCTTTTGTCATCCAATTTGGAAAAAGGAAAGGGAATGAAATCCCTTTTTTTTCCATGAATTTGAAGAACATATCAATTTGATTGATTTTTATATTTTTATAGAACTGGTAACTTGGAGGGTTTGGTGAAAGCTTCAATGGTGGTATGCAAAATTGTCAAGGTTTTTCCATGATTGAGACATGTGATAATGTTTTGTATATGATTCTGGTGGTTTCCACCATTGATGAAACTGAAAGTATCTTGATTTTGGTGGTTTCCATCATCGATGAAACTGGAAGTATCTTGATTTTGGTGGTTTCCACCATTGATGAACGGAGATGCAACCGGAGATGAACTAAGTTGAAAGGAGATGAAACGGAGATGAACTAAGTTGAAAGGAGATGAAAGGATATGAAACGGAAACACGCTTGTTTGTTTCTATGAAAACGGAGATTACCGGAGATGAAACGAAAATGAACCGGAGATGAAACTGGAGATTAGACGGAAACACACGTCCATCACCTTCTTGTTGAGTTTGTTTCATTATTCCACTTCCGTAAAACACCAAACCACGAAAAAACAACCCGCCAAATGATATAAGATGCAAGATCGTGGTGGAAGAGTGGGGCGATCTGGTGGAGGTTGGTGAAGGTGGTAGGTTTTTCCGGCAGCTGCATTCCATAGGATCTCATAACGGAGGGGATAAGAAAATTGGGTGAGAGATACATGGTGATGGTGGACGTGTGGAACATGGGGTTTAGAATTCAAATTGGAGATAACCATATATGGAAGATAACCATAAATAAATCTAATCAATAAATACCTAAAATAAAACCACGAAATACAAATTGACAAATATGCCCTTAAAATTAAAAAATAATAACAAATTACTAGAAATTTTGTGATTGGTCCAATCGGGTTTGCAAAGTTTTCAAAATTAGGGTGATTTTCATAATATCTCTCCCATATATATAGAGGCTCCGTAAAATGCAAACCTTGTATTTGTTGCACCCCTTATAAACTACGGTCTACATATGTGCAAACTAGTTCTGCATATATGCATATGAATACGTGCAAGAATATTCATATAATGGACATACATTCATATGGGACAATGCATATATGCAGAACCAGTCTGCACATATGCACTATGGTTTATAAATATGCAAAATTGTTTTGTTATATTTTTTAAAACACATGTCTTTGGAGAGAAAATTCACTGTGTGAGAAAATTACTAAACTCACATTAATTAGCCACCAACCAACCAAATATATTAACGGGCCTGGGATTGGATTGAATTTAGAATTGAATTTCATTCAAATTTTAAGTTTTTTTGAAAAAAATGCTTGAATTTGTATTTTAAAATCCCACAAATATGAGATTTTAAAATTTTATGGAAAAAGTTGGTATAGATTTGTATATAATAATGTTGTAAACTATATTAAAACATTGTTTTGTAACAATTAATTAATAGAAAGATATTTTAATTATTTTTATAATTTTTGAAAATTGTTTTTATATATTATTATAGACAATTTCATTCTAAATATGCACCTCCGATTCCAAATCCTTTCATAAAATCAAAATAATTCAAAACAATTCTATTAAAGCAAACGCCAATTAATGGCTCGTTTGATTTGTGGAACTGGATTGGATTTGGAGAAATTTGGATGAATTGAACTTCAATCATATGTTTGGTTTGAAAATTTTAGTGGATTTAAAATCCTCGGATTTTATTAAAATCACATGAACATATTTAAAGTTTCAAGGGGTGGTTGGTATTTCACGGAATTTCATAGTATTAGTAGTTATTCTTAAAATTATTTATATTTGTTTTTATAAATTATTTATAAAAAATATAACTCAACTTCATTTCAAATCTTACAAACAAAATGCATCAAAAATTTGAAGTCCTTCCAAATTTAAATCCCTGCAATTTCAAGTCCCCTAAAACCATCTCATGAAACCAAATGTCTCATCTCATCTTCCAAATATATATTTAACTCGCCTATATACGTTTTACAAAACTACAACAAGATCACAAAGAAAGAAAATAACAAATTAATAACATAATAGATATATGTAAAATTTCACACCAATGTCAACGAATGTCCATATACTAAAATCAACAAAGTTGTATAAATATAATACATGGCTTGCAACAATCACTTTCGAGTTATGTAAACTAGATTATCGTCTTCAGTTTCTTCCATCACTAGAAAAAGGGCATTGCAATGACTACCTTTGCAACATCCCAAGTTCGTCAGCAAGGGATTAGCAACGATAGACCACAAAACCATTATGTCGCTAAACCCTAGGTAATTATGACGGATTAGCAACGAAATGGTTTTGTGGTCTGTTTGTCGCTAATTTGTCGCTAATTATCAAGGGACAGAACGGGTTTGTGGCTTATCTGTCGCTAATCAACGAAGGAGCGCCGGATATACCACAAACCCCATCTGTTGCTAATTAGCAACGAAATGGGTGTGTGATAACTCTCATTTTCAGTGTTATTTACGCATCATTGTGTGAGTTTTTCTTTCATTTTAGTTGTGTTTCCTCGTTATGTGTTTGTGTATCTTCCTTTTATTAATTTATTTTTATTTAGAGTTGAGGATGTTTTATGGTTATATGCATCATTTTTGGGGTAGAATGTTGGACCGTGATTGTGCCCACTATCTGCCCATTGTGGGCACTCTCGAGCTACTTTTGGACAACAACGGGTATTTCTACTATCTAGACATAAAGAACAGTGTTTTGAAGATTTTGGAAGATATGGAATTAATCCCGAGAAATCTCTTTAATGAATAGTGCCAATTATTATCGAAGAGTTGAAAGAGGCTTTTATCCTTGGGATATTTTCCATCATTTTCACCTTATGTATTGAAGATAGCTCAAGCAACAATGTAGAAGTTACAACATTTCTCTTTGCATTTTGTTGTTGTAGTTATAATTTATTTTCTTCTCTTTATTGTTGTAGTTGTAACTTATTTTCTTCTTTATATTGTATTAGTTGTAATTTATTTTCTTCTCTTTATATGCATGCTTTTAATCTAAGTAGTGGAATGAGTGAAAGATCTTTCAAGCCAATGGTAAGTACATGTTAGTATTGATACGTTTTGAGCGATATAGTTTATACCCAAAGAGTGACTTGAGTGTTTGTTTTAACTTTGCCATTTGTGACAGTGTTCTTGAGATTAATTTGGGTCTAACTGATTGTGCGTGCTCACTAGTTGATGATATGTTGCGGATCTCAAGTTCATGGATTGCTATATATGTTGACACTCTCGTCTATTTCCATTTTACCGTTACATGTCAACTTAGTCATTGCCGAGGACGGACAATGGTCCAAATATGGGGTATTTGATAAGTGATATATTTTATACATTTTGATATCAAATTACCCAATAATAAATGCTAACTGTATGCTTAAAATATACATATGAATTTAATTATTTGAAACACTTTAATTTGAGAAAGTAAAATGGAGATAAAACAGTTATTTCGTGTTTTGGTTTGATGTGTGTTTCGTGGGGTGCAACAAAGAAAAAAAGCAAAATCAAGAAATTGGAATTTGGAAGAGATGTTTTATTTGACCCATAAAACGTGGCCCAAGTTAATAAAGCCGAAAGAGAAAAAAAAGCCCGAAATTTCATGGTGTGACTTCTTCGAGTGGCCCCCAAGTCACGTACGCTATGGTATTCGACTCCAAAAAAATGCGATTTAAGGGGAATCGGATTAAAATTCAAAGGGAGAAAGAGACAACTTTGGGGAAAGCTTTTATTGGTATTTCTTCAAGCCATCAGATAATTATAGTTTGTAGGTTTAATCTTGGATTTCATACTTAATCTTTTACTTTTAGCAATGATTTTGTAAGCATTTGATTTGGATTTGTTGAGACTTGTTGAACCATTTCATATCATTCGATTTCCATTTATGCAAAACTTGATTTAGTTGTCTATCATAGTTGGGTAATCAATTTGACTAACTACCCCCATGTGGCCATGTTGTTTAACCTAATTGTGTATGGCTAGATTTAACTTTGAATCCATAACTGTTCTTAGTTTTATCTTGGTAGTAAGCATTGCTTCAATCAATAATCGTGTTGATCGATAATAATGTAGGATTGTTTAATCTAGTCTAATGGTCGGCGTCCGATCATTGGCTAGGAATGGTATTTATTTAATTTTAAAGCAACCAGTAAGTGAACTCTATTTTCGTAACTAGATTAGATTAACCGGTTAGAAACTAGTTATTGAGCTTCTCATGTTAATTAATAGACAAACGGTGTATCGATGGGTATTGACACTCGGCCATTCTGGAATAAAATGAGAAAAATCCTTTTATGAACAAGTATATGATACACGGTCCAGTCAATTATTTAAACTCATTGCTAGTTTATAGTTATATGTTTTCCGCTTTAATTTCATGTTGAGTTTAGTATCTCAATCCGAAGCCCCCTTTTACATAAAGCGTAAAAGTTTAACACATTCACATCCAATCCCTTTGGAATCGACCATACTTGCCACTATTACAATTTAGGTTGTAATTTAAGGTATTAGGACTTTATTATTTGTCGGACTCGACACCCGTCAAGACTTATTTGTCGGGCTCGACACCCATCGATCACCTTGAAGTGTTGGTATTAGATATTTGACCTAGAAATGGACGGATTCGAAATACGGCTTAAGTGATGCACAAAGATTTGAGATAGTATTTGATAATCACGTGGAGATATGAGTTTTTCATGATTTACTAAGGGTACGTTTGTTCGCATAATGATTTCCGATAGAATGGAATCTGTCAAAGGAATTGGAATCTGAATGGAATTGGAATAGAATGTTATCAAGTTTGACCAAGTGTTTGGTTGACAGGAAATGGAATGTAATCTGTTACATGAATTGGAATCTGTCTGTTTGGTTGTCAAAAGAATTGGAATGGATTGATGAAAATTAACAATAATACCCTTTCTTTAATATATACTTTTTAAATATAAATAATAATAAGATTGACATTTAATATAAAAAATATATAAATTTACTATTATTTCCATAAATTTGTTATTAGTTTTAGTACTTAGATATTTATTATATAAATATCTTTTTTTTAATTTTAATTTTGGTAATTAAATTAATATTTTTGGTAATTACTCTTTTCTTTTCATTATCCTCATCCCTCCTTTTTTTGACCTTATCGCTACTGCTCTCTTCCCCATTCTTCCCCATCACAACACCATTCTTCCCCATTGCAGCACCATAGAAGCCACAAAGATGGGTTTCGAAAGATTCAAGCTTTTGTGAGGGTTTCGAAATTCGAAAATCTGTAATCTCAGCTAGATTCAGATGAAGGAATACATGGGTGAAGAAGGTAAACGATAGTTCGATCCTTTTTTCGGGAAAAAAGCCTTCGATGATTGAACGAGAGAATGCAGGGTCTGTCTCTATGAAAGAAATGGATAGGTGAAGAAGGTAAACCAGCGTGAGTTTTTTACTTTCAATGAGGGTATTGTTATCATTTTAAAAATATTGGTTGGAATGGATTTTAATTCCATCACTTTTATGAAGGAATGATCAAATCCACATTTGAAGGAATGTTTGGAATTCAATTCCTTTCCATGGCTAACCAAACAACATGATGGAATTTGGTCAATGGAATTGACCATTCCAATTACATCAAGGTTCAAACATTGGTCGGGATTTATATCACAAGAGATTTGGATATAAATATTCATACTAATAGAACTTGACATTTTAGTCAACTTAGCTAATCGGCAAGATTAAGAATCGATAATTGTGGTGACTTTATGGTCACTTTATGGATACGGTCTATACAGGTTCACTTTCGAGAGATCGAGATCTTTATAGAGGTTTTTATGACATGAAGATTCTAATCCTTCTGTTTCTACAAATGTCTTAAGTGAAATTTACACTCATACCCATATTTAGTTGTTTGTTTAGATTTCGTTGTTAAAACCACAAAACTCGCTCAAAATATTTTCTTCTTCTCTAATTGAAATCTGTAACACTTTCAAATCTTGAAAGAGCAACTAACTTAAAATTTTCAATATTACATCACACAAAGGATAAAACATCTTCCTACAAATCAATACTTGAAATATCTCAGATTAAATTTTATTGTTAACCTCAACAGTTACTAATTCAAGGCTTATACAAAGACCGAATCAAGATCGGGTATTACTAAAACTCCATATTAGTCGTTATTTTCGAATGCGGAAACATCACTCAAGGGTTACGTCATTCTCGTGTATCGAACTAGCACTCAACTCTTCTCGGTGTCGCTAGTACCATTTTCTCAAAAACGACCTGATGCACATGCCGAAAAATAAAAGGTAGACCTAATGCCTAGTGAGTTCAAGGTTCTCATCACTATATAATCAATAAAACAGAAGGAATATTATTTAAATCACAATTTCCATTATGCAAAATGTTTAGAATAAATAGTGATGTCTTTTCCAAAAATCCCATTTTTCGTGATAAAACGCTTAAATAGAAATACTCCTAAAACATGGAACTAAACCCAATACTCACGCGAAGCATAAATAAGATAAAAATTCAAAGACCAAAACATGGAAATAACCACTTCATTCAAAACTTAATATAGGTGTTGGGGATTCAATATTAAGGTCTGTTGATCCAAACCCTCAGTGATTTGATAATGACTCTCTGAGAAACACTTAGTGAAAATTGTAAGTAGACAATATGTATTAGAGTTTCACTATCGCTGATTAGTACTATGTCTCTACAGTACCACTGATAGGAAACTCATGTTCTTTAAATTACACATTCAGCGATACTGTTCATCAGTAAGCCTTGAGCCTGTTCAGTCTTACTGATGATCGCTGATAGTTTTAGTTGTTTACTTATGATCCCTGAAGACAAGTTTCACGTCAACTATGTTCTACGCTGAAGTCGAAGATCAAGCCAAAGAACCAGCGACAAGTCTACTAATGAACTGATGCGGATATCAGCGAAGCCAAGACCTGTCCACTCAACGTGAAGTTTCAAGTAGAAGACTTCAACGAACGCTAAACTTTATCACTCGCTGATAAAGATTTATTCAGCGAACGCTGATCATGAAGTCTTCCTCTACAAGTTACTTTTGTCTTATCCCCTTGCACGCCTTCGTACGATCTGTCAGAATGGACATCCCTTTTGTCCAAAATCGTACAACCAACTCTGATTCTACACTATTCATCATGCGGCTACTAGGTTGTCTACCAAGGTCAAACCATGCAACCAACCAGCTGCTGCCACGTGTAAAGTTGTACTGTTGTGCATTAAATGCATGCAGTATATAAAGGAAACTCTACTTCAGAAATGAAGAGCTCGACCATTTCCTTCTTCTTACTATTCTGTGTGTTATAATATTATCCTTAGTATTCTTATCTTCTCTTTATCTTAATTCTAGTGCAAGAAATCTTAGTGATTCTTTTAACTTGTTTAGATTAGGTTTATTCCTTAATCTTGCTCTGCAACAAGTTGTAAATTGTTTGATACATATCAATAAACAATTTAGAAAAGTAAAAATCGTGTGTTTGTATTCAACCTCCCCTTCTACAAACTTGTATAACCCTTTCGGGGCCAACAAGTGGTATCAGAGCCAGGTTGTTTAATCCTATAAACAAGATCTTGCTTATACTAATTTCTTCTCTTCCTTGCTATTTTCTAAAATGGCTAACTCCACAAACACAAACTATATCGACAATGGTTCTCTTGCAAAACCCCCTAGATTTTCCAGAGATAACTTCAATCTGTGTAAAAATAGGATGATGCTCTTTTTGGAAGGTGTAGACCCTACTATGCCTTATTACCTCGAAAATGGTCCATATGTCCCTGTTAGGATTGACCCTGAAGTTCCAGGCACTGCTACTAGAGCTGCCATTCCTGAAAGAATCATTCCCAGGGAACCTCATACATGGACTGATGAAGACAAGAAGAAGGTGGCTATCGACACTAAAGCCATATCCATCCTTTCTATGGCTCTTCCTGACGAAGTCTACCATTCCGTCATGAACCTGAAAACCTCCAAATCCATGTGGGACACAATCTGTGTTCAATATGAAGGTACTTCTGAAGTCTAAGACTCAAGAAAAATCAACCTGGTAAGACAGTACGAAAGCTTCATTTGTGGTAAGAATGAAACTCTCTCTGAAGTACATCAGCGGTTTAACTGTTTAATTATTGACCTTAAAACCGTTGGTAAGGAATATTCTAACTTTGAGATCCTGACAAAGTTTCTAGAATGTCTACCTGAAAGCTAGGACAGTCATTCAATGTGTCTCAAGCTATCAAAGGATCTAAAATCTATGACCCTCTCTACCTTATATGGCACTATGCTCAATCATGAGCAGTCGTGTCATCTTAAGAAGAATCTTGTTAAAGATTCTAAAAGCACACCTGTTTCTTTAGTCTCAGAGTCACCTTCCACTCAGCGATCAACTATCACTATCACTGAGTTGGAAACTAACTCTGAATGCTCATCAGATGTTGATCCTTCAAATCTTGATGAATCTCTGGCACTCCTGACTAATACATTCAGGAGACTCTCCATAAAGAGTAACTTCAGAAGAAACAAACCTCTCGCACTCACTGACAAGCCAAAATCATCAACTCCTGTTGATAAGGCAACTGCCACTTGCTATAACTGTGAAAAGATAGGTCACTTTGCTAGTGAGTGCAGGTCAAAGAAAGTCTTTAAACCCTCAGCTTCCTTCTCTAAGAAATCCTCTAACCCTGATAACGCCACTTTTTGGCGTTATTTTCAGTTCTCAAACCAATGAGATTGGCTTGTGTTCAAGTAAAAAGGCGTGTATTTTACGGTTTATCTAGTGAATTATACAGGTTATCTAAGAGGCGGCAATCATCGAGAAAAGAAGCTAAAAAGAGCCCAAAACGAGTCCAAAACGAAGCCAATGAAAGCCCAAGAGCCAAGCCCAAGACCCACGACCGAACCAAGACCCGAACCGCGAACCAAACGACGACCCACGCAGCCAAAAGGATACGCGCGACCTGCCACGCGACTTGCAAGCCGCGCAGCAAATCGCGTAAGGCTCTGTTTCACGAATTTCAGATATAATTTTCAGTTTTTAGGTCATTCGGTAGGACGCAACTTTCACATGACGGCCAGAGCAGTTCCGGGGAAGATTTTCAGAGCCGAGTGACACCCGTTGGAGCCACGATAGAGGGAGGATCAGATACACGTTCATCACGCGAAGTAGAGACGAGCACGATAGAAGGGAGTAACCATTCCATTTACAGTCGCCACGATTATCATGTCTACATACTTGTTTCCATCTTTTTCTATTGTGTTTGAATCCACCACCGACATGAACTAACCGGTTCATGTTGGGGGTTGGAATGAATGTGGTTTAAGCTTGTAAACAGATTACCTGAGACCTTTATCAGTTTTCCTATTTTAATGAATGAATGCAATTTGGTGTTTAATGCTTTTGTGAGATTAGCTACCTTACAATTGTTTTATTGCTTTCAATTTATGTTTGAGAGAAGTAATTGAGAAGTAGAATTAGGAATTGCATGTATAAGTTAAGAAAGGATAGAGATATACTGAGTAAATCTTAGTCCCGTTTGAATCTTAAGCTTAATGCGTTTTGAACCCTATATGTTGAGATCGAAAGATAAAACTTATGTTTTCAAAATAGAAATCACGGTTGCTTGAAAACGAACCATGCTTTGCACATAAAATCGTTGTAGCTTGAGAAAGAACAATGATTAGACAAAGAATGGGTATTCATTGATAGGAATAGCTGGTATTTGAATTGAGTCAGACGTTTGTATGCGAGAACCATTGGATTTCCAACCCTCAACTGTTCTCTCTATCTGATTTTCCAAAGCTGTTTACTGTTTTGTCTTGTGTTTGATTTAATTCTCGCATTTAAGTAGTTTAATACCAACCGTTCAATTATCGATAGTTCAGTTAATAGAGCTTATAGTAATTGTGATACTTAGTTCCTAGTTCCCGTGGATTCGATACTCGTACTTACCGTACGTTATTACTTGATTCGACACCGTACACTTGCGGTTAGATTCTCGGGGTGTGAAAACCTCGTATCAAACCCCAGGGCTAGAGATAACAAGTACAAGAAGCTGAAATAAAAATATTCAAAGCTGAAAAGCTTTAAGAAGAAAGGAAAAGGCTTGGTCGCTGACTTCGACTGGGCTGCCTCTGACACTGAAGAATCTTCTGACTCTGAAGATGATGATGAGGCCAATATCTGCCTCATGGAAAAAATAGAAGACGAGGAAGAACAAACTGAAATTCCCTCTACTTCTGCTTCTACCTCTAAGGTATCTACTTCTTTCTTTACTAATATTTCAGATATTAATGAAGCTGGTAGTCTTCGGAAAATCGATCTTCTGACTGAAAATTTATATGATGCCATGAATGGCAAGACCATAGCTGAAAAACAAAATCTTGATCTAGCTGAACAGCTTAGAAACTGTCACCTTCAGTTAGAAAAGCTTTCTAAAATTGACGAAGATTTAAAAGATCAAGTTCATATAAATCAAATAGTCAAAATCGAGCGTGAATAAGCTATCGCTGCATTAAAAGCTAGAAAAGCTACTGTTGAAGGATAGTGTAAATCCTCAACAACGATCGCTGAGATTGTAAGGTCTCAGATACCCTTGAGTGATAAGAGTGGACTTGGTTTTAAAGCTGATACTCTAGAACCAATCACTGATCGTTCCATGCTCAATTTTGGAATGTTCATATCCTCAGTCCCTGACACCTCCTCATCTCAGTGTTCTTCTTCTAAAAACCCCATCCCTGAGGAAAAACCTACCTTAATCTCTAAAGGTAAAGGTAAAGAAAAAAATTTCAACCAAAAACCTCAGAAGGGTACCTTTGTACCTAAGCTGAATGCTTCTAAAGCTTCAGTGACTTATCCCTCTACTTCTAAGAACAAGATCCCTGGATTTATTCAGCGATCTACTCCTAGAATCAGAGTGGATATAATTGGTAAGTAATCTAAAGAACTGATTGTTCCTCCCATTTCCAATGCCAAAGGTATACTTGGTGCTGGCCCTGCTCATTTAAAAATCTCGGCTAAGCATGCAAATGGTCCTAAAGCTACTTTTAGCTATAGGAAATGTTATCACTGTAGACTTACCGATCACATTGCTAGTAAGTGCCCCACAACCACCAAAGCTGAAAAGTTAGCTAAGGTGAAGATCAATGCCCCCAAGGCAAAGAAGACCAATCCTGGTGCAAATCAGGTTAAGGTGAAACCTACCACTGAGGTTAAGAAATTAACCACAGTGAAGATTAGTTCTGAAGCTGAATCTTCAAATGCTACGAAGATTGCTGAATCTTTCATTTCCTCTACCACCACTGACAAGTGTGAGCCCATGGTGAAATGGGTGCCCAAGTCAAACTAATCTTCCTTTGTTTGCAGGTTAAGATGGGTATCTGGTATCTCGATAGCGGATGCTCTAGACATATGACCGGAAAGAAAAACCTACTCACTGAATACAAGGAAGAGAAGGGTCCCTCAATGACCTTCGGTGGAAACGGAAAAGGCTATACCCGAGGGTTTGGTGTACTCTCTAATGGTACAACAACCTTCAGAAGAGTCGCATATGTTGAAGGACTGAAGCACAATATTCTTAGCATCAGTCAGCTATGTGACAAGGATAACAAAGTGATTTTTACTAAGGAATCCTGCTTTGTCACTGACAAAAAGGAGAAGATAGCTCTCAGCGGATACCGTATGGAAAATGTTTACGTTATAAACATGGACTCTACAACCACTGAGAACTCCTGTTTCTTCTCAAAAGCCTCATCTGATGTCAACTGGCTATGGCATAAGAGGCTCTCTCATCTAAACTTCAAGACATTGAATACTCTTTCTTCAAAAGAGTTAGTTACTGGTCTACCTCAACACTCATACGCTAAGGAATCTCTATGTTCAGCGTGTGAGAAAGGGAAACAAACAAAAGCTAGTTTCAAATCTAAGCAAGTTTCATCAGTGTCATCTCCTCTACAACTTCTCCATATGGATTTGTTTGGCCCTGTTAACAAACAATCAATCGATGGAAAGAAATATACATTGGTCATAGTTGATGAATTCTCTCTGTTAGCTTTATTAGCCCCTAATTTATATAAATGTTTTATAAAGAATAGTGTCAAGGACTTATTTGTATTTGTTGAGTGTCAAGGGCTAAAATTGTAAATAACCAATTGTTGTATTGGTTATAAAGTCATGTTTTAGAGTAATTTTAGGTTAAGCCTCTATTTTCAATATTCATACATACGCAGAAAGCAAGAGAGCTTCAAAGAGAGAATGTTCATCAATCTTATCAAGTAAACTCTTCTCTTTATCAATCAATACAAAGATTATTGCTATTATTATTGTTACTTGTTATATCTGGGTTCCAACAATTGGTATCAGAGCCAAACAGATTCGAATTTGTGCTTCAATCCATTGTTTTTTTTTCAATTTTCGGAGTTTTATTTTGCTGCACTCTGTTTTGCTTCGGAAAACCACTTTCTGTTGGTTTTTGGACAAAACACCAAGCATTAAAGTTTCTTAGAATAGTGTCACGAACTTGTGTACCAAATTTCAGCTCAATCCGATCATTTTTGAAAAATTTGACTCAAGAACATTTGAATCTTCATCCTTAACTTTTATTTGATGCACACGTTTTTGCTTCGAAAAACCATTTTCTGTCGGTTTTTGGACAAAACTCGAAGAATTAAAGTTGCCCAGAATATTCTCGTGCACCTACCTACCAAATTTCAGCTTAATCCGATAAGATTTGAAAATTTGACTCAAGTGTACAAATTCTACTTCTCACAAAGTATCTGTTAACGATCATTTTTTTCAAGTAATAATATGTCAAGACTAAAAATTAGTGCTGATGCTGATTTTCATTATTATTCTAAACTCAGTACTAATTTTCGCAAAATTATTCCTAATCTTGAGAAAGAGTTGGAAGAAAGGAACAAGAGCATTCTTATTGATTCTGATAAAATTACCAAGCTAGAAGAGGCAGGTAAACTCTTAACCAATGAGAATATTGAACTGAAAAGGAAACTATTTGAGTCTGAAAAGTTTTGTGAAGAGAAGAAAGAGAAGTTTGACGAAGATAAGACTGTTTTTGAAAAAGAGAAGAAACGACTTGAACTTAAAGTTTTTCTAAACTGATTTCTGATTTTGAAAAACTTGTGATTTGTGAAAGAGAGAAGATTGAAAAGGAGAAAACTACTTTTGAAACAAAATCTATGGAATTTTCTTGTGAAATTTCAAAATTACAGAAAACTCTTGAAAAGGAGAGGAAAGAGCATGATTTTGAAAGAAAAGAGTCTGAAAAGTTGAAGGTTGAAGGATTTCAAACAAAGTGTTTGAAAGATGATTTTGAGAAAGAAAGAAAGGTTTTTAAAGCTGAAATGTCCAAATTGACAAAAAGACTTTCTCTTTTGTCAACTAAGATCATGTTGGAGAAGAGGTATAAATCTGATCTTCAAAAGATGATTGATATGAATTTAAAAGAAAAGGAAGTTTTAGCTAAAAGGATTAAGGATTTTGAGTTAGCAAACTCTTGTGCTGATCAATCAGTTAATCAAGTTTTTAGAAGAGTAGAAATGGTTTGGATAGTCAAAGGCTCTTCACTAGTTCAAAATGTTCGAAAGCCATATGTTTCTGTTGAACATAACAAGATCAGCAAAGCACTTCATGAAAATCCTAACAAAATAGGACCCATTTGGAAATGGGTACCAAAAATTGTTTGATCTGTCTTGCAGGTACATGGACTCCTTAATACATCTGTTAAGGACTCAGGCTTCAAAGTTCAATATGGACTCTTAAACACTCAGTTTAAGACTCATCCGTCAAAGGCAATTGATTTCGGTGCACAACAATCAAGTAAAATGACCGCATGCTGGCAGATTTGCGATGCTGTAGTAAATTGATCATATCTTACTGATTAAGACTCCGATTGATGCGATTCAAAAGGCCCTGGATTCCTAAGACATAGATGAACAATTTTCGTGTTTTGAGAATTCAGAGATTCGAAATTTATAAGGGTCATATGCATCGTTAAAGTAGACAACAGTGTGCTGATGGAAAGCTGATGGACAGATCTGCGCGACTGTGGTAAATCAACCATATCTTTGTCGTACGAGCTCGAAAAGAGCACGCGACCAAGCTTCTGCCGCACGCGACCAAGCCTCTGCCGCACGCGACCAAGCCTCTGCCGCACGCGACCAAACCTCTGTCGGCCACGACCAAACCTCTGCCGAGCAGAGACAACCTCTGCCGAGCAGCGACCAACCTCTGCCGAGCAGCGACCAACCTCTGCCGAGCCGTGACGAAACCTCTGCCGAGCCTTTGTCAAGCGTTTGTCAAGCTGCGATCATTCTTTGTCGACCACTCAGACCAACTTCTAGCGACAACATAAGCTTTGGCTAAGATTTTTGCGACCACCCTCTGTGGTACTGTTCACCACAGAGCCTCTGTGAAACCCGACAGAGCCTCTGTGGACTGAACCTCTGCGACCGAACCTCAGAGCCCGTAGCCCAACGTCTTAGTACTTGCTGTCAGCTTTGCGCACCTGTCGTATTTTCAACAGAACTCCCTCCTCGAAGCTCCAAATTTGATAAGTCCAGTTGCGTTGAACTCGTAAGACAAAGATGAAACTTTTTCATGTTTTGAGTTTGGTCTGAATCGGTGTTCTTCTTGGTCAGAATCTCTGCTAAAGTCAGTATACATCTGCTGGATAGAAAGTTGTGTTTCACAAAAATCATCATCAGAGCTCTGTCGGCACTACGAGCAACCTCTGCCGCACAACCTCTGCCGACCAACCTCTGTGGTACTGTTCACCACAGAACCTCTGTGAAATCCGACAGAGCCTCTGTGGACTGAACCTCTGCGACTCAACCTCAGAGCCCGATTTATGTTTACTTGCTATCAGCTTTGCGCTGCTTCAGAAACATGCGCATAACTTTTGACTCGGTGCTCCAAATTAGTCGATTCCAGTTGCATTGGAAAGATAATTCACAGACGCACGACTTTGATGGTCTGAGTTTTCTCAAATTATGTGTGCTGATATGCCAAAATCAGCTTCAAAGTCTGCTGTAAGGTGCTGGACCGAAAGCATTGCAAATTAATTCATGCTCCTTCCGCTTTCAAGAACGGTGTTCTCATTTCTTCTACGTAATTCAGTGTAGGACCAGTACCTCAGATACGCTCAAATCAGAGTTTTGGCTGGTAAATTTCTAAACTCTGATCCCCCGCACCTTGTATTTTTTTTAAGTGGAATTATTTGTGTTGTTGGATATTCCTAACGCTGGTGTTCAGACTCGACGAAATGCAGGTAACATTTGTCTATTTGTTAACTTTATTTCTCTGATTGAACCAAAGAAAACAGATGATGCCCTCAGAGATCCAAACTGGGTCAGGGCTATGCAAGAAGAACTGACAGAATTCGAAAGAAACAGAGTTTGGAAGCTCATTCCCAGACCATCTGACAAATCAGTGATAGGCACTAAATAGGTCTATCGAAACAAGTTGGATGAACATGGAACTGTAACCCGCAACAAGGCTCGTCTTGTTGCTCAGGGGTACAGACAAGAGGAAGGTATAGATTACGACGAAACATTCGCCCCAGTGGCAAGACTAGAAGCCATTCGTCTATTCATAGCTTACGCTGTACACAAAGACTTCAAGGTTTATCAGATGGATCTTAAATCAGCGTTCCTCAATGGAAAGCTGAATGAAGAAGTTTACGTGGAACAACCTCCAGGATTCTCAGATCCTAAGCATCCAGATTATGTTTATAAACTGGATAAGGCACTTTATGGCTTAAAGCAAGCTCCTCGTGCATGGTATGACACTCTCTCTACTTATCTCCATATTGAAAAGTTTGAGCGAGGTAAAATCGATAAAACCCTATTTTTTAGGAAAGTAAAAGGTCATATTATTCTTGTTCAAATATATGTCGATGATATTATATTTGGTTCCACTAACCATGACCTATGTACCTGTTTCGCTGAAAGAATGAATGTTGAATATAAAATGAGTATGATGGGTGAGCTAACTTATTTCCTTGGTCTTCAAATTAAACAGAGTGAAAAAGAACTTTCATTCACCAAGGAAAATATGTTAAAGATATGCTGAAAAAGTTTGATTTAACTCAGAGCTCAGCTATGAAAACCTCTATGGCACCGCCGCTGACACTAAACAAGGATCCTTTTGGAAAACCTATTAATGTCACAGTGTACCGTGGGATGATCGACTCTCTTCTGTATCTTACAGCTAGTCGACCTGATATTATGTACGCAACCTGTTTGTGTGCAAGATATCAAGCTAAACCTAAGGAATCTCATTTGATCGCTGTAAAGCGTATTTTTTGATACCTTAAGGGCACTCCTAACCTAGGTCTTTGGTATCCCAAAGATTCAGGGTTTGATCTGTTGGTTCCTGTTTTGCTTAACAATGATGATTCTATCTAATAGTTCAAACAAGATATAATGCGGAAGCGTTTTTAACGAACTAAAAGATATAATAAGGTAGAAGAACACATTATATCAAATATGTGAGACGTAAATAACACAGATAAATAGCTCAATAACCCACTGTATATTGATATAAATAGAACACCAAGAACACCGATGATATAACAAGAATTCTGTTCTAATGGTGTGTGTGTTGTGCAAAGCTTAATAGAAGAACTCAACATGAGTCTTCTATTTATACTACTTCTTAAGGGGACAAGCTCTAGACAAAAAGGAGTGAAGGTATAAAGACACTATTCAGGTACTGTTGCAGGTACGACGTTAATTAAATGCATCGGCTTCTACTAAGGCTAAGACCCATCAGAGTTTGACACGTGGAGTTGTCAGGTCACGCCTTGTACGAATGATCTTCAGGATCTTTGTACAGCAGAAATCGTGAGAAGCACGATTGTCCTTGTATAGAGCTCTAGTCTTTTATTCCACAGAGGCTCTGTCAAGTGTGACAGAGGCTCTGTGGCCTTGTCCGTATTGAAGAGTCTTCTGGCGATTCTTTACTTCGGTCTTCTCGGTTACTCGGCAGAGCCTCTGTCGAAGACTTTTATGCTTCGGTCTTCTCGATGACCCGACAGAGCCTCTGTCGAAGACTTCTATACTTAGCCTATTTTTCAATACTTCTATAAACAGAATGATTGGAGCTAACAATCTCCCCCTAAGTATTGAAAAAAAAATTGAAAAGTGCAAGGTTTTCTAGGCTAAGTACATGACAAGAGGTGAAATAAAATACCTCAAAAGATTTTACTTTTCTTTCATACAGAATTATGCCAGAGGCACTTACATTTGATTACATTATGAAAGGAAAGATTTGCAGAGGTTGGTAGAGGATATCAGACGTTGGCGTCTTTGAAGTCGTTGAAACTTCTGTTGTCGAATCCTAATTCTCTAAGCTCTTGCTAGAAACTAATGCAGAGAGTTCTGAAGTTGATTACTTGGTCGATGACCTCTATCAGTCTATCTGTGAGAGCTTGATTCATGAGCTCCGTTCCTCTATGCTCCACGAGGCTTGCTCTGAATTCTGTCAAAGTACTTGTTGCATACTTCTGACAGTCTCTACGTACAGTCTTGACTTCCCAGCAGGATCTTAATAAACTAACCCGACTCTTGGAGATGTAATGATCGAGTTTGGTATTTCAGAGGATGTGCAATTATTTTCTGGTGGTCGGAGATTTAGGTTTCTTACTCCGAGATCTCGTCCTAATTGGAAGTCGACCAGGCTATATAGCAGAAGTTTCTCTCGCATGGCTTTCCTGATCACCCTGTATGCCCTTCGAATTGCATCTGTAGTGAAGTTCTCTTTCGTCCATTTGAGAAGGTCGGGTAGGTCGTATGGACTTAGATTTCTCAGATCAGCATCTGAGAATTGGGTCACTGTTCTGTCCTCCCTTTTGACCTTATATATGTTGTAGGAAACCTTAGGTGTAGTTCTGGTTTGAAAAAACTTACAGTATATGACCTTGTCGATTTTGGACTCTGAGGAGACTTGATGTTTTGGCTTGGGTGTTGTTCTTGTGAAGATGTTCTCGAGGTCAGCATGGAAGTCTGGATCTTGAATGGATGGTGGCAGAAGATCTCTGGCACTTCTGTTGTACAGATATCTGTACACTACCTCTTCCATCTGTGGTGGAGGTGCACCGGGTGGAGGCATGGGCCTGCGCAGAGCATCCATTTGTTTCCTAATTTAGGCCACTCGATCCTCTGTGAGTTTTGCCTTTGGATCCAGAACAAGTATATTTGACAGAGGAGTAGCATCGAAAGCCCAGTCTTCTTCTTCTGGCTTTGGTGTCACATATGCATCAAAAGAGCTCTTCATCAATTTTTCTGCTGGTTGATGCTTTGGCTTCTTCTTCTTGGGTTCCTCTGTCATTATCCCCTTGCCTTTATCTTTTGCCTTCGGCTGTAGATCTTCTTGTAGAGATGGGGTTGCCTCTGTGGGTTTTGTCTTTTGGGGTTCTGAGGGCTTTGACGGAGGTACTTCTGTAGGTTTTGTGGGGGTTGCCTCTGTTTGTTTTGTCACATGTGCTTCTGAGGGCTTGGTTGGTGATGTGCGTTTTGTAGGTGAGACTTATGTGGTTTTGCTCAGATGTTTTCTTTTGTGAGCAATGGTTTTGGTTCTGGTTTTGGGTGTGGGAGATGAGGGTTTTGTCTTTTCGGCTTCTGGTGTTGGGGAAGGGAGTGTTCTGGTGATTTTGGTTTTGGTGATTGGGATGGTTGATCTTCTTCGGAGGATGTTAGGATTTGGAATTCTTCACGGATTGGGATATCTTTTCCGAATACAGAGGTTGTTTCCACAGAGGTGGGTGTTGCCTCTGTGGTCTTCTGTTGTTGATCTGTAGTTGTTTCGAGTATTTGGGTTTGAATTGGGGTTTCTTTAGAGGGTGTTTCCACAGAGGTGGTTGTTGCCTCTGTGGTCTGTTGTTGGTTTCCTCCTTGGGTTTGAGTTGGGAGAACTTGGTTTAGGGGTTCTGCTGTTATTGGTGGTTCTTGTAGACCTCTGTTTGCAGCTTTTCCCTTTGTTTCTCCCCCTCAGGATGATCTGATGGACTATTAGAGTCATCATCAGAGTCATCCTGAACCTTATCTTTAGTACCCTCTGCCCTGCATGAAGTTTCTGGCTTTTTGGGTGGTACTGCACCTGCATCTATCATCTTTGCGCACAAGTCATCACAGAGGCCAAAGAGAGTTGCGAGCTCTGCCTCTGTGTTGAAGCGCATTTTGTCGACGCTCTTCTGAAAGTCTTTAACGTAGGTGTGATTGGCGAATGTAAAGGCTTTGATGAAGTCTGTCATCTGATCGAGAATCCCTTGTCCTAGCTCTGTAAGCTGTGCTCTTGTCATATAGTCGGAAGGCTTTATGGCTTGAGTTGCTTGGGTTGAATGTTCTTGGACCTGTTCTAAGGCCTTCTTTAGGTCTTCTGATGTAGGCCCTTATATGTTTTGGATTGCTCTTTCTTCAGCTTTTCAAGCAGATCTTTGACAGAACTTTGGATAGCAGAGGTGGTGGCTTTTTCGAACTCAGCAGCAGCAGAGGTGGCAGAGGTTGTAGCAGTTGACTTCATCTAGGCTAAGGCAGTTTGCACCTCTGTGGACAGGTTGTCCATTTTGGTGTTCAGATCGGTAATGGCCCGGGAAGTTGTATCTGCAAAAGAATCAAAAGAGCTTTTCAACTCTTTCAATGTATTGTCCACAGAGGTGACAAGGGTTTGGAACTCATCCCTTGATACATGTGGACTTGGTGTAACCTTTGGGGGAACACATTCGTCCCCAGAGTGAGTCCCTGTTCCTTGGACACCTTCTTTCGTCCCTGTATTGATGTTGAGGACGGAAGGATTTCCCTCTAATCCTTGAGTAGAAGCTTTTTGAGCTTCAGACTCTATAGAGGTTCTATCAAGGACCTTGTTCTGATCCACTCCAGAGGCGGGGACAGAAGTATCCTTGAGTTGACTTGGGGACTTGTCTAGAGTCCCTTCGTAGTTGTGCACCCTAAGCTCCTCTGAAGAGCCTTTTGGACTTAGTCGTGTGTGCATGTCAGAGGAAACAAATTCCTCTGTGGGGATGTCTGTTGTGATCTGGGGCAATTGATCACTTACTAAGAGTAAGTCCTTTTGAGAGGACTCCCCTGGAATGGTTTCTCCGGCTATAAGTGGCACAGAGGTTGAAGGAATTTCCTCTGCCCGGTCAGTTTGGGGTGGGTTCGAGTTGTGATGCTCTTGTTCAATATTACCTTCTGCCACTAGACTGGCGGTAATAGAAGTGCGGGTTGCACTGGGAGTTGGTTGGGGTTGTGTGCCTCTACTATTCCAGGCATCTGTTCTGGATGCTTGCTCTGTTGGGCATCCTATTACTACGTCACCATCTATTGTTTCAACCTCTCTTTCTATCCTACGGCCCGCTGCTTCTACCCTAACTTCTATTGCGGTTTCTGCCCTAGTGACTAAGGAGTCGTACATTGGATGATAGCCAATTAATTGCCGAACATGGGGATGCAGAGGTCCTTCGTTTTCCTGGTTATCTTCTTCTTCTTCATCAGAATCTACTTCTGAGACTAAGACTGGTGGGGTTTTTGTGGTAACTTTAGCCAGATCCTTTAGGCTTGCTCTGAGCACATCAAATCCGGGTTGGGTGAAGGGGTTGTGTAGTACTTCTGGAGTCGCAGACAGAATATTCTGTGGGGTTTGGTCATCTTCATCTAAGTCATAAGAGATTCTGAAGTCTGGTGATTCTGTTGAATGATGAGATAGGGCTTCTGCGGTCCATCCAGAGGGATCTAAAGAGTGTGCAATCCCGGGTTGTTGGAGGAAGACAGAAAAATCACCCTGATATTCTGCATAATTGATGGGTAAAGGTGATTGCAGAGGTTGCTGATGGGTTGCTTCGACCATTTCTGCTTCCTCTGCGATGGTTTGCAGAGGAGTGTGAGGTTTCTTGGATTTCTTTTTGCTCCTCCTTTTCTTTGGTTTTGGGGCACCCTCCTCAGAAGACTTATGTTTTCTCTTATTTTTGTCTTTTGGAGGAGGGGGAGGTGCAGAGGATCCAACTTCTGTTGCATGAGGAGGGGACAGTTGAGTTTCAGCAGCACTGGTAGAGGAGCCTTCTGTAGCTTTCCTTTTTCTGTGGGCTTTCTTTTTCTTAGGGGTGGTAGCAGAGGTTTTGCTCTTTGGAGTAGGGGTGAGAATTGTATTTCTCAGAGCATGAAAGTTCTCTTGGACTTGTTCGTGCTTAGCCAAGGCCACTACCCATTCTTCGTCTGACATCCTATCTACAACCCTAGTTCCTAAAGGGACTCCTAGACGCGGGGGTGTCACAGGACTCGGTTCTGGAGTCCTATGATCGCGTATATATTCTAACTTAAGGGTCTCATCTGTTGCATATCCCAGAAGTGCGGTTGGCAGAGGCCTGCAGAAAGGGTATTTGTCTTCGTGCTCTGTTGGGGAGTTCTTTATCATAGCATACATTCTGGCCGTTGGTCCCTCCATTGGCCATTTTTGTAGACGGAGCAGAGGCTCGAGAAGGACACCCAGAATACGTTGATATTGTAGAGGAGGTAGAGCATCGGTCTTGCGACCTTTGGCCTTCTGGGAGGAGATTCTGCGGTCAATGGTGTTAACCATTTCCTGCATCATAAGGGTGGCGTAGTCCAGAGGTAGATCGTAGTATACCCCGTACATAATGGCCATGACTTGGTGAGAAGTTTGGTCTGGACTACCCACTTTCCCAGTTAGACACCTGTTGAGAATGGAGAAGAGAGTATTCCATAGAGGGGGAAGTCGATTTCTTCTGAAATCATTCCTTTTCCTTAGGGTTGTGTTGTACCCCAACATTTCAACAAAACGGCAGAGCTCGGTGTCTGTGGGTTCCTCTGCGTATTTCTTTATGCCTAGCAGACCTCTGGTGGGTAGGCTGAACTCCAGTGAGAACATGGTTCTGTTGAATTTTAGTTCAAGGTTCTCGGATTTGTCTGGTTTGGAGATGTAGCCCTTGATTTGTCTATCTTCAGGGTCATATCTGCTGCTTTGCCAGAATTGATTGAGGTATCTGACAGGGATTTTGTTGACAGTTTTGGTTAGTAGGGGGTTGGGGTAATGGTTTTCCAGAATGTGGAGTAGGATGGCATGTTCTTCCCCAAAAGCGGTTTTTGAGGGAACCAGGTAGTAGTTATTGGGTTTTAAGGGAAGAACACTTTCAAAGTGTTCATGTGCGATGAAGTTTTGAAGGTGGGTTGTCGGAGCAAAATCTGTTGTGTCGCCGAAGTTATCCTGTTCTATGTTTCCGGCTATTTTTGGGTTCTGAGAATGCTCAGAATGGGTTGGGGAGTTCACCGGAGTATTGGAGGTGGATGCCATTGCGATAAACTCGAAGAAAGAGAGTAGAAAATGGAAGTTGCAGGTTATTGCAAGGTTCGTCGGAGAAGATGAAGAGAGTAAGTTCGTAAAAGGTTTAAGAGAGAATGGGAACGGGGTTATATAGTGAGAGTAGAAACGGATAGAATTCCACGGTAAAAGTGAATTCAATAAACATTTGGGGTCCGCACTTGAGTTTTACAGCGGGGCACAAGTTTCAGAAAAAAGTGTGGTACGCACGTCCAATGAAAATTTGCCACGTCACATGTGTCGGGCGCGGCCCATTAATGCTTGGCGCGTGGGTATTTCTTCTGTGTGGGGTTTGTCACTCGCGGTAAATAGCTCCCTTTTACAGAGTTTCCATAGAGAGTAAAGTGTTAGAATCAACAGAGGCTCTGTAGTGGAGTGAGTTCTGTGATTCTGAAACCTACCTTTAATGTCTCCTCTGTGCTTGCACTTTTACCAAAAATGTTTGAAAATTCATTGGAGAGGATCGATAGTCTTTAGCACAAAATTTTCATCCACATAGGTTTTGGGCCTCTGTCAAAGCCAGCAGAGGCTCTATGAGTGAAAATTTCTAATAACTAAAGATTCATAAAACTTTTTGATCATCCAAAGTTTTAATTGTTTTAAACATTGTTTTTAGGACATATTTGGAAATTAGTGTCCGAGAAAACTGTTTGGGAAAAGGTTTTGTGCGAGTAGCCTTTAAATACCTAGATTAGTCAACATAAGTTCTGTGATGGAGTGAACTTTATGACTAGAAACCTTCTTTAAGACATTGAAGTTGATCGATAGAGTTTCTGTATGAAATGTGCAGTTATGGAGGATCCGGCTTACAGAAGCTCTGTTGAGCTCAGCAGAGGCTCTATGACCTTAAATTTCTCATAACGGAAGGCTTGAAAATCTTTTTGATCATTACTTGTTTGGAATGTCTTAAATAGTGTTTCTAGGACGTATTTGGAAATTGATGTCCTAGAAAATTGTTTTCAAAAAGGATTTGTACGAGATACTTATCTTTTGGCTCTCCCTTGTTCGACAAAAACCTTCACTTCTGTGAATTTGATTGATGACATCTCTTCTTTGGCTCCCCCTTGAATGATCAACCTATGTAGATCAGTTCAAGGTCTCCTTCTGCTCCCCCTTGACCTATGCTTGGATCAAATGAGATAAGTAGTGCACAGGACATAGGTCAAACACCTCAGAGGTTCTGTTGGTTACAGAACTTTTGATGATTGAGAATTTACATACAGAAGAGTTTTAAATATACACATATTTACAAGAGGATCAAATCTAACTTACAGAGGATTCAACTCATGTTTATCATTCCCAACTTACCCACCAAGAAAAGGAATCTTTTCTCATCAAGTGCCTTGGTGAATAAGTCTGCAAGCTGGTATTCAGTGGACACAAAGTGCATTTCGATTGTGCCATGTTCAACATGATGCTTCAGAAAGTGGCAACAGATATCGATATGCTTTGTTTTATAGTGCTGAACTGGATTGGCAGAGATGGCTATGGCACTTTTTGAATCACAGAAGATGGGTATCTTGTATATGTTGTGGCCATAGTCCTTTAGCTGAGTTTTCATCCACAGAACTTGGGAGCAACAGCTAGCAGCAGCAACATATTCTGCTTCTGATGTAGATGTGGACACACAGTTCTGCTTCTTCGAAGTCCAGCTGACTAGTTTGCCTCCGAGGAATTGACAACTCCCAGAGGTGCTTTTTCGATCAAGCTTGCATCCTCCATAATCTGAATCTGTGTTTGCCTTAAGACCAAAGACATAGTTCTTTGGATACCAGAGCCCAAGATTTTTGGTTCCTTTAAGGTATCTAAAGATTCTCTTTACAGCAATATAGTGGGATTCCTTTGGGTTAGCTTGATATCTTGCACAGAGGCATGTGGCATACATTATATCAGGCCTACTTGCGGTTAAGTATAACAGAGACCCAATCATACCTCTGTAGAGCTTGCACTCTACAGATTTTCCATTTGGATCTGAGAAATTTGTAAAGAAACAAAAATTAGCAGTGACTGATCTTGTCTTGACCTTTTCAGAAGGGTCGCCGATTATGAGGCTTGGAGGATGGCTTTTCGTCCACTGTGTTGTTCTTGGAAGATGGTCATTTGAGTCATCTAGTTGAACTTCTGTAGGTGCACCCTGTGATTCTGGTACACCTTCTGTAGTAGATGGCACTTCAGAGCCCGAAGTTGGTTCTTCAGCTTGTGGGATTATTGGAATGATAGTTGGAATCTCTTCTGAGGAAGTTGAGACTGAATCCTCATTTTCCTCTGGTATTGGTTCCTCTGTACTCGCTGGAGTTGGTATTTCAGGAGCCTCTGTTGTTGAGTCTTTGGTCGTATCATCTTCTGTTCGCTCCCCCTCAGCGCGTGCACCTGTATGATTCATAGAAGAGGATGAAGTATTTAATGGACCAGTTAGAGATATACCTGACTCAGTCTAGTTGTTA
Organism: Saussurea involucrata; assembly: GCA_033807775.1. Lineage (NCBI taxonomy): Eukaryota > Viridiplantae > Streptophyta > Magnoliopsida > Asterales > Asteraceae > Saussurea > Saussurea involucrata. The sequence goes on along the minus strand of CM066318.1, from coordinate 77,271,758 downwards.
GAAGATGTTTCTTTAAAGGCTCTGACGGCTCCAGCAGAGGGATCAATATCATCATGGAACATCTCTTCAAATAGAAGATTTAAGTCTTCTGCTCTTGTCTTTGGGATGCCAGAGGATTCCTTCTTTAGACCGAGTTCTGAACTGATTTGTTCAGAAGTCTTTTGAAAGGAATCGTCAAAAGACAGATTGATGCTTTCTACAATGGTTCGTGACCGCATAAGATAAACTCTGTAGGCCTTAGAGGTGGCAGAGTATCCAATGAACTTGCCTTCATCTGCTTTCACCTCCAACTTTCCTCTTGCTTCTCTATCATTTAAGACAAAGCATTTGCATCCAAATACATGAAAGAACTTGATGTTTGGTCGCCTTTTGTTGATCAAATGATACGGTGTCTTGATGTGCCTCTTTACAATGGTTGATCGATTTTGGGTGTAGCAAGCGGTTGATACTGCTTCTGCCCAAAAATACATTGGTAATCCAGATGCTGTCAGCATAGTTCTTGCAACCTCCACAAGCGTGCGGTTTTTTCGTTCAACCACGCCATTCTGTTGTGGGGTGCGTGCAGCAGAGAAGTTCTGTGATATGCCTTCTTCTGAAAGATAGGCTTCAATGACAGAGTTTTTGAATTCTGTGCCATTGTCGCTTCTTAGTTTCTGAATCCTGCACTCATACAGAACTTGGATTCTTTTCATTAAGTTTATCAGAATGTTTGGAACATCTGATTTCTTTCTGACGAATTCAACCCATGTAAATCTTGAATATTCATCGATCAAAACGAGTATATATTTCTTGCCACCTAGGCTCTGTGTAGCGATTGGACCGCAGAGGTCAACATGAAGCATGTACAGAGGCCTAGGGCAAGATACATCAGTATTGCCTTTATGGGAAGCTCTTTTGAGTTTTCCCATTTCGCAAGTAGAGCACAAATGATCTTTATTAAATTTAACATTTGGCAGACCTTTGGCTAGATCAAGTTTAACAAGCTTATCTAGAGTATGAAAGTTTAGGTGGCGGAACTGTTATGCCATAACCAGGCTTCTTCGCTTTTACTGGCAACAAGGCAGAGCTTGTCTTCCTTGTTCTTGGCACAGAAGTTCATGAGGTAAAGACCGCCTCTTCGTTCGGCTCGCAGAAGTTCGACTCCTGTGTCCTCACCTTGTAGTGAGCAGAAGGTTCTTTTGAACATTACATCGAAACCCGTATCGCAGAGTTGGCTAACACTGAGAAGATTGTGCTTAAGGCCATCCACATATGCAACTTTGCATACGGTTATGTTTTCCTTCTTGATGACTCCGTAGACTTTTATATACCCCTTCTTGTTGTCACTAAAGGTCACAGATCCTCCATCGAGTTTATCTTTGTAGGAGGATAGTAGACCTCTGTCGCTAGTCATGTGCCGTGAGCATCCGGAGTCAAGATACCAGATTGGCACATACTGCTTCTGTAAGACAATCAGAGAGTTTTAGGTACCCATATCCAAATGGGTCCAGCTTTGTTAGGGGTCTTTAAGTCTGCCTTAGCATTCTTAAGTTTGGTTTTAGCTTCTTTTGAAGAACCATTTTGTTTCTTCTTACCCTTGAATTTAGTATTCTTTTTGGGTACAGAGAGGAAACAATGTGGACTTGAGAAGTGTTGGCTTAATTGATGCATGAGATCAAAGCAATGACAATAATGAATGTGCGAAGAGATTTGCTTGAACTTTTCATTGAAAACATTAAATGGGGGCACAGAGGCATTACATTCTATCCAAACGTTTGACTTCCTATTACAAGAAGACCTATGTAGGCTAGATTGTTGTTTGCAAAATCCTTTGTTGAGAGTAGCCTTCTGTGGACCCCTTCTGTGGTGAACTTCTGCAGGTTTCACTGTCACAGAAGAAAAATATTTGTTATTTTCAGCCCATTTACCCTTTTGTTGCCATGTTAGTTTTTCTTTAATAGGCCTTAAGGGTTTTGAAGTCTTTGAACTTGTTGGGTTTTGAGAGGACGTTTTCTTTTGTTGTTTGATTTTCTCAAGCTCAAGAGAAGTTTTTGGCTTGTATACACATGTCCAAAAAATCTGGACAGATTGGAACTCTTGTGATTTTCTCCTTGGGAGTAATAGTTCAGTTAAGAACTCCAGAGGGTAGTTTAAAATCCTCTGAGTCACAAGGTACTATCTCTGACTTAGAGTCAGTCTCAGATTCGTCAGTGGATGAATCGTCCTCATATGCAGAGGTTGAGTCACTTAGTTCTCTTTCGACAGAGGCTGGATTTTCAGAGCATGTGCCATACTCGCTTTCATCCTTTTCTTTGAGATTATTTTCCAAGTCAACAGAAGTATCTATTAAGGTTTCATCAGAGAGATTTTGATCGATAGAGGGTGTACAGAGGTTTTCGTAAAAGTTATTTTTCCCGATTTCCATCAACTCCTTTTCAGAGATATCTTTAAGTTTTTCTTCTGAAATGTTAGGCTTGAACTCAGGTTCCTCTGCCGATAATTTCTTTTCAGAGTTTATCATGCAGACAAAGGCAACCTGTGTTTGAGTCTCGGGGTCACCAAACTTGAAGATACCTATCTGATCTTGAGTTTTCAGATATTTCTTAGGTTTGGATTCTCTTTTGACAGAGATTGAAGGTGACAAATCTGTGTTTTCAAACCACACATTTATCATCTTCAGAGGTTTCCTCTGGTGAGGTTCCCTAGAGACTTTTCGCCTTTTGCTTATAGAGAGTAAGTTTGGAAATCCAGGTTTTCTTGTACTTCCAATATGAAATAGAGAGGACCGAGACTTGTTTCTTTTGTTTCCAGTGTATGGATCTATATCACAGAAGCCAATTCCCCGTCTTCCTATTTGTGTATTAATTTTCTCGTACACCTTCTGTGCATCTTGATATTTCTTGATTAAAAGATCTCTTCTGAGTAAATCTTGATAGAGGGCTTCTCTTTCCTTTTGAAAATAATGTTTAAGAGCTAGGATATTCATTATGTCGCTCTCAACGTCCATAAGTTCTTTAGATTTTGCTTTTAAGGCTGAGTTAAGTTCAGAAATCTTTTCTTTCAAATGATTTAGGTGTTTGTTCCAGTTTGTTTCAATTTCTTCCTTTTCTTGAAAGATTTTAGCCTTTTCTTGAGTGAGAAGTCTCGCTTCTCTCTCAAAGAAGGTAACCTTCTTCTGAACACTTTCGCAGGTCTTTTTAAGTTATGTGTATTCAATGTTCAGTTTAAGCAAATTAGCTTCTGCTTGATTAGTGTAAGAGTTAGAAGTGGATACCTCACTATCGGAGTCGGAGCTAACCTCTGCCATGCCACAGAACAGGGCGTTCTTCTTTTCTCCTTCGTCAGAGGATGTATCTGACTGCCAGTTTTCTTGATTCACCATGAGTGACTTCTGAGCATAATATTCCGCTTTCTTTTTGTAGAAAGCAGAATCCCTCTGAGGGCGGTTTGATTTGCTCCTGCATTCATTGGCGTAGTGGCCTGGCTTACCGCAATTGTAACATCCTTGGTTCTATGGAGCGTTGCCATCTTTGTCGTCTGACCTCTGTCGGTCACCACCTCTGTCATTCTTTTCATTCGACCTCTGCTGGTCGACACCTCTGTCGTTCTTGTCATTTGAACCTTCTCTTCCACGATCATCTCTTCCGTAGCGTTCATTACCAGACTTCTTCTGATATCCTCTGCTGAATTCCCTTGTCAAAAGAGCTAATGATTTAGCTATCGAGGCCATAGTTGCCTCCTCTTCTTCTACCACCTCCTCCTCTTCACTATCAACGATTAAGATCTTCTTCTTCTTCTCCTCTTTTCTTCCACAGCTTTCTCCTTCTTCGGCTTCTCTTTAGCTTCTGTAGCCTTACCAACCAGCGCAAGAGGTGCACTGATTTGAGCTTTTTCTTGTGCAATCTGAGGCTCTTGGGCTGCCAACGTTCCATAGAGATCTGACAGAGTCCAGGAGTCTAAGTCCTGATTTGTTTGCAGAGACATAGACAACTGGATCCATTCTTCATTGAGACTCCAGTTGTTTTTCCAGTTCCTTTCATAGATCGTATGCAGATTCACACGCATCTAGGGATTGGAAAAGGTCATTGGGTACGGCCATGATCAGAAGTCTCTTAGTCTTCTGAGCAATTTCATATTTTGCCCAATCAGGATCTGACCACTTGTCCTTGGTCTTTGGTTTCTCGTGCTCTGGGATTTCTGGAGTGTCGTCTGTGGAAGGTACACGGGGTACTGTGATCATTGGTACGAAAGGAGGATTGTTGATATAGTAGACGAGGTCTTTGTCAGTACCCTCGAAGTAGTGAATCATTCGTATCTTCCACTGAGGGTACTCATCTCTGAGTAGTGTGGGTGGCTTGGTTAAAGAACCAGCGGTGAAGAAGTTGTTTGTGTTTGTCATTTTGAAAGAGGATGAGAAATCCAGAAAATAGGGTATGAACAGTAAACTTTCAGAGTATGAAGTGGATGTTTCGAATGGTGTTTATAAGCTTAAAACCTTTGAACAATGCACTAAAATGGAGATTTAACCGAAGTAACAGACTGTACGTTTACCAAAGTCGAACAGGTCGAGAATGGCAGAAAAATATAGGCTGTTTTGAAATAAGTGAATAACAGGTTAAAATTACTCCAGGTTTCTACCAAAAATCATTGTAAGTGAGGATCTCTCGATATAGAAAATCAAGAACCGCTCAGATACCAATTGTTGGTTCTTGTGCTTAACAATGATGATTCTATCTAATAGTTCAAACAAGATATAATGCGGAAGCGTTTTTAACGAACTAAAAGATATAATAAGGTAGAAGAACACACTATATCAAATATGTGAGACGTAAATAACACAGATAAATAGCTCAATAACCCACTGTATATTGATATAAATAGAACACCGATGATTTAACAAGAATTATTTTCTAATGGTGTGTGTGTTGTGCAAAGCTTAATAGAAGAACTCAACATGAGTCTTCTATTTATACTACTTCTTAAGGGGACAAGCTCTAGACAAAAAGGACTGAAGGTACAAAGATACTATTCAGGTACTGTTGCAGGTACGACGTTAATTAAATGCGCTGACTTCTACTAAGGCTAAGACCCATCAGAGTTTGACACGTGGAGTTGTCAGGTCACGCCTTGTACGAATGATCTTCAGGATCTTCGTACAGCAGAAATCGTGAGAAGCACGATTGTCCTTGTATAGAGCTCTAGTCTTTTATACGACAGAGGCTCTGTCAAGTGTGACAGAGGCTCTGTGGCCTTGTCCGTATTGAATAGTCTTCTGTCGATTCTTTACTTCGGTCTTCTCGATTACTCGGCAGAGCCTCTGTTGAAGACTTTTATGCTTCGGTCTTCTCGGTGACTCGGCAGAGCCTCTGTCGAAGACTTCTATACTTAGCCTATTTTCAATACTTCTAAAAACAGAATGATTGGAGCTAACATGATCTAATCGCCTGTTCAGATAGTGATTTTGCAGGTTGCAAATTGGATAGGAAAAGCACCACAGGAGGCTATCAGCTCCTGGGTGGAAAGCTGGTGAGTTGGACAAGTAAAAATCAAAACTCAGTGTCCACCTCAACCGCTGAAGCTGAGTATGTAGTTGCTGGAAGCTGTTGTTCTCAGGTCTTGTGGATGAGAAATCAACTACTAGACTATGACCTTCAGCTCTCCAAAATTTCAATCTATTGCGACAGCACTAGTGCGATCGCCATAGCAAACAATCCAGTGCTACACTCAAAGACCAAACACATCGAGATCAGGTATCATTTTATCAGAGATCATGTGATGAATGGAGATATATAACTTCATTTTATTCCAAGTGACATTCAATTAGCTGATCTGTTTACCAAACCTCTTGATGAGACAAGATTCAACTTTCTCATCAGCGAGCTTGGAATGCTGAACGTAGAAGAGTAAAATCTTCAGCGGTTCACATTTGATCAGTAATAAAAATGAACTTGTATAACCCTATTAATCACCTACTCTCTGAACAAAATTGATTCGCTGATATCAAGGTATGTTCTCTCTTACTCGCTGACGTTCGCCTAAGAATGCAAGATTTCAAAACAAATTGCATCGCTGAATATCTCTTCCTTTTAGTGGTTTTTTGAAATTCTTAAATAACACCGATATTTCTACTCAGTGCTTCATGTTTTAAAAATGTCCCTGAGTTTTCAAAATCCTCAGAGACACCTTAAGATGTGAAAGGACGTTTGTGACGTCATCACAACGGATAGACCATGGCACGCTTTTCTCTGACACGTTCGCCCGTTTCGTTTACCTTGTCCAATCAAATTCAAGGGACGTGTCCGTGTCATCATGAAAAAACTTTCCCGCTCATAGTTTTTCTCTCTCTACTCTCACTATATAAACCTCTTGAGTTTATATATTTACCTTTTACGCGAACATCATCTTTCTCGAGCAAGAACACTGTTGCATTTGGACTTATTTTCTCTAGAAACTGTTCATCTTCATCTTCTTCAAACGATAAAGGTTAATATTTCTGTTATTTTCCTTTAAACAAACTTGTTTTCGATCTTATTCTTGGTTCTAAAATATCAAACAAAAGAACTTTCTTAAAATGAAATCATTTTCTTCGTGATTTTATGAATGCAATCTGTCTCTCAGATTGTTCTTCGAGTTTAAAATAAAAATCTTAAACTTGACATTTCATATGTTTTTCCAGAATCCCTTCTTTAAAAGGAAACTGTAAAACAAGGATATTCACTATGTCTTGTATGTTGTTCAAAACTAGAAAAACCCTAATCTCCATTTCTTTCACTAAATGGAATGTGCAAAACCCTAAAACCCTTATTTTGGAAATTTTATCCATTTTAAGAACATCTCTTCATCTTCTTCATGTTTATATTATATGAACAGAAATGGCATCTACTGAAGCTCCCACTGCTAAATTTCCTACTACTTCGGAAAGCACTGAGCTCGTCAAAGCCCCTCATGTCAACTTTGAAATCGAGCAAGTTAATTTTCAAGGAAACAATCGTTATGCCCTCTTCAACTTTCCTCCAAGGAAGCAGATCACACATCTGAATGACGCTGTCAATTTCCACCAAACATGTCCTCTGTCGACAGCTCTGACCGTGACACCCCCTGCTCACAGGAACCTACTAGCTCAGTTCTGGTATACTGCCAGAAGAGGTCAGATCACTTCCTCCAAAGGCCCTAAGAAAAAGATCGATGTCATTCTCTTCGACACCGATAATGGTTCTGTCAAAATTACTCCCGGCTCTATCAGGGCTGCCCTCAACCTCCCTGGTAGTTCAAAAGAAAAACGTTTCGTTCCTCTACCAAATCCCAAGAACCCAGCTGATAGAGAAGCACTCATTGCATTCTTTGATGCAATGCAGTATGTATGGGAAACAGGGAGAGACAAACTCCCTGAGAAGAAGCTGACCTCCATCAAGAAATCCAAAATGCCCAGCGAGATGAACTTCATCTTCGCTCATCTGATCATCTGCATGACAGCTAAGGTTGGGTAAACTGACCAAGCTTCCAAACCCCAACAGGCTATGGGGTACGCACTGCTGAAGGGCCTTCACACCGATTAGGCCAAAATCATTTTCGACGACATGATGCTCAGAGTCGACGAAACCAAAAGTCCAACGACTGTTCCATATCCCCGGTTTGTCAGCGCTCTCTTCCAACAAGGGCTCGGGGACAAATACCCAAAGGTGGGCGACCTGAAATTATCACAGGTTGGCACTAAGGTTCTCGACTACACGCCCATGCTAAACGAGGTACGTCTCTCTAAACTCTTATCTCTTCTCATACCTCCTACTTCTTCTACTTCTGTAGCTACCACATCGGCAGCGGTAATCCCAACCGCTGATACCCCGGCTGCAACATCCACTCCTTCTAAAAAAAGGAAACCTTCTGGCACCCCACTTGGCGCTCCTAAGCCCAAGAAGTCTTCCAAGGAGCAACACCCCAAGCATTCCCAGGCTGAAGACTCCATGACTCTCTCTCCACAAGAGCCGCTGGAAAGTTCCGTGGTACGCTCTGCCACAGCTGCTGAATCCACCCCTTCAATACCCGCTTCAGCGTCTCTAAACGCTGAGGTTGTCTTGGAACAGAACCTCCCTCCCTCAGTACCTCCGAGTACTGCGGAAGTAATTCTCACCGGATCCAACGCTGAACCTGTCACCAAATCCCTCTTCTCAACCATCATTCCTCCCACTATTTCTTTGGTCACTCAACCTCTATATCCTCCCTTCTCTGCTACGAATGTCTTTCATCTGCGTGACACAGCCGCAGAAGATCTACAGCAGATGATGGATCAAAACACAAGACTTACGGGCACCTCTATGCGTCAAGACTCTCTGGAAGACGACATGGAAAAATATTCAGGTTATCGAAGCTTCGATGACTTCGTCAACCACCCCGCAGGTATACACAACACCTTAAACACTCATCTCTCAAAATCCCCAACTTCTGAGCTTTCCTTTATTCATAAGTTTTTATCTTCTATAGGTCCTAATTTGGGAGATATCGACAACTCCCTCAAGGATTTAACTACAAAGGTGGAATCTCTCACCACCACTCTCTCTGCAAACTCTTCAGTGGTTATAAACGCTGGAGAAACACTCAAAACACTCACCACTAAGGTGAAAGACAAAGCGTCCAGTGCTGATCTGGAAAAGGTGGAAGGAAGCCTTTCCAACGTTGCTCAGGATCTCGCTGACAACTCCACCTCCATCAACACCCTGAACACTACCAACAACACCCTCTCCACCAACTTCACCACCCTGTCCAATGAAGTCACATCATTGAAGACAGTGGTTGGAGATCTTCAGGGAGAGGTGTCTTCCTTGAAGACGGATGTGAGGACTGCAACAAATCTCTTGCAGCAGATCCTCGATCGCCTGAACGCACCAACTTGTACTCCCTCACACTTCACTCAGGCTGATCGGGAGACTCTACAAAAGATCCACCCTGCTATTTCTGGCCTGGAAGACAGAATAGCAAAGGGTAGAAACTTGCGTTGGGATCACTGGCCTAGAAGACAGTGACCCAAAGCTTGCTGTTGCTGCTACTATATCCTCCCCCATCCATCATGTGGAAGAGGGGGAGAAGAATCAAGAAGATCTTCCCCATAATGTTGAGGGGGATACAACTGCTGATAAACCTCAGGGAGCTGAAAACCCTGAGGGAACCGAGAAACCTCCCTCTAATTCTGAGGGGGAGCAACTCGATGAGGACGCTGATGTTGAAGTCCTAGAACCGTCTGCTGATGACGACGAGGAAGAAGAAGAAGACGAAGAAGACCTCGATCTTCATGACGACGAACCCTCAGCCTCACCTAAAAATGATGATGATGATGACGATGATGATGATGTCGATTTCTCCTTCCAACCCATAAGGACCCTTGCTCTCAAAGGGGTAGTCTTCAAAGACACTTCAGGGGAGGGGACCGCGAAAAAGCCTGCAGCGACCGAAGCCGACAAGGGCAAAAATAAAGGCGTCGCTACTAAAGGCAATCTGACTATCTTGCTTCGAAAGCCAGTTTGTCAGGTACAATATATTTTATTTCCTTACACTGCATCCCTTCTCAACCTCAGTTCTCCTCTCCATAAAACCTCTATACACTTAAACCTCATTCTTTCTCTATATCTTTTCCCAAATGATCTTACTTAAACGATCGTTATGTTTCAGCTAGTCCTCTCCCCTTCTTGAGGATCCAGCTGAAGTTCCTCTAGCTACATCAAAAATAAATCCAACCCCAAGCGCTGAAGAAATAATCTCGGTCCTGATTCTCGATGGGACTGATGACATTTTTGAAGAAGAAGAAGAAGAGTTGCTCTCTCACAACAAAAGACCTTCCTTAGTTCCTCACAAGCTAAATGATGAAGAACAGGAAAATAGAGCAGCTATGATCAAAAAGCTAGAGGATCGGCGATTTGTTCCTACTCATCTCAACATTCTTTCAAAAGATGAAGTCGTTGAATCCCTCAGAGCTGAGAAACTCTTCGCTGAAAGAAAGAAGGCTGAAGAGAAAGACAGAGAATATGCCCTAGAGCTCGTTCAGCGTTCTTTCGACGATCCAGACTTGAAAAGATTTCCTGTTGCTGTCCAAAAGAAACCGATGAAGGACGCACAGAAGACCCACCAGGAAAAGACCAAAGTTAGCGGCACCACACTCGAGTGGTGTAAGAAGATGTGCCACTACAGACAACATCCTTCAAGGATAAAAGCTGTAAATGTCAAAGGGAGATATGCTTTGAAAAATAACATAAAGGTACCGATCGTTCATGTCCAAGTAGTCAGAGAAAACGACTACAACAGAATTTGCTACATGTCAGCCCTGGACAAATTTGGTCTCGCTGAATGGTTGGAGATGAGAATAGCAATTCGAAGATCCCGCTCAACTTTCAAAACCTATGTTGAACAAGCCATAAATAGGCATATTGACTTAGTTACCTCAACGGTTGATATTCCACCTCCACCACCAACTCAGAAGAAGAGAGTTGCTCCAAAGAAGAAGACCCCTTCCTCTCTAGACCCGACAATAAGAAATGAGACAGGGATTGAATTCTCTCGTGAAGCAGTTCTTGGCCCTGCCCCTGACCTCTCCGAACTCGATGTATCTCTACCTCCCGCTGAAGCTTTCTTCCCTGGCAGAGTTATTAGCGAACCTTATGGCATTTTCTTCTATGACTTCAATGGTCGTGAATGCTTTCAACGCATCTCTAAGTTATACAAAACTCCAATCGAACAACTCAGAGATTTACTATACTGGTGTGAGTACAAACGCAGTCTCCTTGGATCACTCCTGAAACCCCACATCTACCGCGAAGCCAAGAAAAGAAGGGAACAGGGAATCACTGTCCCTGATTGGATGATTCCATAGACTCACACTCTTGATGATCTCGTCAAGAAAGAACCTGAGTAGCTGATAGGATTTCTTCTTGTAATTCTTATATCGTTTTCAGCTTGTATCTTTTATACTTGTAAATTTTTTATTTGTTGTACTTGTAATTTTTCTACTTCCCTCTGTAACTTATACGAAGTTTAAAGAAAAATTTCAGCCAATATACTTTACTCCATCAGTACTTAAAAGATCCCCGAAAACAGTAAATGGGACAAATATTTTATGAGTCCTTTTTATCCTTATGTTTTCATACTTAGCAATTTTCTTTTATTGCTATGTCATAATCAAATAGGGGGAGATTGTTGATCCAAACCCTCAGTGATTTGATAATGACTCTCTGAGAAACACTTAGTGAAAATTGTAAGTAGACAATATGTATTAGAGTTTCACTATCGCTGATTAGTACTATGTCTCTACAGTACCGCTGATAGGAAACTCATGTTCTTTAAATTACACATTCAGCGATACTGTTCATCAGTAAACCTTGAGCCTGTTCAGTCTTACTGATGATCGCTGATAGTTTTAGTTGTTTACTTATGATCCCTGAAGACAAGTTTCACGTCAACTATGTTCTACGCTGAAGTCGAAGATCAAGCCAAAGAACCAGCGACAAGTCTACTAATGAACTGATGTGGATATCAGCGAAGCCAAGACCTGTCCACTCAACGTGAAGTTTCAAGTAGAAGACTTCAACGAACGCTAAACTTTATCACTCACTGATAAAGATTTATTCAGCGAACCCTGATCATGAAGTCTTCCTCTACAAGTTACTTTTGTCTTATCCCCTTGCACGCCTTCGTACGATCTGTCAGAATGGACATCCCTTTTGTCCAGAATCGTATAACCAACTCTGATTCTACACTATTCATCATGCGGCTACTAGGTTGTCTACCAAGGTCAAACCATGCAACCAACCAGCTGCTGCCACGTGTAAAGTTGTACTGTTGTGCATTAAATGCATGCAGTATATAAAGGAAACTATACTTCAGAAATGAAGAGCTCGGCCATTTCCTTCTTCTTACTATTCTGTGTGTTAGAATATTATCCTTAGTATTCTTATCTTTTCTCTATCTTAATTCTAGTGCAAGAAATCTTACTGATTCTCTTAACTTGTTTAGATTAGGTTTATTCCTTAATCTTGATCCGCAACAAGTTGTAAATTATTTGATACATGTCAATAAACAATTTAGAAAAGTAAAAATCGTGTGTTTGTATTCAACCCCCCCTTCTACAAACTTGTATAACCCTTTCGGGACCAACAAGGTCATCAATTGCATTTACTCGCACAAGACCCAAACGATATTAAAGCATGGATATTACAATATATGAAAATAATGTTTGACAACAACGGGGGAGACTCGTATCCATTGAGAGTGGAGGGAACACATAAGTATACTACTCATACAACGTTAATTGCATGACGCGTCCTGACATGAAGTCCAAGTGTCCGCTACGACTCCTCATCAAGTTTCAACGAAAGATTCAGTTGACCTTAGTGTCTATTCCCATGAATTTTCACCAAAAGGCCCGACACATTCGAGGACTACAACCATGTCATTACCCCGAATGGCGGATGTACTAGTGCCTACTTACATGGTAGCACCTCTCGGACTCAACCCTCCTAGTGTCTACTTGAAAAGTTAAGGTCATAAAACATGAGTCCCGGAGTCCATGGCCGCAATACCTAATTGACCATCAACAAAAGACCGACTTAAGTGCCTATGAATCCAATGCAACACTGTCTAAAATTACATGACTCTAAATGAATGACTAACGCACTCAAACATGTAATTCTCAAATAAGATGCAATAAATACAAATCATAATCGGAGCTCTACATGGAGCTATTAAAACCGGAATAATGTCCTTATTACTCTTTTAAGTCAAAACCGAGCCGAAATGATCAAAACTTAATTGACCATCAAACAAAGGTCCTCAAATAATAAAAACGCAATTAACCGTGTTTTCGAAAACATGTGCCTCAAAGATGTGATTAACCTAAAAACTCATCATTGGTTGAGACAAACCATTTTCAAAATGAACTCATACCCTTATATTTTCAAAATTCCTCATAATACAATAGCGTGCATTTTCCAGATGGTTTATAAAACCAAGTACACCAAAAATGTTTAAATCATTAAATAGACTCCATTTGTACAACAAATCACAAAAAGAACACATTTATGAGATTTACTCGTCAAAATATCCAAAAATCCAAATGTAGGCATTTTGTTAGGGCAGGTTTTATAGTTGATTTAAAGTTCAAGGGTTAAATTGTATTTGTTTAAATTAGAGCTTATTAGTGAACGGGGCGTGGGCTTGTTAACCACGGGCCCATTGTATTTAATGTAAGATTAGCTTGGAAAAACAAGCTAATCATCTCTTTAGCTTTCTATTTGTATTGTAAACATTCTCTCTGAAAGTTAATGAAAGGGATGACAGTTGGAAATCATTGTTCTTATTGAATATCATTACGATTTCTATATTGTTGCACGGATCTGGAATTAACAATTGGTATCAGAGCAGACAGACGGATTCGATTCACAGATTCATTCACTGATTTCTGGTTAGTTTGACTTTTTCACGTCTGACCATTCTTGAATTTTCAAATCTTTGATTCTGGCTAAATTGTTCAATTCTGTTTATTGGGTTGTGTTAGTATTATACTTGTGAGTAATTCTGCAAATTTTCGCATTCCAATTCGTTCGTTTGAGTGATTAATTTAGTAATTTAAGATCAAAAGTTTTTGGTGGTGTTCTTGATAAAAATCCGATTTTTAACCATCAAAACTTGTTGTTTTTGCATTGAAATCGATTGGATTAGTGTTATTGTTGTGTTTGGCATTGTTACTAATCTTCCAGGATCGATTTTGGGCAACCCTAATCGAAAATTTGATCGATTTGAGCAAACATCCGATTTTTCCGGATAAACCAGCCGTCGTTTCCGGATAACTTCAAGGTGTCCGGACGTTTGTGTTATTCCATCCGGATTCGTCACTTTTCTGGGTAATTCGTCCGGGTAAGTATTCCATCCGGACTCCTCATCTTTCCGGGTAAGTTCTGCAATCCGGGTAAGTCACTATTCCTTATACTATCCGGGTAACATTTGTCTCCGGAAACCTAGTGTTTCCGGACATATCTTATCCGGACAATCCATCGTACCCGGAAAATTCATTGCATCCGGAAACCCCAAAATGTCCGGTAAAGCATTTTTCCCGGATAACTCAAGGTACCTGGAAACTTTAGTGTATCCGGAAACATTTTGTTTCAGTTTTCTATTCGGTAACTTAAGCCATCCGGTAACCTTGGTTAACCGGACAACTCAAGTTATCCGGACACTTCCTCTTATCCGGACACTTTTGTTTCTTATTGATCTACTTGCATCAAATCTGATCCGGACACTTCCAGATCAGATCACTTATTTGGATTCCTATCCAGTAAGTTCAGTTTAGTCCAATCACTCGTAGAACCTGCGTTAGGTCATCACTCTTAGTACCTTGCGTTAGGTTTACACTCTGAAGTCTGAATCGATCAACCCGTCTGACGATCACTCCGTTGCAACCAAAGATGTCTACTTCTCGTAATGCTCTCGCAATTGGCACTTACACCAAGCCACTGTGTCTCTATCCGAACGAGTACAGCCAATGGCGAGATAGGTTCATGATCTTCATAGAGTCCAAGGACAACTATGAGTACATCAAGAGAGCTCTGGATAATGGCCCAATTCCCAAGCCAATGAAGGATATAGCTGCAACTTCAACTGCAGTAGCTCGACGTGAGGACAAGACTCTTGCTGAGATGACATAATTTTAAAGAGGCATGATTGAAGGTGAAAAGCATGCAAAGAGATATCTGATTCAAGCTCTTCCTAATTCCATCTACACTGCCATAGATAGTTACAAAGAGACGGCTAAGGGCATGTGGGACCAAGTAGCCAGAATGATGCGTGGGAGCGTTGTAGGAAATCAGCTGAAGATAAATAGCGCGATAACCAAGTTCGATGGGTTCAAGCAGCGCAACGGTGAATCCCTCACCCAGACCTATGAACGATTTTGTCTACTCCTCAATGAACTGAACAAAAAAAAATTGTTCGTTCCAATACTGAGAACGCACTAAAGTTCCTCAACAACTTGCTACCTGAATGGAAAGTGTATGCTTCTCATGTCAAGCACAACAACTTGATAGAGAACATCAGCATCAATGAACTGTATGAGACACTTCTCCAAGACGAAGATGAAGTGAATGAGCTTCTGGGAGAGAAGAAGAATGAGCCAAAACCATCTGTTGATCCTATTGCCCTCATGACTTCCAAACTAGGGAAATCTTCGGGCAGCCAATCCAGACGCGGTCCACAGCAAAGCTCCTCTGAGTCAGAACCTGAAGACGAGAAAGACGGTGATGTTGATGGTGACGTATCAGACCTAATGAAAGCTATTGCCCTTCTGACTAAATCCTTTCAACAACAACAGTTCTACAAGAATCCATCTTCCAATAGTCAACGCTACTCCACTTCCTCCAATAAGCGTCATGACTATAAGGATCGGTATGAAGGAAAGAAGAAGGTAGAAGAGCAAGATCAATCTGAGAAGAAGGAGAAGACAGAGAAAGGTGACCGGAAGAAGAGAGATGAACCTGTGAAATGCTACAACTGCGGGAAACTCGGACACTTAACTAAAGACTGTCGTCAGCCTACAGTGAAGAACTCTCACTACTATGAGGCCAAGCTTGCACTGGCCAGACAGAAGGAGGCTGGGGAGGCAATGTTCGTTGAAAATGAGTATTGGCTAGGAAAATCTGATGATGAGGACAATTATGAAGGTGCTGATGCTTTCATGGGATATCAATCGTCTACGGATGAAGAAAAGGCAACAACAAATCAGGTATGTGATTCTTGCCTACAAAACTTCACACATCAACTGCAAACTATCACCGAAAAGGCAAACTCCCTCAAGGCCACATATGAAGAACAAAAGCTTGAAATTAGTTCAATAACTAAAAAGCTTAATGTTCAAATGAAATTAACTGAGAAGTATAAGTCTGAAAATGCTAACTTGACCATTAAATGCAAAAATCTGTCATTAGCACCTAAAGACTTAAGGGCAAAATTATCTGATCTCCAACGTCAGCTTGATCAGTGCTTGAATGAGAAAGAATACATTACTTATCAATGTTCTTCTCTTCAAATTCAACACAAGGAGTATGTGGCCAAAATTCTTGATCTTGAAACCAAACTCCACAAAAGGGGTCAAACTGATCAAACCATTTTTTGAATAAACCCAAAGAGTTCACGTACTTTAACAAAGAATGGGGAATCGGATATGATAACCCACACTCTCTTACTAATAAGATTGGGACAAAACTCACAACCCCAATTTCATTCTTTAATCGACTTCACCCCAAAACTTAACAACAACCTACAAGTAGTTTTTCTCAAGGAATAAAGGGATTAAAGAAGAGGAAATTACCTTGATGAAGATGGAGATTCACACCCCAAAGTTCCCAATCCAAGTTCTTCCTTCCAAAATCGGTAATCCCTTTACACACACAGATACACACACTAGCCGCTCCTGAAGAATATGAGGTGAAATGATGGTTTTAGGGATTTTAACCCTATTTCCTCTATTTACACCCAGATCCTCCAACTTTCACCTTTCTCGCAACACCCACTGACTTTAGTATTTAATCTAAAATGAAACCCGGTTATTACACTTATGAAATGTGTTAATTCCAGATCCGTGCAACAATATAGAAATCGTAATGATATTCAATAAGAACAATGATTTCCAACTGTCATCCCTTTCATTAACTTTCAGAGAGAATGTTTACAATACGAATAGAAAGCTAAAGAGATGATTAGCTTGTTTTTCCAAGCTAATCTTACATTAAATACAATGGGCCTGTGGTTAACTAATAAGCTCTAATTTAAACAAATACAATTTAACCCTTAAACTTTAAATCAACTATAAAACCTGCCCTAACAATCTCCCCCTTTGATTTGAAGTTCGAGTTCGCGCTCTAGCTCTCGCCAGTTGAACACGTATCGTTTGCGCAACGTGAAGTGAACCTCAAAGAATCTGATGGCGCGACGATAGTCGATGCGATCTTCAATCATTTCCAAGGCATTTCGAGCAATAGTTTCATTCTGATTCGGAACATAAGAATACCTTGGATTCTCAGACTCGTGCTGAATAATCTTTCGAAGAGCATCTCTGACCTTTAGAAGCGTGCCGTCGTAAAATCTTTCCACCTGACTGAAGCGCATGAATTTCTTCTCCTTTTGCTCATTGAGGTAAACAATCCCGAATTCTGGTTCCAGAAGCATAGCATTCTCGGGATACATGTTTAACTCAGGTGCTTTAAAATTCGGCTTGATCAGATTTACCTTTTTCGCCTTGTTCTCGATAGCCATTTGGAAGTCCGTTAGATAAGACATCATGATGGTGCGGACCAGTTATCGACGAACAGCTTCGAGTGCCTTTGTAATCTCTAGCGGTCGGATGGTTCTTGTACGTAAGTCTTTTAGAATAACCAGAAAGTCGAGTGGTCGGAGGTTCTTGAAGTCAGCTTCTGAAAATTTCCATTCGTTCCCATCTTCACGTCGAACAATGAAAACTGGGTAGATGATCCTCATAATACGTCTTGAATAGATACTGATTACCTCTGTGATTCGAAGTTTGGTTCTGAACTGGTTGACTGGAAGACACCGCTGCATTGTGCTGATATATCGGCGTTGAAATTCTGGGTCAAGGTTGTAAATACCCAGACAGAAGGTCGGCTCGATCGGGCGAAGCTTGTGGACGAACAACTTCTTTAAAGATTCCTCCAAGTGAGGGATAAGTACCATGATCTTCTCCCAACGGATTTTTTGCTGTTGAGGAGGGGGAGGAAGATCGGAAGCTGTCGTGGGAGGAACAGTTGTCGAAAGATCGGAAGTAGTAGACTCGGGTCTTGTTGATGATGTTCCGGCGGGTTGAGCATAGTGAACGGGGGATGTTCCATACAAATTTTGGAGCAGGAACTGATCATAATCAATGTTGTCGTCCTCATCAGTGGGGAAGACCAAATTTACCTGGAGATTTACGGCACTGGCGGCTTTTTCGTACCATGCATCTTCGGTCTCCGGGTTGGCTTCACAATCTGGATCTATCATGTCCAGAATCGGTATGTCTGATGAGTCAAAATCAATCAGTTCCTGTGTTGAACTCTCGGGCTTTTCAACCATCGGGACTTCTTCATCTGATATCTCCATGTGTATAACCATGTCTGCTAAAGGCAACTCGGCTTCTGGTGCTTCTGTTGTAGCTGCAGCAGTTGGGGGTTCCTGATGAACCACAGTTGTAGCTTCAGTCTGGATCAGGGAGGCGGTCTCGATCAGACGTTGTCTTTTCTCCCCCTCACGGTGATCAGGATCATCCTGGTCATCGTGTTTCCGCTTCAGACCGCCTGCTTGACTCTTGCAGGTATCTTCGAGTGAGCGGACTCTCTCGGACAACGTTGTGAGCGCTAGGTTGTAGTCCTTGGGAGTCGAGTCAATGGCGTCTAAGCGAGTGGTAATAGATGAAGATGGAGCAGTGACCTGTGATCGGAGAACTGAGATCAGGTCTGCTTCAGTAGAGGCGGTTGTATCTGATTCCTGGAGTAGTTGGGCCAATAGCATCGTCTTCAAGGTGTCCACCGAATAGACAGGTTGCGGTTGAATCGGTGGAGGTACAGGGGCGGTTTCAGTTTCGACGAGGTGGCGTTTACCTTTGATGGCGCGCATAGCTTTGGCAAGTTGAGCGGCTACATGTTGCTGCATATGTTGCTCCTACTGGGGTTAAACCGGCACCCAGGTGGAAAGTTGTCACAAAATATGTTCCTCCTAAAGGTGTAAATTCTGCACCGAAGAGGAAACAAGTGCCAAAACCAGTTCCCTCTACCGGTGTAAATCCTACATCTAAAGGGAAAGTTGGGACAAAGCAAGCTTCCCCAAACGGTGCCCAACCTAACCCTCCAGGACCCAAACAAATTTGGGTACCTAAACGTCACTAATCTTGTTTTGCAGAACGGTCATGTGTGGTACTTAGACTCTGGATGCTCCAAGCACATGACCGGAAGGAGGGAGCTTCTCACGAACTACAAAGAAGAATATTGCGGACACGTGAGATTTGGGAATAACGAGAAGTCGCCGATTGTGGGCTACGGCGACATCGTACAAGACAAGATAACAATCAAGAAGGTATCCCACGTCGCAGGATTAGGACACAATCTCTTCAGCATCGGTCAATTCTGCGACAAGGATCTCGAGGTCAGCTTTAAAGCCACAAGGTGTAGAATCCTCAACAACGACGGAGAAGAGCTGCTGGTTGGGACTCGAAAGACCAATCTCTACACCATTGACCTCGCAGCAATCAAATCCGACAAACCTGTCTGCCTCTTGTCAAAAGCCGACTCTGATCAAGTTTGGCTCTGGCATAGACGTCTTTCACACCTCAACTTCAAAAGTATCAATCAACTGGTGTTAGGCAGACACGTCAGAGGCATGCCCCAACTTCCGTTCGTGAAGGATCGTCTCTGTGGGGCATGCGAAAAGGGAAAGATGAAGCGCGCATCACATCCGCCGAAGGCAACTCTGAGCACGTCCCGGACCCTCGAACTCATTCATATGGATTTGTGTGGTCCAATGCGAGTTCCGAGCATCAATAAGTGCAAATACGTGCTTGTGATGGTGGACGACTACTCACGCTACACTTGGGTGATGTTCTTACGCTCGAAGGACGAAACTCCGGAGCTCATTATTGATCACCTGAAGACTGTCCAGAAGAACAAGCTTCAACACGTTCAGTTCATCAGAACTGACAACGAGACGGAGTTCAAGAATCAAAAGGTGGATGACTATCTGAGGTCAGTGGGCATCACACACACCTTCTCCGCCGCACGCACTCCTCAGCAAAACGGAGTGGTGGAAAGACGGATCTGAACAGGTGTCTATCCTCTA
The DNA here is from genome assembly GCA_033807775.1 of Saussurea involucrata. NCBI lineage: Eukaryota > Viridiplantae > Streptophyta > Magnoliopsida > Asterales > Asteraceae > Saussurea > Saussurea involucrata. The sequence continues at coordinate 77,251,928 of CM066318.1, read as the reverse complement.
GATGGAAAGGTATAGATCAGTGCACCGGTGACTTTCTATGCCCAGTTCACGCCGTCTGCTACAACCGCCATGTCAACTTCGCCATGATCATCTGGCGTGAACTTGTTACCGCCATCCGACACATCGGAGGAACGAAACAGAAGAAGTTCCTCTCGTACCCGCGTTTCCTATCGTTAGCAGTGCGTCAACACATGGACGCTAATCCAGCGATACCCAGACGTGCTGCACATCCGGTATGCCCTATCCGCCATCTTCAGTTCATGGTTATCCGCAACCCATCCAATGCGGTAGCCATGCCCATCACTGAAGCTCTATTAGCCGTCGCTGATCCCAATGCACCAGGGGTAGTTGCTTATAGGGGAGAGTTAGGTAATCCCATAGTCCCGCCAGAGCCGGAGGGACCTGCCCAGGGAGATAGACCCGAGGGACGTGAGGGTCCAAGGATGAGAGGTGGAAGGGCCCGACAAGAAGGTGCTGTCGGGCGGGGTATGTTAGTTGTGAAAGGAAGGGGAGTGAGTGTAGGCGGTGCAGCGGGATCGCGACCCGGTTCCAGCCAACCCCATTCTAGACCCGCACTTCATCGTTCGACCGAACCATATGTTACCGAGCCCCCTTCCCCACCTCACCATGTTGAAGACGTGGTATCTGACTCCACGGACTCCGATACCGACCGTACCATACGCCTGAAACAAATATCTCACGGTATCGGACCTAACCCAGATTTCACTATTGGAATTCCTCTTGACTTACCTCCTCATACTGGAACCGGACCTATTAGGACATCTGAGGGAGAACAAGTAGAGGAGTTAGATCATGCGAGGCAGAGAGAAATGCGTTCAAAGTTGAACCAGGAAAGAACGAGCCGTAAAGAAAAAGAGGCTCCTGAGCGAACCGAACCTAGCGATATCCGGGTAGCCACATCTGCTATCCCGTCTCATTTGTTGGGACGGGGTATTGAAGAAGCCTCTATGGACCCAGCGGAGCAAATGCACGACCCCCTCAACCACTCATCCGTCTCTCAAAAGACGGATGTTTCAGTCTCGCACGGGGAAATAGCACAACTTCCACCGGTCTCTCACTCGGAGAGTACTGGTGTTGAAACAAGAGACCAGCAACCCCCGGTCTCGACTTCTTTCATTGCACCATCGAGTCTAGATCAACTTGTTATTGAAGATTCTTTGACTAGGACACTTGATGCGGAACAACACCAAGTCGCGGCTCTTTGTGACCCGACCGGAACGTCTGTAGTGTCTCCGTCTGCCGAAACACGAGGATCGGACAGAAATCCTACCACAGCTATTATCACGCCAACTGTGAACGTAGATGGCTTTACCCCCCACGGTAGATGTCTCAACGGGTAACCTAAGTGGTCCCGGAGTTAGTAACCCAGACTTTGTGTCACCAGGGTCCCTGGACAGCACCCTTAAGGTTGTCCGCCAGGATATGGAGCAACATATGCAGCAACATGTAGCCGCTCAACTTGCCAAAGCTATGCGCGCTATCAAAGGTAAAGGCCACCTCGTCGAAACTGAAACCGCCCCTGTACCTCCACCGATTCAACCGCAACCTGTTTATTCAGTGGACACCCTGAAGACGATGCTATTGGCCCAACTGCTCCAGGAATCAGATACAACCGCCTCTACTAAAGCAGACCTGATCTCAGTTCTCCGATCACAGGTCACTGCTCCATCTTCATCTATTACCACTCGCTTAGACGCCATTGACTCGACTCTTAAGGACTACAACCTAGCGCTCACAACGCTGTCTGAGAGAGTCCGCTCACTCGAAGATACCTGCAAGAGTCAAGCAGGCGGTCTGAAGCGGAAACACGATGACCAGGATGATCCTGATCACCGTGAGGGGGAGAAAAGACAACGTCTGATCGAGACCGCCTCCCTGATCCAGACTGAAGCTACAACTGTGGTTCATCAGGAACCCCCAACTGCTGCAGCTACAACAGAAGCACCAGAAGCCGAGTCGCTTTTAGCAGACATGGTTATAGACATGGAGATATCAGATGAAGAAGACCCGACGGTTGAAAAGCCCGAGGGTTCAACACAGGAACTGATTGATTTTGACTCATCAGACATACCGATTCTGGACATGATAGATCCAGATTGTGAAGCCAACCCGGAGATCGAAGATGCATGGTAGAAAAAGCCGCCAGTGCCGTAAATCTCCAGGTAAATTTGGTCTTCCCCACTGATGAGGACGACAACATTGATTATGATCAGTTCCTGCTCCAAAATTTGTATGGAACATCCCCCGTTCACTATGCTCAACCCGCCGGAACATCATCAACAAGACCCGAGTCTACTACTTCCGATCTTCCGACAACTGCTCCTCCCACGACAGCTTCCGATCTTCCTCCCCCTCCTCAACAGCAACAAATCCGTTGGGAGAAGATCATGGTACTTATCCCTCACTTGGAGGAATCTTTAAAGAAGTTGTTCGTCCACAAGCTTCGCCCGATCGAGCCGACCTTCTGTCTGGGTATTTACAACCTTGACCCAGAATTTCAACGCCGATATATCAGCACAATGCAGCGGTGTCTTCCAGTCAACCAGGTCAGAACCAAACTTCGAATCACAGAGGTAATCAGTATCTATTCAAGACGTATTATGAGGATCGTCTACCCAGTTTTCATTGTTCGATGTGAAGATGGGAACGAATGGAAATTTTCAGAAGCTGACTTCAAGAACCTCCGACCACTCGACTTTCTGGTTATTCTGAAAGACTTACGTACAAGAACCATCCGACCGCTAGAGATTACAAAGGCACTCGAAGCTGTTCGTCGATACCTGGTCCGCACCATCATGATGTCTTATCTAACGGACTTCCAAATGGCTATCGAGAACAAGGCAAAAAAGGTAAATCTGATCAAGCCGAATCTGAAAGCACCCGAGTTAAACATGTATCCCAAGAACGCTATGCTATGCTTCTGGAACCAGAATTCGGGATTGTTTACCTCAATGAGTAAAAGGAGAAGAAATTCATGCGCTTCAGTCAGGTGGAAAGATTCTGCGACGGCACGCTTCTAAAGGTCAGAGATGCTCTTCGAAAGATTATTCAGCACGAGTCTGAGAATCCAAGGTATTCTTATGTTCCGAATCAGAATGAAACTATTGCTCGGAATGCCTTGGAAATGATTGAAGATCGCATCGACTATCGTCGCGCCATTAGATTCTTTGAGGTTCACTTCGCGTTGCGCAAACGATACGTGTTCAACTGGCGATAGCTAGAGCGCGAACTCGAACTTCAAATCAAAGGGGGAGATTATTAGGGCAGGTTTTATAGTTGATTTAAAGTTCAAGGGTTAACATGTATTTGTTTAAATTAGAGCTTATTAGTGAACGGGCCGTAGGCTTGTTAACCACGGGCCCATTGTATTTAATGTAAGAGTAGCTTGGAAAAAGAAGCTAATCATCTCTTTAGCTTTCTATTCGTATTGTAAACATTCTCTCTGAAAGTTAATGAAAGGGATGACAATTGGAAATCATTGTTCTTATTGAATATCATTACGATTTCTATATTGTTGCACGGATCTGGAATTAACACATTTCATAAGTGTAATAACCGGGTTTCATTTGAGATTAAATACTAAAGTCAGTGGGTGTTGCGAGAAAGGTGAAAGTTGGAGGATCTGGGTGTAAATAGAGGAAATAGGGTTAAAATCCCTAAAACCATCATTTCACCTCATATTCTTCAGGAGCGGCTAGTGTGTGTATCTGTGTGTGTAAAGGGATTACCGATTTTGGAAGGAAGAACTTGGATTGGGAACTTTGGGGTGTGAATCTCCATCTTCATCAAGGTAATTTCCTCTTCTTTAATCCCTTTATTCCTTGAGAAAAACTACTTGAAGGTTGTTGTTAAGTTTTGGGGTGAAGTCGATTAAAGAATGAAATTGGGGTTGTGAGTTTTGTCCCAATCTTATTAGTAAGAGAAATCGATAGACATAGCTAGCTTATTGGTTAATAATGCTATTTCCTAAATCGTTGTGGCTTAATATCAAGATTTGGGGTTGAGTTGACCGAGTGATTGAAGTCATCAAAGTGGAATCGTCCGATAAAAACTCTTATCTGGGAGTCGCTCGGTCCGAAGAGCCTTACCCGGACAAGGTAGGAGTCCGGATGGGACCGGATTGCTTGCGTCCGGAAACCTAAAGTCCGGATTGTGTTTACCGGAAAAGAGGGAATCCAGGAGAGTCCAGATTGTGTGTACTGGAAAAGAGGGAATCCAGGAGGGTCCAGATTGCGTGTACCGAAAAAGAGGGAATCCAGGAGGGTCCGGATTGTGTGTATCCGGAATCCGTACCTGCCTGTGTCTGGGGCTTTATTTTGCCAGTAGGATTGTTAGAGAGTATCTTGAGAGCCTTGGCTCTGAGTAAGTTGTTGGGTGACTTATTCACTCTCGTGTGTTGGATGAAATGTAGGTGCAGTTAGAGAATAGCGGCTTCAAGTAAGTGTTGGTCCCGAAGGGTTATACAAGTTTGTAGAAGGGGGGGGGGGGGGGGGGGGGGTTGAATACAAACACATATGTTTATCTTTAAAATTGTTTATTGATATATATCAAACAATTTACAGTTTGTTGCGGAATAAGATCAAGTTAAAAACCTAATCTAAACAAACTATTAGAATCACACAGAGTTCTTGCACTAAGAAAAGATAGAGGATAAGAAAACTAGAGAGAGTTTTCTTGCACCAAGTATTTCAGCGAAGGAAGCAGCACTTCAAAATGAAGTAGGGTTTCCTATTTATACTGCATGCATTTAATGCAAGTCAGTACAACTTTACACGTGGCAGCGTCTGGTTGGTTGCACGAATTTAACTTTAGCAAACATCCCTTTTGGCCGCATGATGAACAGTGTAGTTGCAGAGTGGTTTGTACGATCCTGGACAAGGGATGTCCTTCTGACAAATCGTACAAAAGTGTGCAAGGGGATAAGACAAAAGTTGCTTGTAGAACAGGCTTCATGATCAGCGAACGTTGAATGTATTTTTATCAGCGAATGATAAAGTTCAGCTCTCGCTGAAGTCTTCTACTTGAAACTTCGCGTGAAATGGACAAGTCTTGTCTTCGCTGATATCCGCATCAGGTCATTAGTAGACTTAGTCACTCGTTCTTCAGCTTGGTCTTCGATTTCATCTTTGAACTCAGTTCTCGCAAGTCTTGTCTTCAGGGATCATAAGCAAACAATTAATTTCAGCGATCATCAGTGAGGCTGAACAGGCTCAGGGCTCACTGATGTACAGGTACCGCTGAAGTATACATTTAAAGACAGTAGTTTCCCATCAGTGATACTAAACAGACATAGTATATTTTCTTAGATGGTGAAACTCTAATACATATTGTTTACTTACAATTTTCACTAAGTAATTCTCACAGTCATTATCAAATCACTGAAGAGTTTGGATCAACAATCTCCCCCTATTTGATGATGACTAAGCAATTAAGGAAAATTTCTATGTTAAAAACATAAGGATAAAAATGACTCATAAATACGTGTCCCATTTACTGTTTTCAGGGATCTTTTCTAGTACTGATGGAGTAAAGTACTTCATTGAAAATTTTCATTAACTTCGTAAACAAGATTACAAAGGAAGTGGAAAAACTATAAGTACAATGAAAATAATTACAAGTACAAAAAGTTACAAGCTGACAAAATAGAAGAATACAAGCAGATTCTATCAGCTATTCAGGTTCTTCCTTGAAGAGAAGTTCATCAAGGGTGTTTGTCTGTGGAATCATCCAATCAGGGACTGTTACTCCCTGATCATGTCTTCGTTTGGCTTCACGGTAGATCTGGGGCTTGATGAATTTTCCAAGGAAAGAGCGATCACACCAATACAAGAGGTCTGTGAGTTGTTAGATAGGAGCGATGGGTAACTCAGATATGCGTTGAAAGCATTGGCAACCATAGTAGTCAAGAAAGAATATGCCATAAGGTTTACTGACTACCTTTCCAGCTTCGAAGTCTTCAGCAGGAGGCAGTGAGATGTCAAGTCCTGAAAGATCAGCATCTGGACCAAGTACAGCTTCGCAAGAAAAGTCAACACCAGTCTCGTTCCTTATAACAGGGTCTGAAGATGGTGGAGGCTTTTTCTTTGGAGCGGTTCATTTTGGTTTGATGGCTAGAATAGGTAGATCAACAGCTGAGGAGACTTGGTCGATTAGCCTGTTAATAGCACCTTCAACACAAGACTTATAGCTTGATCGAGATCGCTGAATTGCGACCCGAATTTCCAACCATTCGTTCAGTCCAAGCTTTTCCAACTCTGAGATATAGCAGGTTCTTGACACTCCATTTTCCCTGATCATCTGGACATCGACGACAACAACACCTCTGATAGTCTTTCCCCTCAGGTTTACCTGTTTTATTCTTGCTAGTAACACTCTGAAGTGGAGTTTCTTCTTACACCAGGCAAGGGTGTTATCGCTGACCTTCCTTTTCTCTTCTTTCTTCTTACCAACATCTTTAAGCAGTTGTTGCTGGACTCTGAGAGAAAATTTCTCCAGCTAAGGATCCTGTACTGAACGTTTAGCAAGTTCAATAGCAAAGGCCTTATCAGTAAGTTCAGCCTTATGTTTTTCAGCGAGAATCTTCTCAGCCTTGAGAGCTTCAGCGATTTCCCTTGGAGTCAGACAGCTGAGATGGGCAGAAATGAGTCGCTGACTTTCGAGCTTCTGGATCATCGCTTCTTTCCTTCTTCGTTCATCTTCATCTGACCTTTGAGGAGTCAGAGAAGGTCTTTTGGGGTGGGAAAGCAGTTCTTCTTCAGCTTGTACTTCAGTCTCATCCAGAACAGAGACTGGGATTATTTGTTCTTCAGCGTTAAGCGCTGGGATTCTTTACAGTGGTGTTGGTGGAGGAACCTCAGATGTAGCCTCAAGTAGGGGAGAGGACTAGCTGAAACAAAATGATCAATGGAGTTAGATCATTTGAAGGTTTAAGAAAAAGGAAAGGCTTAAGTGTTTAGAGGTTTTATGAGGAGTAGGGTAGAAATTGAGAAGGGGTAGAGGAGAGATGCAGAGTATGGAAAAAATAGATAGTAACATACCTGACAATTTGGCTTTTTGAGGAGTATAGCCAAGTTGTCTTCATCAAGGCCTTTATTCTTGCCATGTTGCGTCTTCTAAGGAGATTTTGCAGCAGTCCTCTCCCCTGGTTCATTAATAGAGACACCTTTAGAGCATGGGCTTTGATCACCTTAGGATGAAAGAATAAAGGTGGAATATCATCATCATCATCGTCATCTGAAGAAAAGTTGGATGTTGGTTCATCGTCATCAATGTCGACTTCTTCTTCATCTTCTTCTTCCTATTCCTCATCCTCAGACGGAATTTCCACAGTGTTGTCAACTGTGGAATGAGGAGGGTCTTCGCCTCGCTCCCCCTCAGAGTGAGAGGGACTATTAGCGGTTCCCTCAGGATTATCACCTTCCTGAGGGTCTTTTTCTTAGTTTTCTTCCTCCCCCTCAACATTTCGGGGGAAGTCTTTAGCAATATTCTCCCCCTCTTCCACTGAATGGGGGGAGGTAGCAGCGACATCAGCATCAGCAGTAGCAGCAGCAACGACATCAACCTCAGGGCCCCTGTCTTCTTGGCCAGGGTACCAGGATGTGGAGGACATTAACATCTCCACAGTGTCCAACATGGTTTCCAGGTTTGGAATGCAGGATGTAGCCAAAATTACAATGTCCGCTGTCATCCCCGGAAGTTTTCGATTAGCGGGAGAGAAGAAGGAGACAGGGACTGTTAGAGCATCCATCCTCTCTAGGATCTTGGTGAGTAGATTATATTTGGTAGTGACTTAAGTCGAGAGGTTGCTCACCTCACCTTGAAGCCCATTGAGGTTAGTCTTCAGCGTTCCAACCTCGCTGCTGAGGTTGGAGTAGTTGGTGGAGAGTTCAACAATGGAGATCTGAAGATTGTTGAGAGAGGTGGTGGTGTTGTTGACCGGGGTATTCAATTCTGTTACTCCCCCTTGCAGAGAGGAAATATCAACAGTTGTGGCCTTGTCTGCAAGGGAGTTGGAGACGTCTTTCAGCGAAGCGCTAGCATCAGTGATGGTGGTGGTGTTTGCTTTCAGATTGGTGGAGAGAGAATCCACGCTACAGCGATGTCTTGGAGGGACTTCTCGATGTCTCCCAAATTAGGACCTGTAAAAGATGAAAACTTATGAGCAAAGAAAAGCTCAAGAGTTTGGGGTTCAGAGAGGGATGAAGAAGTATTTGGGATACCTGTTGGGTTGGAGAATTGGTGGATGTCTTTAATACCAGTCCAGTACTCCATGTCATTATCCATCTCAGAGATGGTAGTGACAGGAATACTCGACCCAGCAGGTCCTGAAGTATTCTGTTGCATCGGTCCTCGTAGCATTGCAGCGTTTGTGTTTGTCAGTGTAAACGGCAGAACCGTTTGGGGAATGTTTAAGGTGGGAAAAGATAAAAAGAAGAGAAGGAACGACTGAGATGGGGGTGGTTGCAGGTTCAGCGTTGGTTACGCTGGAAACGACCTCCGCAGCGCTTTGAGGTGATGAGGATGTTGGGGTCTCATCCAAGAAAATCTCAGAGAACTGAGCCTCTAAGACAGGTGTAGAAGGGGTGGCTTCAGCAGATGTGGCGGAGTGGACCACCAAAGCATCCAGCATTGCCTGTGAAGAGGCCAACGTGGAGTCTTGAGCCTGGGAAGGCCGAGGTTGCTCCATTGAGGTCTTCTTGGACTTATAGGTGCCAAGTGGGGTGGTGGAGTGTTTCCTCCTTTTCAGAGAGGTGGTTGTTGCAGCCTGGGTAACAGCGGGGGGTTGAACCGCTGCAGGGATAGCTGCAGAATGCGAAGAATTGGGGTACAGAAGAGAGAGAAGGGATGAGAGACTTACCTCGTCGTAGATGGGCTTGAAGTCTAGGACTTTAGAACCAACATGGGAGAGCTTGTAGTCTCCGTTTCTTAGGTATAGGGAGCCGAGATCCATTTGCAAGATGGCTGAGATGAAACTTGGGTAAGGAACGGTTATGGAACGTTCATGCTGCTCTACCCGATCCATAAGGTCTTCAAAGATGAAGCGAGCATAGTCAACATGCAGGCCTTTGAGAAGTGCGTAGGCCATAGCGACTTGGGGTTTGCTGGCTTGATCAGTGGATCCAGTCTTTGCCGTCATGCAGCTTATGATGTGTACAAGGATGAAATTGAGTTCAGAGGGCATCTTGTTCTTAAGAATTTTTGTCAGCTTCTTCGATGGTTCCTTGTTTCGGTTTGAATCCCAGAGGTAGTTCATTTGATCAAGGAAGTTGATCAGGGTTTGTTTACCTTCAGGGGTATTGGGGTCAGTGATGGGAACGAAGGGATTAACCTTGGTGCTTCCAGGCAGGTTCAGTGCTGAGCGAATGCTAGCAGGGGAAATGCATCCATGACCCAGTTCGGTTTGGAATCCGATTACTGAGTATTCTTTCACTGACTTTTGGGAAATGGCAATGGTTCGGTGTGCAGTATACCAGAACTGTTGTAGCAAGTTACGGTGTGCAGGAGGTGTTATGGTCATGGCGGTTGAAAGAGGACATGTTTTGAGAAAGTTCACTGCATCAGTGAGATGAGGAGCAGGTTTCTTTTTTGGAAACTCCAGTAGGGCATAGGGATTGTTGGAAGCAAAGATGATCTGGTTCAGCTCATGTTTCATGTTGTCAGCCCTGGTCATGGTGGAAGAAGCGGCAGTGGTAAAGGGAATGTTGGAAGATGCCATGCCTGTTAGAACACAAAGATATAGAAGAAAAGTCTTAAAATGGAAATAGTTATCCAAAATAAGGGTTTTTGAGGTTTTTAGGGTTTTACAGTTTCTTTTTAAGGAAAGAATGTGCAAAAAGTGGGTTTTCTAGTTTTAAAGAAGTTTAAAACTAGTGAAAAACAATGTTTTCCAGTTTCCTTTTAAGGAAAGGGATTCTAGAAAAACATATGAAAGTATTAAGTTTAAGATTTTTATTTTAAACTTAAGAGAAAAACTATATTTCAAGTTTTGTACACAAGATCATGAAGACGATGATTTTATGTTTGAAAAATGTTTGTTTTGATCCAATGTATCAAGAATTAGGATCAAAACAAGATATATAAAAGATTTAAGATAAGGAGATATGAACCTGTATGAGTGTAGGTTGAAGATTCAAGTAATAGGTTTGAATATCATAAATCCAAAAACAAAATGCTTGAAGATTTCTTGCTTGAGAGAGGTTATGTGCGTAAAAGGTAAAAATATAAACATGAAGTGTTTATATAGTGAGAGTAGAGAGAGAAAGTTATGAGCGGGAAGAAATACTCATCATAGCACGTTACACGTCCCACGAAGCTTATTGGACAAGAAATTGAAACGGGCAAACGTGTCAGACGAAAAGTCGTGCTAGGATTTATCCGTTTGATTACGTCACACTTGTCTTTTCATTTTCAAAAAGCCTCCTTGAATGGTTCAGGGACAATTTAAATGAAGGATCACTGAAAAAGAAAATTTCAGTGATGGATTTGTATTTTCAAAGGATCACTGAATAAAGTATCAACGAACAAATTTATTTTGAAAAACAACATACTGAAGTAAACTTCAGCGTTTGGGAATAGAAGAACATACCTTAGTATCAGCGAATCATTTTGTTCAGAGATTAGATAATGAATAAGGAGATAGAATTTCCTTTATCACTGATCTAATGCGTTACCTACTGAAGAATTTATTCTTCAAGGTTCAGCATGCCAAGCTCACTGATGAGAAAGTTGAATCTTGTCTCATCAAGAGGTTTGGTGAAAAGATCAGTTAACTGAAAGTCAGTAGGAATAAAGTGAAGTTCTATATCACCATTCATTACATGATCTCTGATAAAGTGATACCGATGTGTTTGGTCTTTGAGTGTAGCACTGGATTATTGGCTATAGTGATGGCACTTATGCTGTCGCAATAGATTGGAAATTTCGAGAGCTGAAGGTCATAGTCTAATAGTTGATTTTTCATCCATAAGACCTGAGCACAACACCTTCCAGCGGATACATACTCTGCTTCAGCTGTAGAGGTGGACACTGAGATTTGTTTCTTACTTGACCAACTCACCAGCTTTCCACCCAGGAGCTGACAGCCTCCTGTGGTGCTTTTTCTATCCAGCTTGCAACCTGCAAAGTCACTATTTAAATAGGCAGTTAGATCGAACCCTCAGTCTTTGGGATACCAAAGAACTAGGTTGGTTGTACCCTTCAGATATCTGATAATTCGGTTTACAACGATCAGATGTGATTCTTTGGGTTCAGATTGATATCGTGCACATAAACAAGTAGCATACATAATATCAGGACGACTAGTTGTAAGATAAAGAAGAGAGCCGATCATCCCTTGGTACGCAGTGACATTAACAGGCTTCCCTGAAGGATCTTTGTTAAGTGTCAGCGGCGGTGCCATAGGTGTTTTCATAGCTGAGCTTTGAGTTAAATCGAATTTTTTCAGCATATCTTTGACATACTTACCTTGGTGGATAAACGTACCCTTATCATTCTGCTTGATTTGGAGTCCAAGGAAGTAAGTCAACTCACCCATCATACTCATCTTATATTCATATTGCATTCTTTTTGAGAAGCGAGTACACAATTCAGGTTTAGTAAAACCAAATATAATGTCATCGACATATATTTGAACAAGAATAATATGACCTTTTACTTTCCTGAAAAATAGAGTGTTATCGATTTTACCACGCTCAAATTTTTCAGTAAGGAGAAAGGATGAAAGAGTGTCATACCATGCACGTGGTGCTTGCTTTAAGCCATAAAGTGCCTTATCCAGTTTATAAACATAACCTCGATGCTTAGGATCAGCGAATCCTGGAGGTTGTTCGACATAGACTTCTTCGTTCAGTCTTCCATTGAGAAACGCTGACTTGACATCCATTTGAAAAACTTTGAAGTCTTTGTGAACAGCGTATGCTAGAAATAGACGAATAGCTTCGACTCTTGCCACATGGGCAAAGTGTTGATCCAAACCCTCAGTGGTTAGATAATGACCCTGAGAAACACTTAGTGAAAATTGTAAGTAAACAATATGTATTAGAGTTTCACCATCAAAGAATATACTAAGTCTGTTTAGTATCGCTGATGGAAAACCATGCTCTTTAATTTATTCTTCAGCGATACATGTACATCAGTGAGCCCTGAGCCTGTTCAGTCTCACTGATGACCGCTGAAAGCTTTAACTATAATTGTTTGCTTATGATCCCTGAAGACAAGATTCGCGTCAACCAAAGTTCAAAGCTGAAATCGAAGACCAAGCTGAAGAACAAGTGACTAAGTCTACTAGTGACCTGATGCGGATATTAGCGAAGAAAAGACTTATCCATTTCACGCGAAGTTTCAAGTAGAAGACTTCAGCGAACGCTGAACTTTATCAATCGCTGATAAAGATCCATTCAGCGAGCGCTGATCATGAAGCATGTTCTACAAGTTACTTTGTCTTATCTCCTTGCACGCCCCTGTACGATTTTGTCAGAAAGGACATCCCTTTTGTCCAGGATCGTACAAACCACTCTGCAACTACACTGTTCATCATGCGGCCCCTAGGATGTTTGCTAAAGTCAAATTCATGCATCCAACCAGAGGCTGCCACGTGTAAAGGTATACTGACTTACATTAAATGCATGCAGTATATAAAAGAAACCCTACTTCAGTTTTGAAGTGCCCGGCTTCCTCCATCACTGAACTACATAGTGTTAGAAAACTCTCCTTAGTTTTCTTATTTCTTTTCTCTCTATTTCTTAGTGCAAGAAATTTGTGTGTTCTCATAGTTTGTTTAGATTAGGTTTTTAACTTGATCTTATTCCGCAACAAACTGTAAATTGTTTGATATATATCAATAAACAATTTAGAAAGATAAAAATATGTGTTTGTATTCAACCCCCCCCCCCCCCCTCTACAAACTTGTATTACCCCTTCGGGACCAACTCAAAGGTTTCGTCGTAATCTATACCTTCTTCTTGTCTGTATCCCTGAGCAACTAGACGAGCTTTGTTGCGGGTTACAGTTCCATTTTCATCCAACTTGTTTCGATAGACCCACTTAGTGCCTATCACTGATTTGTCAGATGGTCTTGGAACAAGATTCCAAACCTTGTTTCTTTCGAATTCAGTCAGCTCTTCTTGCATAGCGCTAACCCAGTTTGGATCTTTGAGGGCATCATCAACCTTCTTTGGTTCAATCAGTGAAATAAAATTTACATATAAACAAATATTACATGCACAGCGTCGAGTCTGAACACCGGATCACCAAGAATTTGATCTATGGGGTGATTTATGATCCATCGCTGAGTAGGAGCATGAGCCGCTGACTCAGAGTGAACTTCTGGAATCACTGAAGATGAAGCTTCTGCGATGTCAGGTAATAGAGGCACGATAGGCAGAACAGATGAAACTTCATTTATTGATTACTGAGAGGTTGATGGAATATCAGATGATGGTTCGAAAACAGGCATAGTGTTGATTGGAACAGCTGAGACCCAAGATGAGGAATCAGCTTCACTTGTCTGCATGATGGGAATGATGACAGGATCATCATCAGCAGTTGGTGTGTTGACCTGAGGGTTAGGGTTAGGAATAGTTTCTGAATCCCCAAAATGAGAAAACATCCACTGATTAAGTTCTTCGTTTTCAGCAGAGGGTATTGAGTTCGCTGAACGGGATTCATCAAAGGTGACATGAATGTTTTCTTCTACAGTCTGTTTTCTCTTGTTGAAGACTCTGAAGGCTTTGGATATGGAAGAAAATCCAAGAAATATTCCGCCGTCAGCTTTAGGATCAAACTTTCCAAGTGTATCTCGGTTGTTTAAGACGAAGCACTGACAACCAAAGATATGAAGAAAGCTGATAGATGGCTTTCTTCCAAGAAAACTTCGTAGGCAGTCTTGTTGAATCTTTTGACGATCAGCGATCTATTTTGCGTAAAACATGCAGTGTTGACAGCTTCTGCCCAGAATTGAGTAGGAAGATGAGAATCGTTGAGCATTGAACGTGCAGCTTCGATGATCGTACGGTTTCTTCTTTCAGCGACTCCATTTTGTTGTGGTGTTCTCACCGAGGAAAGGTTGTGAGAAATACCCTTACTTTCAAAGAAGTTATCTAGGGAACTGTTTTTTAATTCAGTTCCATGATCACTCCTTATTGAGCGAACAGTAAGATTATTCATGACTTCCATTTTCCTAACAAAGGACATAAGTTCTTCTGAGGTGTCACTCTTAGCACGGAGAAACATTACCCAGGTGTAGCGAGAGAATTCATCTACAATAACCAATGTATATTTCTTTCCAGCAATGGATTGAATGTTGACAGGGCCAAACAAATCCATGTGGAGAAGTTGAAGAGGAGATGTCACTGAAGAAACTTGCTTTGTCTTGAAGCATGCTTTAGTTTGTTTTCCTTTCTCACACGCTGAACAAAGAGATTCCTTAGCGTATGAGTGTTGAGGAAGACCAGTGACTAACTCTTTGGAAGAAAGATGTAACACCCTAAAATCAGGGCTAATTTAAACCTTAATTTATAACCAGATTTAAACATAAACTTACTAAGCTTTATACATAAGTGGAGAATTAACCATGAGATCATAATTACAAACATAGAATTCTTGAAATAACCTATTAATCTAATTATGTCACTATAATCAGATTAACTAGATTATCTAAGCAATCCATCAAAACCTTGGTAACAATTAATTTCTCCACTAATCCAAAAGCTCTCGTCCCACATCCCTTTATTTTCCCGAGCTAGTACCTGGTAAGAAAACATTATTTGAACAATTAGGCTAACGCCTAGTGAGAACATTCAGTTTCAAAATAACATTTATAAAACATTGTAAACAAGGCATAATAAACCTGGTTTACTCTTTTTTCTTACCGCATACCGAACCATTCATCAATATCAGTTTAAACCTGATTACATGACTACGAATCTGACATTAAGTCAATCGTTGCTCATATTCCAATTCCATGACTACGAATCTGACATTAAGTCAATCGTTGCTCATATTCCAATTCCATGACTACGAATCTGACATTAAGTCAATCGTTGCTCATAGTAAATTTCCACACACATCAGAATAATGAAAGTCCATCATCTATTCTACGTGTACATAACCTCTAGTGCCTATGGATCCATGTCACCTAATTGTACTCATAGAGGTATTTATTCAATATAACTTCCTCATAGTAAGTGTATAAGCGAATTATATTTATATCTCATAAATTCCTCATAACAATCGTATAAGCGAATTTATTTATATCATTTAGATTTCTCAATTCTCCTTTATAATTTCTTCATATCATTTATTATAAGCAAATCACATTTAATATGTCAATTTCTTATAATAAAAGTCTAACCATCCATATTATCACTTACGGTCTTTAATATAAATATTGTTGTAATTCAGTTGTCCAACAAACACAATAATTACAACTCGTACATATTCTTGTCGTAAGTCATTTTCCAATATCATTAATGATTTTAAACACAACCATCAATTTAAGATAATAGATTTTACTTCATAAAATCTTTCTTCCAAAAATCCAGCCAAAACAGTTCATTTATAAAATAAACCTTACCACAATTTAAAACATTATAAAAACAGGTAAGGTAAGAATGAACTCACCTGATTGCAGAAGAGCTACTATTCCTTTCTCATAGTCGCAGGAATATCCAACACTTAACGTTACAAAGATCTGAAATACCCATATACAATTATACTGGTATTAATCTATTGTTTACGATGTTTAAAATACCAAAATCCTAAAATCCTTATCTCTATCGCAAACAACTCATTTACAACAGCTTCCTATTGCAAGCACAGTGATTGTCGCAAACAACTATTGCGACACAAATCCTTTATCGCAACCAATAGTAATATCGCAACCCATGATTGCGATAATCCCTTCCTATCGTAACCAACTATTGCGACTTCTAGCTTTATCGCAACTAACTGTTGCGACTTCTAGCTTTATCGCAACTAACTAATTTTGAGGACTCCTTTATCGCAACCAACTGTAGCAACTTTTATGAGTTTGTCGCAACCCATGGTTGCGACACTTATGAATCTATGCATTTCTTCATAACTATCGCAGTCCACTAAAATCGTACCAAACCCAGAAATTTAACAGATTTAAGTTATGCATGTTGCTATAAACTTCCAGATATGTTTAACATTACTATTATAACATATCTATTAACCCAAATTTCCCAAAACATTCCAGAATCATCAAATCCCATTTTTTTAACCTCATAAAAGCTTATGAACATAAAATCCATACTTTCAACTATACATGCTTCTATAAATCTGCAGATGCGTTTTATACTACCAATACAACATATTGATAAACTTAGTTTTCTCAAACATCCAGATTCATCATAATCATCAATATCATCAAAAACCCATTCTAAAATCTTTCAACTATAAATATAAGAGAAGTAAATAAATTGAGAGATGTTTACCTTTTAATTCCTCTGATGAATCCCAAACTTCCAAATAATAAAAATCTGCTGCTAATCTTCTTTTCTTTCTTTTCTTGAATTCACTCTCTCTCTCTCTCTTTTTGTTTTCTCTCTGTGTGAACCGAATACCCACACACACAAATTTCACAATTGTCTAAATGAACCACACAGAGGACACCTCGTCCTCTTTCACCGAATTAATATGGTGAGGTGTTCACCATTTACCAAACAACCCTCAAACTTCCACCATTTGGCGAGTTTAATCCCTTTACTTACAAATTTAAATTAAAGTTTACCCTTTCATTTATTACATAATAAAACTTACTCGGGGTTAAACTCTAAAATTAATTTACCAAATAACCAATTACAACTTATCAAATAAATATACTCCATTTATTTTAAATAATCCCAAACATTATATTTTACAAAATTTGGGATGTTACAAAAGAGTATTCAGCGTCTTGAAGTTAAGATGAGAAAGCCTTTTATGCCATAACCAGTTGACATCAATAGAGGCTTTGGAGAGAAAACAAGAGTTTTCAGTGGTTGTTGAGTCCATGTTTATGACATAAACATTTTCTAAACGATATCCACTGAGATCAACTTTCTTCTTCTTGTCAGTGACGAAACATGCTTCTTTGGTGAAGCAAACCTTAAAGTCCTTATCACACAGCTGACTGCTGCTAAGAAGATTGTGCTTCAGCCCTTCAACGTGTGACTCTTCTGAAGGTTGTTGTAACATTAGAGAGTACACCAAACCCTCGGGTATAGCCTTTTCCATTTCCACCAAAGGTCACTGATTGACCTTTCTCTTCCTTGTATTCAGTGAGCAGGTTTTTCTTTCCAGTCATATGTCGAGAGCATCCACTATCAAGATACCAGATACCCTTCGAGACCTGCAAACAAAGGAAGATTAGTTTGGAATAGGCACCCATTTCTCCTTCTTGTCAGTGGTGGTTGAGGAAGTGGAAGGTTAAGAGATCTTCGCAACATCTGATGATTCAGCTTCAGTGGTAATCTTCACCTTGGTTAATTTCTTAACTTTGGTGACATTTTTCACCTTGGCCTGATTTGCACCAGGGATGGTCTTCTTTGCCTTGGGGGCATTGATCTTCACCTTAGCTAATTTCGCAGCTTTGGTGGCTGTAGGACACTTACTAGCAATGTGATCGGATACATACTCTGCTTCAGCTGTAGAGGTGGACACTGAGATTTGTTTCTTACTTGACCAACTCACCAGCTTTCCACCCAGGAGCTGACAGCCTCCTGTGGTGCTTTTTCTATCCAGCTTGCAACCTGCAAAGTCACTATTTAAATAGGCAGTTAGATCGAACCCTCAGTCTTTGGGATACCAAAGAACTAGGTTGGTTGTACCCTTCAGATATCTGATAATTCGGTTTACAACGATCAGATGTGATTCTTTGGGTTCAGATTGATATCGTGCACATAAACAAGTAGCATACATAATATCAGGACGACTAGTTGTAAGATAAAGAAGAGAGCCGATCATCCCTTGGTACGCAGTGACATTAACAGGCTTCCCTGAAGGATCTTTGTTAAGTGTCAGCGGCGGTGCCATAGGTGTTTTCATAGCTGAGCTTTGAGTTAAATCGAATTTTTTCAGCATATCTTTGACATACTTACCTTGGTGGATAAACGTACCCTTATCATTCTGCTTGATTTGGAGTCCAAGGAAGTAAGTCAACTCACCCATCATACTCATCTTATATTCATATTGCATTCTTTTTGAGAAGCGAGTACACAATTCAGGTTTAGTAAAACCAAATATAATGTCATCGACATATATTTGAACAAGAATAATATGACCTTTTACTTTCCTGAAAAATAGAGTGTTATCGATTTTACCACGCTCAAATTTTTCAGTAAGGAGAAAGGATGAAAGAGTGTCATACCATGCACGTGGTGCTTGCTTTAAGCCATAAAGTGCCTTATCCAGTTTATAAACATAACCTCGATGCTTAGGATCAGCGAATCCTGGAGGTTGTTCGACATAGACTTCTTCGTTCAGTCTTCCATTGAGAAACGCTGACTTGACATCCATTTGAAAAACTTTGAAGTCTTTGTGAACAGCGTATGCTAGAAATAGACGAATAGCTTCGACTCTTGCCACATGGGCAAAGTGTTGATCCAAACCCTCAGTGGTTAGATAATGACCCTGAGAAACACTTAGTGAAAATTGTAAGTAAACAATATGTATTAGAGTTTCACCATCAAAGAATATACTAAGTCTGTTTAGTATCGCTGATGGAAAACCATGCTCTTTAATTTATTCTTCAGCGATACATGTACATCAGTGAGCCCTGAGCCTGTTCAGTCTCACTGATGACCGCTGAAAGCTTTAACTATAATTGTTTGCTTATGATCCCTGAAGACAAGATTCGCGTCAACCAAAGTTCAAAGCTGAAATCGAAGACCAAGCTGAAGAACAAGTGACTAAGTCTACTAGTGACCTGATGCGGATATTAGCGAAGAAAAGACTTATCCATTTCACGCGAAGTTTCAAGTAGAAGACTTCAGCGAACGCTGAACTTTATCAATCGCTGATAAAGATCCATTCAGCGAGCGCTGATCATGAAGCATGTTCTACAAGTTACTTTGTCTTATCTCCTTGCACGCCCCTGTACGATTTTGTCAGAAAGGACATCCCTTTTGTCCAGGATCGTACAAACCACTCTGCAACTACACTGTTCATCATGCGGCCCCTAGGATGTTTGCTAAAGTCAAATTCATGCATCCAACCAGAGGCTGCCACGTGTAAAGGTATACTGACTTACATTAAATGCATGCAGTATATAAAAGAAACCCTACTTCAGTTTTGAAGTGCCCGGCTTCCTCCATCACTGAACTACATAGTGTTAGAAAACTCTCCTTAGTTTTCTTATTTCTTTTCTCTCTATTTCTTAGTGCAAGAAATTTGTGTGTTCTCATAGTTTGTTTAGATTAGGTTTTTAACTTGATCTTATTCCGCAACAAACTGTAAATTGTTTGATATATATCAATAAACAATTTAGAAAGATAAAAATATGTGTTTGTATTCAACCCCCCCCCCCCCCCTCTACAAACTTGTATTACCCCTTCGGGACCAACTCAAAGGTTTCGTCGTAATCTATACCTTCTTCTTGTCTGTATCCCTGAGCAACTAGACGAGCTTTGTTGCGGGTTACAGTTCCATTTTCATCCAACTTGTTTCGATAGACCCACTTAGTGCCTATCACTGATTTGTCAGATGGTCTTGGAACAAGATTCCAAACCTTGTTTCTTTCGAATTCAGTCAGCTCTTCTTGCATAGCGCTAACCCAGTTTGGATCTTTGAGGGCATCATCAACCTTCTTTGGTTCAATCAGTGAAATAAAATTTACATATAAACAAATATTACATGCACAGCGTCGAGTCTGAACACCGGATCACCAAGAATTTGATCTATGGGGTGATTTATGATCCATCGCTGAGTAGGAGCATGAGCCGCTGACTCAGAGTGAACTTCTGGAATCACTGAAGATGAAGCTTCTGCGATGTCAGGTAATAGAGGCACGATAGGCAGAACAGATGAAACTTCATTTATTGATTACTGAGAGGTTGATGGAATATCAGATGATGGTTCGAAAACAGGCATAGTGTTGATTGGAACAGCTGAGACCCAAGATGAGGAATCAGCTTCACTTGTCTGCATGATGGGAATGATGACAGGATCATCATCAGCAGTTGGTGTGTTGACCTGAGGGTTAGGGTTAGGAATAGTTTCTGAATCCCCAAAATGAGAAAACATCCACTGATTAAGTTCTTCGTTTTCAGCAGAGGGTATTGAGTTCGCTGAACGGGATTCATCAAAGGTGACATGAATGTTTTCTTCTACAGTCTGTTTTCTCTTGTTGAAGACTCTGAAGGCTTTGGATATGGAAGAAAATCCAAGAAATATTCCGTCGTCAGCTTTAGGATCAAACTTTCCAAGTGTATCTCGGTTGTTTAAGACGAAGCACTGACAACCAAAGATATGAAGAAAGCTGATAGATGGCTTTCTTCCAAGAAAACTTCGTAGGCAGTCTTGTTGAATCTTTTGACGATCAGCGATCTATTTTGCGTAAAACATGCAGTGTTGACAGCTTCTGCCCAGAATTGAGTAGGAAGATGAGAATCGTTGAGCATTGAACGTGCAGCTTCGATGATCGTACGGTTTCTTCTTTCAGCGACTCCATTTTGTTGTGGTGTTCTCACCGAGGAAAGGTTGTGAGAAATACCCTTACTTTCAAAGAAGTTATCTAGGGAACTGTTTTTTAATTCAGTTCCATGATCACTCCTTATTGAGCGAACAGTAAGATTATTCATGACTTCCATTTTCCTAACAAAGGACATAAGTTCTTCTGAGGTGTCACTCTTAGCACGGAGAAACATTACCCAGGTGTAGCGAGAGAATTCATCTACAATAACCAATGTATATTTCTTTCCAGCAATGGATTGAATGTTGACAGGGCCAAACAAATCCATGTGGAGAAGTTGAAGAGGAGATGTCACTGAAGAAACTTGCTTTGTCTTGAAGCATGCTTTAGTTTGTTTTCCTTTCTCACACGCTGAACAAAGAGATTCCTTAGCGTATGAGTGTTGAGGAAGACCAGTGACTAACTCTTTGGAAGAAAGATGTAACACCCTAAAATCAGGGCTAATTTAAACCTTAATTTATAACCAGATTTAAACATAAACTTACTAAGCTTTATACATAAGTGGAGAATTAACCATGAGATCATAATTACAAACATAGAATTCTTGAAATAACCTATTAATCTAATTATGTCACTATAATCAGATTAACTAGATTATCTAAGCAATCCATCAAAACCTTGGTAACAATTAATTTCTCCACTAATCCAAAAGCTCTCGTCCCACATCCCTTTATTTTCCCGAGCTAGTACCTGGTAAGAAAACATTATTTGAACAATTAGGCTAACGCCTAGTGAGAACATTCAGTTTCAAAATAACATTTATAAAACATTGTAAACAAGGCATAATAAACCTGGTTTACTCTTTTTTCTTACCGCATACCGAACCATTCATCAATATCAGTTTAAACCTGATTACATGACTACGAATCTGACATTAAGTCAATCGTTGCTCATATTCCAATTCCATGACTACGAATCTGACATTAAGTCAATCGTTGCTCATATTCCAATTCCATGACTACGAATCTGACATTAAGTCAATCGTTGCTCATAGTAAATTTCCACACACATCAGAATAATGAAAGTCCATCATCTATTCTACGTGTACATAACCTCTAGTGCCTATGGATCCATGTCACCTAATTGTACTCATAGAGGTATTTATTCAATATAACTTCCTCATAGTAAGTGTATAAGCGAATTATATTTATATCTCATAAATTCCTCATAACAATCGTATAAGCGAATTTATTTATATCATTTAGATTTCTCAATTCTCCTTTATAATTTCTTCATATCATTTATTATAAGCAAATCACATTTAATATGTCAATTTCTTATAATAAAAGTCTAACCATCCATATTATCACTTACGGTCTTTAATATAAATATTGTTGTAATTCAGTTGTCCAACAAACACAATAATTACAACTCGTACATATTCTTGTCGTAAGTCATTTTCCAATATCATTAATGATTTTAAACACAACCATCAATTTAAGATAATAGATTTTACTTCATAAAATCTTTCTTCCAAAAATCCAGCCAAAACAGTTCATTTATAAAATAAACCTTACCACAATTTAAAACATTATAAAAACAGGTAAGGTAAGAATGAACTCACCTGATTGCAGAAGAGCTACTATTCCTTTCTCATAGTCGCAGGAATATCCAACACTTAACGTTACAAAGATCTGAAATACCCATATACAATTATACTGGTATTAATCTATTGTTTACGATGTTTAAAATACCAAAATCCTAAAATCCTTATCTCTATCGCAAACAACTCATTTACAACAGCTTCCTATTGCAAGCACAGTGATTGTCGCAAACAACTATTGCGACACAAATCCTTTATCGCAACCAATAGTAATATCGCAACCCATGATTGCGATAATCCCTTCCTATCGTAACCAACTATTGCGACTTCTAGCTTTATCGCAACTAACTGTTGCGACTTCTAGCTTTATCGCAACTAACTAATTTTGAGGACTCCTTTATCGCAACCAACTGTAGCAACTTTTATGAGTTTGTCGCAACCCATGGTTGCGACACTTATGAATCTATGCATTTCTTCATAACTATCGCAGTCCACTAAAATCGTACCAAACCCAGAAATTTAACAGATTTAAGTTATGCATGTTGCTATAAACTTCCAGATATGTTTAACATTACTATTATAACATATCTATTAACCCAAATTTCCCAAAACATTCCAGAATCATCAAATCCCATTTTTTTAACCTCATAAAAGCTTATGAACATAAAATCCATACTTTCAACTATACATGCTTCTATAAATCTGCAGATGCGTTTTATACTACCAATACAACATATTGATAAACTTAGTTTTCTCAAACATCCAGATTCATCATAATCATCAATATCATCAAAAACCCATTCTAAAATCTTTCAACTATAAATATAAGAGAAGTAAATAAATTGAGAGATGTTTACCTTTTAATTCCTCTGATGAATCCCAAACTTCCAAATAATAAAAATCTGCTGCTAATCTTCTTTTCTTTCTTTTCTTGAATTCACTCTCTCTCTCTCTCTTTTTGTTTTCTCTCTGTGTGAACCGAATACCCACACACACAAATTTCACAATTGTCTAAATGAACCACACAGAGGACACCTCGTCCTCTTTCACCGAATTAATATGGTGAGGTGTTCACCATTTACCAAACAACCCTCAAACTTCCACCATTTGGCGAGTTTAATCCCTTTACTTACAAATTTAAATTAAAGTTTACCCTTTCATTTATTACATAATAAAACTTACTCGGGGTTAAACTCTAAAATTAATTTACCAAATAACCAATTACAACTTATCAAATAAATATACTCCATTTATTTTAAATAATCCCAAACATTATATTTTACAAAATTTGGGATGTTACAAAAGAGTATTCAGCGTCTTGAAGTTAAGATGAGAAAGCCTTTTATGCCATAACCAGTTGACATCAATAGAGGCTTTGGAGAGAAAACAAGAGTTTTCAGTGGTTGTTGAGTCCATGTTTATGACATAAACATTTTCTAAACGATATCCACTGAGATCAACTTTCTTCTTCTTGTCAGTGACGAAACATGCTTCTTTGGTGAAGCAAACCTTAAAGTCCTTATCACACAGCTGACTGCTGCTAAGAAGATTGTGCTTCAGCCCTTCAACGTGTGACTCTTCTGAAGGTTGTTGTAACATTAGAGAGTACACCAAACCCTCGGGTATAGCCTTTTCCATTTCCACCAAAGGTCACTGATTGACCTTTCTCTTCCTTGTATTCAGTGAGCAGGTTTTTCTTTCCAGTCATATGTCGAGAGCATCCACTATCAAGATACCAGATACCCTTCGAGACCTGCAAACAAAGGAAGATTAGTTTGGAATAGGCACCCATTTCTCCTTCTTGTCAGTGGTGGTTGAGGAAGTGGAAGGTTAAGAGATCTTCGCAACATCTGATGATTCAGCTTCAGTGGTAATCTTCACCTTGGTTAATTTCTTAACTTTGGTGACATTTTTCACCTTGGCCTGATTTGCACCAGGGATGGTCTTCTTTGCCTTGGGGGCATTGATCTTCACCTTAGCTAATTTCGCAGCTTTGGTGGCTGTAGGACACTTACTAGCAATGTGATCGGTAAGTCCATAGTGATAACATTTCCTATAGCTAAAAGTAGCTTTAGGACCATAGGCATATTTATTTGAAATTTTCAAATGGGCAGGGCCTGTACCAATAATACATTTGGCATCAGATATTGGAGGAACCTTTGGTTCTTCAGATTTCTTGCCTATTACATTCACTCTGATCTTTGGAGTAGATCAATGAATGAATTCAGGGATCTTATCCTTTGAGGCAGAGGGATGATTAGCTGAAGGTTCAGAAGTTTTCAGGATTGGTACTTTGGTACCCTTCTGAGGTTTTTGAACAACATTTTTTTCTTTACCTTTAAGTTTAGCATTCAAAGTAGGATTTTCCTCAGGGATGGAAGTTTTAGAAGAAGTACACTGAGATGAAGAGGTGTCAGGGATAGAAGACACGAACATTCCAAACTTAAGCATGGAACGATCAGTGGTTGGTTCTTCAGCGTCAGCTTTGTAACCGAGACCACGTTTGTCACTTAGAGGGATCTGAGCATCAATTATTTCAGTAATCTTTATTGAGGATTTATACCATCCTTTAACAGTAGCCTTTTCAGCTTTTAGTTCCGCGATAGCTTGTTCTCGCTCGATACTGATGAATTGATTTACGTAGACCTGGTCTTTCACATTTTATTATATTTTTGAAAGCTCTTGTATTTTTAAATGACAGTGTTTAAGTTGTTCAGTTAAATCTAAGTTTTGTTGTTCAACTTTGGTCCTGCCATTCATGGCATCGTATAAGTCAACAGTCAGCATATCGATAGCTCGAAGTCTATCAACTTCAGTGGTAGCTCAAGTAGAGGTAGAAGAGATTGATACCTGAGAGTTAGAAGTAGAGGGAATTTCAGCTTGTTCTTCCTCATCTTCTATTTTGGCCATGAGACAGTGATTGGCCTCTTCTTCTTCATCTGAATCTGATTCTTCATCAGACTCATCCCAGTCATGTTCTTCTGCGAACAGACCTTTGCCTTTCTTTTTGTATGCTTTCAGCTTAGCATACTTTTCTTTAAGCTTTTGGTACTTGTCATCTCTAGCCCTTGGGTTAGAGGTTTTCTTGAGAGAAGAAGAAGGTTTGAAAACTTTCTTTGACCTACATTCACTTGCAAAGTGTCCAACTTTTTCACAGTTAAAGCAGGTAGCAGTAGCCTTATCAACAGGAGTAGATTTAGGCTTGCCAGTGAGTGAAAGAGGTTTATTTCTTCTGAAGTTACTTGTTGGGAATAAATTCTAATTGAATAGAAGTTCAAGGGATTAATTGTAAATTGTTTATGGGCTTAAGTAATGTAATGGGCCATGGGCTTGAATAGATTAGGCCTAGATATAAATAGTTTATTATTCCTTAGAAATCAGGTTAATCGTTCAATTAGTCATTGTAATCAGTTTCTAAAATTGTGTAAACTCTCTGAAAGGTTTATTCAATATTATATGGATGACTATTGGAAATCATACTGATTGATATACTATTCTATTGATTTCATGTTGTATGCACTAATCTGGAACTCACAATTGGTATCAGAGCATACGGACGATTCGATTCAAAGCATTCAAAAGGTTTCTGGTAAGGTTTCTTGAGTTTTTAGGCGACTGTGTTCTTGAGTTCATATTATCATCTTTTGATTCTGTCAAAATTGATTGTTTCTGTTTATTCTATTCGATCAGTACTGTTTTCATTAGCGATTCTGCAACATTTTATAGTCTAATTCGATCGTTTGAATAGCTTTTGAGCAAAATCAATTCTACAAGTTTTTGTGTCTGTTCATTCTAAATATCAATTTTTTTCCATCAAAATCTTGTTAGTTTGCTCTAAAATCGATTAGGATTTGTTGTTTTTGTGTTTTTGGTAGTTTCCTAATCTTTCAGGAACAATATTGGGCAACCCTAATCGCATTCGAATCAAATTGTCAATCACAGCCGCACTTTCCGGAACTTCGCAAACCTTCCCGGGTAAGTTCTCTATTTTTCGCTACTTACCGGACAAAATTGATCCGGTAACCAAAAGTTCCCGGTAAATCCAATTTACCTGGGTAACCCAAAGTTCCCGGTTGATTTTCTTTCCGGATACATTTCCCGGTAACCCACTATCCGGTCAATCACACTATCCGGTTAATTCTTACCCGGATTCCCCTTATCCGGATTGACATATATCCGGTGACTTCTTGATTTCCGGTAAGTTTATTTTTTCCCGGTTAGTTTGTTCTTACTTTACCCGGTAACCACAAGTTAACCGGTATCCTCTGAACTATCCGGTAAGCTTACATTATCCGGTAACTCCCTGTTATCCAGATACTTTTTGCTATCTGAACTCTGCACCCACATCTGATCCGGACACTTCCAGACCAGACACTGTTTCATCCGGATTCCTATCCGGTAAGTTCTACTTAGCTATTTTCTTACCAGTTCCATTTTAAGCCAGCGTTAGGACTTCAACTCATAGTGCCTTGCGTTAGGATTCCACTTTGAATCGAACCAACGTCTGACGATCGCTTTAGTGGAAATACCAAAGATGTCTCGCGACCCTCTTGCAATCGGAACCGATGCCAAGCCACCGACCCTCTATCAGGGCGAATATAGCCAATGGCAGGACAGACTCCTCATATTTATTGAATCTAAGGACAACTACGAGTACATCTGGCGTGCTCTATCTGATGGCCCACAAGATCCTCCCATGACTACCATTCCAGCACAAGAAGAAGGTGCTCCAGCTCGAACTGAGCCCAAGAAATACTTAGATATGAGCGAAGAGGAAAAGGGCATGTTTGATGGCGAAAAGCATGCCAAGAGATATCTGGTTCAGGCTCTACCAAATCAGATCTACACAGCCATAGACAGCTACAAGCACACCTCAAAGGGCATGTGGGATCAAGTAGAGAAGATGATGAGCGAGAGCAAAGTTGGAAACCAGTTGAAGATCAACAGCTGCATCACCAAGTTTGATGGCTTTAAGCAGCGCAACGGCGAATTACTCTCACATGCCTATGAACGATTTTGCCTCCTACTAAACGAGCTCCACAAGAACAAGATCAATCGATCAACACGGAGAATGCGCTCAAGTTTCTGAACAACCTCCTGCCAGAATGGAAAGTGTTCGCTTCTCACATCAAACATAACCACCTGATGGAGAACGTTCCAATCCATGAACTCTACGAAATGCTTCTACAGGATGAGGATGAAGTCATGGAGATACTGAGCAGCCAGAAATCCTCTTCCAAGTCAAATGCCGATCCACTCGCTCTGGTTTCTTCAAAAATAGGCAAATCTTCCACCCGTCACTCCAAACGAACCCAAGAGCCGAGTGAATCTGAACCAGAATCTGAAGAAGAAGAGGAGGAGAGCGATTTTGATCCTGAACTGACTGTAGTAAAGAAAGCGATGGCCCTACTCTCCAGACCTTTCCAGCAAAAGAAGTTTTTCAAGAAACCTTCGTTCAATAATCAGCGCTACTCTACTTCTTCCAACAAGCGCCAGGATTATAAGGACAAATATGAAGGAAAGAAAAAGGCAGATGAGCACAAGCAACTTGACCACATGGAGAAGAATGAGAAGGATGATTGCAAGCCCGAGTCAAAGAAGAAGGACGAACCTGTCACTTGCTACAACTGCGGGAAATTGGGTCATTTTGCCAAGGATTGTAGAAAGCCCGTCGTGAAAAACGTACACTACTACAAAGTCAAACTTCTGCTAGCAGAACATAAAGCGGCAGGAGAAGCTCTATTTGTTGAAGACGACCACTGGTTGGCTCGTTCCGATAGTGAAAGCGATTCTAAAGATGCTGATGCTTTCATGGGCTACCATTCTCCTCCATCAGAAAAGGCAAATCTGTGGCGGGTATGTGAACCTTTTCATCAAAGCTAAATCGAACAGATGCAACCACTTGTTGAACGAATAGATTCTTATAAGGCCACCACTAATGAACAACTGCTTGAAATTTACTCGTTAAAAGAAAAGCTAGATGTTCAAAAGCGCATAACTGAAAAGTACAAGTCCGATAATGCTAATCTAAAAGAAAAATGTACAAATCTTTCAAAAGACCCTAAGGACTTAAGGGCCAAGATATCTGAATTGAATCTAAAACTTGATTAGTGTGAGAATGAGAAATTAGAGATTGTCTATCAATGCTCCTCTCTTCAAATCCAGCACAAAGAGTTGGTTTCTAAAATAACTGATCTTGAAACCAAACTTCACAAAAGAGGTCAAACTGATCAGACCATTCACATGAACAAACCTAAGGAATTCACATACTTTAACAAGGAATGGGGAATCAGATACGATAACCTACAGTACTTGAAAAAGGTTTTGTCCAAGAGACCTACTCTTTATCACTTTGGTTTTCTTGGTCTGGACAAAAAGTATCCCGAATATAAAATCGATTGGACTGGACCTCTCGAAAAGGAAAAGGAAGAGGATACTGAGGAATACAAACGTGCATACACCACTAAAATGCAATTACCTTTTGCGTATGAGCGTATGAACTACTTATACAAGAAAAACCCAAAGAAATACCTCTCGAATGACTACTTTGACGGCTATAAGGTTGTGAAGCCCAAGGATTCCTCCAAAAAGGATGAGGCCCAAGCACCTGAACCCAAAACTGAGACGGACGAGTTTAAACCCTATGTTCCTCCTCTCGTTTTGGAATAAAAAATAGTCGAATTAGAGGAGACACTCGAGACGGAAAGAACCAGTTTTCAAAAGGAAAAGCAAGCGCTTATAACAGAACTTGAGAAACTCAAATCCTCCAAAACCGAATATGTGTCGGATGAGGGACAGGAAATCCTTTGGAATGAAATCAATCGGCTCACATCAAAATTGGTTGTTTTTGCAACAGAAGTGATGCAAGAGCAAATGAGCAAGGGTCAACCTAAAGAAAAACTTGATCAACTTCAAATAGAAAAGATGATTTCACCCGAACCTTCCTCGGACTCATCTGATACATCTTCGTGTAAAGCTTTTATTGGAAAAACTTCTTCACGAAAAGGTAAAGAGTCTCAAGATGATTGTGTTAAATAGAATCTAAACTCTGATTTTTTCATAGCTTCCGCACCAGATTCTTCTAAAAACACAGACACAAAGTGTTCCTTACCTCCCTCAACCAATCCTAGTCCATCGATTCCTGATATTGATTTTTCTACATTCATGAATTCCGATGGTAGTTCAGATGAAGAGTTTGAATCTTTTCCGTTTGACAAACCTCTTCCGAGTCACACCGAATTTCTTTCTAAAGCGGTAAATCGCCCGGTCAATTTTCTTAAAGGCGAATGTTCTTCAAAACCCAAGACCCCGACTGTGAACAACGTTTCTAAAACTGATTCTCGTTCAGAAAATCACTCACAGCCGTGGCAAAAGACCGGTCAATCAACTGATAAAAATCCTGGCTACTCAAACTCTGCTGACCATGCCGTTAATGATGTTTCAGATAAAAATGGTCGGCCTAAAAAAGGCAAACAAAAGTGGGTAGCCAAGGGATCTATCAAGAACAAGTCGGAGTCGAAGTCATTTAATTCTGTTTTTTATTCTAGGAAGAACATTAATGATTGTGGTTTGAATCATTCGAATAATTTCGTTGAACAAAGTGTTAATTTTCCGATTAAACTTTATTAAATTCAGCATTTGATTCAGTTATCCCATGATTGTTTGTGTTGTTCTAACTGTGGATTGAATGACGATATTAGATATGCATCTGATTGGTTTGGTTCATATCATGTTTATCACTCTAAACCTAATCGCAAATCCCGTAAAACCAAAAGGAAACCCATTTCAAAACGGGTTACCCAATCAGAGGTTAAACCTACACCGTAGAGGAAACCCATTTCAAAACAGGTTCCTCAGTCAGGTGTTAAACCTGACCCTCCGGGACCCATTTTCAAATGGGTACCTAAGAACCGTTAATCTTGTTTTTGCAGGACGGTCATGTGTGGTACTTAGACTCAGGATGCTCCAAGCACATGATCGGAAGGTGGGAGCTGCTCACGAACTTCACAGAGAAATACTGCGGAGACGTGAGGTTTGGGAATGATGACAAGGCACCGATTATAGGCTACGGCGACATTGTCCAAGACAAGATCACAATCAAGAAGGTATCATACGTCGCATGATTGGGACACAATCTATTCAGCATCGGCCAATTCTGCGATAAAGAACTTGAGGTCAGATTCAAAGCTAAACGGTGTAGCATCCGCACTGAAGATGGAAAGGAGCTGCTTGTTGGAACTCGGAAGACCAACCTCTACACCACAGACCTCTCTTCCCTGAAGACCGATGATTATGCCTGCCTGATGTCAAAGGCCAACTCACAACAAGCGTAGATTTCGCATCGACGTCTCTCGCACCTCAACTTCAAGAATATCAACAAGCTGGTGCTAGGCGGACACGTGAAAGGCATGCCCGAGCTCAAGTTCGAGAAGGACAAACTCTGCGGGGCATGCGAGATGGAAAAAATAAAGCGAGCGAATCACAAGCCGAAGGCCGCTCCGAGCACGTCCCGGTCCCTCGAACTCATCCATATGGATTTGTGCGTACCGATGCATGTTCAGAGCATCAACAAGAAGAAGTACGTTCTGGTAATGGTCGACGATTTCTCTCGTTACACATGGGTGAAGTTCCTGTGCTCTAAAGACGAAACCCCGGAACTCATCATCAACCACCTGAAGACCATTCAACTGAACCTCCGACAGCAAGTTCAGACTATCAGGACGGACAATGGGACGGAGTTCAAGAATCAAACGGTGAACGAATACCTGACATCCGTCGGTATTTCGCAGAACTTTTCTGCCGCAAGGACTCCTCAACAAAACGGAGTGGTAGAACGGAGGAACCGTACCTTAGTCAAGGCTGCTCGCACGATGCTGTCACAATCAAAGCAGCCACTCTTTCTATGGGCTGAAGCGGTTGCAACTGCCTGCTACACGCAAAACCGCTCCATCATCAACAAGCGGTTCAACAAAACGCCGTACGAGATCATCAACAATGCATCCCGAACATCAAGTACTTCCACGCGTTCGGATGCACATGCTATGTCTTGAACGACAAGGATGACCTTGGGAAGTTCAGTCCGAAGGCAGACGAAGAAGTATTCATCGGATACTCGATGCAGGCTAAATCTTATCGCGTTTATAACAAACGGACAAAATCCGTCGTCGAAAGCGTAAACGTGACCTTTGACGAAGCCGCAGATTTGGCTTCTGAACAACTCAGTTCATAACCCGCTTTATCTGGCGTGTTAGCTTCTGAACTTTCACGTTCAGGATCTACACAAAACCCAGTAAATCCAAATCATGCATCTACGTCAAAATCACATCTTTCTGATTTAGATTTACTGTTTCAGCACTTCTATGATGAAGTCTTTAACCTTCCTAACCCCGGTGTCTTTGTGCAACCTAGAATTGAAGCTGCTCAAATCGAGAACTCGGCGAATCTTTCCGGTCCGCCGCCTTCGACGAGCACTCCAGCAATTACACTGGAATCCCCTCAGAGCTCAACAGACACAACAACGACTGATACGGCTAATTCCCAGGAGGAACCTGTACCTAACCCAGAGATCACTCTTGAAGATTCGTCCTCAACTACACTCAAGGACCAACCTCTGAATTCCCCGGAACCGGAAGTTGCTCAACCTTCGACGAATCCTGCTAAGTCTCCTCCAAGAAACCGACCATCAACACTTGAAGTTGTTCAAGACCTTCCAACCGGTGGGTATGTGGATCCGGACACCTCTCACTCGACTCAACAGCCGCTTTCACACACCACGAAATGGACCAAGGCTCACCCTCTACACCAGATAATCGGCGATCCTTCTACTCCGGTTCGAACGCGAGGCACCTCGCCCAACTTCTGCTTGTTCTCCGGATTTCTCAGCAAGATCGAGCCAACAACCGTCTCTGAAACACTCGAAGATCCGGACTGGGTCATGGCCATGCAAGAGGAACTCAATCAATTTGAGGCCCTCAAGGTATGGCGGCTCGTCCCACGTCCATCTCATAAGACGGTCATCGGCACAAAGTGGATCTTCAAGAACAAGAAAGACGAAGATAAGGCGCGCCTCGTGGCCAAAGGATACTGCCAGCAAGAGGGTATTGACTACGACGAGACATACGCTCTGGTTGCCAGAATCGAGGCGATTCGTATGTTCCTAGCATACGCCGCGCACACGATCTTCTAGATGGATGTGAATACCGCCTTTCTCAACGGCATCATCAAGGAAGAAGTGTACGTATCGCAACCGGACGGGTTCGTGGACGACAAAAAGCCAAATCACGTCTAGATTCTAGACAAGGCCTTATACGGTTTGGAGCAAGCTCCACGCGCCTGGTATGACGCTCTGTCTAAATTTTTAATAAAATCAGGTTTTTCAAAAGGTAAAATCGATACAACCATGTTTATTAAAAATGAAGAAGGTCATATAGTCTTAGTTCAAGTGTATGTTGACGACATAATTTTCGGTTCCACTAACCCACAGTATTGTAAAAACTTTGCCAAACTAATGGGACAATATTTTCAAATGAGTATGTTGTGTGAGATAAATTTTTTCCTCGGTCTTCAAGTTAAACAACTGTCGACCGGGATATTCTTAGGAAGTACCAGATGGAACAGTCCTCACCAATGAAAACTCCCGTGGCACCCGGTACACGGTTACACGCTGATCCTAACGGAAAGGATGTGGACACCAAAACGTACCGTGGAATGATCGGTTCTTTAATGTACTTGACGGCGAGTAGACCGGATATTATGTTTTCGACCTTTCTATGCGCCCGTTTTCAGTCAAAACCCAAAGAGTCTCATTTAACTGCGGTTAAACGAATTTTTCGTTACTTAAGAGGTACTGCTGATCTTGGCTTGTGGTACCCGAAAGAGACAGGTTTTGAGCTCACAGCGTATTCGGACGCCGATCACG
Organism: Saussurea involucrata; assembly: GCA_033807775.1. Classification (NCBI taxonomy): domain Eukaryota; kingdom Viridiplantae; phylum Streptophyta; class Magnoliopsida; order Asterales; family Asteraceae; genus Saussurea; species Saussurea involucrata. Next base: position 77,218,757 of record CM066318.1, on the reverse strand, counting down.
CGGGCAGCATGTTGGATTGGAAGAGCACATCGGGACATGTGCAGTTCCTGAGCGATAGTTTGGTAAGTTGGGCATCCAAGAAGCAGCAGTGCGTCTCTACATCGACTGCTGATGCGGAATACGCGGCTGTCGTGAGCTGCTGTTCGCAAGTCATTTGGATGCGCACTCAACTCAAAGACTACGGCTTCACCTACTCTCAAGTGCCTATCTACTGCGACTCGAAGAGCGTCATTGCAATATCAAGCAATCCGGTCCAGCACATGAAGACGAAGCACATAGACGTTTGGTACCACTTTATCAAGGATCACGTCGAAAGAAGTACAATCGAACTCTACTTTGTTAATACTGAACATCAGTTAGCAGACCTTTTTACAAAACCCCTGGACGAAAAACGTTTTAACTATCTTGTGTCCAGGCCTGGTATGCTAAACCTAAAGATTTGACCAAATCGTGCGCCCGATACAAGTTTCATACACCTACGAGGAACTGTCTATTCATCATCTGTTGTTTAAACTCCAGATGATTGAATACACACTTCCTTGCATCTGTATTCTACTTGTATCGTACACACTTGTCTGTTTAAATCTATGAATTAATTAGGCAGATTTCGATTGTTTGCTCTCATTTCGCCTGTGTTTCCTTTTCTGTTCAATTATTGTCGTCTGTTTTATTCTTGGATATATGTGTGCGTTTCACAATCTTGTTCATGTGTTCAGGGGGAGCATATAAGCTTATCAGCTAAGTATGTTCAACGTTTGAGGGGGAGTGTCACACAATTTTTTCCAAAAAGTTTTTTTTTGTGTGTGGACATTCCAAAGTTTTCTCAAATTCACATCACTTGCACAATCCGAGGGGGAGCAATTTACTTGTGTGTGCAAAGTTCAAGGGGGAGAGTGTTTTCCATCATTCCTAATTGATTTTGGATCAGTGATGTCAAAAAGGAAACTTCCAGGGAATTTTTTTAAATTTTCCAAAAGAATATCCTATCCGGATAGGTATCCGGACCGGATAGATATCTGGACATACCACCCGGATTGCTCTACCATATAAATACCCGGACACACTAAGTGTCTCACTTTTCCGGATTCCAAAACCCACAAAACCCTCTCTCAAAAACACACACTCGGACACTCACATATTACATCCATTTTGATCGATTTTTCATCTCCAACTAACGGTATGCATCTCATCTCGAATCATCAATCACTCACGCACTCAAACACCTTCGAATCGATACATGATTCGATCTTAGCACCAACCGGTTGGGGTTTTCGAACCCCGGATCTGCATAGATTCACATTCGGCCCTTTCGAAGCCTGTTTAGGCACAATTGTTGGTGTTGTTTAGCTTATTGCATTGATTAGACTTTGTTAGGATACTTATATCTAAGTTATGACTTGTGTTTTGGCGATTTCGTCCGGATAGTTTCATACTATCCGGACACATTCATGTTTACCCGGAAACCATCAAATGATTTAGATATTTTAACCGGTAAATATCTCATCCGGAAAGCCACCTCATCCGGAAAGCCATCTCACCCGGAAACCAAAGTTGTCCGGAAACCTTATGGTTTCTGGTAAGTTCAACTATCCGGGTTGTTCATGTTTGTCCGGTACCCATTATCATCCGGAAACCCTCGTGGTTTCCGGTAAGTTCAACTATCCGGGTGTGTTTAATTGTCCGGTAACTTTTGTATCCGGTAACTCGACTTTGTCTGGATAGTTTATGTTTATTCGGTAACTTGTTGTTGTTGGGAACTGAAGATATGCTAAGTATGGTTAGTACTGCCAGAACAACATTACTACTGCCAGATCAAGTTAGTACTGCTAGTTCAATGTTAGTGCTGCCAGAACAAAGTTACTACTGCAAGTCAAGGTTACTACTGCTGGTACATGGTTAATACTGCTGGTATATTACTACTGCTGGAATATCATTAATACTGCTGAACAAAGTTAATACTGCTGGAGATTGTTAGTACTGCTCATGAAGAATGAAGGTTAATACTGCTGAGTTCGTTAAGATTGGGATGCGATACTTTTGGAGACAAAGAAGGAATTGATCAAGATATGTTTAACGAAGATTTAGAAGATCAAGTTACTTTTTGATAGTTATCTTGTAATTATTTTTGTATAAATAGTATTGATAGATAGCTATTAACAACATACATGAGAGACGAGTTAATATACGTGTGAAAAAGAATTCGATTGTGTTTTAGAGAGAATTAACCTCAAGGTGTAAGAACCCTATTTCTAGAGAAGTAGAAGTCGTCTTGTTGAGCCTGTTCAACAAGATTGAGGTTTGGTTGTAATCTTGTGAGTCGATTTAGTGAATACACAAAGTGGTGAATTTTCTGTTACATTGTTCTTGATTGTGAGAATTAAAGTTCTTTTCCGCAGATTCTTTAATTCTGAATTCTAAGTATTAATTATCTTGTTAAGATTCGATCCTGACAAGTGGTATCAGAGCTTGTGTTTCTTAGAATTCTACAATCATTATGGAAAATTCTATTGAATCAAACAGTACTTTTGATTGGAGTGATCAAGCAGAAGAGGCAATCCAGAATCATGCACTCATGGCAGAAGTCTCAGATATTCCTACGGAGGTAAAATCTAATCTCTGTTCTCAATCTTGTATAGACACTGTTAAAAGGTATAGAGATCACAATCAGGGAATGTGTGATGACCTTAAGAGATTAGAAAAGGACATAAGAGATTATGTATTGATTGTTGAGAGGTTTGAAGAACAAATTAAAGCTTTTCAAGCCAATGAACTTCAACACTCATATGATACAAACTACTGGAAGAGGGAAAAGGGTGGTCTGGAGTTCCAACTGAAAGAGTCTAGGGAAGAGTGTGAGAAACTAAAAGGAGAGCTTGAGAAAGTTAAACTTGATGTAGAAAAGTTTACTTGTGCCTCCAAAGTCATGGACAACATTATCAACTCTCAAATCCATAGTAAGTTGAAACCAGGAATAGGGTACAATGCCACACCCCCACCCTATAACAACAACTACATCCCTCCTAAGTCAGACCTATTAGAAACCAAGGATAGGAAGGACTTACCTAAAGGAGCCACTGAAGTAGATCCATTAGATAAAGTAGTTGTTGAGGATGAGACTGACAAAGTAGGATCTGATGAGGAATGTGAAAGTCCATGTGTTAAGAACAATGAGATGAAAAGGACTGACAAGGGAAAGGGAGTTCATTATACACAGACCACTGTTGTGAACTCTAAAACTTGTGAACATTGTTCTTGCAAGAAATCTCAAGAGAATAAGCCCCAAAAACATGATAAAAGGAGGGGAAATCAAAGAAATTGGAATAACCAGTGGGCACAAAAGCAAGGAGTTGATCTGCAAAGGATTAACAGACCAAAACCCTGTTTCATCTGTGGCAGATTGAATCATCTTGCCAAACACTATTTTTTCAATCCTATTAACCAAAGGATGAATTTTCAAAGACCTTTTTATAAATCCAATGGTTATAGGAAGCCTACAAGAACAAATGTGGCTAAGAAACAAGCTGAACCAAAAAGCCACATGAAGAAAAAGCCTGAAAAGGAATGTGTTACAATGTGGGTTACAAAAGGCACTAAACATAATACTGCTGCTAGCAGTGTTAGTACTGCTAAAACTGTTAGTACTTCTTCAAGAGTTAGTGCTGCTAGCAGTGTTAATACTGCTAGAAATTCTTCAAAAGTTAGTGCTGTTAGCAGTATTAATACTGCTGCTAGCAGTGTTAACTCCGTTAATACTGCTTCTAGCAGTGTTAACTCTGTTAATACTGCTAACTCTGTTAGTACTGCTGATACTGCTGCTAGTACTGATAGTGCTGCTAACAATACTGATGCTCCCAGTGTTAGTACTGCTAGCACTGTTAGTACTTCTAAGGTTAATACTGCTTCTAGTGTTTGTGCTGCTAGACCAATTATACTGACAAAGTACTCCAATACGGCAGTACCTAAATTTGAAAATCTCATCAAAACCCAATGCAAGTACTTTGATGAGCAAGGGAGATCCAAGACCACTTCGGCTTGGGTTCCCAATAAAAACTAATTGATTTATCAGATGTGCAAGGCAACCAACAGCTCAAGGGAAAGAGCATCTGGCATGTTGATAGTGGTTGCTCCTGGCACATGACAGGTAACATGTCCTGCCTCAAGAATTTCAAAAGAATTGATGGAGGACATGTTGCTTTTGGGAATAATCTTGCAGGAGGTAAGATAAGTGGCAAAGGTGATGTGTCAGAAGGTAAGATGACATTTGAGGATTTGACAAATGCTGCAAAGTGCAAGTATAGTTACTACTGCCAGTGCAGAGTTACTACTGCTAATGCAGAGTTACTACTGCTAGTGCAGAGTTACTACTGCTAGTGCAGAGTTACTACTGCCAGTGTAGAGTTTCTACTGCTAGTACATATTTTCTACTGCCAGTGAGTAGTTAATACTGCTCAGTAGTTAATACTGCTTTGCAGTTAATACTGCTCAGTAGTTAATACTGCTAGTGCATAGTTAATACTGCTTTGCAGTTAATACTGCTCAGTAGTTAATACTGCTTTGTAGTTAATACTGCTCAGTAGTTAATACTGCTAGTGCATAGTTAATACTGCTCAGTAGTTAATACTGCTTCGTGGTTAATACTGCGTATGTCGTTAATACTGCTTTTGAAAATCTAGGGCAAATACTGCTATAAATACCCCTGTTTGCCCGCCAAAGTTCATAACGACTCTTCGCATTAACTTCTTCTCTCTCGTTCTAACCTAGTCTCCCTAGAATCTCTGTGTTTTCTTTACAAATCCTCAGGAAGCACAACGATTATGGAGTTTGTCGACGAGCATAATGAGATTGCAATGCTTCAGAAGCCGAAGCAGGCCGAAGGATTTCATGAAATTGTGGATTTTCTCAAATCCACTCATATTTCTTATGCCCTAACGGTGCATCCGACTATCTACATCGAGCATCAGACGCAATTCTGGGCCAATGCCACCGTGGAATCCGAAGATGGGCAGAAAGTCATTCAAACAAGGGTATGTGACAAACCCTTGAAAGTTTCAGAAGAACTCATTCGCATCACTCTTCGACTAGATGATGCCTCAGGTATATCTTCTATTCCCAATGAAGAACTTTTCTCAACTTTACAAAGAATGGGGTATGAAGGTCCCATTGGAGTTTTTAAATTCTACAAGTCAAAGTTTTTTACTCAATGGAGATTCTTTGTTCATACCCTAATGCATTGTATTTCAAAGAAAACTACTGGATGGAGTGAGTTCAGCAGTACTATTGCTTATGCTCTAGTCTGCTTAGCCACTAACAGGAAGTTTAATTTTTCTCAAATGATTTTCAATGATCTTGTGGCAAACCTGGAATCCAAAAATCGTTTCTATATGTATCCAAGGTTTGTTCAGGAAGCAATTACCAAGGAATTGACGGATATGCCTCAATTTGATGAGGTATATGTGCCAAAATCCCCTAAAGGGAAGGTTTTTTCAAATATGAAAAGACTTCCTAGGGACTCGGAAGGAGTTGACACACCATTGTTCTCTACAATGATGGTTGTGTCCCACGCATTTGAAGGTATGGCATCAGGGTCAAGGCCCTCATTAGACACACCCACTGATGACCAATCCCAACCTTGAACGACCCACTCCCACAATAACCAAAAGGTTTGAAAGAAGAAAGGTACACAAGGTTCCTTCCCTTGATGTATCTCCTAAGAGCCCGAAGCCTTTAAGCCCTTAGTTGGAGCATTCTCCAATGGAGAATATCGACAGGGAAACCACAGGGGTGTCTCCCAACCCCAAGAAGGTGCTCACTAAGGAGAAGGTTGAGCATGTGAGTCGCAAGGCTGCCACTACTTCTGCTAGCAAAGAGAAGGCCAGTGGTAAAATAACTAAGCCCTTCCTCACGGCAACTCAGGGTGAGAAATCATCCAGAGGTCCCAGGTGCCAAGAAACCAAGGGGTTAGGTAGTGCTTTTGCTAGGCAAGAGACACCTGCTAAAACTTCCAATGATCCTTTAAGGGAGGTAAAAACTCCTAAACAGGGTGAGGATAGATATACGTACGAGGAATTGATGGAAACTATTGCAAATATCAACATTGAGGTCATGGATCAGAAAAAGGAAATTGATGAACTCAAGAAAGTGGTCCTCTATCAAAACTCACAGCTTGAGAAGCAAAGGAAGATGATCACTAAGTTGATGCACAGAAAGAAGAGAGCTCAGTTTGTCCTTAGGAGAAGAAACCCTACCAATGATGCTTCCAAAAAGGGGGAGTCGGACTCAGATCTAAACATGGAGGATGCAAACATTGAGGGGGAGTATAAGGTTGAGGGGGAGACTGAGGAGGCTGCAGATATTACAAAGGAAGCAGAAACAGAAACAGCAGCAGAAACCGTTACTGCTGCTGATATTACAAAAGAAGCAGAAACAGAAACAGCAGCAGAAACCGTTACTGCTGCTGATATTACAAAGGAAGCAGAAACAGAACCAGCAGCAGAAACGGTTACTACTGCTGAGGTTGCAAAAGAAGTAGAAACAGATAATGCTGCTGAAAAACAAAAGACAGCAGAAACTGTTAGTGCTGCTAAGAGCCACAAAGAAGAAACAGCTGAAACCACTCCTGAAGCTGTTAAATCTTTCAAAAGAACAAAGAGGCCAAGAACAAAGTCAATAGCCTCAAAGAAGAAAGATATAAAGAAGCCAAGGGTGGATCCAACTGTAGAAGAAGCACAGGAGGAAGCAGTTAAAGAGAAATCTAATCCAAAAGTTGCTGAAGAAGAAGTGGCAACTTCATCAGGTCAACCAAGCAATGTACAATCACAATCAAATGCTCAATGTGATTTGTATATTACTGTGGTTGATACTAATCCAATCAAGACTACACCATTGTCTTCCATGCCTCCTGAGATCATCTTCTGGGACACATTGAAAGATGGAAGAAAGGAGTTCATCAGAATCAAAAGGGCAGATGGAAAGTTTGAAGTTTGTCCTACTTGGGGAAAACTTATCAGAACATGCTCTAGATCTGACTTGGAAGAGATGTTCAAGGTGGGAATGAGGCTATATGGAAACATGCTGACAGAGCAAGGTATGTCTATCACAAAGATGGTTCTTGAATACTTGTGCTTAATGTTCAAACCAGAAGCAGTTCAGCATTTGATGGCAAGGAATTTTCAAGTCATTACCAACTGGATGCTCATTGAGAATTGTGGAGTGTATGTCATCTCTCTTGACAATACATTTCATGAATATTATTTGGTGGATGTTGTATACAAGAACAGCATGAAAAAGTTGAAAGGAATGCTGCATGCTAAGTTGGTGAGTGACAAAGACTCTAAAATGGCAAGATACCTTGTAAAAAGGATTCTCAATCAAAGTCTGGGATTGGATCCAAGTTTATGCGTTGATGACTAGGTTTTGGAAGCATCATCTGAAGAACTTAACTTCTCATCCTGAAAAGTCAAGTTAGGGGGAGATTGTTGGGAACTGAAGATATGCTAAGTATGGTTAGTACTGCCAGAACAACATTACTACTGCCAGATCAAGTTAGTACTGCTAGTTCAATGTTAGTGCTGCCAGAACAAAGTTACTACTGCAAGTCAAGGTTACTACTGCTGGTACATGGTTAATACTGCTGGTATATTACTACTGCTGGAATATCATTAATACTGCTGAACAAAGTTAATACTGCTGGAGATTGTTAGTACTGCTCATGAAGAATGAAGGTTAATACTGCTGAGTTCGTTAAGATTGGGATGCGATACTTTTGGAGACAAAGAAGGAATTGATCAAGATATGTTTAACGAAGATTTAGAAGATCAAGTTACTTTTTGATAGTTATCTTGTAATTATTTTTGTATAAATAGTATTGATAGATAGCTATTAACAACATACATGAGAGACGAGTTAATATACGTGTGAAAAAGAATTCGATTGTGTTTTAGAGAGAATTAACCTCAAGGTGTAAGAACCCTATTTCTAGAGAAGTAGAAGTCGTCTTGTTGAGCCTGTTCAACAAGATTGAGGTTTGGTTGTAATCTTGTGAGTCGATTTAGTGAATACACAAAGTGGTGAATTTTCTGTTACATTGTTCTTGATTGTGAGAATTAAAGTTCTTTTCCGCAGATTCTTTAATTCTGAATTCTAAGTATTAATTATCTTGTTAAGATTCGATCCTGACAGTTGTTGTCCGGTACCCACTCATCCGGACACATATGTGTCCGGTAACCTTCTTACCGGACACTTTCTTTGCTTGGACATGTTGGCACTCCCAGTACACTGTTTTTCTCTGCCAGTCCTCAATCCATTCCAGATAGAGCCATTATTCGCACAGGTACGCAACAACAAACTTTTGATCCCGCAAAGACTCTAACATCGTCTCTAACAGGTACTAATGGCGGATCAACAACCACAAAACAATCCTCCTCAAGAGGAATTCATAGACGAAGAGGCTGACAATGCCTTAGTTCCAGCAGACCATGGCATTGAACTCGAGGCAAATAATCACAACCTAGACACTGCCGAGTTTCGACCACAACATTGTGTGGTCGTAGACATTCTTCTAGGACATCCACTTCGAGACGCACTCGCCGTTACCACCGACGTCCCTGTCCTTTACGTATATCAAGTTTGGAAAACTGCTCAAGTTGTCACGACACTCAACTCTCAGACGATCACGGCGATGATCGATCATCATCCGTTCGCGCTAACACCGGATTCTTTCAGACGTCTTCTAGCATTACCCGAAGCCACTGTCGGCAACTATGCTGCCTACGACCTTGCTGTCACCGACGACACCCTATGCGCCGACATCTGCGCTCTCGGCTACAATCACGCACTCAACCGCCCATCCGCCTTCCATCGAAAGTACTTGGTGCCCATCTGGTACACCCTGTTCACGATTCTGAACAGGTGTCTTTCCTCCAGATGGAAGGGGATCGGCCAATGCACAGCCGACTTTCTACGCCTATTCCACGCCGTCTGCTACAACCGCCACATCGACTTCGCGTTGATCATCTGGCGCGAGCTAGTTTAAGCCATCCGGCAGATCGGTGGAACGAAGGAGAAGAAGTTTAATCCATACCCAAGATTCCTATCGTTGGTCGTCCGTCAACATATGGACGCGAATCCGAACATACCGCGGCGCATAAACCACCCGGTATGTCCTTCTTTTAACTTGCATTACCTAGTGATTCGTAACCCGTCCAACGCCCAAGCCATGCCTTTACCCGAAGCCCTACTGGCACACGCGGACCCCAATGCACCGAGTGTGATAGATTATAGACGAGCATTAGGCATAGGTGCTCCTGTGGTCCAGCCAGAGCTGGAAGGACCTCCCTAAGGAGTTAGACCCGAGCGATGTGAGGGTCCAAGGACACGTGGAGGTAGAGTCCGGGTAGCTGGGGCTCCCGGACGGGGTGTGTTGAGAGTACATCAAGGAAGGGGAACAGACGCGGGTGGTGCATTGGATACGCGTGCCGGTTCCAGCCAACAACCCCGCCAACAAACCGTTCGACCACATACCCCTTCACATACCCGTACAACTGTTGACACCGGACCGTCGACATCCCTACACGAGATCCCGGTCGTCACTTCCCCATAAAGACCAGTGCTTGATCGCGGCCCCAGAACGGACACATCTGAGCCACTTTCACCGCTCAGACAAACCGAAGCATTGGATTCCGAAACAACCGACTCTGATACGGACCGTGCCATCCGTCATTCCTTAATACCACCCTGTATCGGACGTCAGCCACCATTGATCGAAGGTTCTCATTCTGACTCACCCACACCCTCCAACATCCCTACATCCCACCCAATTTCGGGAGACATAAGGAGAAAGGAGGGAGTATTAGTTGAAAATCTAGCACATGCGAGTCGGAGAGAATGGAGGTCAAAACAAAACCATGAGAGAGAGAGCCTGAAAAATAAAGAGGTTGATGAGCGAATCCGAGCCAATATCGCCCAGGTAGCCACATCGGCTATCTCGTCTCATCCGTTGGGACGAGGTATTAAAGAAGTCGTCGTGGACCTAGCGACGCAATTACACAGCCCCCCTAGCCACTCAACCAGCTCTCAACAGTTGGTTGTTTCATTTTCACACGGGGATACAGCACAAAGTCTACCGGTCTCTCACTCAGAGAGTCTCGGTATTGAAACAAGAGAACAGCCTCCCCCGTTCTCGACTTCTTTCAGCACACCATTGAGTCTAGAGCCACTTGCTATTATAACATCTTCTTTGGCGAGGACACAGGACGTGACTGCTAATATCGGTGCTCTTAGTGACCCGATCGGAACTTCCGTAGTATGTCTGCCATTGAGCGGAATACGAGGATCGGAAGAAAATCCTACCATAGCCAACATCACGCCAGCTATGAACGTAGGTGGCACTTCTGTTGAATCAACAGTCGTGACCTCAACGGGAAATCTAAGTGATCCCGGCGGTGATGATTTACCCGACTATTTGTCAAGGAAATATCTGGACGGCGCCTTAAAGGCTGTCCGCGAGTCACTAGAAAAGCAGTTCACAACAGAGCTAGATAAAGTGAAAAGCCTCATCAAAGGGAAGGATAAAGTGGTCGAAGCCGAAACCAGACCGACACCTCTACCGGCACCTGTTCAGCCCAATTATTCGGTGGATGATCTAAAGACCAAGCTCCTTGCCCAATTGCTCCAACACGACAATACAGACTCCTCGACTGAAGCAGACCTCATCACAGTTCTACGATCGCAAATATCTGCTTCGTCGTCATCCGTAACCAGCCGATTGGACCAGCTTGACACGACTCTGACGGACGTTCAAAAAGCCATTATTACCTTGTCCGAAAGAGTCTCTTCTCTCGAAGACACCTGCAAGAGTCAAGATGGTGGACTCAAACGCCGACACGATGACCAGGATGATCCTGATCACCGTGAGGGGGAGAACAAAAGACAACGACTATCCGAGTCCGATCCAATCCCTACTGAAACTACTCCAACGGTTCAACAGGAACCATCAGTTGTGGTACAATCCGAAGACCAACCTGAAGCCCAGCTGAGTCTAACCGAGATGGTCATCGACATGGACATCTCCGATGATGAAGACCCAACGGTTGAAAAGCCCGAGGGAGAATCACAGGCATTGATTGTACATTCTGCACCGGAAAGGCCCGCACTGGATCTGATAGATCCTGAATCCGAGATCGACCGGGAGACCGAAAACGCATGGTATCAAAAAGCCGCCAGTGCGATAAACTTCAAGGTCAACCTGATATTTCCTACTGATGCCGACGATGAAATAGACTACGATCAGTTTCTGCTACAAAACCTTCAGAGTACCCCAATCTATACTAATTAGATTCCCAAGACTTCAACAACAACACATCCGACATCTCCTCAGCAACAACAAGCTTCTGATCAACCTCAACCTCAACCACCACAACAACTTGTCCGATGGGAGAAGATCATCGTCCTTATCCCCTTCCTAGAGGACTCCCTGAAGAGGTTGTTCGTACACAAGTTGTGTGTGCTCGACCCAGCCTTCTGCCTCGGATTAGCCAAGTTCGACGAGGCGTACAGGAAACAGTACTTAGAGGCAATGAAAAGGTGTCTACCAGTCAGCCAGGTCAGAACAAAGCACAAGATCACCGAAGTTCTGAACATCCAGTCTGGCCGAATCCTAAAGATCTGGTATCCATTTTTTACGGTTAAACGTGAAGATGGAAATGAATGGAAGTTCTCTGAAGCCGACTTCAAGAACCTACGACTGAACGACTTCCACGCCTTACTCAAAGACCTTCGTACCCGAACGATCCGACCGCTCCACATCACCAAAGCGCTCGAAGCTGTAAAGCGTTTTCTAAAACACAAGGTGATGATGTCCTACATCACGGATTTCCAGATGGGTGTTGAGCACCGAACGAAGAAGATCAGTCTTTTGAAACCCGATCAGAAAGCTCCAGAGCTGAAGATGTACCCCATCAACTCGCTGCTTCTACAACCAGAATTCGGAATCGTCTATCTCAACGAGCAGAACGAGAAGAAGTTTCTCCGGTTTAACCAAGTTGAAAGATTCTACGACGGAACTCTTCTAAAGGTCAGAGATGCACTTAGAGACATAATCTCCAAGGAAAAGAAACTCCGGATTTCGTTTACTGCAAATCGAAACGAATCAAACGCCCGAGAAGCCTTGGAACTTGTTGAAGACCGCATGGAATTTCGTAAAGCAATCCGAAGCTTCAAGATTCTGTTCGCACTCCGAAAGAGATACGTCGAGAACTGGCGCGAGATTGAACTTCGATTCAAAGAGGGAGATTGTTGGGAATAAATTCTAATTGAATAGAAGTTCAAGGGATTAATTGTAAATTGTTTATGGGCTTAATTAATGTAATGGGCCATGAGATTGAATAGATTAGGCCTAGATATAAATAGTTTATTATTCCTTAGAAATCAGGTTAATCGTTCAATTAGTCATTGTAATCAGTTTCTGAAATTGTGTAAACTCTCTGAAAGGTTTATTCAATATTATATGGATGACTATTGGAAATCATACTGATTGATATACTATTCTATTGATTTCCTGTTGTATGCACTAATCTGGAACTCACGTTACTCTTTCTAGAAAACCTCCTGAAGCTATTTGTCAGGAGTGCCAGAGATTCATCAAGTTCTGAAGGATCAACGTCTGATGAATCATCAGAGTTAGATTCCATTTCAGTGATCGTGAAAGTGGATCGTTGAGCAGGTACTGGCTCTGAGAGAAAAGCAACAGGTGTGCTCTTGGAATCTTTAACAAGATTCTTCTTAAGTTGACACGACTGCTCATGATTGAGCATAGTGCCAAATAAGGTAGATAGGGTCATTAATTTAAGATCCTTATAGAGCTTGAGACGCATGGTATAGTTCTCCCAGCTCAAAGGAAGACATTCCAAGAATTTTGTCAAGATCTTGGAGTTAGAGTAAATCTTACCAACGGCTTTTAAATCAATAATTAAACAATTGAAACGTTGGTGAACTTCAGAAAGAGTTTCATTCTTACCACAGATGAAACTTTCATATTGTCTTACCAGGTTTATCTTCCTGGATTCTTGTACATCTTTAGTACCTTCATACTGAACGCAGATAGTGTCCCACATGTCTTTGGAACTTTTAAGGTTCATTATGGAATAGTAGACTTCATCAGGAAGTGCCATGGAGATGATGGATCTGGCCTTTGTGTCAATGGCCACTTTCTTCTTGTCATCGCCAGTCCACTGAGAAACTTGTTTAACGATAAGTCTTTCAGGGACGGCAGGTGTGGTAGTAGTGGATGGAATAGCAGGATCTATGATGAAAGGAACATATGGTCCAGTTTCAACATGGTAAGGTATAGTGGGATCTACACCTTCCAAGAAGAGCATCATTCTATTTTTCCAAATATTGAAGTTGTCTTTGCTAAATCGAGGTGGTTTGGCAAGAGAGCCATTATCTATGTAATTCGTGTTTATGGAATTTGCCATATTGAAGAAATAGTAAGGAAGAGAGTATAAGCAAGATCTTGTTTATTAGGTTAAACAGTCTGCTCTGATACCACTTGTTGGTCCCGAAGGGTTATACAAGTTTGTAGAAGGGGGGGTTGAATACAAACACAGATTTTTGTCTTTAAAATTGTTTACTGATATATATCAAACAATTTACAGTTGGTTGCGGAATAAAATCAAGTTAAAAACCTAATCTAAACACGTTTCGTTTGCCAACACATAATTAATATCTTTATAAAATGAAACCAGCGGAATAAACTTTTAATTATTAAAATCATAAAGCAACCATCTCTCCTCGCGTGCCAGTGTGTACTCGTCACGCCTTGGAGCCGCCCGTACCTGAAACCACAAACTATTGGGAAAGGGTAAGCACGAAGCTTAGTGAATTCAAACACCATAAATAATACAGTTATTCCACACTACCCCTAAAACAGATAGTGACACATAAACGGTCATACAGGTCTACGAACAAATCATAAACATGTATATCCACAACCACCCGCCTAAAAGGCACAAGTCGGTCCCACCGACCACATGATAACATCTTCGGCCCCGCCGTATCCCCGGTCCCACCGAGTATCTACGCCACCCGCGTATAAAACCTCCGGCCCCGCCGGACCCTCGGTCCCACCAAGTCTCTACGCCACCCGCGTATAAAACCTCTGGCCCCGCCGGACCCTCGGTCCCACCGAGTTAACATGGCAACATAGTATCAACTAGACACCCCACTATCTAGTTCCACAACACAATCACGTAAAGCTACCACACACGTACTACAGCAATGATAAAACAACTATTATTAGATATAGTGAGAGAACTCACCTCAAATGCGCGCCTAGCTTAACAACACAAATCAAGCTTCACAGTTACGGTCACTTCCCAGCACCTAAACGCATGTTAAAACGTGTCAATACGAGACCCGGACCCTATGACACGACACACGCTTAAACCGTCACTAAAACCAATTTCCGTTCTCACAAAACAGGTCTGTTCGGGACCTGTTTCGACCCCTTTAAACCCAGAAAAATCCCAATATTAATTGATGACCAGAAAGTCCTCTGAGTTAGGGTTCCAAGGACATATAATACCCCTCCTAACGATTTTTCTACAATTAAATACGGATTTTATAAGATCAGCCCGCAGAACAGCGAAAAACAGCACTTATCAGTATAAAACGACGATTTGGCCTAAGTTACGCTCCGAACTGGATTTTGCACAAAACACAGAAAAGTTTACAGACTAAAAAAGGGAACTTTTGGCACCGAAATCACCCCAATCCGAGTTACGAGTAAAGAGTTACGGCTAACGCAAGACAGGGACAGAAACTGCAGTTTTTTTACATAAAATGACGAACTGCTGTAAAAACGACCACTTTTTCACCTAGCTAGAGGCCGAACCAGATTTCCGCTAAAACACGGAAAATGTGCCCGACCCAGAACGTGAACCGTGGGCACCAGTTTCGCCTCAAACCGAGCTACGGAGAAAAGGTTATGGTTAACGCAAGACAGTGGCAGAAAAGGACGTTTTTCACATAAAATGACGATTTATGAAAACGGTTCAAGGTTTATTCGATTCGGGTTTACGCGATCAGGTCACGGGTTAGAGTTCCATGGTGACTAGGGTCTGGACTCGACCGCGCACCACCCACTGCCACCTCCGGCAGTGGTGGTCTCCGGCGGCGGCCGGCGGCGACGATTCGGTACTAAAAGAAAACGACGATGCAAGGGACGATCCCACAAACGATATACGAGCCACAAGCACCCACCCACCCTCGAACTAGTCTGGACAGCCCCGCCCGCCACAGCCACCGGACTGGTGGCGCACGGCGGCGGCGCACACCGCCGGCAGCCACGGCTGCGGCGGCGGCGATGGTCTTGAGATGCTTCGGCGACAACGAAAGAAGGAAACAGCGAGAAGAGAGTCTTACCTCGGCGATAACGACACGGCAGCGGCACTAAACTCCGGCACCTCATTTTCTCTCGATCTCTCCCTCTCTCGCTGAAACTCTCTCTCACTCTCGCCGGCAAAAAGCACACCGGCGGCAGCTGCGGTTTTGGAAAGGTTCGACGGTGGTTAGCGAGAAGGAGCAGGTAGTAGGGTTTCCCCTTTTTTTTCTTTCTTTGCGTGCGGCTGAATCCAAATGAAAGGATAAGGGGGTCGGTCACTTATGGCCGATCCTCATGCAAGAATCCTCAAGTTTCCAAGATTGGCCCCTCAACTATCCACACTTTTGCAAAAAGCCAAAAAAATTCCGATACTTAACGATTTGACCCAACTCGACTAACCCCGCTTACGGAAACCACAATACTCGAACTTAAAAGAAAATAATTAAGACTAAAAAAAATTACATACCGGGATACGGGCTTTACAACTCTCCCCCACTTGGATTAGACTTCGTCCTCGAAGTCTCTGCCTACGAATAGCTCCGGGTAGTTCTCCCTCATCTCAACCTCAGGTTCCTAAGTACACTTGAAACCCCTACTAAACTTCTCGAATACTATTCTTACTAACGTACTCTTTCTAAGACACTGGGATTATGATCGGCAGAACACCCCGACAATTGAAATCATTCCTAGCCAAGCGACTACGGTTGTCCCCCAACCTTAGATATCCCATACATCCCGAGTCAAATCTCAAGCTCTAACCACTCTAAAGCTGCTCACCAGTATACTCCACAGGATACTCGATTACGATCCCTCCCATCATTAATTGACGATTAACTTCTACGAATTCTAATAGACTCCAAAGATTTTCAATAACTTATATTAACAAAACATCGACCCCCTGCCGAACATCGGTCCAACCGATTACAATAACAAACATCGGCCACCCGCCGAACATCGGTCCAACCGATTACAATAACAAACGTCGGCCACCCGCCGAACATCGGTCCAACCGATTACAATAACTCACATAAGCGTGGTATTATCCTAGACACTAACACAAATAGATATCCTCCACAACCAAATCAACTAACACACACGTAGGTCATTCCACCATAACCATCCATCACAAGTGATCATTTCAGGGTTACTACTACCGTCACCATGATTATCTTAAAATCGGCTACAACTCTCCGATTATACTAAAGGTGTTTGGCCTCAAGCCCAAAAGTCGACACCTAAATATACCACCTACTTCAAAATGGTTGATGCGCATTTATTCTCTTAATAACAAAGGGCATCAATCCCTTAACCGATACTATTCGGCCTACAGTACTAACGCGCGTGGAATATCTACCTTCCACCGTCGACGTATCATCCACACTTGCTCTACGAAGCCAAGTCACACCGTATCGAGGATACACCTTGACGTCTACCTCCCAGGTAACGCCTCAAGACCCAGTACACCGGAACTACCTCCCAGGTAAGTGCCCACAACTATATCCTCCTAGTACCTACTGGAAAGTCTAGGTTAAAACACATGAATACCGGGGTCCCACCCCGAGATACCCAACCGACCATTACCAACGACTGACTAACGTGTCTAAGGATCCAAAGCAAACAGCCTACCAACAACATGCCTATTTCGGATTGACTCACTCACCCAAACATGTAAACACTCAACGTGCAAAGAATGCCAAACGGTGCGACAAAAACAACTCATCAACTAGACTCCACATCGAGCCATTAAAACCGGGCAATTGGCCCATGACTAACTCCAAGTCAAAACCGAGCAAAATGCTCCACGCTTGCTAGACCCATAGGTCGGAAAATGCGTTTAAACAAAGTTTAAGCAAGCAATACTCTGAAATCAACCTTAGTCTCAGACTCAACACGGGTTAAACAAAAGAGTTTTCCAAAAGGACTCACACCCTAAAAATTCTCGAAATGACACAAGACACTTAAAAGCACATTTCCCAAATGGTTTACAAAATTATTTACAAATATTTTCAACATCAGGATTTTCATCTCAAAAGATCGTATGTAATAAAACTACTATTACCTGATCGATAGTTACGCAAAACTGGACACGCTCGTCCCACATAGGAAAATCATGTTGAAAATCGTTCCATTGCAGTTCAGTTTACTCACACAAAAGCAAGCGTAATAAATAATTTCTTTAAAATGAACCGCCTCGATTCCAGTATGGATTGACTCATGACGTGCACTTAAAGTAACCGCTTGACCTTAAACAGGGTGCGACAAAGGTGTGCACATAACTCAAAATAAGTTTCACGACATTTGATTCAAAAATTCTTCTTTTTAATCATAAAAATGACGTGGCACAGGGTTCGCCACAAATTTTCCGCGCGTCAGCTAATCACACAAAACGATGACACGGTTTACGAATATATTTTTGTTAAAACACAACTGTCTCGTGTAAGTTTCAAACTTGAAGACAGAAACCAGTCCGCTTCTATTAATTGGAAATATCGACTAAAACCTCATAAAATCTCAAACTGGGGGCAGGCATGCAAGCTTGTAACACTTCCTCAAGTTTCGTACTTGGGACATATAACGTCAAAACATTATAGTTTAAAAATGTATTTATCGAAAATGCTCAAAATACTCGTTTCCTCCAAAGCAAAAGTTTTTAACTTCCAAAAAGAAATGATCGGTAATTCTAAATTAACCAAATGTCAAAAATCTACGCATTTATATTTCCAAAATATAACACATTGTAATCGTACGCATGATGTTCACAACATTAAAACACTCCTTGGATCAAATGGTCTTTCATTTCGACAAAAAGGAACTAAAACATTTTCATGCACGACTCGTTTATCAAAATGTCGAGAACGAAGGTTACCCCAGTATGCATACCCCTAAGTCGATAAATCGCATTTTCATCGAAATGTCAATAAAACCTTTAGCTGACTGAAAAGCGCACTAAACAACTCCTTATGAAATGTTACCAAAATTCCTCCATGCACCACTTATGTCACGCATGAATCAATCCACACACTGAACTATTTGCAATAAAATACTTAGTGACACAAACTCTCGAAAGAAAAGTTAAGCGACACAAGAATTCCAAACTCATTTTAAACAAATCACCAACAAAATTTGTAACTCTCGTTATAAAAAGGTTTCATGCACTTTCAAAACCATAATTCGACATCTTGTGTGTGTGCTAAACATTTCCCAAAATTCCAAAGCACAATCCATATAAGGATTGGAGACACAAAAATTAGTTAATGCAATCTTATTTTCAAAATAACTTCGTGCATGACTCATTCGGCATTCAATGTCTCGACCCCTACTACTCTGAAACTCTCCGGTCTACTATTGTCATCCAGACATTTAAACCTCTTCATGCAAGTTGGGAAATCACATCAAATCATCTTACGGGCTTTCCTCAAATCGAAGTCGTCTCTATGAGCCTATGACCCTAACACAATCTTCCATCTTGGCCCGAAATGATCTGCTTACAACAAATATCATCCTTATCGTCACTCCAAGTGACTAATATTAGAATCGTCTTTCTATTCCAACGACTACTAGTTTAGGACCTTCATCACTACCCCCAACGATCATCACCTTAAAACACTTCGAGTACACACCTGTACTAGTAGGTTTACTATAGTTGTTCCTCCTTGTGATGGCTATTCTGGGTAGACAATACAACGCGTTATTAGCACATAATAACTCACACTAACAACACTCACGCTCAACTCCTTGGATTCCTCGTGACTTCCCCGACTCGAGCATTGATCCTGTGCTTCCGGTAGTAGGAGCTCTACTACTACCATCCACACCTATCATCGCCCGTTCCGAGTTCCATCCCAAGGGGTCCAAGTAGTTTCTCGCCGAAACTATACACATATGCCCGCACCGGCATATGTACACACTCTTCCTAGCTCCCTAGGAATTCCATCCAAACCACTACCCTTGCTACTGCCAAATCCCTAATAGCAAGCAGCAGACATGCAATACAGTGTAATAAGCACCAAGCAATTTAGCATACATACTCCTATGTTCTAGAAAGCAATCTAGCACACGTACTCATACATAAACACCCTTCCCAGCTCTCTAGGAACTTCCTCTTATCCCACTACCCTTGCTACTACCGAATCCCTACTAATTATAATGGGTGACCTCGCGAATACCCGATTATATGCAGTGCGAAATAAATAGACAGTCGAATACAAGACTCTATCCTAGAACGGTTGGACTCAAACAAGAGCTGCGCAATAGAACTAAATAGAATATTCTAAGGCTATAAATCTCACACTGCATACAACCTAGAGGGCATCCACTTAGTAACCTATCATAATTAGCATAAATTCTTAATAGCAAGTAGTTCAACATACAGCATAGTGTCCACAACAGGCAATCTAGCATGCATACTCTATGATCTAGAAAGCAATAAAACACTAAGTATTGTACCTTTCTCCTTTGGCTCCGGCTGACTGTACACACTGCGCCTCCGATCACCGTTTCTCAAACGGATCTTTCCTTCGTTTTATTTCCCAAAAACTTAAAGAAAATTTTTATAGCCGCAAACTTGAGATCAAACACACCGAAATGCGTTTGATTCACTCAAGCCGTGCTCTGATACCAAGTTGTAACGTCCCAAAAATTACAAGCAAATTTAAATTTTTAAGATAAACATTTCATTTATAACAACTCATTAAATGATCCCAACGTTTCGTTTGCCAACACATAATTAATATCTTTATAAAATGAAACCAGCGGAATAAACGTTTAATTATTAAAATCATAAAGCAACCATCTCTCCTCGCGCGCCAGTGTGTACTCGTCACGCCTTGGAGCCGCCCGTACCTGAAACCACAAACTATTGGGAAAGGGTAAGCACGAAGCTTAGTGAATTCAAACACCATAAATAATACAGTTATTCCACACTACCCCTAAAACAGATAGTGACACATAAACGGTCATACAGGTCTACGAACAAATCATAAACATGTATATCCACAACCACCCGCCTAAAAGGCACAAGTCGGTCCCACCGACCACATGATAACATCTTCGGCCCCGCCGTATCCCCGGTCCCACCGAGTATCTACGCCACCCGCGTATAAAACCTCCGGCCCCGCCGGACCCTCGGTCCCACCGAGTCTCTACGCCACCCGCGTATAAAACCTCCGGCCCCGCCGGACCCTCGGTCCCACCGAGTTAACATGGCAACATAGTATCAACTAGACACCCCACTATCTAGTTCCACAACACAATCACATAAAGCTACCACACACGTACTACAGCAATGATAAAACAACCATTATTAGATATAGTGAGAGAACTCACCTCAAATGCGCGCCTAGCTTAACAACACAAATCAAGCTTCACAGTTACGGTCACTTCCCAGCACCTAAACGCATGTTAAAACGTGTCAATACGAGACCCGGACCCTATGACACGACACACGCTTAAACCGTCACTAAAACCAATTTCCGTTCTCACAAAACAGGTCTGTTCGGGACCTGTTTCGACCCCTTTAAACCCAGAAAAATCCCAATATTAATTCATGACCAGAAATTCCTCTGAGTTAGGGTTCCAAGGACATATAATACGCCTCCTAGCGATTTTTCTACAATTAAATACGGATTTTATAAGATCAGCCCGCAGAACAGCGAAAAACAGCACTTATCAGTATAAAACGACGATTTGGCCTAAGTTACGCTCCGAACTGGATTTTGCACAAAACACAGAAAAGTTTATAGACTAAAAAAGGGAACTTTTGGCACCGAAATCACCCCAATCCGAGTTACGAGTAAAGAGTTACGGCTAACGCAAGACAGGGACAGAAACTGCAGTTTTTTTACATAAAATGACGAACTGCTGTAAAAACGACCACTTTTTCACCTAGCTAGAGGCCAAACCAGATTTCCGCTAAAACACGGAAAATGTGCCCGACCCAGAACGTGAACCGTGGGCACCAGTTTCGCCTTAAACCGAGCTACGGAGAAAAAGTTATGGTTAACGCAAGACAGTGGCAGAAAAGGACGTTTTTCACATAAAATGACGATTTATGAAAACGGTTCAAGGTTTATTCGATTCGGGTTTACGCGATCAGGTCACGGGTTAGAGTTCCATGGTGACTAGGGTCTGGACTCGACCGCGCACCACCCACTGCCACCTCCGGCAGTGGTGGTCTCCGGCGGCGGCCGGCGGCGACGATTCGGTACTAAAAGAAAACGACGATGCAAGGGACGATCCCACAAACGATATACGAGCCACAAGCACCCACCCACCCTCGAACTAGTCTGGACAGCCCCGCCCGCCACAGCCACCGGACTGGTGGCGCACGGCGGCGGCGCACACTGCCGGCAGCCACGGCTGCGGCGGCGGCGATGGTCTTGAGATGCTTCGGCGACAACGAAAGAAGGAAACAGCGAGAAGAGAGTCTTACCTCGGCGATAACGACACGGCAGCGGCACTAAACTCCGGCACTAAACTCCGGCACCTCCTTTTCTCTCGATCTCTCCCTCTCTCGCTGAAATTCTCTCTCACTCTCGCCGGCAAAAAGCACACCGGCGGCAGCTGCGGTTTTGGGAAGGTTCGACGGTGGTTAGCGAGAAGGAGCAGGTAGTAGGGTTTCCCCTTTTTTTTCTTTCTTTGCGTGCGGCTGAATCCAAATGAAAGGAGAAGGGGGTCGGTCACTTATGGCCGATCCTCATGCAAGAATCCTCAAGTTTCCAAGATTGGCCCCTCAACTATCCACACTTTTGCAAAAAGCCAAAAAAATTCCGATACTTAACGATTTGACCCAACTCGACTAACCCCGCTTACGGAAACCACAATACTCGAACTTAAAAGAAAATAATTAAGACTAAAAAAAATTACATACCGGGATACGGGCTTTACAAAACAAACTATTAGAATCACACAAAGTTCTTGCACTAAGAAAAGATAGAGGATAAGAAAACTAGAGAGAGTTTTCTTGCACAAAGTATTTCAGCGAAGGAAGCAGCACTTCAAAATGAAGTAGGGTTTCCTATTTATACTGCATGCATTTAATGCAAGTCAATACAACTTTACATGTGGCAGCGTCTGGTTGGTTGCATGAATTTGACTTTAGCAAACATTCCTTTTGGCCGCATGATGAACAGTGTAGTTGCAGAGTGGTTTGTACGATCCTGGACAAGGGATGTCCTTCTGAAAAATCGTACAAAAGTGTGCAAGGGGATAAGACAAAAGTTGCTTATAGAACAGGCTTCATGATCAGCGAACGCAAAATGTATCTTTATCAGCAAATGATAAAGTTCAGCTCTCGTTGAAGTCTTCTACTTGAAACTTCGCGTGAAATGGACAAGTCGTGTCTTCGTTGATATCCGCATCAGGTCATTAGTAGACTTAGTCACTCGTTCTTCAGCTTGGTCTTTGATTTCAGCTTTGAACTCAGTTAACACGAGTCTTGTCTTCAGGGATCATAAGCAAACAATTAATTTCAGTGATCGTCAGTGAGGCTGAACAGGCTCAGGGCTCACTGATGTACAGGTACCGCTGAAGTATACATTTAAGGACAGTAGTTTCCCATCAGTGATACTAAACAGACTTAGTGTATTTTCTTAGATGGTGAAACTCTAATACATATTGTTTACTTACAATTTTCACTAAGTAATTCTTAGAGTCATTATCAAATCACTGAAGGATTTGGATTAACAGTCTGAACGTGTTAGCGTGGATGCCATGTGAGTCTTTCTAAACCGAAGCTTTGGCGATACTTGATTTATTTACTTGTTCATTTATATATTGAAATGCATGTCTTTATGTGGCTTAATTATGCATGCTAAAGAGGTAATATTATGATTGAAATGGGGAGTGTATAAATGAATAAGTTACGCATAATTATTAAGGGCAGGTGTGTGCCCCAACACGATGTCACAAGTGTGTACGTGACCAAAGCGTGGAACATCAGCTTACGTGTGTTTGTTTAAACTGATAAGGGCGTAAATGTTCGTTATTTCATTTAAACTCTCTTTTATTGATATGTGTGGTGCGATGTTGTTAGTTTGAGAGATCTCACTAGACCTCATGGTCTAACCCTCGCTTTTCAAAAATGTAAACCCCTTTTTCAGGAAAACAGGTAGTTGAGGGCTCGAGTAAGGGCAAGGGCAAGATGTGAGCTGGAGCTTGCGTCTAGAAAGATCTAGAAGACCTTCCCTTTTATAGTTATAGATACAATTTCTCAGCTGTAATAGGGTTATTTCCGCGAACCCAATTCTTATTTTAAGATTTTGAATGTGCGTGACAATTGTGGGGCCGTTTTGGCATTTCTTTATATTAATTAATGGATTTGTGGCTTGTTGGTTGGTTGGGTTATTACAATAATATTTATCAACCCAAAATTTACCAAGTATGAAGACTTTATCAAATACTCAACACATTGATAAATACCAAGTAAACACGTTATTACTTCAAAATACACATTTTGGTATGTACTTAGTTTTCACAAAGCAACTTGAACTCACCTTGCTAGATTTAGGCTAAATCTAGGTTTTTACCCCAAACTTCGTGTTTTCTTGGTGAAAACTTGAATCCACAAGCAACATCTCCTAGATTTTAGATCCAACACTTGCAAAGTGTTTCATTCACCTCCAAAGATCCAAAACCTAAGACAAAAGGAAAGTAGGTGAGAGAAAATGAAGAACACATCAAACCCTAGCTTAAAATTGAGAGATATGAGAAGCTTACCACCGCTAAATACTCTTGAATCTTCCAATAAACTTCAAAACTCATAATTTATCCTTGAAGATCTCTAAAAAACGAAGGCATAGCAAAAAAAAATCACCAAAAATCGGAGCTACGATGAGAAAGGTACGACCAAATGAAGAAAACCCTCGAAATCCGATTTTAAGGCCTGCACCCGCTCACGACTATGCCACGCGACTATGCCCCAAAGGTACATAGGGTTGTTTCTTCACTATGACTATGCCCTGGCAACAATGACACTGTCATAGTCGCCTGGCATTGTCGCCCCACACGTAGCAGACTCCGAAAACCCATTTTTCTCACCCGAAACACCTCGATTCTCTTGGGGATTAAAGACAATAAGTTTCCTAATGTAAAACCACAACTTAGAGGCCACAAAAATGCACGGAGTGACTTTTACTCATCGAAAATTACATCAGTGTATTCTTGACATGGTACTCGAAATTTTTAAGTCCAATCCCTATGGATATGATCTCGGTATTTTTACCACGTTATTACTTGTAGCGATCATAGCTTTGATGTATACTTGTGCCCCCACTGTGTGGATTATACGATATATATACATGATATGTATATGTGTTGGTTGCTAAATGCATTGGATCCATGTATATATTGTTGTATACATGTGTATATATGTTTATATGCATGTGTATATGTGTTGTATATATGTTTATATGCATGTGTGTATGTGTTGTATATGATCAAACGAGAACAGTAACTATCTAAAAGAACACGAGAACGGACAAAATCATTAGTGATTTTACATTAACGTGCAAAAAAACCACGTGGACCTGAGGCCGCGACCAAAGTCCTTTTTTCGTGCGTTAATGTAAAATCGCTAATGATTTTGTTCGTTCTCTTCTTCTTTTAAATAGGTATTGTTCTCGTTTGAACCCTACTATATTTTTATATGCATATGTATATGTGAATTATATATAATGTGTGTGTGTTGTTTGGTAACCGCATAAGATGTATACATGTGTGGTATATATATATATATATATATATATATATAGGTATATATATATATATATATATATATATATATATATATAGGTATATATATATATGTGCATGTGTATTTGTGAATGTATAGATAATGTATGTGTTGTTTGGTAACTACATACAAATATGTAAGAAGTCACTATTGGTGTTATTGGGTCTTAAATAAGTCATAAAGGGTCTTCTTGACTATAATTGATATTAATAGGGATTTTTTGTAACTGTATAATATTCGGACGACCACGAATGGCCTGGAGTCATCGTAGATGAATCTCCATGACCACAAGCAACGCCTGTATTTGAACCCTGGGTAGATGAGATTTTCCACTACATCCCCCAAAGGCTTTACCAGTGCGCTACAACCCAAGTGATTCATCTTAGTAGGTTTTATGGAGCTATTGTGGGTCTTAGTGGTGTTATCGATCCCAATAGACATCACATGCACTATAAACATATATACACCACATATACACATTGCATACAAACATATAATAAGTCACAGAGGATCATAAAGGGTCTTATTGAGTTTTAATGGATCTTAGTAAACTTTAATGGATCTATTGGGGTTTATTATGTTCTATTTGGCTTTAGTGATTTTTATTTAGGCTTTGATTGGATTATATTGTGCTTTAAAGGGTTTCATTAGGCTTTAATGAATCTGTTGGGCTTTATTCGGTTTTATTGGACTTTATTTGTTTCTATTTGGCTTTAATAGATTTTAGTAGACTTTAATTTGTTGCTAATCTTTCGCCACTAATCTTTCGCCAAAAGGTTTTCGCTAATTTGTTGCTAATCTGATCCATTGTTGATCCGTCACTAAAATAGTTTGTCGTTACGTCGTCGCTCGCCTGTCCTAAATACACTTGTCGCTAATATGTCATTGAATTCCATCGCTGATAGCATCACCCCCTTTGCCCCACGGACTATCATTGACGGATCAACGACTAATTCAACTTTAACGACGAATTGACAACGGTCTGGTCCCTCGTTGATAGGTCCTAATTTTGTAGTGTTCACGTTTTCAATACTTGGAATACAATCTCACGATTATGTGAATCATGGTTTTTGCAAATCGTACAACACATACTTTTAATATACACAAAAACATTTCATAAATTAAATTATGTTGACATTTTGTAATATTCACATAAATTGAGACAAAGATAGACACAACATGTGTCGTAGTCTTGAGAAAGCCACTAAATCTTCGTTTCACGCCCATTTACTTCCCTACATCCCGTAGCCAACATGTTACGTAAGTGTTTTTGAAAATAAAAAATGCATAAAGAGGATCATCTTGTCATGTTTTTAGATGCATTAGTATGCTTGATTTTTACCTGCAAACATGCCAAATTGATATCAAAGAATTTCCTACTAGTTCGTTATTTAACTGTTGTTAATACTGGTTTCCAGACATATTGCCAACATGTTAAATTTGTAATATGAGTGTAGGGCTATGTCGGGCATGAAGGCATAGTCCTACGTCCCTTGTAACATACATCATCATTTATTTTAAAAAGTAGCGTAGGTCTATTTTTGAGCAAAAGATTGAGTATTGGGCTACTGACAACCCCAACCGATCCCACACGGCAACCAACCCCCTAGGAATCTAGCGTGAGTGGGCTATCTAAGATACTAAGACTCACACCCGGCGGTAAGGCGCATGAGGAGGCTTAGACTCAAACCCGAGACCAATGACTTTTTGAGCAAACATCTCCTCATTCCTTGAGCCAATCAAGCTACATGTGAGGAGCAATACCATAAGTGAATGCATGTCAAATCTCTTTTATTGAACAACTCCAAAAAATTTATGTTTTTATTTTATAGAGGGAAAGGTTTTTTTTTCAAAGAATTGTAATTTTTTTTGTTACTGTATTTAGATAAACTAGTGTTCGACATCGTGCGTTGCGCAATGATCGAACTTGATGTCCACAAAACAATAAAATTGTTTTTATTATTTTTATAGATATGGAATATGTTGCAAATCCACAACAATTTATTTTAGATAAAGATTGGCTTTGAGCATATATAATCAATAGAGTTATGAAATATGTTGGATGTGTGAGAAAATTATTAGTAATAACTATAATCTAAATACTTATATATAACATTAATGAATGCCGTTTAAAATAAATCAATACAAAATATTAAAATTATACATAATTAGATTTAGAATCAATATTCTATATTTTTTTTAAAGAAACAACATATATACAAATTGCATCAATAATTTCCGAATAAAATTACATTATCAGGTATTTATATTATCATTAAAATAAGTAATTCAAATAATCTTCATATTAAAAATCAATAATATGATTATTTCTAAAATTATAATCATTTAAAAGAAAGGGAAATTAATTAAAATACCCTAAAATGGAAGTTGAGTTACCAAAATACCCAAAAAAATTTCAAGTTTACCTAAATACCCTAAATTTCCGCGATGATGGCCCGCGATTGTCCGCCGCGGCCCGCGATGGCCCGCGATGGCCCGCGATCGCGTCCCGCGATGGCCCGCGATGGGGACTAAAAGTGTAAATAATTTTGAAAAAATTATCACTTTCAGTCCCTGACCGCGATCACGGGCACTCAACGCGGAAATTTAGGGCATTTAGGTAAACTTTGAATTTTTTTGGGTATTTTGGTAACTCAACTTCCATTTTAGGGTATTTTAATTAATTTCCCTAAAAGAAATACGACAACACATGAATAAATATAATGAAGTGTTTATATTTATCAATAATCTTAATTTTTTTTATAAGAAAAGATGTAAAAGTCTTTGGAAATTAAGAAATATATTTATCAAGAATTCACTTATGTTTTTTGTTTAGTCACTTACTTATTTTTTTCTAATATTTTTCTCCTTTATCAAAAATTCCATGATTTTTTTGGCAGTTTGAGTCAAAATTTGTATTGATGTATGAGTCACATGAACATGATTACATAACATTGTCAGTTTTTCATTTTTCTTGTGTTAATATGATTCATCAGCTTCATTTTCTAAATTGATTGTCTCGAATACATTGTTGACAGTGACATCGATCTCATTAGATTGTAGCGACAACATAAAAAGCATATAAAGTCAATACGATAACAAATAACTTAACAATAAACAAATATTAATCTTTTAACAATACAAATCTAGTAAGAGAAAATGTGTTTGAGGGAGAGATTGAGAGGTAGATTGTTATATGACAAAAAGGTTAAAAAAATCAATAACATAGCCAACAAAACCAAAAAACACTTAAGATTAAATAAGGGAAATTAATGATTACTTATATTAAAGAAAAGGAAAATGAATGGTTAGTAACATAAAGAAAGAAAAATAAAAAGATAATTTACATAAATGCAATAAATTGAATGATTAGCCAAAATAAATAATGAAAAACAATAGTTAATAACATACAAAAGAAAAAATAAATGGTTAATAACATAAATTGCAATGAGTTTGTAGAATTACTAAAAATACCTTCATTTTTATTGAAAATATAACTTACATATAGGGATCAAAAAGTCATTAACATATTCAACATTTTAAAAAATTGAAAAATTGAAAAACAAATAGAGAAGACATTCTATGTATTAGAATGTGCCACATCATCTCTTTAGAATCGTATTTTTTTATAGATATAAACATTTTCAAGATGCCACATTATCTATTGATGATTCTCATTTATATAGATGTAGATATAGATTTTTTATATAAATTAGCCTATATATTGATTAATCTATATATGTATATAATAAGATTTTACATGTAACTTGTAAAAAGTAAATGAAAGGTTCATTTATTTAATGATATATATTTTTTTTCAAATAACTCAAAATTTTGGAGAAAATAATAATTAATGTTTCAAGCTATCTCAAAATGTCACATTTTCTTTGGATGATTCTCTTTTATATAGATATATAGATAGAAGTATTATATAAATAATAATAAATAATAAGTTATATTCTAGCAAGTTATTATATGTATTTCATTTATCTATATTGATGGCGGGTTGGGTTCACGTGAGACCAACCTGTTTTCGTGAGTCCACAAAATTAACACTAAACCTTCACAGTGATTCATTATGAAGGTAAGAAAAACATCGAACATTCACAACAAAAACACTGTGAAGGTTTATCATCACAGTACATTCACAGTCTTTTGCTGTGAAGGTTTAGTGTTAATTTTTTGGTCTTACGGTCTCACGGAAATAGTCTGGTCTCACATGATCTCAAGTCTATTGATGGCAATAATAAATTTTTTATGTGCAAATTAAAAGTTAGACTAAACTGCAATTTTGGTCCCTGTGATTTGTTGTTTTTTCTCACTTTTGGTCCCTATAAAGTTTTTATTACAAAAAAAACCATGTGGTATGCAAAAATGCTCGGTTTTGATCCCTCAGACTAACTCCATTAGACCCCCTTCCGTTAAACCCTCTCATGTGCCATGCACATGAGGGCACTTTGGTCATTTTGCTTATCCTTTTTGTTTTCCACTAAAAACAACAAACCAAAGGGACCAAAATTGCAATTTACTCTAAAATAAAATACTAATGATAATAATATATAGTAAAAGAACCTGGATTGAATAGTAGAAATGTGGGTCCAATATCTCCGATCACGTATTCCGGTGATCTTCATCCCCTTCCAAGAAACCAACATGCATATCCCTCAATTTCTTTTCTCGCTCCATTAAAAGAAAACATTATATATATATATATATATATCAATGTTCTAAAAAAAGCGTCTTGGCGCAGCCTTGCCGCCACGTTATACCCCTTGGCATCGAGATAAGGTGTGTAACTCGTTATAGTGCGCCATGGCACGCCATGGCGCGTTATGGCATGGCATGCTTTGGCCCGCCATGGCACGTTATGCCGCCATGGCACGCCATGACGCGTTATGGCGTTACAAACTTGTGTAGTTTCGATTTTTCGAATCTATGTATTTCGAAATTCGATTCGAATAGGCTCGTTAGTATTGATTAGAATTTAGAATTTCTTTTGTTTATCGTTATATATGAATTTAAATTATTGATAACTTAATATTTATTGTTCAAGACAGTGACACACACACATATATACATATATATTATATAAATATTTGCCGCCTTAAGCCACGTCTTGGAAAACGCCATGGCCTCGCCGTAACTCGTAAGGCTTGAGGCTTGACCTCGCCGCCACGCCACGCCTCACGCCATTTAGAACCTTGATATATATATATATATATATATATATATATATATATATTGTATGTGGACATCTGCAACCCTAAAATTCCATAGAAATAGCATTCGAGCTCCCGTCTTCAGTGATGCAGGTAAATAGATCTTCAAGAACAGTAGAACAACGATGTAGGACCAGATTTTGTCTGCTGCACTCTCACCTGCTTCACTTGTGTTGTTCTCATAAGATAACTC
Source organism: Saussurea involucrata (assembly GCA_033807775.1). Classification (NCBI taxonomy): domain Eukaryota; kingdom Viridiplantae; phylum Streptophyta; class Magnoliopsida; order Asterales; family Asteraceae; genus Saussurea; species Saussurea involucrata. Next base: position 77,188,236 of record CM066318.1, on the reverse strand, counting down.
TCATCTGCTTCATTTGGGGGAGATTTTTTTGACGTTTTTTCACTCTAGCGCCGCTGCTCGAATCTGGTGTCGAGTGGGATGGTTTTTCTGAAATTGTTGGTGCGATTAGTATCGATTTGATATGCTTAATCCTTGTCTCTAGCCGATTTCGTCTTTATTTCTTTGTTTTGGGTCCGATTTTTGACTTTGTGGTCGAAAATTTTAGTTAGGTCGTATTATGTGTTCGTCGTTTGTGGTGGTGGTGAACATGACCCTACATTGAGGCCAAAGGTATCGAAACCCCAAATTGGGGGTGTGGAAGCTTGAACCTAAGTGTAATAATTGGGTGTTTAGTGGATTTGCATCATCTTAGGGTTTTGATTTAGTTTAGATTGAGTTTGATTGAGTTTAGATTTAGGTTGGTCTGCAATACTTTTATCAATTGAGGTTTGTTAATGGAGGTCAATTGGAACCAGGTCAAAAACCATCCTTCGCCGGTGCCACCTTCATCCCGCAGTCGTCGCCTCCATGTCTCTCTTCTTCCTGCGAAAGGTTGGGTTGCAAGTCTAGGTCTTTAGAAGGCTTCTTCCTGCTAACGGTTTTGATTTTAATGGTTTGATTTTGGATTTTGTTTTGTCGGATTTAGATTTGTTTCACCGGAGAAGAAGACCGGTAGTGATGGAGCTTTGGTCCCTGTGGGTTTCAACGATATGGGTTCAAGGATATGGTATCAAAATATAACAATTATTAAAAAATAAATTAGTTAAGGGTAAATTACAGATTAGGTCCTTGTCGGCTAAAAAATATAAAAGGTAAATTGCAAAAGATAAGTAAATGACCAATATACCCTCACGTGCAAGGCACATGAGGGGGTTTAATGGTAGAAGATTTAACAGAGTTAGTCCAAGGGACCAAAACCGAGCACTTTTGCATACCACAGGGTTTTTCTTGCAATAAAAATTTTCTGACGACCAAAGGTGAGAAAAACAACATACCACAGGGACCAAATATGCAGTTTATTATTACATTGACGTGATTAGTGATCATGTTTATCTTATTTTTATTTATATCCATTATAATCAATTTCTTATTGTATTCAATTGTTATATAAATATAAATATACATATTATTATATTTTGTAACACCCTCAAAATTGGAAAGAGCAACTACTAAAAATTTCGATAAAATAACAAAATGAGACTAAAAATCTCTTCTACAAACCATCATTGGAAACGCCTCAAAATTTAAAATGTAACAACTCCCACAATTAATAACTCAAGTCATACAACATGACCAAATAAAGTCGGGTGTCACTTAACCCAAATACAAGTTGTTATTCCCAAAATAAATGCGAAAGACTTCACTAAGCAATTCATCTCTCGAGCACACTACTAGCACTCATCTCTTTATAGTGTCACTAGAACTATTCCCAACCTGAACCTGTTGCACATGCCGACAAATAAAAAGGTTAGGCTAACGCCTAGTGAGTTCAAGAGTTTACATCATGATTAAATAATTCGTTAGACGAAAGAATGCAACTTAAATCATGATTTCCAAAAGGGGGATTTGTATTAAATATACCAACAACCCATTTTTCAAACGCACACAAATTCCATGACTAAAACTCCAATGAAAATAATTTATCAACAATGGACTCAATTCCAAAACTCACTCAAGATGTGAATAAATATTAACTTTCCAAATAATATCAACGTGAATAAAACTCCAATAACTGAAACATCCAAACAAGGATGAGGCATAATATACTGCCCATAAATCATGGAAAACAATTCATATAAATATAATATGTCACCGGCAACATGGATAAAGGAAATACTCGAAACAACACCTTTCGGTGACGGGGGAGACCCGATTTCATCGAATGTGGCAGATACACAAGTTAAACCACAATTATAAGTTACAAGCATGTTTCATGGATGGAAAAACCTATGACATCAACCTTATCCAGGTCTTTAGTCAATCTTGGACATCAACCCAAACCGGATCTTTAGTCCATGGAGACATTAACTCAAACCGAGTCTTTAGTCTAAGGAAACATCAATCCAAATCGGATCTTTAGTCAAGTGACATCAACCCAAACCGGATCTTTAGTCAAGTGAGGCATTAACCCAAACCGGATCTCTAGCCTAGTGAGACATCAACCCAAACCGGATCTTTAGTCCACGGAGACATCAACCCAAACCGGATCTTTAGTCTAATGAGGCATCAACCCAAACCGGATATTTAGCCTAAAACCACCCAGTTCAACCCAAACCGGATCTTTACCTTGGGATCTCACCATCCAAAACAAGCTTGTTTAATTTAGAAATTTATACATGACTCCAAAAGAATAACCAACGCATTCAAATCATGTAATTCCCAAATAAGATGCAATACATGCAAATCATAACCAAAGCTCTACATCGAGCTATCAAAATCCGACAAATGTCCTCAAGACCCAACAGAGTCAAAAACCAAGCCATAAGCTCAAAAGATCAAATGACCATTTGTTAAAAGTAAACATATGCAAATGAAGTGTATCTAACCCACATTATGAAAATACATGCTCCAAGGCATGACTAGCTCCAAACCTCTTCATTGCCACTTTCCCATGAAGTCAACCCATATATACATATATATTCAAATACTTTATAACTTGATAATGTATATAATTCGCAATGGTTTATAAAACCCAAAAAGTACCAAGAGTGCATAAATGTCAAATGGTAGTCACTTATGAGACAAACATTCAAAATGACATATTCTCAAATAAAACGCAATTAAGTGCATAACACATCCAAAGATCCATCTCGAGCTACTAAAACCGGGAAACACCCCCAAAGACCCATTTGAGTATAAATCAAGCCTATAGAGGCAAAATAAACGTTTGGCTAAATACGTGAGCCATCACAGTTACATAAACCAAAATATATCGTTACCCAAAATCTTTGTCTCCTGACTCTCAATTGCCTTCGGCCCAAAATCAAAAGGTTTACAATTCCCAAAATGTTCATAAGGTCGAGATTGACCAAAATCCACAACTCACATGATCACATTTTTAAAATGTAACATATCATAAACTTTGCATAATCTCAATAAACAATAAAAGTGTATTTTGACCAAACATCCTCCACTTATGCAATAAATTAACATAACACTTTCATTCGTGATTTATTTATCACTTACCCAAAAATCCCATGTGTGGGTGTTTTACAAGATTTGTAAAGCTCAACACTTCAAATAATCAAAACCCACTAAATAAATCAACAATTGATAATTTTACGTAAAAAACCTAAACACTTTAAATAAACATTTTGGCATGTACAATGTTTTCACAAATCAACTTGAACTCACCTTGCTAGATTTAGGCTAAATCTAGATTTTACCCCAATGAGAGATCCTTGAAGAAACTTGAATCCACAAGCAATTCTTTCAAACCCTAGATTCAAAAGTTTTCCAAACATAATTATACATGTCTAAGCACTTAGAATAATTCCCCAAACATCTTATATCAAAATCTACATTTTGACCAAAACTCCAATTTGACCTAACTTCTCCAAAATCATCCAAACCAAAATTTGAGAAACATAAACACTAAGAAGTCATCAATGGAGCATTTATAACTCATATGAGAGTTTATAATCTAGGAGGATGAACTCACCGCTTAGGTTTTGATGAAAACCTATAAAACCCCATGTTTCTTGAAGATGGAAGTGATGATGATGAACTCTTGATCCTTGCTTCCACTCCATCACCACATAACCTTGAATCTTCCCAAAACTAACACTCTATCCTCAAAAATCTCTCAAAAACGAAACCATAGCAATTTGAATCGCCAAAAACGGAGTAGAAGTGAGAGAGATATGACCAAATGAAGAAAGAGGCTGAAAAATCGGATTTTATGCACTACACCCGCCCGCGAGAGTGACATGCGAAAGTGACAGTGTCACTTTGGCATGTCACTTTCGCCCAAAATGTATCGAGGGCCAATTTTCCTTTGCGAAAGTGACATGCTAAAGTGCCAGTGTCACTCTCGCATGTCACTTTAGCCCAGAAGGTACCGAACACTGTTTTTGTCGTAACTTCTTCGTTTTAGCTCCGGAAAGGCCCATTGGATTCGTATTTGAATTCTACATCCAACAAGACTATAAAATCTAGGATTCAATCCAAAATCCTATTTCTTCTATTTCTCTTGAAAGGTCGATTTCTATACTAACTTGAAATTATACTTACCCGGAAATTACGGGTGTTCAATCCTCCTAGCCTTAAAAGAGATTACGTCCTAGAAATCTAGCTTTCCATTTAACGATGCCCTCATAATTGGCTGTCTCTGATCCTCTTGACAAAACTGTCACGGTAAACTTCATGCTAATACTCACAACAAATCCCGCTCAGGCACCTTACACTTACGTCCAAGTAAACGTTTAACTTACTATAGTAGTTTTTAACCACAAGGTCTCGGTTGCCTCCTAACCTTAGGTGATCCATACTTTCCCAACGGCAAATCCTGACTCCCAAACAGTCCAGATCTACACGCCTTTAAACTCTTTTTCCAACCATCCCAAGGTACGATCGCCACTGAAAACAACAACAAATTCCCAAGTTCAGTCGTTTTCACTATTGAAGTGTCACGTAACTCTAACGAGTACTATCTGAATCCAAAACAGACGGTCGCCCTTGATCTGTCGATTATACAATTCCAAGAATACGTCCAATTACCAATCATCCAATCGACATATCTTATTCCATTCAAGGAAAGTCGTTTAACTATAGCCACTTATCAAAATTCGAACTTCCCAAAACCATTACAATTTCGATACCATTATCCCTTAAGATTGGTTTATAGCACTTCAAATACACTAACAGTTCGTGGTCTTGCAATCCAAAAGTTGACACCTAGCAATTTCACCAAGATTCGAACCACTGTAGAGCTCCATACACGAATAATTCGCCGAGCATACCCAAAAAACCAAGGTCATCGGCACGGTGTCAAAAGGGTCTTACACCTCCTTTATGCAAAAATTGTACAACCCCAAAACATGGTTGCCTAAATGTACGGTTACCATAAGCATTAACAGGAGATACAGCGAGCCCCATCCTTCAGTTACCAACCTAAAATATGTCTACCTTGCAAACGTCGTAAAACAAAACTCCATAATACCCAACAAAACTTTCGTAAAACTCAATGAAACTCAATGGCATCCAATTAGTCAAATGGTGCCAAAGTTTTCGTTTCCAACAATCAAATCGCATAGAGCAAATTTATGACCAGAATGTCATAATTCCAAAATTTTCCTTTTTGTTGCAATACAATATAAAACCGCACTTTTCAGCAAGACTCGCAAGAAAGAAAATTTCCAATAAAGTCCAACACCAAGATAATGGAAGGTAACTCTCCGTCCAAACCTTAACATATGTGGAGGAGATCCAATGTTAAAGTCATAAGTTGCAGTTACTTATCAAAAACCTTAAACAACATTGAAATATGGATATCATCGTATCCGAAAGTAGCGTTGGACAACAAAGAAAATCAAGAAGTCTCGACAAAGTTTGCAATCATCTGCAATAAAATAATTTCATGCATGTCTAAAATCATGGTTTAAAATCTTGTGTGTGCTAAACGTTTTTCCAAGATTTTGTAATACAACCCACCTGACGGTTTGAAACGTAAGAAACATTTGATGCAATTTATTTTAAAAATAAATTTCGTGCATGAATTTATTCGGCACTCAACGTCTCAAACCACACTCCTCGAACCCCTCCAGTCACAATATCGTCATCTGGATGCTCAAACATCTTAAGGTAACACTTGAAAATTTCATCGGTTCACCTTATAATATCTCCTCGAATGTAACACCTCGATTTTTCCATTTATAATATTAAATTATGTTTGGGGTCGAATTGTAATTTAGTCTAAGTTGTGGACTAAATTGTAAATGTAAACTCCAGGGTTGAATTTGCATTTTGATCAAAGTTTAAAGTTAATATTGAAAATTAACTTAAGGGTCTGTTTAGTCATTCTATGTAAGTTGAGTTTCCTTAAGAATGGGGTAAGCAGAATTGAGATATTATCTCAATTCAGTATTACTGGAGTCGGCAAAATACAGAGAGAAAGAAAGAAGAAGAGTCAGAAGAAGAAAATCAAGAACTGATTTCTTAAAGGTAAGAGTTTGAATCACTTACTTAAATTCTTAATCAGTTGGATAACAACAAGTTGGAATAATCTTTCCATAGATTGTTGAATCAGAGAAGGAAGGTTTTGGATTGTTGGGTTAAAACTTCAATCAGGTGAGTTCATCTCTTCATCTAAAATATTGAAGTTGAAATTGAATCAGATTTTGTATATAAACTGTCTGAATGAATTGGTATAATTGTTTAGAAATGAAATCGAGCAATAAGCTGTATTTTAGATGAGTTATTTGAGCTAATTTTGACGTGAATCGATGACTCAGTATCCAAGTCCCGGTATGAGAAATTCCGAAACTGGGTAGTGGATCCGGAATTGGTGGGTTCCAGAACTGGGTATTGGATCCGGAAGTGATGGGTTCCGGAAGTGGGTTAGGTTCCGGTATTGTTTAAATTCCGGAAATTGGACTTGACCCGGTATGTAACGTCCCAAAAATTACAAGGAATTTAAAATTTTTAAAAGTAATACATTTCATTATAATCAAACCAAAAGTTAACAAATCCCATTACAATAAGAATAAACGTCGTTATTTAAAACCGTCAACAAAGTTTAAGCAGCGGAAAGTTATATAATTAAATCCCCATTTACTAAAAATCAATTTAAACAATCTTCGCCTTGCGCCCATGTGTACCGTCATGCCCGACTGCTACTCGCACCTGAAATCATAAGATATTGGGAAGGGGTAAGCACGAAGCTTAGTGAATTCCATCACATGCGCAGATAGGAATTATATACACATCACCCTTATCCGCACATAAGCAACAACACCACAGTTACATAAAACGAGTAAACATCTACAAGTAATTATGTATCCAACACCTCGGTCCCACCGAGCCCTCGGTCCCACCGAGTTGTAATGTAACACACTCGTCACACCGAGTTCCCACAACGTTTCTTTCCACTTCCTCGGTCCCACCGAGTTGTAATGTAACACACTCGTCACACCGAGTTCCCACAACGTTTCTTTCCACTTCCTCGGTCCCACCGAGGTGTAATGTAACACATTTATACTAAGCATTTAAACCAATCAAATATTACACACCACAAACAACTAGTTCACACCACAAAGACAGTAGTACATACAAACTACTATGACATGCATACAACCCCTAACTACACAGTGAGAGAACTCACCTTAAAGCAACGAAAGTATCCGCAACCGCAACACAAGCCGGCCAACTTCACTCACCTTTTCCCACCTAAATAAGTGATATCAAACGTCAAGCGAAGTCCTAACCCAAAGTCACAACTATGAGCCCAAACATGTAAATTTTCCAGCTTTTACTCTAAAAACACAGGTCTGTTCGGGACCTGTTTAACCCCTTAAAAACTGATAAATCCAGAAATATTATTCAATAATCAGTTAGTTCTATGTCTTAGGGTTCCAGGGACATATCGCACGCGCTCTAACGATTTTTCTACAATTTATTATGGATTTTACAAAACCAATCTGCTGCACAGCGAAAAACAATACCTTTCAGTACAAAACAGCAGCTTGACACTAGCTATGGTCCGAACTGGTTTTTCCGCAAAACATAAGAAACTTACTAGACTCAAAATGGGAGATTTTGGCACTGGTTTCACCCCAATAAGACGTTCCTATAAAAAGTTATGGCTTTCCCAAAACAGTGGCAGAAACTGTGACTTTTAAAACGGAACGCGAACTGACAAATCCGGACCTGCTGTATAAACAGCCAAATTACGCCTAGCTAGAGGCCGAACCGGACTTCCGCTAAAACACGAAAAGTGTGCCCTGGCACAGAATGTGAACCGTGGGCACCGGATTCGCCTCAATCCGAGCTACGACGGAAAAGTTATGGCCGTCGCAATACAGTGGCAGAAAACGTTTTCACATGAAATGACAAAAGTTGTTTATAAACCCATTAAGCCAAAGCTTAACCCAAACAGACCCGAACAGCCTACAAGCTTACTGGAAAGGGCTATACTATGCTGGACAACAACCGTGCACTACCCACTGCCGCCTCCGGCGGCGGTGGTGGTTGGCGGCGGCGACGAGGGTTACGGTAACACCCTCCGGCGAGACCTCCCAACGTCACCCACTCCCGACTCCTCCGCAACTTCACACCCGCACACACCCACACACCCATACGCACCCCCTGCCGCCACCACAGCGGCGTGCAGCGGCGGCCCCACCGCCGGCAGCCGTGGATGCGGCGGTGGTGGTGGCGGTTTGCGGCGGTTTTTGACAATTAACAAACGAAAGGTTTACGAACTACCTCGACGCAACGTTTTCTCGTCCTCTAATCCGACCGAACTCGCCGGCGATCACCTTCTTCCTCCTCTCTCCTCGTCGCCGGCAGCACCCTCTTTCTCTCTCTCGGCTTCTCTCTTTCCCTCTTTCTCTCTTCGATTTCCCTTCTCCGGCCGACGACAACAAAGAAAAAAAATAGAAAAGGGAGAGCCGTAGGGTTTTTGATTTCTTCTATTCTCTTGATTGCCAAACACGCCACAACACACCAACAATTACATATGGATTTCGGTTTATGAATGCATGGGCCGAAACTATGTATGTTTTGGCCCTTTGACACTTCTAGTCCCTCCACTTAAACCTTCTCGCAACTAACCCAAAATTCCGACATTTTAACGATTAGGTCCAACTCGACTAACCCCGTTAACGGAAACCACATTAAATCGAACTTAAAAGAAAAGAATTAATACTAATAAATCACATACCGGGATACGGGCTTTACAACTCTCCCCCACTTGGATTAGACTTCGTCCTCGAAGTCTCTGCCTACGAATAGCTCCGGATAGTTCTCCCTCATCTCAACCTCAGATTCCTAAGTCCACTTGAAATCCCTTCTAAAACTTCTCGAATACTTTTCTAACTAACGTACTCCTTCTAGGACACTGGGATTATGATCGGAAGAACACTCCCACAACTAGATTCATTCCTAATCAACCGACTTCGGTTGTCTCCCAACCATAGATAATCCATACATCTCGACTCAAATTTCGAGCTCTAACCATTCTAAAGGTGCTCACCAATATACCCTACAGGATACTCAAATTCGATCATACTTACCAATAACTGTCGATTAACTTCCACGAGTTCAAAAAGACTCCCAAAACTTACCTTACACGCAGCATCAAAACAGTAAACTTATAATCACCCACGAAGGTCATTCCACCATAACCATTCATCACAATTAGGCATCTCAGGGTTACTACTACCATCACCATAAATATTTTAAAATCGGCTACAAATCTCCGATTACACTAAAGGTGTTTGGCCTTAAGCCCAAAAGTCGACGCCTAAATATACTACTTACTTCAAAAAGATTACTGCGCATTTATTCTCTTAATTACAAAGGGCATCAATCCCTTAACCGACACAATTCGGTCTACACTAACAACACGTGTGGAATACCCAATCTTCCACCGTCTACTTATCCTCCACGCTCGCTCTAGGAAACCTAGTTACACTGTATCAAGATACGCCTTAACGCCTACCTCCCAGGTACGTCTCAAGGCCCGGTACATCGGAACTACCTCTCAGGTAAGTGTCCAAGACTATATCCTCCCAGTGCCTACTGGAAAATCAAGGTCATAACACATGAATACCGGGGTCCCACCCCGAAATACTCAACCGATCATTACCAACGACTGACTGACATGACCAAGGATCCAATGCAAACAGTCTACCAACAACATGCCTATCCCGGAATGACTCACTCACCCTTAAAATTCTCAAAATGACACATAACACTTAAAAGCGCATTTCCCAAATGGTTTACAAAATCATTTACAAAATGTTTTCAACGTCAAGATTTTTCATTTCACAAAGACCGTAAGCAATAAAACTACTATTACCAGGTCGGTAGTTACGCAAAAATGGACACGCTCGTCCCACATATGAAAATCATGTTGAAAATCATTTCATTGCAGCTTAGTTTACTCACAAAACGTAAGCGAAATAAATAATTTCTTTGAAAATGAACCGTCACGGTTCTAGTATGGATTGACTCATGACATGTACTTAAAGTAACCGCTCGACCTTACACCGGGTGCGACAAAAGTGTGCACATAATTTCAAAATCAGTCCCACGACATTTGACCCCAAAATTTCTCTTTTTAAACATAAAATGTCGTTGCACAGGGTTCAGCAACAAATTTTTACGCGCGTCGGCTAGTCATACAAAACGATGAAACGGTTTACAAATATATTTTTGATAAAACACAACGGTCTCGTGCAAGTTTCAAACTTAAAGATAGAAACCAATCCGTTACCATCATTTGCAAATATCGACTAAAACCTCATAAAATCTCAAAAGGTGGGGTTCTTTAAATTGATTTCCAAGATTTCCCCAAATGGTCACATAAACAAATAAGATATGCACCTCGTGAAATTAAACCCACACGACTCAACATGCCGTAAAACAAAACTCATTTTACCCAAATCACTCAAATAGCTTAATACAGACATCGTGGAATGTAACTTTCCGTCTCAACTCTAACATATGTGGAGGAGTTCCAATGTTAAAGTCACAAGCCGTAGTCACTTGCCCAACATTTTAAACACCACAAAACACGGATATCATCTTACCCGAAAGAACCGTTGGAAAAATAACGAAATGAGACAAATTCTAACAAAGTTTGCACCCCCATAATAAAACGATTTCATACATTTTCAAAACCATATTTCAAAATCTTGTGTGTGCGCTGAACATTTCCCAAAATCTTGTGTGTGCGCTGAACATTTCCCAAAATTCCAAAACACTATCCATAAAATGATTTGAAACACAAGAATTTGTTAATGCAATCTATTTCAAAATCAAACTTTGTGCATGACTTAGTCGGCATTCTACGCCTGGACTCCTACTCCTCCAAAACTCTCCGGTCCACTAACATCATCCGGACATTTAAACCTCTTAGGCAAGTTGGGAAATTACATCAAATAATCCCTACGATTTTTCCTCCAATAAAAGTCGGCTCTATAAGCCTATGATTCAAACACAATCATCCATCTTGGCCCGACACAAACATCATCCTCATCGTCACTCCAAGTGATTAATACTAGAATCGTCCTTTTATTCCAACGACTACTAATTTATAACCTTCGTCACTACCCCAACGATCATCACCTCAAGCAAAACAAGTACCCATCTGTACTAGTAGGTTCACTATTGTTGTTCCTCCTTGTGATGGCTATTCTGGGTAGATATTACAACGAGTTATTAGCACATAATAACTTGCACTAACAACGCTCACGCTCAACTCCTTGGATTCCTCGTGATTTTCCCCGACTCGAGCATTGATCCTGTGTTTCCGATAGTAGGAGCTCTACTACTACCTTCCACACCTATCATCACTCGTTTCGAGTTCCATCCGATGGGTCCAAGTAGTTTCTCGCCGATAACTACACACATATGCCCGCACCGGCATATGTACACACTCTTCCTAGCTCCCTAGGAATAATCATAATACCCCACTACCCTTGCTAGGGCGGAACCCCCACTAACCCTGAAGAGTCGCCTCGTAAACGCACAGTCGTATACAGTGGGAACCAGATAGACATTCGAATATAAGATTCTATCCTACAACGGTTGGACTCAAACAAGAGCTGCACGATAGAACTAAATCCAACATTCTAAGGCTATTCGGTTCCTACCGCATACAACCTATAGTGCATTCACTTAACACCCTATCAAGGTTGGCATAACCTCCTATTAACAACCAACAAACATGCAGTACAGTGTAATAAGCACCAAGCAATCTAGCATACATACTCCTATGTTCTAGAAAGCAATCTAGCATACGTACTCATATGTAAACGCTATTCCCAGCTCACTAGGAACTTCATCTCATCCCACTACCCTTGCTACAACGGAATCCCTATTATCCATAACGAGTTGCCTCGCGAATACCCAGTCGCATGCAGCGTGAATCAAATAGACGTTCGAATACAAGATTCTATCCTAGAACGGTTGGACTCAAACAAGAGCTGCGCAATAGAACTAAATCAAATATTCTAAGGCTATATGATTCTTACTGCACACAACCTATAGGGCCTTCACTTAACAACCTACTATAACTAGCATTGATTCCTACTAGCAAGCAATCATCATACAGTACAGTGTAAACAACATAGGCAATCTAGCACGCATACCCTATGCCTAGAAAGCAATAAATACACTAAGTATTGTACCTTCCCACATAGCGTCGGCTGACTATACACACTGCGCCCTCGATCACCGTTTCCCAAACGGGTTTTCATTTTTCCTTTATTCTCAAAGATTTTAGTAAAAGAGTTTAAAACTTCATAGCCGCAACTTGAGACCAAACACACCGAGATGTGTTTGATTCACTCAAGCTGTGCTCTGATACCAAGTTGTAACGTCCCAAAAATTACAAGGAATTTAAAATTTTTAAAAGTAATACATTTCATTATAATCAAACCAAAAGTTAACAAATCCCATTACAAAAAGAATAAACGTCGTTATTTAAAACCGTCAACAAAGTTTAAGCAGCGGAAAGTTATATAATTAAATCCCCATTTACTAAAAATCAATTTAAACAATCTTCATACAACCCCTAACTACACAGTGAGAGAACTCACCTTAAAGCAACGAAAGTATCCGCAACCGCAACACAAGCCGGCCAACTTCACTCACCTTTTCCCACCTAAATAAGTGATATCAAACGTCAAGCGAAGTCCTAACCCAAAGTCACAACTATGAGCCCAAACATGTAAATTTTCCAGCTTTTACTCTAAAAACACAGGTCTGTTCGGGACCTGTTTAACCCTTTAAAAACTGATAAATCCAGAAATATTATTCCATAATCAGTTAGTTCTATGTCTTAGGGGCTGTTTGTTTACCTCTTAATGATACCATTCAGATGCACATGTCTGAATCGGTCAGACCTAATCTTGTTTGGGTGGAAATTTTAAAGGTCTGAATGGTTAAATTGCCCCTGAATCGCTACTCTCCCCATTTGCTACCTGTGCGATTCAGACTAGAAACATTTCCAAGTTTGCCCTCGGTTCTCCAAGCGACGTTCTTCTCTCTCGATTCCACCATTTGATCTGTTGATTGTTGCTCTCCCCATTCGTCTTCCCCTGAATCGCTACTCTCCCCATTCGTCTTCCCCTCTCAATCGATTGTTGATTGTTGATTGTTGATTGTTGATTGTTGATTGTTGATTGTTGATTGTTGCTCTCGATTCTGTTGGAATCCGCCATCCTCCCTTCTCAGAATCGACCATCTTCCACTCATTTCTCCATAACAGGTACATTCTCATCCATCTCCTTCGATTGATCTGGTTTAATTTAGGGTTTTAAAGTGTTTGGTTTTATTGGTCTAATATGTGGTGCTTAATCATTATATATATATATATATATATATATATATATATATGTGTGTGTGTGTGTGTGTGTGTGTTAATGGTTACTGAGTTTTTGAATATGTGGTGCTTTTTGCCTCTCAATCAACTCCATTACAGTGGTGCTTAATCGATACATACATATATATGGTTACTGTGAGTTTTTGAATATGTGGTGTTTTTTGCCTCTCAATCAACACCATTACATTGGTGCTTAATCGATACATACATATATATGGTTACTGTGAGTTTTTTAATATGTGGTGCTTTTTGCCTCTCAATCAACACCATTACATTGGTGCTTAATCGATACATACATATATATGGTTACTGTGAGTTTTTGAATATGTGGTGCTTTTTGCCTCTCAATCAACACCATTACATTGGTGCTTAATCGATACATACATATATATTGGTGCTTAATCGATATCATGTATTGGCTTGAACCATTAATTATTTTCTATTTTTTATTTTGAAGTTTCAGTCAGAATGCTTGTCCAAAATTTAATTTTCATTTAATACTAAACTGGGGGTAAAATGGTAATTTTATGCCATTCAGACGGTTGATTCAGAGCAGTTTCCAAACAGTCATTTTTTATATGACACTAAATCATACAGAGTCTCTTAATCATTCTGGCCACTTAATCATACTGCACTAAATCATTCAGTTTCTGCCAAACAGCCCCTTAGGGTTCCAGGGACATATTTCACGCGCTCTAACGATTTTTCTACAATTTATTATGGATTTTACAAAACCAATCTGCTGCACAGCGAAAAACAGTACCTTTCAGTACAAAACAGCAGCTTGACACTAGCTATGGTCCGAACTGGTTTTTCCGCAAAACATAAGAAACTTACTAGACTCAAAATGGGAGATTTTGGCACTAGTTTCACCCCAATACGACGTTCCTATAAAAAGTTATGGCTTTCCCAAAACAGTGGCAGAAACTGTGACTTTTAAAACGGAACGCGAACTGACAAATCCGGACCTGCTGTATAAACAGCCAAATTACGCCTAGCTAGAGGCCGAACCGGACTTCCGCTAAAACACGAAAAGTGTGCCCTGGCACAGAATGTGAACCGTGGGCACCGGATTCGCCTCAATCCGAGCAACGACGGAAAAGTTATGGCCGTCGCAATACAGTGGCAGAAAACGTTTTCACATGAAATGACAAAAGTTGTTTATAAACCCATTAAGCCAAAGCTTAACCCAAACAGACCCGAACAGCCTACAAGCTTACTGGAAAGGGCTATACTACGTTGGACAACAACTGTGCACTACCCACTGCAGCCTCCGGCGGCGGTGGTGGTTGGCGGCGGCGACGAGGGTTACGGTAACACCCTCCGGCGAGACCTCCCAACGTCACCCACTCCCGACTCCTCCGCAACTTCACACCCGCATACACCCACACACCCATACGCACCCCCTGCCGCCACCACAGCGGCGTGCAGTGGCGGCCCCACCGCCGGCAGCCGTGGTTGCGGCGGTGGTGGTGGCGGTTTGCGGCGGTTTTTGACAATTAACAAACGAAAGGTTTACGAACTACCTCGACGCAACGTTTTCTCGTCCTCTAATCCGACCGAACTCGCCGGCGATCACCTTCTTCCTCCTCTCTCCTCGTCGTCGGCAGCACCCTCTTTCTCTCTCTCGGATTCTCTCTTTCCCTCTTTCTCTCTTCGATTTCCCTTCTCCGGCCGACGACAACAAAGAAAAAAAATAGAAAAGGGAGAGCCGTAGGGTTTTTGATTTCTTCTATTCTCTTGATTGCCAAACACGCCACAACACACCAACAATTACATATGGATTTCGGTTTATGAATGCATGGGCCGAAACTATGTATGTTTTGGCCCTTTGACACTTCTAGTCCCTCCACTTAAACCTTCTCGCAACTAACCCAAAATTCCGACATTTTAACGATTAGGTCCAACTCGACTAACCCCGTTAACGGAAACCACATTAAATCGAACTTAAAAGAAAAGAATTAATACTAATAAATCACATACCGGGATACGGGCTTTACACGGTATAAGATTAATTTCAGAAATTGGGTATTGGATCCGGAATTATTGGATTCTGGAATTGGGCTTTTGGGATCCGGTATTGAGAATTCCGAAATGGGCTAGATCCGGTAATGAAACAGGTTCCGGAATTTGGGCTTTTGGGCCCGGAATTGGGGTTATGTGATCCGGATTTAGGATGGATCCGGAATGGATCCGGATTTGGGAAATGATCCGGAATTAATCCGGAATTTATGTGATCCGGAATAGGATTCGGTCCCCTTGGAATTCAGTAAGAGATCTGTTTTCTTTTTTTTTTAGGTTCCAATTCGATTTAAGTTGCTGTCTCAAATTGAGTATTGGTTTCGGATAGCTCCGAACTTTGAGTTCGAAATACCTTTCTAATTATAGTTTTCGAAGGGAAACAATTAAAAATAAAGATGCGATAGATTATTTAATATTCTTAGAGTTAAGAATATATTACGAGACGTAGAGTGATATGTTGTTATACTGTTGGTCCCGAAGGCCTATACAAGTTTGTAGAAGGGGGGGGGGGTTGAATACAAACACACAGATTTTACTTTTCTAAATTGTTTATTGATAAATCATTAACAATGTACAGCTTGTTGCGGAAACAAGATTAAGGATAAACCTAAATCTAAACAAGTTGGAACACTAAGGTTTCTTGCACTAAGAGAGATAAGGAAATTACTAATAATAACCTATCTTGAGATAAGAGATTGAACTTGTCCAGAGTTAGCAAGTTACTTCAAATGAAGTGAGTTCATCTCTTTATATACTGCATGCATTAAATGCAAATCAGTATATACTTTACACGTGTCATCAGCTGGTTGGTTGCATGTCATTGACTTTTGATGACAACCTTAGTAGCCGTAAGGATGAACAGTGTAGTATCAGAGTGGTTGTACGATTTCAGATTTTC
This sequence comes from Saussurea involucrata, assembly GCA_033807775.1. Classification (NCBI taxonomy): domain Eukaryota; kingdom Viridiplantae; phylum Streptophyta; class Magnoliopsida; order Asterales; family Asteraceae; genus Saussurea; species Saussurea involucrata. Next base: position 77,171,785 of record CM066318.1, on the reverse strand, counting down.
GGAGGTTCTTTTCTGACATTTCGTACGGAGGCGTGCAAGGGTGGTTAAGACAAAAGTACTTTGTACGGAGGACTTCATGATCAGCTTTCGTTGATTCAGCGATCTATCATTTCATATCAGCGAATGATAGAGTTCAGCGATAGCTTAAGTCTTGTACTTGATACTTCACGTTGAATGGACAAATCTGAGTCTTCGCTGATCCGCATCAGTTCATTAGGAGACTTGTCGCTGGTTCTTGAGCTTGATCTTCGACTTCAGCGTAGAACCTTTGTTGACGTGAAACTTGTCTTCAGAGATCATAAGTAAACAACTAACTTATCAGCGATCATCATAATGACTGAACAGACTCAGAGCATTAATGATGAACAGTGTTCGCTGAATGTTTAATTTAAAGAGCGAGAGTTCCTATCAGCGGTACTGTAAGATCTTAGTACTTATCAGCGATAGTGAAACTCTGATACATATTGTTTACTTACAATTTTCACTAAGTATATAAGAGAGGGTTATTATCAAATCACTGAGGGTTTGGATCAACAATCTCCCCCTATTTGATTATGACATAGCAACAAAGAAAATTGTTATTTAATGAAAACATAAGGATAAAAAGAACTCATAAAATATTTGTCCCTTTTACTGTTTTCTGGGATCTTTTCAGTATTGATGGAGTAAAGTACGTTCGCTGAAATCTTTCTTTAAAATATTGAAACAGGTTACAATGAAGAACAGAAAGATTACAAGTACAAGCAAAATAATTTACAAGTACAGAAGGATAACTGATACAATAGAGAAAAAGGAGATTATATCAGTTTTCAAAGGGTTCTTCCTTAATGAGAAGTTCATCAAGGGTCTTTTTAGTGGGGATCATCCAGTCAGGGACATTTACTCCTTGATTCTTTAACTTCAGAGCAGCTTCAAAAATCAAGGGCTTCAGGTGTCTAGCTTTGATGTCGCGTCTGACTTCACACCAGTGTACGAGATCTCTGAGTTGTTCGATGGGAGCGATGTGGAGCTCAGAGACACGTTGAAAGTGAGGATTTTCATCACAGTCTAAGAAGAATATACCATATGGATCACTTACCACTGTGCCAGGGATGAAGGTTTCTCCAGGTGGTAGGGAGGTGTCAAGCATTGAAAGATCAGCATCAGGGCCAAGAACTTCAGCACGAGAGAAACCAATACCTGTTTCATTTCGAATGATTGGACCTGAATCAGAAACTTTATTCTTCTTAGCAGAGGCTTTCTTCGGTTGAGGAAGAGTAGGAGGAATATCCACAGCAGATGAAAGCAAGTCGATCTGTTTGTTTAAGATCATCTCAACATGGCTTTTGAATTTTGAGCGTGATCCCTGAATGGCTAATTTCGTTTCTAACCATTCAGAGAGACCAAACTTTTCTAATGAAGCAGCATAGAAGGTTTGCTTGGTTTTGTCATCTCTGTAGACATCCACTTCAACAACAGGAACATCAGCGTACATTTTTCCTCTGATGTTGGCTTTGATTATTTTGGATGGTCTTGATCGATAGGTCAGCATTTGTTTAGCCCATTCCAAAGTTGTATCAGAGACCTTTGTCTTTTCTCTAACGATTTCTTGAACATCATCCCAGAGCTGACGTTGAACATCAATGGGAACTCTTTTCAGCTTGGGGTCTTTGATTGATCGTTGAGTAAGCTTGATGGCGTATTCTCTGTCTTTCTCTTCAGCTTCCTTCCTTTCAGCGATAAGGCGTTCAGCTCTAAGGTGTTCCTGGTATTCAGCTTTGGAGATTTTGAACTTTGGAGGAACTGAAGGAAGTTGATCACGCCTTAGAATGATTCGTTGATCCTCGAATCGCTTTATTATTTCCTCTCTTCTCTTTTGATCCTCTTCACTCAGCTTTTGAGGAGCTGAGGAAGGTCTGTTTCTGTGCGAGAGAGGTTGTTCTTCTGGTTCATCAGTCTCAGAGATCAAATCTAAGACTGGGATTATTTCATCAGCAGCAGCTGGCTTTATTTGTGAAGTCGCAGTAGTAGAACCTTCAGCGACATCCTCAAACAGGGGAGAGGACTAGCTGAAACACAGCGATCTTACAAATAAGAACATGGGTAGAAGAACTTGGGTAGAAAGAGAAAGAGAAATATGTTCAGGTGTAGGCTAGGGTAGTAGAACTTATAGAGGAGGGATGGAGTGAGATATGATTAGTGTACCTGACAAACCGGCTTTACAAGCAAGATCGCCAGATTTTCATCTTCAGCGACGCCTTTGCCTTTGCCTTTCTCAGCGCTAGAGGCTGAGGGCTTTGTCTTTGTCCGCTCCCCTGTTGGTTCATTTATTGAAATTCCCTTACGAGCTTTGATCTTTGGGGCAGGTTTGACGACAAAGAAGTCATCGTCATCTTCGTCATCATCATCATCATTCCTTGGAGAGGAGGATGGTTCATTATCAGCGATGTCGATGTCTTCATCATCTTCTGCTTCGGATTCTTCAGCTTCGTCTTCGAGTTGCTCCCCCTCAGATACAGAGGCGAGATCCTCGGTTCCCTCAGGGTTTTCATCTCCCTGAGGTCCAGCGATAAGATCTTCATTCTTCTCTCCCCTGATAGATTCATCATGGGAAAGGTCTTCAGCGCTCTTTTCAAGATCCTCAGCGCTCTTCTCCTCGGTATGTTCAGCGCTCTTCTCCTCGGGATGTTCAGCGCTCTTCTCCCCCTCTTTCTCATGATTGGGGGAGGAATGGGTAGATTCAGCATTTGTATTTTCTCTGTCTTCTTGGCCAGAGATTTTAATACAACTTTCAATCGCTGCTAATCTGTCTTCAAGGCCAGATATAGCAGGAGTGATCTTCTGCAGCTCTTTACGATCCCCGCTGTGAAAGTTTCCAATGCAGGGGCAGGGGTCGGTTCAGGAGCTGGAGTATTTGCCTTGTTGAGTAGCTGCTGGATCATCGTTTTCATCTCACCAACGTCGGTCTGTACAGAGCCTAAGTCAGTCTTTACAGCTGACATATCACCCTCTAAGGCTCCAACCGATGTCTTCAGCGTTGTGACTTCGCCAAACATGGAGGAAACGGAGTTTTTGAGTGAGGTGTAGTCAGTGTAGATGTCAGCGAGCACTTTGGCGAAATCGCTGAGAGTCTTATCAACAATCTTGATGTCGTATGTGGAAGCTTTCTTTTCCACCACCGTTGTCAGCTCTGTCAAATTCTCTCCAGCGTTAGTTACAGCTGTAGAGTTGTTGGAGAGTGTGGTGGTGAGACCGGTCAGCTTTGTTTCCACGGACTTCAGAGACTCGTTGATGTCTCCCAAATTAGGACCTGTAACAGATAAGTACTTGTGAACAAAGGAAAGCTCAGAAGTTTCAGGTTTAGTTACAGTGTATAGGATTTTATTTGTACCTGCAGGAGGATTGATGAACTCGTCAAAGTTGCAAGTTCCTGAAAAATGTTCCATATCCTCTTCGAAAGTACGGTGAGGTATGGTGATCTCTGCAGGTCCTTTCTTCATCATTCTTTGAGAAGCTTCAGCTGTGGGTTCTGGAATGATGGCATCTCTAGTGTTCTTTGGAGGAGTGTCCAAGTGAGTGGAGGGAGAAGCGAAGGATAAGAATGGGGTTCGGGTTCTGAGTTCAGCGTTGGAATCGCTGAGAATCACTTCATCAGTCTTTTGAGAGACTGAGGGAGGTTGGGTAGGTTCCAAGTTTCTAACCTCAGCGTTTGGAGACGCTGAAGGTTGGATTGAAGGGATGGCTTGAATGGGTGTGGCAGAGCGTACCACGGAACTTTCCTTCAGCTCTTCAGAATGAGCTGAGGAGTCTTCAACATGGGATTGTTGGGGTTGCTCCTTGGTTTTCTTGATCCTTTTGGAACCAAGTTGGGTTGAAGAGTGTTTCCTTTTCTTAGAAGGAGAGGATTGTGTGGCCGGGGAATCAGCGATGGGTATTGTCGCTGAAGGAGCCACAAAAGTCGAAGAATTAGGGTTAAGAAGAGAGAGAAGGGTAGAGAGACGTACCTCATTGTCGACAGGTTTGAAATCGAGCACCTTAGGACCAACCTGAGAGAGTTTCAGGTCACCCTCTTGAGGATAGCTGTCCTTCAGGCCATATTGGAAGATGGCGCTGATGAAACGGGGGTAGGGAACCCATGCAGGTCTGTCAGCAGCAGAATCTACTCTTTATACTAGGTCATCATAAATGATAGATGCCCAGTCAATATGTAGACCTTTCAGCAGTGCGTATCCCATAGCCTGCTGAGGTTGAGCGGCTTGATCAGAGGAGCCGGTCTTCGCTGTCATGCAGCTGATCAGGTGTGCGAAGATGAAATTCATCTCGCTGGGCATTTTGGGCTTCTTTATCAGCGTCAGCTTCTTCTCGGGCTTCTTGTCCCTTCTAGTTTCCCAGATGTAACCCATTGCGTCGAGGAAAGCAATGATTTCTTCTCTGTCAGCATGCTTCTTATGGTCAGGGAATGGAACAAACGGTTTTTCTTTGGTAGCATTGGGAAAGTTCAGGGCTTTTCGAATGATTGTGGGGGTTATCTTAATTGTGCCATACTCAGTATCGCTGAGTATGCAATCGATGGTTTTGGAGGGATCTTTGGCGGATGGTAGCTGAGAGTGTCTGGCAGAGTACCAGAACTGGGATAGTAGTAGCTGACTTGCAGGAGGTGTAATTGTCAGGGCTGTGGAAATGCAGCAGTTTTTCAGGAAATTCACAGCATCATCCAGATGTGTGACTTGCTTTCGAGGAGGAAACTCGAGAAGCGCAGAGAGGTTGTTGACCTTGGTCCAATCTAGTTGATCCAACTTGAACTTAACCTGAGGGGCTTTGATGATTTCCACTTCCTCAGAGTCAGCGGAGATGTTCTCAGCGGTAACATTGATCTTTGAAGTTGCCATTTCTATGTATTATCAGTTCAACCAAAGATGTTAACAAATAAGAATTGTCTTGATATGGAAAGAATTTCCATTAAGATGGTTCGAATTTTGTCCATTTCATTCAGACATAAATGTCTTAATGAAGATTAGGGTTTTTCATGATTTGAAACGAAATGTAAAACCCATAAAGTCTTGTATTCCAGTTTCTAAAAAAAATCTGGATACGAATGAAGAACAAGTTTAAAATTAAGATTTAAAACTTGAAGAACAACCATGAAATGGTTGTGTTCATAAAACCATGAAAGAAATGATTTTATTTTTAAGAAGTTCTTTTGTTTGATCTTGTTTAAAACAATGATAAGATCAGAAACAAGTTAAGCATTTGGTAATAAATAAGAACATATTAACCTTGATGTTTTGATGAAGAAGATGATGAACAGTTCTTTGAAGATTTGAGAGCACAAATGCAACAGTAATTCTTTTCTTGCGGAGGAAGATTTGATCGCGTAAAAGATAAAATATAAACCAAGAGTTGTTTATATAGAGAGTTTAGAGAGAGAAAACCTTGAGCGGGAAAAGGTTTTCATCATGACACGGACACGTGTTTGCATTTGATTGGAAGTTTGAACGAAACGTGCAAACGTGTGTCAGAAAGAAGAACGTGCCGGGGTTTATCCGTTGCAATGACGTCACAACTATCCTTTCACATTCTTTTTAGGATGTCTCTGAGGTTTTGAAAGCTCAGGGACTCTTTTGAAAAACATGAAGCACTGAATAGAAAATATCAGTGAAGGTTTTAAGAAATTTTCAAAATATCGCTGTTAAGGAAGAGATATTCAGCGATGCAATTTATTTTGAAATCTTGCATTTACATGCGATATGTCAGAGAGAGTAAACATACCTTGATATCAGCGAATCAAGTTTATTCAGAGAGAGAATGATAGAATGGGTTATACAAGTTGATTTTATCCTATCGCTGATCAATGTGAACCGCTGAAGGTTTTATCCTTCAAAGTTCAGCATTCCAAGCTCGCTGATGAGAAAGTTGAATCTTGTCTCATCAAGAGGTTTGGTAAATAGATCAGCTAACTGATAATCAGTTGGAATAAAATGAAGTTCTATATCACCATTCATCACATGATCTCTGATAAAATGATATCTGATTTCGATGTGTTTTGTCTTTGAGTGTAGCACTGGATTGTTTGCTATAGCGATGGCACTAGTGCTGTCGCAATAGATTGGAATTTTGGAGAGCTGAAGATCAAAGTCTAGTAGCTGATTTCTCATCCACAAGACTTGAGAACAACAGCTTCCAACGGCTACATATTCAGCTTCAGCTGTGGAAGTGGACACTGAGTTTTGCTTCTTACTTGTCCAACTTACCAGCTTTCCACCCAGGAGCGACATCCTCCTGTGGTGCTTTTCCTATCCATTTTGCAACCTGCAAAATCACTATCTGAATAGGCGGTTAGATCGAATCCTGAATCTTAAGATATCGAAAGATTCGCTGTGGTGCTTTTCCTATCCAAAGACCTAGATTCGCTGTACCCTTAAGATATCGAAAGATTCGCTTTACAGCTTTCATATGAGATATCTTAGGTTCAGCTTGATATCGTGCACACAAACATGTTGCAAACATAATATCGGGTCGGCTAGCTGTAAGATACAATAGTGAGCCGATCATCCCACGGTACAACGTAACATTGACAGGAACACCCTTTGTGTCCTTATCAAGTGTCAGCGGTGGTGCCATAGGGGTTTTCATAGCTGAAGTTTCAGTTAAGTCGAATTTCTTCAGCATATCTTTAACATATTTTCCATGATTTATAAAAGTTCCTTTTTCAGTTTGCTTAATCTGAAGACCAAGGAAATATGTTAGTTCACCCGTCATGCTCATTTTATACTCATCTTTCATTCTATCAGCGAAACGAGTACAAAGCTCAGGGTTAGTAGAACCAAATATAATGTCATCAACATATATTTGAACTAGAATGATATGACCTTTTACTTTTCTAAAAAATAGCGTTTTGTCAATCTTACCTCTCTCAAATTGTTCAATATGGAGATAAGAGGAAAGAGTGTCATACCATGCACGTGGAGCTTGCTTTAAGCCATAAAGTGCCTTGTCCAGTTTATAAACATAACCTGGACGCTTAGGATCTGAGAATCCTGGAGGTTGTTCCACATAAACTTCTTCATTCAGCTTTCCATTCAGAAACGCTGACTTAACATCCATCTGATGTACAGTGAAGTTTTTGTGTACAGCATATGCTAAGTAAAGACGAATAGATTCAAGTCTTGCTACTGGAGCAAATGTTTCGTCATAATCTATGCCTTCCTCTTGTCTGTATCCCTGAGCAACAAGACGAGCTTTGTTGCGGGTTACAGTACCATGTTCGTCCAACTTGTTTCGATAGACCCATTTAGTGCCTATCACCGTTTTGTCAGTTGGTCTACGAACGAGTTTCCAAACTTAGTTTCTTTCGAATTCAGTCAGCTCTTCTTGCATAGCGCTGACCCAGTTTGGATCTCTGAGGGCATCATCTGTTTTCTTTGGTTCAGTTAGAGAGATAAAGTTAACAAATAAACAAATATTACCTGCACTTCTACGAGTCTGAATACCAGCGTTTGGATCACCAAGAATTTGATCGATTGGGTGATTTACAGTCCATCGCTGGGCCGGAGCATACGTCGCTGACTCAGTCTGAACTGGAGAAACTGAAGATGAGGCTTCAGCTACTTCTGGATTATCAGCTAAGAGTGGAATGTTTGCATTTGTCACTTCATTCACTGATTGCTGAGAAATAGATGGAATTTCTGAGACATTTGGATCAACTGCAGGTATAGTGTTTATAGGAACAGCTGAGACCCATGATGTTTCAGCTTCACTATTCTGCATGTTTGGAATGATAGTGGGACTATCATCTTCTACTGGATGAGCATGAGGAGTGGGAATATCTTCTGAATCACCAAGATGAGAAAACATCCATTGATTCAGTTCTTCTGTATCAGCGTTCGGTTTAGAGTTCGCTGAACGGGATTCGTCAAACGTGACGTGAATAGTTTCTTCTACAGTTTGTCTTCTTCGATTGAAGACTCTGAAGGCTTTGGAAACTGAGGAGTATCCAAGAAAGATTCCATCATCAGCCTTAGGATCAAACTTTCCAAGGGCATCTCTGTTGTTCAGTATGAAACACTGACATCCAAAGATGTGAAGAAAGCTGATTGAAGGCTTTCTCCCATGAAAGAGTTCATAGGCTGTCTTTTTGAATCTTTTAACTATCAGCGACCTGTTTTGCGTAAAACAAGCAGTGTTGACAGCTTCTGCCCAAAACTGAGTAGGCAGGTGAGAATCGCTGAGCATTGAACGTGCAGCTTCAATAATTGTTCTATTTCTTCTTTCAGCGACTCCATTTTGTTGCGGTGTTCTCACTGACGAAAAGTTGTGAGAAATACCCTTACTCTCAAAGAAGGAATCAAGAGAACTGTTTTTGAATTCAGTCCCATGATCACTCCTTATTGAGCGAACGGTCAGATTGTTCAGGGTTTCCATCTTCCGAACAAAGGTGATGAGTTCTTCAGGGGTGTCACTCTTAGAACGGAGAAACATTACCCAAGTGAAGCGTGAGAATTCATCAACTATGACCAGCGTATATTTCTTTCCAGCGATGGATTGTTTGTTAACAGGGCCAAACAAATCCATATGGAGTAGTTGTAGAGGAGATGACACTAAGGAGACTTGCTTTGACTTAAAGCTTGCTTTGGTCTGCTTCCCTTTTTCACACGCTGAACATAAAGACTCTTTGGCGTATGAATGGTGAGGTAGACCAGTGACTAACTCTTTGGAGGAAAGAGTATTCAGTGTCTTGAAATTTAGATGCGAGAGTCTCTTGTGCCATAGCCAGTTAACATCAGAAGATGCCTTTGAGAAGAAATAGGAGTTCTCAGTGGTTGTTGAGTCCATGTTTATTACATAAACATTTTCCAAACGATAACCGCTGAGAGCTATCTTCTCCTTTTTGTCAGTGACAAAGCAGGATTCCTTAGTGAAAATCACTTTGTTATCCATGTCGCAGAGCTGACTGATGCTCAGAAGATTATGTTTCAGTCCTTCAACATATGCGACTCTTCTGAAGGAGGTTGTACCATTTGAAAGTACACCATACCCTCGGGTGTGTCCTTTTCCATTTCCATCGAAAGTCACAGAGGGACCCTTCTCTTCCTTGTATTCAGCGAGCAGGCTTTTCTTACCAGTCATGTGTCTAGAGCATTCGCTATCGAGATACCAGATACCCTTCTTAACCTGCAATACAAAGGAAGATTAGTTTTTCTTAGGTACCCACTTAACCATGTATACACGTTTGTCAGTGGAAGTAATTGGAATAGAAGGTTCAGCAGTCTTCGCAGCATTTGAAGATTCAGCTTTGTCTTTCTTCACTTTGGTTAATTTCTTAACTTCAGTGGTAGGAGTCACCTTGACCTGATTTGCATCGGGGTTGGTCTTCTTTGCCTTGGGGGCAATCTTCACCTTAGCTATCTTTTCAGCTTTGGTGGCTGTGGGGCACTTACTAGCAATATGATCGGTAAGTCCACAGTGATAACATTTCCTATAACTAAAGGTAGTTCTAGGACCACTTGTATGCTGAGCTTTTAATTTCGAATTAGAAGTGCCAGCACTAAGTAAACTATTGGCTTTAGAAATGGGACGAACATTCAGTTCTTTAGATTTCTTACCAAGGACATCCACTCTGAGTCTAGGAGTAGATCGCTGAATAGATCCAGAGATCAGCTTTCTAGATCCAGAGGGGTGTGTCACTGAGGCTTTAGAAGCATTCAGCTTTGGTACTAAGGTACCCTTCTGAGGATTTTGATAAATAACAATTCCTTTACCTTTGTCTTTAGAGACAGAGGTAGATTTTGAATAAACCATTTTCTCCTTGCCTTTTGAGGAGGTAGGAGTTTCCTCAGGGATTGGTGTAATGGACGATGAGCACTGAGATGATGAAGTGTCAGCGACTGAGGATACGAACGTTCCAAATTTAAGCATTGAACGTTCAGTGGTTGGTTTTGGAGTATCATATTTATAACCCATACCACGTTTATCACTCAGAGGAATCTGAGCCTTAATTATCACAGTGATCTTTGTTGAAGAATTACACCATCCTTCAACAGTAGCTTTTTCAGCCTCTAATGCAGCGATAGCTTCTGCTCGTTCGATTTTGACTAGCTGATTTAAATATACTTGATCTTTAAAATCTTCTTCAATTTTAGAAAGCTTTTCTATTTGAAGGTGGCAGTTTTTAAGCTTTTCAGCGAGATCAAGATTTTGGTTTTCAACCACAGTTTTGCCGTTCATGGCTTCGTATAAACTTCTAGTCAAGAGATCGATCTTACGGAGACTATCAGCTTCATCAATATTTGCAATATTGGTAAAGAAAGAAGGTGATACCTGAATAGCAGAGGTTAAAGTGGAGGGAATGTCTGAACTTTCTTCCTCTTCTTCAATCTTGGCCATGACACATTGATTTGCTTCATCATCTTCAGAATCAGATGATGATGCTTCTTCATCAGAAGCAGCCCAATCATAGTCAGCCATCAGGCCTTTGCCTTTCTTCTTAAAGCTTTTCAGCTTCGCATATTTGTCTTTCAGCTTTGAATATTTGTCATCTTTATTCCTTGGAACAAAGGATTTCTTTGTAAAAGCTGAGGGTCTAGAAACTTTCTTAGACATGCACTCGTTAGCAAAATGTCCTATCTTTTCGCAGTTAAAACAAGTAGCAGTAGCCTTATCAACAAAAACTGATGATTTAGGCTTGTCAGCTATGGAAAGAGGTTTGTTCTTTTTAAACATTTTCTTCTTGGCAAATCTCCTGAACTTTTTGATTAGGAGAGCCAAGGATTCATCATCTGAAAAATCAGAATTTGATGAACTTTCAGAGTTACTCTCTAACTCAGTGATAGTGACCGAGGGTCGCTGAGTAGAAGGTTCCTCTGAGATTAAAGCAACAGGGGTGCTTTTGGAATCTTTTACAGGATTCTTCTTAAGATGGCTTGATTGCTCATGATTCAGCAACGTGCCATATAAGGTAGCAAGGGTTATTGATCTTAGATCCTTTGACAGCTTGAGACACATGGAATAATTGTCCCAGCTTTCAGGTAAACATTCTAGAAACTTCTTCAGCACTTCAAAGTTAGAATATTCCTTACCAACAGTTTTCAGATCTATAATTAAACAATTAAAACGTTGGTGAACTTCAGAGAGAGTTTCATTCTTACCAGAAATGAAGCTTTCGTATTGTCTTATCAGGTTGATCTTTCTTGAGTCCTGGACTTCAGACGTTCCTTCATACTGAACACATATTGTGTCCCACATGGCTTTTGATGTTTTCAGATTCATGACGGAATGGTAGACTTCGTCAGGAAGAGCCATGGATAGTATGGATCTGGCTTTTGTATCTATAGCCACTTTCTTCTTATCTTCATCAGTCCATTGATGGATTTCTTTAGGTACCAGCCTTTCTAGAATAGCAGGTCTATTCTCAGTGCCTGGAACTGCAGCATCAAATCTTACAGGGATGAATGGACCATTCTCAACATAGTAAGGTATAGTAGGGTCTACACCTTCTAAGAAGAGTGTCATCCTATTTTTCCATAAGTTGAAGTTATCTCTGGAAAATCTAGGGGGTTTTGCAAGAGAACCATTGTCTATATAATTTGTGTTTGTGTTGGTGGCCATTTTCAGATAATAGCAAGGAAGAGAAATATCTTAGATTAGATCTTGTTTATGAGATTAAACAAATCTGCTCTGATACCACTTGTTGGTCCCGAAGGCCTATACAAGTTTGTAGAAGGGGGGTTGAATACAAACACACAGATTTTACTTTTCTAAATTGTTTATTGATAAATCATTAACAATTTACAGCTTGTTGCGGAAACAAGATTAAGGATAAACCTAAATCTAAACAAGTTGGAACACTAAGGTTTCTTGCACTAAGAGAGATAAGGAAATTACTAATAATAACCTATCTTGAGATAAGAGATTGAACTTGTCCAGAGTTAGCAAGTTACTTCAAATGAAGTGAGTTCATCTCTTTATATACTGCATGCATTAAATGCAAATCAGTATATACTTTACACGTGTCATCAGCTGGTTGGTTGCATGTCATTGACTTTTGATGACAACCTTAGTAGCCGTAAGGATGAACAGTGTAGTATCAGAGTGGTTGTACGATTTCAGATTTTCGGAGGTTCTTTTCTGACATTTCGTACGGAGGCGTGCAAGGGTGGTTAAGACAAAAGTACTTTGTACGGAGGACTTCATGATCAGCTTTCGTTGATTCAGCGATCTATCATTTCATATCAGCGAATGATAGAGTTCAGCGATAGCTGAAGTCTTGTACTTGATACTTCACGTTGAATGGACAAATCTGAGTCTTCCCTGATCCGCATCAGTTCATTAGGAGACTTGTCGCTGGTTCTTGAGCTTGATCTTCGACTTCAGCGTAGAACCTTTGTTGACGTGAAACTTGTCTTCAGAGATCATAAGTAAACAACTAACTTATCAGCGATCATCATAATGACTGAACAGACTCAGAGCATTAATGATGAACAGTGTTCGCTGAATGTTTAATTTAAAGAGCGAGAGTTCCTATCAGCGGTACTGTAAGATCTTAGTACTTATCAGCGATAGTGAAACTCTGATACATATTGTTTACTTACAATTTTCACTAAGTATATAAGAGAGGGTCATTATCAAATCACTGAGGGTTTGGATCAACATATACATATACGTTAGTAAGTGTAATGGATCCATAGGTACTGATAGTATTTGTAACGTGGAATAGGCATAAAGTAATTTGAAATTCCCGTTGACCTGAAATGTGGAATAGGCATAAAGTAAATTGTAATTCCCATTTCGTAAAGGTGTTGTGAACTGAGGAATAGGCATAAAGTAAGTTGTAATTCCTATTTCATAGAGTGACGTGAAATGTGGGATAGGCATAAAGTAAATTGTAATTCCCGTTTACGTGGAAATGGAGAATAGGTATAAAGTAAATTGTAATTCCCATTTCGTAGTATAGAAATCAAGGAATAGGCATAAAGTAAGTTGTAATTCCTGATTCTATGGGAAGGTAAGAGATAGGCATAAAGTAAATTGTAATCTCTATTTCCACTCAAAGAAATAGGCATAAAATAATTGTAATTTCTTGGATATGAGCGATGATCTAGAATCTGCAATGATTGATAGTAGGCTCACGAATATGATGGTATGACTTTCTGAATGTTAGTCAAACTCATGAGATCGGGTATGTTCCCGTCATTATGAGACAAGTACGAGTAAGGTAAGAATGGTGGCAAACCAGGTTTGTTTATATGCTTTGAGTATCTGAGTTTTCAAAGCTCTTAATGTTTTAATTTGAATTTGGATGTTCTCACTAGGCGTAAGCCTAATCGTTCAAATTAAATTTTCTTACCATGTACGAGCTCAGGGAAGTAATGGGAAGTGGAACGAGAGCTTTTGGATATTCGACTTTTGATGATAAGCGGAGAAATTAGTTGATGCGAGGATATTTTGGACGAATTGCTTAGATAACCACTTTAATCTAATTATAGTTGACATGATTAGATTAATAGGTTATTTAGAGAATTCGAATTGTGTACATATGAACCCTCATAGTTAATTCTCTGCTTATATATATAAAAGTTTGGATGATATTCGGATTTACTTTGTTAAATTTTAAGGTTTAAATTGGCCCTGATTTTAGGGTGTTACATCGAAGAACGTTGATTTCATAAGCCTATGGTTCTAATCCAACCAACAATTCTGACCCGAACCGATTCACTTAATGTAATCATCATGCTTAGTGTCACTCCAAGTGAACCATCAATCTCTTTTAACGGCTACCCGCTTAGAAACCTTTTTACTACCCCTACGATCATCACATCAAGGTAGTCCAAGTATACACATGTAACTTGTACGTTCACCATACCACTGGCCAGGTGCAATTATAAACATACATTACATGATCATCCTTGCTACTCAAGACGTGATTCCCGTTTCTACTGACTCCATCGATCTCAAAATATCCTATCTTAGAGTGCTTAATGGTCCAATTTCACTCTCCTTCATTTAAAATAACACTAGTTTGAGTCTAGGTATCCAAAATCAACACCTAATTCTCTCAAACTTAAGCTCTGATACCAACTTGTAACACCCTCAAAATTGGAAAGAGCAACTACTAAAAACTTCGATAAAATAACAAAATGAGAATAAAAATCTCTTCTACAAACCATCCTTGGAAACGCCTCAAAATTTAAAACGTAACAACTCCCACAATTAATAACTCAAGTCATACAACATGACCAAATAAAGTCGGGTGTCACTTAACCCAAATACAAGTTGCTATTCCCAAAATAAATGTGGAAGACTTCACTAAGCAATTCATCTCTCGAGCACACTACTAGTACTCATCTCTTTATAGTGTCACTAGAACTATTCCCAACCTAAACCTGTTGCACATGCCGACAAATAAAAAGGTTAAGCTAACGCCTAGTGAGTTCAAGAGTTTACATCATGATTAAATAATTCGTTAGACAAAAGAATGCAACTTAAATCATGATTTCCAAAAAGTGATTTGTATTAAATATACCAACAACCCATTTTCCAAACGCACACAAATTCCATGACGAAAACTCCAATGAAAATCATTTCTCAACAATGGACTCAATTCCAAAACTCACTCAAGATGTGAATAAATATTAACTTTCCAAATAATATCAACGCGAATAAAACACCAATAACCGAAACATCCAAACAAGGATGAGGCATAATATACTGCCCATAAATCATGGAAAACAATCCATATAAATATAATACGTCACCGGCAACATGGATAAAGAAAATACTCGAAACAACACATTTCGGTGACGGGGGAGACCCAATTTCATCGAATATGGCGGATACACAAGTTAAACCACAATTATAAGTTACAAGCATGTTTCATGGATGGAAAAACCTATGACATCAACCTTATCCAGGTCTTTAGTCAATCTTGGACATCAACCTAAATCGGATCTTTAGTCCATGGAGACATCAACTCAAACCGAGTCTTTAGTCTAAAGAGACATCAATCCAAACCGGATCTTTAGTCAAGTGACATCAACCCAAACCGAATCTTTAAACAAGTGAGGCATCAACCCAAACCGGATCTCTAGCCTAGTGAGACATCAACCCAAACCGGATCTTTAGTCTAATGAGGCATCAACCCAAATCGGATATTTAGCCTAAAACCACCCAGTTCAACCCAAACCGGGTCTTTACCTTGGGATCTCACCATCCAAAACAAGCTTGTTTAATTTAGAAATTTATACATGACTTCAAAAGAATAACCAACGCATTCAAATCATGTAATTCCCAAATAAGATGCAATACATACAAATCATAACCAAAGCTCTACATCGAGCTATCAAAATCCGACAAATGTCCTCAAGACCCAACAGAGTCAAAAACCGAGCCATAAGCTCAAAAGATCAAATGACCATTTGTTAAAATTCAACATATGCAAATGAAGTATATCTAACCCACATTATGCAAATACATGTTCCAAGGCATGACTAGCTCAAAACCTCTTCATTGCCACTTTCTCATGATGTCAAACCATATATACATATATACTCAAATACTTTATAACTTCATAATGTATATAATTCGCAATGGTTTATAAAACCCAAAAAGTACCAAGAGTGCATAAATGTCAAATGGTATTCACTTATGTGACAAACATTCAAAATGACATATTCTCAAATAAAACGCAATTAAGTGCATAACACATCCAAAGCTCCATCTAGAATTACTAAAACCGGCAAACACCCCAAAGACCCATTTGAGTATAAATCAAGCCTATAGAGGCAAAATAAACGTTTGGCTAAATACGCGAGCCATCACACTTACATAAACCAAAATATATCGTTACCCGAAATCTTTGTCTCTTGACTCTCAATTGGCCTTCGGCCCAAAATCAAAAGGTTTACAATTCCCAAAATGTTCATAAGGTCGAGATTGACCAAAATCCACAACTCACATGTTCACATTTTCAAAAGGTAACATATCATAAACTTTGCATAATCTCAATAAACAATAAAAGTGTATTTTGACCAAACATCCTCCACTTATGCAATAAATTAACATAACACTTTCATTCGTGATTTATTTATCACTTACCCAAAAATCCCAAGTGTGGGTGTTTTACAAGATTTGTAAAGCTCAACACTTCAAATAATCAAAACCCACTAAATAAATCAACAATTGATAATTTTATGTAAAAAAAAACCTAAACACTTTAAAATAAATATTTTGTCATGTACAACGTTTTCACAAATCAACTTGAACTCACCTTGCTAGATTTAGGCTAAATCTAGATTTTACCCCAATGAGAGCTCCTTGAAGAAACTTGAATCCACAAGCAATTCTTTCAAACCCTTTCAAAAGTTTTCCAAACATAAGTATACATGTCTAAGCACTTAGAATCATTCCCCAAACATCTTATATCAAAATCTCCATTTTGACCAAAACTCCAATTTGACCTAACTTCCCCAAAATCATCCAAACCAAAAATTGAAAAACATAAACACTAAGAAGTCATCAATGGAGCATTTATAACTCATATGAGAGTTTATAAGCTAGAAGGATGAACTCACTGCTTAGGTTTTGATGAAAACCTATAAAACCCCAAGTTTCTTGAAGATGGAAGTGATGATGATGAACTCTTGATCCTTGCTTCCATACCATCACCAAATAACCTTGAATCTTCCCAAAACTAACACTCTATCCTCAAAAAGCTCTCTAAAATGAAACCATAGCAACTTGAATCGCCAAAAACGGAGTAGAAATGAGAGAGATATGACCAAATGAAGAAGGAGACTGAAAATCGGATTTTATGCACTGCACCTACCCGCGAGAGTGACATGCGAAAGTGGCAGTCTCACTTTAGCATGTCACTTTCGCCCAAAATGTACCGAGGGCCAATTTTCCTCTGTGAAAGTGACATGCTAAAGTGTCAGTGTCACTCTCGCGTGTCACTTTAGCCCAGAAGGTACCGAACACTGTTTTGACCGTAACTTCTTCGTTAGCTCCGTTTTCGCTCCGGAAAGGCCCGTTAGATTCGTATTTGAATTCTACATCCAACAAAACTTTAAAATCTAGGATTCAATCCAAAATCATATTTCTTCTATTTCTCTTGAAAGGTCGATTTCTATACTGACTTGAAATTATACTTACCCGGAAATTACGGGTGTTACATATTTAAGTGTCTGTAAATAAAAAATATTAATTTTAATCAGAGTTAAAATGATTAGTAAAATTTAACTTAAATAAAATATAGAAAATGAAAAAAAAGAACTCTAAAATCTCAACAAAAGTAAAAAAATGTACAATCAGATTAGTCTTCTCGAAATAAACATGAAAAAATAAAAATAACCATTAAAAAAATAACATATTGAAGTTTGTCGTGGTTGTGCCATAGATTGTAATACATACATGCATGATTTGATCATTGAACCATCGTTGCCATCAAAACTTCAAAACCACTGCCATGAACAAACCCCTGGTTCCATTAGAAAAAAATTAAGATAAATATAGAAGATAAATGTAAAAATGAACCTAAAATCACAACAAAAGTCAATAAGAAATAAAACCTGGATTAGTATTCTCAAAGTAAACCTGAAAACAATTTTGTTGAATAATAACAGTTTATGAAATGAAAGAAGAAAATCAAGTGATCTACGGAGAGGGAGAAAAAATGTTTACCTGAAAAATGATATTGTTGAAGAACAATGCATGATTGGTTATATGAATAATAAATCAAGTGATATGGAGAGGAAGATGAAGATATATAGTGATCAATAAATCATTATATAAAATGGAAGGGTTTTAGAGTTTTTCACATTTAAGAAGGAAGTTGAAAAGATCTAAAGGTTTCACTTTTGAAATGAAGATATTTATATTAGGGGTGCTTATGGGTTGAATTGATCGGGTTGAAGGCATTTCGACACATCAATCCAATGTTGGCGGTTTGAAAAAATTTCAACCCAACCCAACCCAACCCGTTCGGGTTGGTCGGGTTGTGTTTAAACAAGGTAAAATCAAAATTAGAAACATAAAAGTAAATGAAACATGTCTTTAAAATACAACCGATAATTCAGACAATATTTACTACATATAAAAATGTCTAAACTAAATATGATCAAATAACTTGACGTCTCTAATTTGCATATTTCTTAAATCTTAAACATATCGCCATCAACTGTTTTTCTCAATTTGCATATATATGTTAACATTTACTATATATATATATATATATATATATATCGGGTTCATCGGGTTGAAGATTTTACAACTCGATTGGACATTGGGTTGCTTCGGATTAGGTTATTTCACGTCGGATTAGGTTGGGTTGATCGGGTTTTTGAGCACCCCTAATATATATATTGATTTTTTTCCAGAATATAATTTTTACATACTTGTTTATAGTCTTTCGTATCTTCTTAAACAATATGTAATAACAAACTTACATTTTTTCAAAAATATAATTTCTACATACCTTTTCATAGTTTTTCATATCTTCTTCAACTCTCATCTTCTTCGTTCTCCGCCAAAGGAAGTTTTAGAATTTCACTTTGTTTATTATTGCAACATAGAAAAACAAACTTAATTAAGAAAATTTTGAAAGTAAATGAAGAAGCAAATCAAAAGTTATAACTTAAACTTGGGCATGTACAATTACCAAGAAACCATTTTAATAATGAATTACACATTTCTCATATAAGGACGAAATTGTCTTTAACATAATTCAACATTTAAAAAAATAAAAAATTTGAGAAAAAAAGAGATAAACACCGATGATTTCTCCTTTAATATATATATTGATTTGACTTTAATGCATTTTCCCCAAAAAGTTGAACCATTAAATTTACGAAATAGAAGTCTACAGCTACAAAATATTTAAACACGATAACTTTTTTTATTCTACTTTTATTTTAAGAATTAAAGAATTTTCAATAAACATAATTTTGTTAAAGGAAAGGAGAAACAGAACACAATAGAATGAAGAGAATGAATCGTAATTCTCATTAATCATAAGCCCTTTATATAGGGATGGTTTACAAAGAGATAATCATGAAATACCAAGTTCTAATCTAACTCTAATGTGTATATCTCTATCTCTAACTTTATCATTATCGTCTTATACTTTGACGATGGCACATTTATCCTACAACACTCCCCCTTGTGCCGAGTCAAAGGAGTGAAGGTGCACAATTGTTGCCTCGTTAAAACCTTGCGCCAAAATAAAAACCCAGTGGGAAAAATAAAAATATGACGAAGGAAATAGTACAACGCACTAGCTTATTTCCAATACATAGACTTTTACTTTAGTCTAATTCTCTCTTAGATTCGTACATTAATCATGAGAGTTAAGAAAACATGATGGTATATAAAATGTTGCCTCACTAAAACCTTACACCAAGGAACAAAACCCAATGGGAAAAATAAAACCTTGGTTGAAGGAAAGAGCACAACATACCAATATTACATATATAGTAGACTCCCCCTTTTGTCTACCACTCCCCCTGATTCGTGCATTAATCAAAGGAGGTTTAAAACATTTCCATTTTAATATTTTCTACATGTTTCCCAAATATGGTTTTAAGTATTGATTTGGTAAGCAAACATGTCACATTTTCCTCACATCTTATTCAGTTCACTTGAATCTTGAGGATAATTGAT
Source organism: Saussurea involucrata (assembly GCA_033807775.1). Lineage (NCBI taxonomy): Eukaryota > Viridiplantae > Streptophyta > Magnoliopsida > Asterales > Asteraceae > Saussurea > Saussurea involucrata. The sequence goes on along the minus strand of CM066318.1, from coordinate 77,152,156 downwards.
TATATGAAAACTTAAGCAAAGTATGCTTTGTGTTATAGCCCTTGATATATCTTACTTTCATTTCTTCGATACATGATGTATTATTTCCATACATGCAAGTTGTATAGTGATCAAAATCAAAATTACTAGTTCCTCTTATATGTGTAATGATAGTCCTTAACCATATACACTCTTGAATAGTCTCATGGGGAGTAAGATTGTTGATAATATAAGAAGATAGCTATTAAGGGTTTGCTTAGTTTATTTCCAAGCAATCGACATGTTCCATATGATAATTCCTTATCCAGTTTGGGAACAACCTAATATCAGCAAATATATACCAAGGCATTGTTTGGTGTTTTTCTATAAGAGCCAGTACTTTTGCCGCTCACAATCTAAGTAGGTATTGAAGTTTCATTATCAATCCATTTATCTTCGTAGGGAAATTATAAGCCTACGTCAATGGTGTCAAAAGATTAATTTGAAATCATTCCAATGACGTTGCGTTGGCGCTGAGCTAAATCTAGCTGACAAGTTCAGTGAGAAGTACAATATACGGTCAAGTGTATTATGTTGAGTACAATAATGCGCCTATTGTACTTAGGTATGGAATTCCAGCTCCTAACACCTCTTCGTCCTCATCCTTTAGACGGAATAGATCTTTCCTTATATCCAACACTTTGACCGATCATGGGAGTGCTAATCGGATGCGCTTTGTCCATATTAGGTCGCCTGATCATTTTCTAGACATATGCGGATCGGTGGATTAATATTCCACAAACTCGGTGTCGTAGCTCAAGTATCTAGACAAAACCAAGTTTTCACACGATCTTTCATCTCAAATTCAGATTTCAAGTAGCTCGTGTTTTCTCTTATTTCATCAAAAGTGTCTATTATGTTCATAACATCGACATATAGAGCTACTATGAAAATCTGGGACTTGTTTTCTTATATAAATACACAAGGGAACAGTTCAGCGTTCTTATTTATCGTTTCCCAATCAAGTATTCACTCAGGCGGGTATACCACGACCGCATAGATTGCTTTAATCTATAAAGTGAGTGTTTCATATTTATTGTAATCGCATTTCATAGTTTAAAGTTACTTGATGCCATCAAGCACTTTTATATCTCTGAATTTAGATCCCCACAGAGATATGTAGTAACTACATCGTTGAGCTGCAATTTCCAGTCCTTCGGAAACTACTTGGCTAATTTAATTAGCAGAACGTTTGTCCATCACGAGAGAGTAAGTCTTATTGTGGTCAATCCAGTGCGTTGTGAGAAACCTTGCGCCAAAGGAGAGCCTTATATATTATGACTTAATTATTCTCATTACGCTTCCCTGACAAATGATTTATCTATGTCCTACAGGCTTTACACTTTGTAAAGCCCGTGTCCTGGTATGATTTATGTTGTTAATCTAAATTTTTTTTTTCTCTTAACGAATGTTTTAACGGGAGTTAGCGAGAATGACCTTAAATGTAATTTATCGCAAAACCGAAATTTGTTTGTAAGGGCTTAGTAGTGCAAGGGCTAAAGTTGTTTATTGGGTAAAGTAGTGCATAGGGGTTCGGCCCATGCATTGTATAAACCGAGCCCATGCATTTTGTTTTGTTGGGGTTTTAGTAGTGAGCAAATGTGAGGAAAGAAAGAAAACAAAAAAAAGAAAAAAAAAACCTAAGCTTTCTCCCTCTCGTTTCCTTTCACGCTGGCAACACAACAACCCTTGCTGCCGCCGCACCACCACCACCAGCGCCCAGCCGCCGCCGCTGTTCCAGCCGGAGAAAGAGAGAGGTATAGCGAGAGAGAGTTCGGCGAGAAAATGTGTCGGGTTTGTGCGCCGCTGCTAGTAGTCACGAGGTAAGGTTCCGTTTCCGTTTCGTTTTCTTTTCGTCGCCTTCAACCGTTAAACCGCCACCGGCGACCACCACCGCCGGAGGTCAGTGGGTGGTGCGTGGCCATGTCTTATTAATAATCATTGTTGAACCCATTAAGCCGTGACTTAATCGCTTAAGCCAAATCGATCGAACCGTTGTTTTTAGAGTCGTCATTTCTTGTGAGTAATTGTTCAGCCATTGTTTTTGCGACGGTCATAACTTTTCTGTCGTAACTCCGTTTGAGCCGAAACTGGCGCCCACGGTTCAAGTTCGGGGTCGGGCACGTTTTCTGTGTTTTAGCGGAAAACTGGTTCGGTCTCTAACTGGGCGAAAAAGTGGTCGCAAGTTCGGTGATTCGTCATTTTATGTGAAAAATTCTGGAATCTGCCACTGTTTTGTGTAGACCATAACTTTCTGCTCCTAACTCGTTTTGGGGTGAAATTGGTGCCCAAAGTTCCCTAATCGAGTTGGGAAGGTTTTTCGTGTTTTGCCGAAAGTCTTATTAAGCCCGTAGCTAGGCTGTATTGGGCTGTTTGTGCAGGCTGGACCAAAAACTGGCAGTTTTAGTAACCGTTCGAATTTAATTCTTTATAAATTGTAGAAAAATCGTTAGGAGGCGTATAATATGTCCTTGGAACCTTAACTCAGAGGAATTTCTGTTCATGAAATAATATTGGGAATTTCTGGGTTTAAAGGGGTCGAAACAGGTCCCGAACAGACCTGTTTTGTAAGAACGGAAAAATTAGTTTTAGTGACGGTTTAAGCGTGTGTCGTGTCATAGGGTCCGGGTCTCGTATTGACACGTTTTAACATGCGTTTAGGTGCTGGAAAGTGACCGTAATTGTGAAGCTTGATTTGTGTTGATTAAGCTAGGCGCGCATTTGAGGTGAGTTCTCTCACTATATTTAATATTGGTTGTTTTATCATTGCTGTAGTACGTGTGTGGTAGCTTTATGTGATTGTGTTGTGGAACTAGATAGTGGGGTGTCTAGTTGATACTATGTTGTCATGTTAACTCGGTGGGACCGAGGATTCGGCGGGGCCGGAGATTTTATACGCGGGTGGCGTAGAGACTCGGTGGGACCGAGGATCCGGCGGGGCCGGAGATTTTATACGCGGGTGGCGTAGAGACTCGGTGGGACCGAGGATCCGGCGGGGCCGGAGATTTTATACGCGGGTGGCGTAGAGACTCGGTGGGACCGAGGATCCGGCGGGGCCGGAGATTTTATACGCGGGTGGCGTAGAGACTCGGTGGGACCGGGGATGTTATCATGTGGTCGGTGGGACCGACTTGTGCCTTTTAGGCGGGTGGGTGTGGGTATACATGTTTATGATTTGTTCGTAGACTTGTATGCTTGTTTATGTGCAACTATCTGTTATAGGGGTAGTGTGGAATAACTGTGTTATCTATGGTGGTTGAATTCACTAAGCTTCGTGCTTACCCTTTCCCAATAAATTATTGTTTCAGGTACGAGCGGCTCCAAGGCATGACGAGTACACACTGGCGCGCGTGAAGATCTGATTATTATATCGTTTTATAATTATCATTCTTAAACTATTTATTCCGCTGTTTATTGTTCGTAATAATTTTATTTAGTGGTTTGCAAATGAAACGATTGAACTATTAAATGCGTTTTTATTAATGAAGGGTTACTTTAAAAAAATTTAAATTTGCTTGAAATTTTTGGGACGTTACAACTTGGTATCAGAGCACAGCTTGAGTGAATCAAACGCACCTCGGTGTGATTGGTCTCAAGTTGCGGCTGGGAAATTTTCAAATTCTTTATTAAATCGTTTTGGAAATAAAAGAAAAAGTAAAGACCCGTTCGAGGAACGGTGATCGGAGGCGCAGTGTGTACAGTCGGCCGGAGCCAAAGGGGAAAGGTACAATGCTTAGTGTTTTATTGCTTTCTAGATCATAGAGTATGCATGCTAGATTGCCTGGTGTGGACACTATGCTGTATGTTGTAATGCTTGCTATTAGGAATTTATGCTAATTATGATAGGTTACTAAGTAAATGCCCTCTAGGTTGTATGCAGTAAGAGATTTATACCCTTAGAATATTCGATTAGTTCTATTGCGCAGCTCTTGTTTGAGTCCAACCGTTCTAGGATAGAGTCTTGTATTCGACTGTCTATTTATTTCGCACTGCATATAATCGGGTATTCGCGAGGTCACCCGTTATAATTAGTAGGGATTCGGTAGTAGCAAGGGTAGTGGGATAAGAGGAAGTTCCTAGAGAGCTGGGAAGGGTGTTTATGTATGAGTACGTGTGCTAGATTGCTTCCTAGAACATAGGAGTATGTATGCTAAATTGCTTGGTACTTGTTACACTGTATTGCATGTCTGCTGCTTGCTATTAGGGATTTGGCAGTAGCAAGGGTAGTGATTTGGATGAAATTCCTAGGGAGCTAGGAAGAGTGTGTACATATGCCGGTGCGGGCATATGTGTATAGTTTCGGCGAGAAACTACTTGGACCCCTTGGGATGGAACTCGGAACGGGCGATGATAGGTGTGGATGGTAGTAGTAGAGCTCCTACTACCGGAAGCACAGGATCAATGCTCGAGTCGGGGAAGTCACGAGAAATCCAAGGAGTTGAGCGTGAGTGTTGTTAGTATGAGTTATTATGTGCTAATAACGCGTTGTATTGTCTGCCCTGAATAGCCATCACAAGGAGGAACAACTATAGTAAACCTACTAGTACAGGTGTGTACTTGTTTTGCTTTGATGGGATGATCGTTGGGGTAGTGTCGAAGGTTATAAATTAGTAGTCGTTGGAATAAAAGGACGATTCTAGTATTAGTCACTTGGAGTGATGAAGAGGATGATGTTTGTTTCGGGCCAAGATGGAAGATTGTGCTAGAGTCATAGGCTTATAGAGTCGACTTTGTTTTGAGGAAAAATCGTAGGGATTATTTGACGTAATTTTCCATCTTGCCCTAAGAGGTTTAAATGCCCGGAGGACGATAGTGAATTGGAAAGGTAGGGAGGAGCATGAGTCGAGACGTTGAATGTCGACTGAGTCATGCACAGAGTTTATTTTGAAAATAGGATTGCATTCACTAATCATTGTGTTTCCAATCCTTTTATGGATTGTGTTTTGAAACTTTGGGAAATGTTTAGCACACACACAAGATTTCGAATTATAGTTTTGGAAAATGCTTGAAACCGTTTTATCACGGGAGTTGAAAACTTTGTAAAAGATTGTTTCATTTGATTATTTTTCCAACGGTTCTTTCGGGTACGATGATATCCGTGTTTTGAGGTGGTTAAGATGTTGGGTAAGTGACTACGGATTGAGACTCTAACATTGGAACTCCTCCACATGTGTTAGAGTTGAGACGAAAAGTTACATTCCACGATGTCTGTATAAAGGCTATTTTGGTGATTTGTTTAAAATGAGTTTGGAATTCCAGTATCGCTTAACTTTTCGTTCGAGAGTTTGTATTACTAAGTGTTTTATTGCAAATAGTTCAGTATGTGGATTGATTCGTGCGTGACATAAGTGATGCATGGAGGAATTTTGGTAACATTTCATAAGGAGTAGTTTAGTGCGCTTTTTAGTCAGCTAAAGGTTTTATTGACATTTCCATGAAAATGCGATTTATCGACTTAGGGGTATGCATACTGAGGTAACCTTTGTTCTCGACATTTTGATGAACGAGTCGTGCATGAAAATGTTTTAGTTCCTTTTTGTCGAAATGGAAGACCATTTGATCCAAGGAGTGTTTTAATGTTGTGAACATCATGCATACGATTACAATGTGTTATATTTTGGAAATATAAATGCGTAGATTTTTGACATTCGGTTAATTTAGAATTACCGATCATTTTTTTTTGGGAAATTAAAAACTTTTGCTTTGGAGGAAACGAGTATTTTGAGCATTTTCGATAAATCCATTTTTAAACTATAATGTTTTGACGTTATATGTCCCAAGTACGAAACTTGAGGAAGTGTTACAAGCTTGCATGCCTGCCCCCAGTTTGAGATTTTATGAGGTTTTAGTCGATATTTCCAATTAATAGAAGCGGACTGGTTTCTGTCTTCAAGTTTGAAACTTACACGAGACAGTTGTGTTTTAACAAAAATATATTTGTAAACCGTGTCATCGTTTTGTGTGATTAGCTGACGCGCGAAAAATTTGTGGCGAACCCTGTGCCACGTCATTTTTATGATTAAAAAGAAGAATTTTTGAATCAAATGTCGTGAAACTTATTTTTGAATTATGTGCACACCTTTGTCGCACCCTGTTTAAGGTCAAGCGGTTACTTTAAGTGCACGTCATGAGTCAATCCATACTGGAATCGAGGCGGTTCATTTCAAAGAAATTATTTATTACGCTTTGCTTTTGTGTGAGTAAACTAAACTGCAATGGAACGATTTTCAACATGATTTTCCTATGTGGGACGAGCGTGTCCAGTTTTGCGTAACTATCGATCAGGTAATAGTAGTTTTATTACATACGATCTTTTTGAGATGAAAATCCTGATGTTGAAAATATTTTGTAAATGATTTTGTAAACCATTTGGGGAAATGTGCTTTTAAGTGTCATGTGTCATTTCGAGAATTTTCAGGGTGTGAGTCCTTTTGGAAAACTCTTTTGTTTAACCCGTGTTGAGTCTGGGACTAAGGTTGATTTCAGAGTATTGCTTGCTTAAACTTTGTTTAAACGCATTTTCCGACCTATGGGTCTAGCAAGCGTGGAGCATTTTGCTCGGTTTTGACTTGGAGTTAGTCATGGGCCAATTGCCCGGTTTTAATGGCTCGATGTGGAGTCTAGTTGATGAGTTGTTTTGGTCGCACCGTTTGGCATTCTTTGCACATTGAGTGTTTACATGTTTGGGTGAGTGAGTCAATCCGGAATAGGCATGTTGTTGGTAGGCTGTTTGCTTTGGATCCCTAGACACGTTAGTCAGTCGTTGGTAATGGTCGGTTGGGTATCTCGGGGTGGGACCCCGGTATTCATGTGTTTTAACCTAGACTTTCCAGTAGGTACTAGGAGGATATAGTTGTGGGCACTTACCTGGAAGGTAGTTCCGGTGTGCTGGGTCTTGAGGCGTTACCTGGGAGGTAGACGTCAAGGTGTATCCTCGATACGGTGTGACTTGGCTTCGTAGAGCAAGTGTGGATGATACGTCGACGGTGGAAGGTAGGTATTCCACGCGCGTTAGTACTGTAGGCCGAATAGTATCGGTTAAGGGATTGATGCCATTTGTTATTAAGAGAATAAATGCGCATCAACCATTTCGAGGTAGGTGGTATATTTAGGTGTCGACTTTTGGGCTTGAGGCCAAACACCTTTAGTATAATCGGAGAGTTGTAGCCGATTTTAAGATAATCATGGTGATGGTAGTAGTAACCCTGAAATGATCACTTGTGATGAATGGTTATGGTGGAATGACCTACGTGTGTGTTAGTTGATTTGGTTGTGGGGGATATCTATTTGTGTTAGTGTCTAGGATAATACCACGCTTATGTTTGTTATTGTAATCGGTTGGACCGATGTTCGGCGGGTGGCCGATGTTTGTTATTGTAATCGGTTGGACCGATGTTCGGCAGGGGGTCGATGTTTTGTTAATATAAGTTATTGAAAATCTTTGTAGTCTATTAGAATTCGTAGAAGTTAATCGTCAGTTAATGGTAGGAATGATCGGATTCGAGTATCCTGTAGGGTATATTGGTGAGCATCTTTAGAATGGTTAGAGCTTGAAAATTTTCATCGGGAGGTATGAATCATCTAAGGTTGGGAGACAATCGAAGTCGTTAACTAGGAACGATTCCGATTGTTGGAGTGTTCTTCCAATCGCGTTTTCTGTGTGCTTGAAGGAGTGTTATTAGTAAGGAAGTATTCGGGAGATTCTTAGACGGTGTGAGAAATTAGGTTCCAGTTAGTGAAAGTCCAGTGGCAACTCAGGAAGGGTTCTGAGAGGACTTGGGAACCTGAGGCTGAGATGAGGGAGAGCTATCCAGAGCTATTCACGGGCTTAGACTTCGAGGACGAAGTCTAATTCAAGTGGGGGAGAGTTGTAAAGCCCGTGTCCTGGTATGATTTATGTTGTTAATCTAAATTTTTTTTTCTCTTAACGAATGTTTTAACGGGAGTTAGCGAGAATGACCTTAAATGTAATTTATCGCAAAACCGAAATTTGTTTGTAAGGGCTTAGTAGTGCAAGGGCTAAAGTTGTTTATTGGGTAAAGTAGTGCATAGGGGTTCGGCCCATGCATTTTGTTTTGTTGGGGTTTTAGTAGTGAGCAAATGTGAGGAAAGAAAGAAAACAAAAAAAAAAAGAAAAAAAACCTAAGCTTTCTCCCTCTCGTTTCCTTTCACGCTGGCAACACAACAACCCTTGCTGCCGCCGCACCACCACCAGCAGCGCCCAGCCGCCGCCGCTGTTCCAGCCGGAGAAAGAGAGAGGTGTAGCGAGAGAGAGTTCAGCGAGAAAATGTGTCGGGTTTGTGCGCCGCTGCTAGTCGTCACGAGGTAAGGTTCCGTTTCCGTTTCGTTTTCTTTTCGTCGCCTTCAACCGTTAAACCGCCACCGGCGACCACCACCGCCGGAGGGCAGTGGGTGGTGCGTGGCCATGTCTTATTAATAATCATTGTTGAACCCATTAAGCCGTGACTTAATCGCTTAAGCCAAATCGATCGAACCGTTGTTTTTAGAGTCGTCATTTCTTGTGAGTAATTGTTCAGCCATTGTTTTTGCGACGGTCATAACTTTTCTGTCGTAACTCCGTTTGAGCCGAAACTGGCGCCCACGGTTCAAGTTCGGGGTCGGGCACGTTTTCTGTGTTTTAGCGGAAAACTGGTTCGGTCTCTAACTGGGCGAAAAAGTGGTCGCAAGTTCGGTGATTCGTCATTTTATGTGAAAAATTCTGGAATCTGCCACTGTTTTGTGTAGACCATAACTTTCTGCTCGTAACTCGTTTTGGGGTGAAATTGGTGCCCAAAGTTCCCTAATCGAGTTGGGAAGGTTTTTCGTGTTTTGCCGAAAGTCTGATTAAGCCCGTAGCTAGGCTGTATTGGGCTGTTTGTGCAGGCTGGACCAAAAACTGGCAGTTTTAGTAACCGTTCGAATTTAATTCTTTATAAATTGTAGAAAAATCGTTAGGAGGCGTATAATATGTCCTTGGAACCTTAACTCAGAGGACTTTCTGGTCATGAAATAATATTGGGAATTTTCTGGGTTTAAAGGGGTCGAAACAGGTCCCGAACAGACCTGTTTTGTAAGAACGGAAAAATTAGTTTTAGTGACGGTTTAAGCGTGTGTCGTGTCATAGGGTCCGGGTCTCGTATTGACACGTTTTAACATGCGTTTAGGTGCTGGAAAGTGACCGTAATTGTGAAGCTTGATTTGTGTTGATTAAGCTAGGCGCGCATTTGAGGTGAGTTCTCTCACTATATTTAATATTGGTTGTTTTATCATTGCTGTAGTACGTGTGTGGTAGCTTTATGTGATTGTGTTGTGGAACTAGATAGTGGGGTGTCTAGTTGATACTATGTTGTCATGTTAACTCGGTGGGACCGAGGATTCGGCGGGGCCGGAGATTTTATACGCGGGTGGCGTAGAGACTCGGTGGGACCGAGGATCCGGCGGGGCCGGAGATTTTATACGCGGGTGGCGTAGAGACTCGGTGGGACCGATGATCCGGCGGGGCCGGAGATTTTATACGCGGGTGGCGTAGAGACTCGGTGGGACCGAGGATCCGGCGGGGCCGGAGATTTTATACGCGGGTGGCGTAGAGACTCGGTGGGACCGGGGATTCGACGGGGCCGGAGATGTTATCATGTGGTCGGTGGGACCGACTTGTGCCTTTTAGGCGGGTGGGTGTGGGTATACATGTTTATGATTTGTTCGTAGACTTGTATGCTTGTTTATGTGCAACTATCTGTTATAGGGGTAGTGTGGAATAACTGTGTTATCTATGGTGGTTGAATTCACTAAGCTTCGTGCTTACCCTTTCCCAATAAATTATTGTTTCAGGTACGAGCGGCTCCAAGGCATGACGAGTACACACTGGCGCGCGTGAAGAGCTGATTATTATATCGTTTTATAATTATCATTCTTAAACTATTTATTCCGCTGTTTATTGTTCGTAATAATTTTATTTAGTGGTTTGCAAATGAAACGATTGAACTATTAAATGCGTTTTTATTAATGAAGGGTTACTTTAAAAAAATTTAAATTTGCTTGAAATTTTTGGGACGTTACACACTTGGTCGGTTAGCACTACCGAACCAAATACCTGTTCATTTGTCAAATAATTATCCTGGATTTCTTCTTTTCATTTAGGCCAATTTGCTCTTTGTTGACCTTCTTCAACTGAGCATGGTTCGATGACATCGTGCTCTATTATCTCATAAGCAACGATATATGCAAATATATCATCATTTAGTATTTATGATCTGTCCATCGACTCATATTCATTTGAGATTTCTTTGATCTATGGAATCAGTATAACTTCGGAGCGTCCTCCAGTAATGATTCATAGACTTAGATTTAATCAGAGATAATCTCATGTATTGATGATATATGGTTGTGTCTTACTCTTCTCTTCCTTTAGATGAGTATCTATCGAACCAAGTAGCTTCCCCCATTTCCTTTTGGGAGCTACGACCTCAACCACACCTCCACCATGTGTGATTGCAACGTACTTCCAGCGACGTTGTGCCCTTGTTTGGGGACTTTTGACCTTGCGAATATATTTGCAGCTCGTATATGTGATCTTGTCACTTCTAGATAATATTAAACGTATCAGGTATCGAGTCTGATTCGTTTGACTTCAACTTTACGTTGTGAAGTTTTTCGGGATCAAAATGAGACACAATTGAAATATTCAATGACACTTCCTGTCGTTCCCATGGAAAATCTTTTTTCCTATCTCCCCCTAACGACAGGAAGGTTGTCTCATCAAAGTGACAACCCGCAAATCTAGCGGTAAATGGATCACTCGTCAAGGGTTCTAATTAGCGGATAATTGTTGGGGGTTCATATCCAACATTTGATGACTCGTCTTTAAGACCCATTTAGGTACGTTGTGGGGGCGTAATTGGCACATATACAACACAACCAAACATACGTAAATGTAAAACATCAGGCTTATATCCAGTTACCAACTGGTACGCACAAGATTGGTTGGCTGGTTGTGGGTCTAAACACGAATAAGTAAAGTTGCATGTAATATTGCATTACCCCATGCAGATGTGGATAAATTGGTGCGCATAACCAATGCCCTAGCTACCATCTATATTCTTTTGATGGCAACTTTTATCATTTTACGAGACCATTTTATATATACACATGCGGTACAAATGCAATAATCATCAAATCCTTATGATGTAAATTCTCCAGCATTCTAAGTCATGTAGACTTGATGAGAAAAAATCAGGGTGGTGAGTCCTTAATGTATGAGTGCAACATTTCATGTGGACTATAGTACGACACGTGTTCATCGTGTCAAAACCAGAACCATAAAGTACTTTAATGGCCCACATTCTGGATGTTTATGTCCATAAATATCATCTTGTATTCGTTGTAAGAATTAAATTTTTTTATATTATGTCCTTAGCTTTAGGATGGTCTGATTCCTGATTTGGCTAAGGATCAGGGTATATAAAGTTCTAGGTATTAGAGAGGGCATGATGATGGTGTTGCTTCTTGTGCAGTAGAAGTCAACAGTTACAATTTGGTTAATTCCCTCGTTTTATCTTTCATTCGAAAGAAAATGTATCTAAGTGTATTTTGCGATACATGGATCACTATGTCATGACCATGGTGTCCCACATGGTCATGCCGAAACATATATGTGTCATTGTCCCAAAGTTCTTTATTGGTAACAAAATATGATTTAATGACATAGATAATCTATTAATTTGATATATTAATTTCTCTAACGTATGTTGCTTTCATATCATTAGAGTTGATGTACATATACCCATTTCCATTCTTATAATATGATTTCTCATTGATACGAATATCTTAACAAGGTTCCTATTAATATAGTGTTTGATCTTGTGTCATTAAGCAACAAGTGACAGTCCATCGTCTAAGTATTTGGAGGAATTAAAAATTATTAATTCAATGAATAACAATCTATTTCTTATGATTGTATGATATGCCACAAAAACAATCAAGTTCTCCTCGATACATTCCTACATGGAACGAAGAACGTTGAGAGTTTTGCATTTGTTTTTGATGTGATCATTTACATCTCTAATGGTTATAAACTCAGGTGTATATATACACAAATGCAATTAATTTGATAGTTAAATTATATTTAAATAAACTTATACTTAACCAATCTTAGATATGACATAGTTCATTTATAACTTGTTCCATTTTCTATTGGGAGTTCGTTCCCGACTCTTTCCATGGATTTGACCCTTTCCACAACCTTGTCCATATGGTACATATTTAGCATATGTGTGTGGATTAATATGTTCAACTCACTATCCTTTGGAGTTCTTTCCACCTCCAACGCTTGCCTTATTAACCCCAAGAATTTTCTTTATCCGGGTGTGTCTAGCGTTGTTAAAAAAAACATTGCTACAACTCTTAACCACTTGCATTAAGTTAATGAGTTTGTTAAAGGTTATATTGCAGCTTATACTGTTTCTTTAGTATGATTTGTGATATAGGAAAGATGAAAAGATGTTATGATTCGCATAATCTTTTTGAGTTCCTTGCCACAAAGATTGAGATGCATTTTGAGACATGACATTTCTTTGTCAAAATCAGTTACCTTCTTGTAATCAAGTAAGTAGGTTTCTTTCCACTGTATGATTAGTTTGAGAAGTATATGGTACTGAATATTCCCGAATTTCCATTTTGGGACTACCCACGGTTCTTGGGGATTTCTAGTTATTCTCTCTTAAGGTTGTGACTGATGTATCGTCTCAAAAAATTTAAAGTATTTAATTGTGTCTTAACATCTAGTTTTTTTCTTCTTTAGGGTCAAAAATGGTTCGATGACTTTTGCGTATTTTCTTGTGTTTTTCCGAACCTATCTTATGGTAATCAAGTACTTTTGATTCAAAGATGTCGTAGAAAATGGAGAACATATTATTTTCTAAAATAGTGAATTATGGTTTATTATTATGTTATGCTGAAATTTCATTATCATAAAATTATTGGATTTTTGTACTCCTACATTTTATTGATAATAGTTCATCGACATTTCAATTTGTGAATAAAAATCACTCAATCTATTGGATCTCCAGATAGTAGGGGAATCACGTGGATTTCTTAAGTCCCTACAAACCTTAGGGCTTTTTACGCCCGTTTGACAAAATCCAAATCGATATATTGTGATTTAATTAAGTTGAATATAACATTGTTAATTATAGAACTTTAGGCAAGAGGCCAAAATGAATATGAGTTTGGCATATGAAGCCAATTTTAAAGTTTTAATATCTTAATAGTATTTTTAGAGATTTTGCCATTAAACAAATTAATTTTAGTTTTGACATAAAGTCAAATTCAAACTCTTAACAACTTAACGGTATTTATGGATCTTTTGGTAAAAGACCAAATATTAGGGGGGTTGGAAGTGTAACATCCAAAAGTTATTTATAAGATTGGAATTAATGAGTAGGAACTCATGATCAAGATAAACATTTGATTAATATTTTAACATTTTCATGTTATTTTTGGAGCTTTTGGTAAAATACCAAAATATATGGGGGTGGAAGTGTAACTTCCAAATTTAATTAGGCCATCAGTACCGCTCCGTAGAAGCCCTCAAGCGTCACATCAGCGCCACATCAGCTTTTCTCCTAACCCTCTCCTCAAGCCCTCAAGCCCTAAAGACCCGTAGCGCTACCTTCAAGCCCTCTTGCCACCTCATTTTTTTAATTCTTTTACTTATACATTTAATTATTTAACAACATAAAAATATTTATATATTTTTTAATAAATAAAAATAAGATAAATAATAAAAATAAAAATTCATATCACTCATTAAAAATAAAAATTACAAAATAAATTTAAAAATCTACTCGTCGTCATTGTTGGGAACTTGGATACGCCAAATATGTTCGACCAAATCCGACCGAAGGTTATTATGAGTGCCCCGATTTTTGACTTCTCGAACATTTACTGCGCGTTGTTCCTCATTGATTTGGGTTTCGATATCATCCGTGAAAAGGTCGTTTTCATCGCCACCACAAATAGCATGGTATTCGTCTTCGAGTATCATATTGTGTAATATGACACAAGCGTACATAATGTTTGCCAATCTTGTCGGTTTCCATCCGCGTGCCGGGTTATGAAGTATATGCCAACGTTGTTTAAGCACGCCAAAAGCTCGTTCAACATCTTTACATGCCGATTCTTGCGCGGACTTGAACTTTTGTCGTTTAGGGTCCTGTGGGCACGTAAATGATTTTACAAAAGTAGCCCATTCCGGATATATCCCATCCGCTAGATAATATCTGTGCTCGTAGGTGGCTCCATTCACCTCAAAAGGGCAGTCGGGTGCTTTTCCATCATATACATCGTTCAAGATGGGCGACTGATTGAGAACATTGATGTCGTTATTGGAACCGGCAACACCAAAGTATGCGTGCCAGATCCATAGATCTTGAGAGGCCACTGCTTCTAGCATGATTGTCGGGTGCTCATGATCACCTCTCATGAATTGACCTCGCCATGCTACCGGACAATTTGCCCACGCCCAGTGAGTACAGTCTATGCTTCCGAGAATGCCGGGAAATCCGTGTTTAGCTTCATGCGCGGCGTACAACTTCTGAATATCAATAAAAGTAGGCTTGCGTAAATATTTTTGACCATACAGTTCAATAATACCTGTGCAGAATTTGTACAGACAATCTCGTGACGTTTTCTCTCCCATACGGATGTACTCGTCAAGTGCGTCAGCAGCTACTCCATACGCCAATTGCCGAATAGCGGAAGTACACTTTTGTATCGGGGAAAAACCTTGTTTGCGTCAGCCGTCCAACCGAAGTGTAAAATACGGATACTCTCCTTCTAAATCTTCAACTATTCGTTCGAATAGTTGCCTGCTCATCCTGAACCGCCGCCTAAACATATCCGGTGTATAAACCGGGTTGTTGCCAAAGTAGTCCCGCATAAGCCGCTCGTTTGCAGCTACTCGACCTCTTTCTATGTTCGCGGCCCTCTCTCTTGTTGACGATGAGGCGGTGCTACCATAAATCCATTGTGCAGCCTGTCGAAAAACTTTCCTTTGTAGATTCAACAACTCGTCAGTGTCTACGGATGATGATGATGCGGTCGGTGAACCGGGTTGTGGCGAATCCATATTGTTTAAAATATAGAGAATGGAAGAGAATGAGAGAATGAGAGAGTTGTTTTGTGTGAAAAATAAAATGGGTTTTAGGATTATATATATAGTGTGATTAAATTGGAATTTTTTTTAAAAGTAGCCATTGCAACGGCTTTATTTTTAAATTATTAACAAAAAATTAAAAAAAAGGAAAAACCATTCGGGTTTCTCGGGTTTTCAAACCCGATTGCCAAGCCCGAGCCTCAAGCCCGCAGCCCCCCTACCGCTACCCGCTGGAGCCCTCAAAGCCCGCATGCAAGCCCGCATGCGAGCCCGAAGGCGATACTCATGGCCTTATAAGATCGAGAAAAATGAGTAGGAACTCATGTCAAGATAAGCATTTGAATTTAATAAACATTTATATAAGATGAGCATTAAGCATTATGTGCTAAAATCAATCAAAGAGCACATACATTATTAAACGATAATTGATCTAAATAATTAATAAAAACGGCAAAAAAATTAAGTTAAATAAATTTATTGCTTATTTAAATAATAATTGATTATCATATCTCACAATAATATATTGGTAAATTTAAATGATCCAAATCAAATTAGTTATCTAAATAAGTAAGTAGTATTAACATAATTCAATTAATCAATAAGCATGTTAATATTGTATTTAATTGAGAATGTCAAAATAAAAAATCACATGTCAAAAACATTAAAGTTATACTAACTGAATTAAATTTAAATGAGTTGAAAATCATAAATAAATGAACAATGGAAAATAAAAACCTTTTTTTTCATTACCGTGGCACACACGTAAAAAAAATCATATCAATCTCAAAAATAAAATAGAAAAAATACGATGCCCCTAAAAAATTATAAACACTTAAATTCATGGTTGGGGTTTTGTATTTTTTTATTTAATAAACAAATAATTTTTATTTAGTTATTATTATTAAGCAAGAATAGTTATTCAAAAACATGTACACAAGCAACAAGCAACAAGCAAGTTCTAGTATATAGAATTTCCTATCAATATGTCAAAAAAAACTATAACAACAAATTAAATAAGTGTACAATGAATTATCATGGCTAAAAGAGTTGATTACGATTGATGATAATTCATAAACAAAAAAGAAAATTGTAAGTTTTTCCATAAAGATACTTACTTGGATTGCAATACTTTGCGGATACAACAACCTTTTAGTAGCGGCGGAAACAGCGTGAGCTTACGTGCTGATAACGTGTTAAAGGAAAGGAGAAACATAACACAATAGAATGGAGAGAATGAATCGTAATTCTCATTAATCATAAGCTCTTTATATAGGGATGGTTTACAAAGAGATAATCATGAGATACCAAGTTCTAATCTAACTCTAATGTGTATATCTCTATCTCTATTTATATCTCTAACTTTATCATTATCGTCTTATACATTAACGATGGCACATTTATCCTAAAACAAATTTAAAATTATATAAAAAGGGAAGGCAGTAGCAAACTACCAATCAATCAACATATGTCTCTCCGTAGTGTCCGGAAAACGTGTAGATGAATTGGCTGGTAATTTTTGTAACTTCACATCCTGTTCAATTAAAAGTTAAGCTGCAACCCTCCAAAGCCTCAACCATTTGGGAGGCCGACTCGAGTCGGCTTCATCTTCGGATAATCAATGTATTCTAAATATTTGAATATATTTAATCTTTTAACAAGGTATTGTTTATCAAATATTTATTGAGTAAATGTATATTAGTGAGTGAAATTTTCTGTACTTGTTTTATTATGTAACATTTCTAGTCATTCAAATAGATTATTGGTAAATATTTTAAACCCAATAAACATTAATCGAGTAAGGAGCCGTTTACCAAACATTTATCTGGTAAATGCTTACTAGCAAGATAAATTAACTTCACTTACCATATCATTTATCATTGTTGGCCCTCAAAATAGATTGTTGGTAAGTGTGTTAAACCCAATAAACACTTATTGGATAAGAATTTTTTTCTCACTTATCGGGTAAAACTCTCAATCATTATCATGTCTTTTACCAGAAAAGATTCTAAAACCTTGTCATACTCAATCGGTAAGGCAAATGATGTCAGTAAGCGATTACCTAGTAAACGGATTCTAAGAGCATCCACATCCATCTTGCTAGAGACCTTGCAAGACGACATGGTTTGCCATGTGGATAACAAGGTCTTGCAAGATACTCTTAGACCATCCGCATCCCTGCAAGACCAAACTTCTTTCTAAAGTGCTACATCAGCTTTGCAATAACACCTTACACATCCATGCAAGACGAAACTCCTTTCTAAAGTAATAAATTATAATATAAGTAATATAGATAATTATAATATAAATAATATAAATAATTATAATATAAATAATTATAATGTAAATAATAAATTAATTATAAAATATAGATAACTAAAATTTTACTTTTGTTTTCTTTTACTATATTTTGTGTAAATATAATTTAGTTAACAAATAAAATACATGGATATATTGAAAACATGCAACGTTTATTAAAATACAAATATTACACAAAATACACAATAAACATTACATTACTAATTATTTTCTTCTTCTCCAAATCTCTTCAACTAAATCGGTTTTCAATTGATGATTTGTTGACCTATTACTTATGTATTTTTTTGATGTTTGTGTACGTTTATTTATTAGTATTTGTATTTTCGTAATTTTTTTACATAAATGTATTTTTATTTTAGTAGTTTAAATAAAAAACTATCGCATAAAAATATCATTTATTTAAATAAATTGTGGGTAGAAATTTTAATAAAAATAATGTTCAAATAAATTAATAAATAAATTTAATTTAATAAACATATTAATAATTAATGTTTCAAAAAACTAATAAATAAATTAAATTAAACAAAAATGTATTATATATATATATATATAGAGGGCCCTTCTTTTGTTAACCGTCTAATTAGTGTTAACCGTGCTAACCAATCTCATCCGTACATAATAAAGATCAACGGCATACAAAAAATCATTTATTTTAATTGATTTAAAATTTGAAAAAATCGCTATTATTAAGGTGCACATATGCACCGGGGTAAAAGGGTAAAAACACAATTAACATTAAAAAAGGCAATGTTTCAATTAGCTAATTAATGTAAAGGATCCTGCAGATAAACACAATGGCCGAGATTCTCTCCTTGATTTTTGGCTCCCTCTTATTATCTTCCCCATACTCTCACTTCTCCACCACCACCACCACGGTACCGCCGCCCTTCTCTCTCTATATATCTTTAACCAACCATGTTGTTGGGTAAGAGACAACGGCCTCCGACGAAGAGAACCACAAGCATGACGGAACACCGCTGCCGCCCGTTCAGCACTTTATGCCGCCGCTTGTGCCGCCGCCAATACATCCTGCAAATTATCCGCGATGCCGCTTCTGGTTCTTGGAGATTGAAGTGGTGGCCCGCTTTCTTTTGCTTCATACTCGACAACAGTTTTGGTTTCCGGAGGCGGTGGACCGCTTTCTTTGGCGGCAGTGGTGGAGGCTGCTGGCGGAGACATGAACGGCAAAAACTGTTTCTCTTCCGTTGCTGATTTATATGGGAAATCATTGCTGCTTGAGATTTTGCCGGTTATTTTGGAGGAGAATCAGGCGGCGAACGATGGTGAGACTACGGCGGTTGGGGATGAGGAGTGCGGGAAGAAGAAGAAGAAGAAGAAGAAGAAGAAGAAGGAGGAGGAGGAAGGAGGAGATTAGGTTGAGCCGTTGGATGGTTCTTGAAGTGCATATATGCAATTCTAAGAAGTGCATATATGCAATTCTATAATGTGCATATATGCAGTTTTAAATGCATATATGCACTTTTTTGATCTTCATATATGCAACTGATGTGCATATATGCAAATACACTGTGCATATGATTATTTGTCATGTTGGTTTGATTATTGTTATGGATACACGCTATTTTGTTTATGTGTATATGTGCATATATGCAGGTTTACACAATGTATGGTTGTTCATATATGCAAGTTTACATATATTTATGGTTTACACAGATTTATGGTTGTGCATGTATGCAATTTTACATATATTTATGGTTTACACAGATTTATGGTTGTGCATGTATGCAATTTTACATAGATTATGTTTAACACATAGTTATGGTTGTGCATATATGCAATTTTACATAGATTTATGTTTGTGCATATATGCAATTATTAATATGTGCATATATGCAATTCTATGATGTGCATATATGTAGTTTGAAATCGTGCATCTATGCAAAAAAACCTGAAAAAAATCTATGGAACGTGAAGATGAAGATTATGTTTGAAAATGAGTTTTAGATGATTAAAATTATCATTAATAATTACCAAAAATGAAAATTGGTTTTAAAAGATTAAGATTATCATTAATAACTACCAAAAATATCATGTGCATGAAATTAGGAAAGTAAATAACCCATAAATAATTAAAATTCTGAAATTCCTAAACTACCCCTATCAAACCAGTAACCTATCTTGATTCTTATTGGTCCAAAAAAGTTAACATGGTTAACACTAATTAGACGGTTAACAAAAGAACGGGACCCTATATATATATATATATATATATATTTCATTGTGAAAGACATTTCTAAAGTTGAAAGGTCTTGCTAAACTTGCAAGACCTTACAATACACATGTCATGTCATCTTGCAAGGCCTTGTGCAAGATGGGTGTGGATGCTCTTACACTTGCTAATTTAGCAAGGTCTTGTAAAATGTGGGACCCACTAAATTTAATAAATTAATACTGTTATATTTAGAATATAGATTTATTATATATTTTTATTTTATTAGTTTATTACATTATAATATAATATTGACAGTGTGGACCACTTTAGAAAGATTTTTGGTGTTGCATTGATATAGAAGATATTATTGCCAAACTGATGTGACATTTTAGAAGGAACTTTAATCTTGCACTAATGTGGATAGTCTAAGACTCTCAATTCTTGTTATACTTCTTATAAAATAAGATTCTTACATCATATCATGCTCAAATAATAAGGTAAATGATATTAATAAGCGTCTTACTCAGTAAACATTTAATAAACACCCATAGCTCTAAAGTTTGTTTGTCATTCAATTAATTTCACTTGCTCTAAGTCGACAAATAAAAAGTAAATTTAAAGTTGACCAATTAAACTATCATTAAAGATTTTAAGATTTTTTTATTAAAAATATTTTTTTAAAATAGAGCATAACTTTAAGCATATCAATCGGTCATCTTTACTCCGGCCCACATGCAATCTAATCATCCCTAATTAATTTCCACATGCATATCATTTATTGTTTTAAGAAATAAGAGGTTATGATGAGAATAAACTACGCTTTTTCTTCTACGTGGTTTGTTGAAATTTACAGATTTAATCCTTATAGTTTAATTTATTATATTTACAGTCCTCATGGTTTGTAAGTTTTTGTAAGTTTTGTTCTTCTTATTGATGGTTTTCTATTTTAAGGTGATATAACATGTAAAAAGAATGTTCCTACACCATCATAATGATTTTCATGAAAGAAAAATTCTAAGTTGTGTTCTATGTGACTGGAGTCAACAAAAAACATAGGGATTGTTTGTGGGAGAGAGAAATCCATAAGGATTTACTAACTATGCTAACCACCAATGTAATAAACAAACCACAAGGACCAGATCCATAAATTTTGACAAACTATCTGGACCAAAATTATGAATGCGTGTATCGAATGGATAAAAAATTGAGTTACCAATTTTATAAAAAGGGTAGCTAAAGAAATAGTAATCATGATTTTGATAGAAACAAATTTAACACTTAAAATTAATATGATTTTTTTTACGTTTATTCAAATATATTTACATAATAAATGAAGTAAACTACAACTTTGATCCTTAAACAAATTATGATTAGGGTTCATAAACTACATTTCTTACACTTTGTGTCTCAATGGTGTACAATTTGTTACGGATTGAGTCACTCTGATTAACATTGTTAAAAAGATTTTGTTATGTATCATCGTATTGTCTATGAGTACCCACCCCGATCCGAAATATCCGCAAAAATAATCGGGTTCGGGTGGTCGGGTGACGCTTTTCCCGGTGTTCGGGTGGTTGGGTCGGTCGGGTTTTGCTCACCCCTAATAGTATGCACTACACATGAAGACAAAAATGTCATTTGATCCGTGATTTAACTTTTCTTTATTTACATTCCCCCCCCCCCCCCCCCCCCGTTTCACATGGAGATCAAAAAGGGAACAAAATAAAAACCCTACTTCACTCTATCTCTTTCATAAAATCAAAACCCTAAATTTCTTTCTTCAAAATCAAGGGGTGTTGGAGTGTGAAAAAGTGCGGCAGTGTTGGGTGGGAAAAGATTGGAGGATTATCGGTAGATCAAGGTTGGAGTTTGTAGTGAAGTTTGACCAGGAAAGATCTTTGTTGGCGGTTTTTGATAACACACAAACACATGGAGGTTTCTGCTATGAGATTCATACAGGAGTGGAGGTGGAAGGCCGGTCGAGTTTTGTGCGAAGGTGGTTGTAAAGGGTAGCCTGCAGGGTGCACAACAAATCCTTGTTCGTCGAGGTTCAATAGTTCTCATCAAAATCTTGGAAATCTAGGGTTTTTAATTTGCATAGGTTTTGTACCACTGATCTTTTTGAATGATTTTGTACAAATTTTGTAGTTTATGTTGATGTTCTAGTGTTCTTGATATTCATGGTTGACGTTTTTGAAGTTATTAGGGTGAATGATAATGGTTGATATTATTGTGTGTCTTGATGTTCATGGATTTAACATTAGGATTCTGGATAGTTCTTTAAGTTAAAGAATAGAAATTTGGAGGGGGAGGGGGAGGAGTAAAAGACATTTTTCCCTCATATGCGAGACATATGCCTCTAGGTAATAGATCTTTTTTATCATGTTAGTCAGATGGATCATGACCGTAATTTGATGCAGTAGGAAAAGTGTGGATGGGCTGACAGAGGTCTAAACCCTATAAATAACAAGCTTTACAACGAAACACTTGGGAATTTTAATGAGAACCAGTCAAAGGAAATTGTATTGAATAATAGTTTCCTTTTGAACTAATATAAAAAAGGTTGTAAATAACGGCTAAACAAACCTAATTAAGCTAGGAAAATACTTATCAAAAAAAAAAAAAATAGACATATCTAAAACAAATAAAAGAATTAAGTAGCAATAAATTCGGTCTATCAGATAAGCGACTAGGTCTAGGCACAGGCGACCAGCCGTGCGACTTAGGCCGCAGGAAAAAGCATATAAGCTCAAACAGTGATTCGATTTTGACTGTCTCGACACTGATAGATCAATTTTTCGAAGCTAGTCACCATCTCCTCTATCTCAGTACTAAATATACATAGCATAATAACTCATAGTATCATGAATTGAAGTTTAAAGATTCTAATAAGTAATAATAATCATTAACAAACTATATGGACCAAATCTATAATTAACTTTAAGGGAATTTAATTAACATACCCATTCTTTGACTTTTACTTGCCAAAATATCTATTTTTTTCGAATTTTACAAAAATACCCATTTTTCCCGCTATAGGGGCCGCGATCGCGAACCAGGGGCTGTTTTGTAAATTATGCTCCCGCCGTTCGCGGGAGGAGTCCCGCGGACCACATAAAATTGTGATTTTCAATTGAATTTTACACTTTCAATCCCTATACTTATTTACTTACTTTACTTTATACCTTTTACTTTCCTAATTTTAATTTTACACCTTCATCATATTAACACATATAATCGTTTATTAACTAAAATATGTTAAAAAATACGTTTTAATTTTAACAAGTTAAATCATTGTACTCGTCCTTTCGATACTTTCGAAATAAGCCCAATATTGAATATTTTTGGATTTACTTATTTTATTATATATCATATATACTACATAAAAATATTTTTAATATTTACAATTCATACCCTTATAGTTAATTATTTAATTTATGGTACATCACTTGCTTATTTAATTTTGTTAATGCGATAGTGTAAACAATGAAAAAGTAAGAAATGTACCATAAATTAAATAATTATCTATAAGAGTATGAATTGTAAATATTAAAAATATTTTTATTTAGTATATATGATATATAATAAAATAAATAAATTCAAAAATATTCAATATTGGGCTCATTTCGAAGGTATCGAAGAGACGAGTACAATGGTGTAACTTGTGAAAATTAAAACGTATTTTTAACGTATTTTAGTTAATAATACGATTATATGTGATAATATGATGAATGTGTAAAATTAAAATTAGAAAAGTAAAAGTTATAAAGTAAAGTAAGTAAATAAGTATAGTGGTTGAAAGTATAAAATTCAATTTAAAATCACAATTTTGAGCGGTCCGCGGGACTCCTCCCGCGAATGGCGGGAGAGAAATTTTCAAAAACTACCCTGGTCCGCGATCGCGGACCCTATAGCAGGAAAAATGGGTATTTTTGCAAAATTCGAAAAAATGAGTATTTTAGCAAGTTAAAATCAAAGAATGGGTATTTTAATTAAATTCCCTAACTTTAATTAATTAAACAACTAAAGGAAAAAAGAGAGAAAGAAAAGCAATTACAGCTCATCTTGAAGTCGGCTTTTTAGAGCAGAAAGGGGTGCGCGATTTGTGTGAGTGGACACGTCAGCAAACGGCACATGATGAAGAACCAAAAAACTGAAAAATAGAGAACCACCACACCTCCATCTTTACCCCCTTTCTCTTCCGGGACTTTTCTACCAAAACCAAACGAATCCAATCGGATTCATCATTTTTGCTTTTCCGTTTCTATATCTGCAAATTCAAGTTGCTACTGTCTTATATCCGCCATTGTTGAAGAATTTTCTGTAAGTATCATATGCCGTCTCTTTCATCCTTTTACTGAGATTTTGGTTTTTAGTTTTTCTTTTGCAATTCGTAGTCGAATCGATCTTTTTGCTAAAGTTCATTTCTTGATCATCCACATTCTTCTCCAAGCTAGGTTTTCGTTACACATATCTATGTTTCCTCTATGTCTGGATCGTTGAAAAGGATAATTTATTTGTGAATTTTCATGTAAACATGCTTGATTTTGATTTTGATTCTGATGCTTATTGTATTTTTTGTCTTTTGTATAATCTGATTGGTTTATGATGTTTGATTGTTGTGTATGTGTTATTTTTGGTGTATTAGGATTTAATTGAATATGTTATGACGGAATATGTGGAGGTGGAACCGGAAGAGCTTAACTTTTGTTGTTAGGGCAGGCTTGAACGGTATATATCTGGATTTTTGAAGCGACTGAGGAAATGTCTGCCGTTAAGGGCGAGCATCATACGATCCCGTTATCTGTGTTGTTGAAGCGTGAACTGGCGAGTGAGAAGACTGAGAGACCGGAGATTACTAGTGGTCAAGCTAACCAGTCCAAGAAAGGGGAGGACTTCACGTTGCTTAAAAGTGAATGCCAACGAGTCTTAGGAGATGGTGTGACTACCTATTCTGTTTTCGGGGTTTGTTATCTCGATTGCTCCTCCCTTTTACTGTTTGAGCATAAAACATGGTGCCTTTGAGGCTTTTATCATGATTATCACAGCCTTATTTTCTCCAATTTATGTGGTGGCATGCATAGCTGCATACTTGTTTTGCACCACGAGATGATGAATTTTCTTATATGAATTGGGAAGACAAAAAAGATGGCCATGGGGCTGAGGGCCCCGCTCCTCTCTCAAATTTTCATTACCTGCATAATTGCATTGCATAAGGTGGCGAATTTCCATTTGAGGCGAGCTGAGAAAAGAGATGGAAAAATAACCAAATAAGGGTCTTAAAGATATAGTGTCAATAACCTCCAGTTTTGTTCTCCTATAGTTCTCTTACCAAACCTTACTTTGCAGATATTTGATGGCCATAATGGTTCTGCAGCAGCTATATATACTAAGGAGAACCTTTTAAACAACGTCTTGGGAGCTATTCCCAAAGACCTTAACCGTGACGAATGGATAGCGGTGCTGCCTCGGGCTTTGGTGGCAGGATTTGTAAAAACAGATAAAGATTTGCAAGAAAAAGGTATAGACAGCTTTCTTTCTAGTTTTCTTTACAATTCAACATATGCAGGATGGTCTGATACGACTGTCATAATGCATATAGAGACTTCAAACTTCACAAAGTAGGTCCACGTAAGTCTTAAGTAGGATTTCTGCTTTTGCTGTTTCTGGGATTTTTATCTTGAATGCATGTACAGACTTACTAAGCAGCTTCAATCATGTAAAAATTGTGATGACATGCAAGTATAGAGTCGGTAGTTATTTTCCGGACTGTAGTAAGGTTGCCCCATTGGGACTTGCGCTCAATCTCCTAATTAGGAAATGACGTTTCACTTGTCTTAGAGAAGGTAAGGCTATATTTCCCTTCCACCTCTGTGAACCTGTAATGGTTCAGTCTTTTGCACCTTACGATTGTATTATTTAAGTTGTCTGATGTTAAATATATTTAGGAGATCTCTTTGAGGAATGCTTCCATTCCAGTAATAGAGTCACTACTTAAGTCATTTGTGTTGTATGGAATTTTGGTAACTTCAGGGCTGGCTGCCATGTGTCTGTTAATTACACATATAATCTGTTGGCGTATAATTTTTGGGATGATAGAATGGAACCCCAATGCACTACTTATATTTGGTGTTTTGATCCTCATCTGGAAAATTTAGGCCTCCAACTCCCATGTACTGAGCTATGTACATGCAAAAGCCTGACTCTTGTTATGGCAAACAATTGTAACCCTCTTTCCTTTCATGGTTGTAGACTCCCATGCCCCATACGTTCACGACCAAACCTTGTTTAGCTGTTTTTTGCTTTTAGAATTTGAATGGTCGATCTCCATTCTTCTTCTTTGATCATAAATCTGCAAATATATACTCTCCAAGTTTGATTTTTAAATTTGTGTAAACATAAGTAGGCCATATTAGACATAAACATTGCCCAATTGTTAAATCCATATTCATGGAAGCTAATTATTTCCCTCCTAAACATGTGTCATATCGATGAACCACCAAAACGGATCAGTTGAAAACAGTAAAATACCAGAAAGGTTGCAGAAAAATGTCATAGAAATCCTCTTTTAAAGGCAATGTATTAGGCTGATTACTTAATCTTCGTAAGTCATGGGACTCGAGACCACCACAGTATGACCATCTTTTATGAGCAGCATAGTTGGGCATCACATGGTTTAGGCTGATTACTTTCCTCTAGAGCTTTATTGTATCGAGCCAAATTCCTTTCTTCACGATCTCATCTTTATGTCATATAAAACAATTACACAAAAATCACGATATTATAGATGGCAAGCCCATTGCTGTGACTAAATACATAAATTGTTGGGTTCTAGGAAAAGAATGAACGGAATTAGAGAACTGTTTTACTCATAGAGAGAGGCTGATAGTTGCTCAGAGAACTCTTTGAGGACAGAGCATGTGAATATACATCACTGAAGAATAAGTATGTATACACAAACATATGTATATACACATATCTGCACATCTATAGATGCATATATGTGTGGAGGAAGGATCATGCGAGAAGTTAAATATTTTGCGAGAAGTCGAGAAGTCCCAATATCATATGTGATTACACGCCCTTTGGGTGTGTTTAATCATATATGATTAAGCGTCTATATATTGTATATCATATATGTAATATGATATCACACTTCTCGCCTTCTTGCAAAATGTTTAGCTTCTCGTTTGAATCTGTCCCTATATGTGTGAGTATGTGCGCCTGCATACTTGCAACCTGGGCATTTTTGGTCATTAGGTTTGAAGAGAGAACAACTTTTTATGCTGTACATGCAAAATAAACATGTGCTATAGTGGGATTGACTGGAAATGGTATAATACAAAATTGGTACTCTTTGGTCCCACAGTATTGCTACAATTTCTATTTCGGGATGCTCATATTAATCACAACCTTTTCCTTTCTTCAATAAGTCTGAAAGTGTAAACTTACTGTTTTGATGTTGTAATCTTTATCACAGGAGTTAGAGATGCTTTAGGTCTAAAAGATTTTGTTATAGATACTTGGTTGCCGGTCAAATTCTTTTTATTGATAGGTTAAGCTGCACCTTTTATGGCACAGTGGGATCACAAGTTTGGTTTTTATTTTATTCATGAATCTTAAATTGTTTTTTTATACGAATTTTTGTTGCAAAATTGGAAATTTAAGTTAAATGTTTTGTTATTATGTAGGAGTAGTAGGTCTTGGCAATGTCAATTAACCTTATTCCGGTTTTTGGCACTGCTGGGATGTTATCTAGAGGTTGGTTTTTCTCATTCCACATCCCCTCATTTAGTACCCCTGGTTGATTTTTAACAAACATCAAACATGATGTAACTTAGTTATTTTCCCCTAATGTAGAAGCTCCAAGTCTCATCTTTGTAAATTGGAGTAACTTACTGGTTCGCTTGTCTGTATTTTCTCCCTGGTTGAAATGGTGCAAACTAGATTTTTTTTTGTGCTCTCTATTTAATAAATTAAACGTAACCAAACTAAGGTTTGTTCCGTTACCTGGGGTTATGTTACTGTCACAGCAATTATTATCTGCAGTGTGCCTGGTTCTGCACACCATGCCGTAAATGTGAACTTGGTGTAATTGTAATTTGACCCACTTTTGGCATCTGCTTTACTAAATCTTATTTTGTTGTTTATAAATCTCTAAATGTACATGTGCACATGTTCACATGTGCATGTGTTTGCTTGCATGTGGACATGTCCTCAATCATAAAAAAATTGTACTTATGAATGGTTATGATTTCAGTTCAAACATCTGGAACAACTGTCACCTTTGTAATTATTGAAGGATCAGTCATAACTGTAGCTTCTGTTGGTGATTCGCGCTGCATACTTGAGTCTGCCGATGGGGGATTGTATTATCTATCAGCGGATCACAGACTTGAATGCAATGAAGAAGAGTAGGTTAACGAATCTCATGTGATGCATTCCTTTTTAGTCAATTTCGGATTCAATATATAACCTTCTATTTCTTGTTTTGTTATTTGCAGGAGGGAGCGCGTGACTGCAAGTGGTGGTGAGGTTGGTCGGCTTAATGCTGGTGGTGGCACACAGGTATGTTGGTTCTAGCTATGCTTATTTGTTGAACCAGTTCAGGGTTTAATGCTTTCTCTTATAATCTAACGTCATGATGCCTAATATATTTATTAATATCAAATGAATTAAAAAAATCAGACTACATGCATCTAGACTCTTTTGTATTGTTGGTTATGGAATAACCAAGTAAAATTGAAATGTTTAGTCCTAAATTTTAAGTTATGATTGGATAATGTTCTTTTAGACCTAGTTCTTGTTAAGATTAAACGTTACACACACACAATACGCACACAACCGAAAGCGAGAAAAGAACACGAGAATTTACGTGGTTCACACGATCAGGGTGATCATGCTAATCCACGGGGGCAACTAGGGTTTTCTTTATTTCTGCTACAATGTTTACAAGTACAATGGGATCAATATATAGACAAACATAATTAGGGTAAACACCTAATTAAGGAAACTAGGGTAGAGGGCCTAGGGCCGGCTGCGCCTCTCCCTTTTCCTGATCAGTGGGCCGAAGCATACATCCCAACAATCTCCCACTTGGAGGCTTCGAAACACGAACACCTGCACTCCTCTGTACTTCTGTAAACACCAACGGAGCTTGAGCTCCCCCTTAGTTGCCACCTGCCTTCTCAACACTATTCCTGAAGGCCAGCTGAAGTCATACAGAACTTCAGCTTATCCAGCGTCACAGATTTGGTGAACATATCTGCTGGATTCTTTGCACCTGAGATATTCGTCAAATTTATCGTACCATCACGGATCAAATTTCTGACAAAATGATATTTCCTCCCAATGTGCTTTGTTTTCCCATGATAGACTGGATTCTTAGCTAGTTTCACTGCACTCTCATTGTCACAGTATAACGAGTAATCAGCTTGCTTTTTCCCAAGTTCTTCAAGAAAGTCCTGTAACCACACTAGCTCTTTACTGGCTTCAGCAACTGCCATGTATTCAGCTTCTGTTGTTGATAAGGCTACACTTTTCTGAAGTCTGGACATCCAACTAACTGCTGTTCCTCCCATTGTAAAGACGTACCCTGTAGTGCTTTTAAATGTCTCTTTGCATCCACTCAAATCAGCATCAGTATATCCTCTGAGAACTGAATCTTTACCTTTGAAACATAATCCCAACTTTGAAGTACCCTTCAAATACCTGAGCAACCATTTGACTGCTTGCCAATGTTCTCTTCCCGGATCTGACATAAAACGACTAACAACCCCGACGGCATGGGCTATGTCTGGTCTCGTGCAAACCATGGCGTACATGAGACTACCAATAGCAGATGCGTAAGGAACTTTAGCCATATCTGCTTTCTCATCTTCTGATCTAGGAGACTGATCTTTGGTAAGCCTGAAATGACTTCCCAAAGGTGTGTTTCTAGGTTTTGTCTTCTCATCATTCATCTTGAATCTTTCTAACACTTTCCCGATGTATTTCTCTTGGGATAGTGTCAAAGATCCATCTTTCTTGTTTCGAGTAATGCTCATACCGAGTATCTGTTTGGCTGGACCCAAGTCTTTCATCTCGAATTCTTCAGACATTTGTTTCTTTAACTTGCTGATCTCTTTTATATCAGCACCTGCAATCAGCATATCATCTACATAGAGAAGTAGAATGATATAGGAGCCCTTGAATTTCTTCACATAACAGCAATGGTCCGTCTCACATTTTCTATATCCGGTCCTCTCCATGAAGTCATCAAACTTCAAGTACCACTGCCTGGGTGCTTGCTTTAGACCATACAAGCTCCTTTTCAGTTTGCAGACCCAGTCTTCTTTACCAGCAACCTGAAACCCCTCAGGTTGTGCCATGTAGATATCCTCATCAAGGTCACCATGTAGAAATGCTGTCTTGACATCTAGCTGCTCTAGATGTAAGCCCTCTGCAGCTACAATACTCAGGATCAGTCTGATGGTGGTCATTTTCACCACTGGAGAGAAAGTTTCATTGAAATCAATCCCTTTTTTCTGTTGAAAACCCTTGACCACTAAACGGGCTTTGTACCGTTTAGACCCATCATGCTCTTCCTTGATTCTGAATACCCATTTATTCTGCAACGCTCTTTTGTCTTGCGGAAGCTTGGTTAAAACCCAAGTTTGGTTCTTGTTTAGAGATCCCATTTCTTCTTTCATTGCACGCTCCCACTGCAACGAATCTTTCAGCTTAACTGCTTCAGAGTAACTTTCTGGTTCACCATTCTCAGTCAAAAGAAGATAATTGACTGATGGATTGTATTTTTCAGGAGGCTTAGAGACTCTGGTGGATCTCCTGACCCAGTGTGATTCAACTGGCTGAGGCTGTTCTGGAGAAGATGTTTCTTCTTCATCCTCTGAGCTTTCACTGTTGACAGTGTCTTCATGAACATCTTCAGACTCATCATTATTCTGAAAATCAGGCTCAATGCTCCCACTATCCTGAGTATCTTCTGGCCCTCTGATTCTGATGTCATCACTTTCAAACTCAACTTGTTCTTTCTGATCATTTGAGTTTATTGTGCTCCTGTCTTTATAAAGTTCAGCCTCGTTGAATGTTGCATGTTTGCTTCTGACTACCTTTCTGCTTTCAAAGTCCCAAAGCCTGTAGCCCATGCTATCTGAGCCATATCCAATGAAGGTGTATTTCTTGGCTTTTGCATCCAACTTGTCACCATCTTTCTTCAGATCATAGGCACTGCATCCGAACACCTTCAAGTGTTCATACTTTACTGCTTCACCTTTCCACTCTTCCTCTGGTATCTTGAAGCCCAATGGTACTGATATTCCTCGGTTGATAAGATAAGCTGCAGTGTTAACTGCATCAACCCAGAACGTCTTTGGAAGCCCGACATTAAGTCTCATACTTCTAGCCCTTTCATTCAAAGTTCTGTTCATCCTTTCTGCCACTCCATTCTGTTGAGGAGTGCCTGGAACTGTCTTTATCATCCGAATGCCATGTTCAGCACAATATTCAGTAAACTCTGTGCTGATGTATTCCCCACCATTATCCGACTTCAAGCACTTTACCTTCAGGTTAGTTTCCAATTCAACAGCAGTTTTCCATTTCTTAAAAGTATTGAAAACTTCAAACTTATTCTTAAGAAAGTAAACCCATACCTTGCGTGTTGAATCATCGATGAAGGTCACATAGTAGTTCGATCCTTCCAAGGAGGAGACCGGTGTCGGTCCATAAACGTCCGTGTGAACAAGCTCTAATTTCTGAGCTTTCGGCTACCGTCTTCACAAAGGATACCTTCTTTTTCTTGCCAAGTACACAGGGTTCACAGAACTCTGTATCCACCTTTTTCAAATCAGGAAGCTTTCCTTTGGCAAAGAGCATCTTCATTCCTTTTTCACTCATGTGGCCGAGACGTTGATGCCACAATCTGGAAGGATTCAGCTCGGTGGTCACTGCATTCACCTCGTCGTCAGGAACCTCAACCATGTATAAGGTGCCTCGCTTTTTACCCCTGGCAATTACAAGGTTTTCTTTGACAACCTTCCATTGCCCATCACCAAAGGTAGTTCTAAATCCTTGGTCGTCCAACTGCCCAGTAGAAATCAACATTTTCTTAAGGCTGGGAACGACCCGAACGTCCTTCAATGTCCAAATGGTACCCAATGAAGTCTTTATGTCTGTGTCACCTATTCCTGTGATATCAAGAGTGCGATGGTCAGCCAAACGGACTTTACCAAAGTTACCTGTCCGTAGATTCTTCATCATCTTCGTGCTGAAGGTAGCATGAAAAGATGCACTGGAATCCATGATCCAAGACTCTGCTGTATTCTCAACACAGCAGATAAGGGCATCTTCTGAATCATCAGTTGCTGCGTTCACCTCTTTGTTTCCATCTGATTGTTTAGGGCACTGGTTTCTGAAGTGCCCAGTTTCTTTGCACTTCCAACATTGGATGTCTTTCCTTGGTTTTGACTGGCTCCTCTTTCTAGACTTTGATCTGCCTCTGCCATTACCCCTTTCTGATTTTCTACCTCTCCCTTCAGTGCTTAGCAAAGTACTAGACGATTCTCCAGAACTCCGTCTCCTTATGTCCTCTCCTAGGATGAAGTCACGTATGCCCTCAAATGTGAGTTTAGAGGTTCCAGATGAACCACTAATGGCAGTGACAGTTCCTGACCAACTTTCCGGTAACGAGGATAACAAGAGTAAAGCTTGGACTTCATCTTCAAACTTAATATCAACAGATAACAAGCGGGATATAATGGTATTGAAATCATTAATGTGTGAGGTAACAGACATACCTTCTCTCATTCTGGTGTTTACTAACTGTCTTATCAGAAATACCTTGTTAGAAGCAGAAGGTTTCTCATACATGTTTGACAAAGCTTTCATCAATCCACATGCGGTAGTCTCCTTCACAATGTTAAAGGCCACATTCTTGGCCAGTGTAAATCTGATAACAGCTATGGCTTTTCTGTCTAGAGCAGCCCATGCAGCGTCTTCCATCTTCTCGGGTTTTATTCCTGTCAAGGCTTGATCCAAGTCCTTCTGACACAACAGATCCTCAATTTGCATCTTCCACCATCCAAAATCTTGTCCATCAAATTTCTCAATTTTGGTTTTTCCGTCCTCAGCCATTATCCCAAAACTGTTAGGGTTTACAAATCGAGTCAAGACTGAAAATAGTGTCCAAACACAGCAGTGGCCGGCTGCCTGAACTTGACGGTTGTTCTATTGAACACTACTTTTGCAATCAGTCTGATTGATAATGTAAAACTGTTAGGCGATAAAAGAACAGAAACAAAAAACCTTTTGAGTAGCAGCGGCGGCGAACAGCGGCGGCAAACAGCGGCAACTGCAAACAGCAGTAGCGGCGGCGGCAGACAGCAGTAGCGGCGGCGGCAGCGGCGGTTGACAGACAGCGGCGGCGGCGGGCAGCGGTGGTTGACAGACAGCGGCGGCGGGCAGCAGCGACGGTGGCGGCGGACAGCGGCGGCTGGCAGCGGTGAGGATTTCAGCGATGTGTAACAGATCACGAGCCTAAAGCTCTGATACCAGTTGTTAAGGTTTAAACGTTACACACACACAATACGCACACAACCGAAAGCGAGAAAAGAACACTAGAATTTACGTGGTTCACACGATCAGGGTGATCATGCTAATCCACGGGGGCAACTAGGGTTTTCTTTATTTCTGCTACAATGTTTACAAGTACAATGGGATCAATATATAGACAAACATAATTAGGGTAAACACCTAATTAAGGAAACTAGGGTAGAGGGCCTAGGGCCGGCTGCGCCTCTCCCTTTTCCTGATCAGTGGGCCGAAGCCTACATCCCAACAGTTCTGAGACATATATTGAGATAAATCCGTTAAAATATTTCTATACCTCTATGCTCTATGTGAAATTTCAAACCAGTTTTCTATCATTGTTTTACCAGTTTTCTATCATTTCAAACCACTCCGATAAAAATTGTAATGCATACCAATCATAACTCCTTGGTCAAACCTGACTTTGCATGAAGTTTTAATTAATTGCCATGTCAAACGTTAGGATTTTCAATGTTTTTGCATCTGTATATTAAAATCAGAGTAAACACTACTAAGACAATGAAGAGTTAACTTAAAAGGAGGAAGTTGATTGTTCCTAATTACATCTATGAAAACCAAATCAAATGTACCCGGTGTATCCCACTCGGAAATAGGGTATGTGGGAGGATGTACACAGACTTTCCTCTACCCCAAGGTGTTGTTATTTGTGTCCTATGGACATGCCTAAACCACTGCAATCTACCTTTTCTCAGTTTATTTGTGAAAGGCACAACAGCTAGCTCCGCTCAAAAGACTTCATTTGGTATCCTATTCAACATGGACCTATCATAGTCTGGTAGGTTAATCTTAGCATACTTATTTCTGCAACTTCTAGCTTCCTCTCATGCACCTTTTTTATGGTTCAACACTCAAACCCATACACCATAGGTGGTCTGGTGGCCATGCTATAGAATTTTCCCTTTAGTTGTAATGTGCCATCTTGTCATACCACTTCTGTGGCAACCCTCAACTTTAGCCACCCCACCTTTATGCTGTGCGTGTTGTCATCCTTCACCTCTTTCTCCTTCGGAGTCGTGGTACCTAAATATTTGAAACTGTTGTTTTAGGGTATATTTTGCCCTCTAACGTTGACTTTTATGGTTTTACCCCTTTACCCCTTTTTCACACCGCACCCTAGCCTCCATCACTCTCTCCCATAGTTTCATGGTGTCGGTAAGTAGCTTTAGATTGCAATACCGCAACTTGTCACGTTTCTTCTTATACAGCGGCACCACCACACTAAGCCTGCTCCTTGCTAATTGTTTGGCAAAAGCAAAAAGTCTCTTCAGGCATTTTGGCAGTCTCCGGATTGACGTTAAAAAGCTCAGTCAGCCACTTCACTGCTCCTTGCTAATTGTTTGGCAAAAGCAATAATTGATTGGCAATTGTTATCCCCTACTCCCTCCACGTTCCTCTCCCGTGCCTTGTTAAATAATGTACCTCGTTAAAAAACGTACACAAGTAGCTACCCCATCTCTCCTTGCTATAATCTCCATTGATACCATAATCTCGATTTTCTGCTCGATTTCTAATCAACAGGATCCTCATCAATCTTCCAAACTAATATGGTCAACCTTCACTAGTGCTTGGAATTTAACATTACTTTGTTTGTGGTATTTTTTGTGACAGTA
This sequence comes from Saussurea involucrata, assembly GCA_033807775.1. Taxonomy (NCBI): domain Eukaryota; kingdom Viridiplantae; phylum Streptophyta; class Magnoliopsida; order Asterales; family Asteraceae; genus Saussurea; species Saussurea involucrata. The sequence goes on along the minus strand of CM066318.1, from coordinate 77,117,283 downwards.
ACTTCTCACCGACATTTTGTCTTTACTTATCCGTTGATGGTATTTGTGGGGTTTTGGTATTTGTTTGAAAGAGTTGACGGTAATTGTAATTGTAATTGTCCAGTATATATAGAGTTGGCTATTTGGATGCCAAAATAAGCGATGACCATGTTTGATCAAGCTGTACCATTGAGCTACTCTACGTAATTTAGGTGAGATACGAGAAGGGTGAATTTAGTAAGTTCTTTCGACTGGATAGTTAAATCAGTGCGTTGAAGTACTGCATATGGTCTATTACATTTTAGAAGCCAGTATATTCATAAGGAAATTGGAATACTGAAAGAAAAATATAATGAAGAATAATGTGACATGTTTAACGTTGTTGAAGTTTGCTTATTCAGTTTCTATCTATATCTCTTTTCATGTTTCTCTTGATAAAGTGTTGTATACACTACATATATGTATAAAATTGGATGCTTACTCTTGACTTTCTTGATAGATTGGTCCTTTGAGATGTTGGCCTGGTGGCTTGTGCTTGTCACGATCAATTGGAGATCTGGATGTTGGGGAGTTCATTGTTCCTGTTCCTTATGTTAAACAAGTAAAGGTCAGTTATTCATGTTAGTGTGCTACTATGACATAGTATAATGTTAAGTATCTTCTAACGAGCTGATGCCTTGACAACGGAACATATCTAATTTAGCTTGACATGTAGTCAAAAAGGAGAATTTGCAATCAATGAGATATCTCATGATGGAATTTATTGCAACTTTTATGCTAAAGCTGGAGTCATAGTAATGCAGTGTGGTTACAGCTCCAAGTTTCTTTAACCTTTCTGATTCGAGTCTCCAAGCTTTGCATTAAATTTAGCTCCCTTAGATATAAGCTCTGTTAGGTTTTTTTTTTTTTTTTTTTTTTTTTTTTTTTTTAATTTGAAGGGTGATATGGTTGTGACAAATTTGAAGATGACTAAATAATGATCTGTAACCTGCAGCTGTCCTCTGCTGGTGGAAGGATGATTATTGCAAGTGACGGTGTTTGGGATGCCATGTCTGCAGAAGCAGCTCTACTTTGCTGTCGTGGACTGCTACCAGATGCAGCGGCTGCACAAATTGTTAAAGTATGGCCACACATATTATTATTATTTACATAATACTAATATTCAGTCTCCTTTGAACATCTATTTTACTCCTATTATTCCTGTTAATAGGAAGCTGTACAATTCAAAGGATTACGGGATGATACAACCTGCATTGTGGTTGATATACTACCTCCGGAGAAGACAAACCCTCACGTGTCTCCTGTGAAGAAGACCGGTAAGAGGGTATTGAAGTCCATGTTTAGGAGAAAGAGTTCAGGGTCACCACCTCAAGTTGATGGAGGAGAACTTGAGCAAGATGTGGTCGAGGAACTAATAGAGGAAGGATCAGCTTTGCTTTCAGAAAGGTTTGCACTGCTTCTGAATCACTTCCATTATTGCTCAAAAGCGTCCTATCAACTTACTGTAATAAATTCACATGGGACACACAATTGTTTGGTCCTAAAACTTAAGTTTAGACATATTTGGTGTCCTATAGGGCCAATTTGCCGATTTTGTTGTAGTGGCAGGAGCTGCATTTAGGTTTTGCAATTCTAACAGCTTGATGTTTCTCATTTCGTTTCAGGTTAGATAGCAAATACCCGCTTTGTAACTTGTTCAAATTGTTCACTTGTGCCGTGTGTCAAAAAGAAATGAAGCCTGGGGAGGGTATTTCAATACATTCAGGATCGTATAATAACGTGAAACCAAGGCCATGGGATGGTCCTTTTCTTTGCGTAACCTGCCATGAGAAGCGAGAGGCCATGGAAGGGAAATGACCGTCTAGTGGTATATCATACTTCCTTTTTCTTTTACCATATTGTTAAGTCCAAATCGTAAATAGTTCAAATGATGAATAACCCTAAAAACATTCATAAATGTTATCCATCATCGTGATTTTTCTTATTCATCATGAAGTATTCACGATATTCATCATGAATAGTTGGTTCAAAATATTTACGTTTACACATCATATCCTTCTAGTTTTTTAATAATCAATCATATATTTGTCAGGCAGGCAGGCAGGCACGCTATAGAGTAGTGAAAGTGAATAGCAAATCCTTGTGGGTTACAGTTAACACCCTACATGTGAAGACCGAAAAGGTTGATTTCAAGATAAGTTCCTTCCCATCTAAAATGGGTGGGTCCCACTTCTAAGCAAGCTTCGACGATTCTTTTTCTAATTCTTTCATCTGTTCAAGTTGGGTACCTTAATCCTTCTGTAGTTAGAATCTTTCTCTAACTAGCTCCATCATGTTCATATAACAAGCAAACCTACCTTCTTTGCCCAGAAATGTGCTAATAAACATAATTAAAGATCCATTCAATAGAATCGGAGGTCCTTTGTTTGTATACTAGCACACTTCTGAAGAAAGAAAGTTCCGCTAAGATTCTTGGAATTTAATTTATTATAATTTTCGCGATTCGTGTGTTACTAGACTTGATCATGTAATTTTGTTTCTTGTACATTAGTGAAACCCTTTGCTCTAATATTTTGTAATAAAATATTGTTTCAGAATATGTTCTTTTGATATTGTTTCATACTAACTTGAGATACTTGTATCTTGGATGTAGTAAAAGACTATCCTACCCTTTTTTTTGGAAAGGGTATCCCAGGCACAGCCCGGACTAATCTCTGGCAATTTTGAAACTTAAAGATGTCTTATCAATGTTGAGGATGCCTGGAATCGAACCCTGGGTAGATGGGATATTCCACCACATCACCCAGGGCGATGAACCACTGCGCTACAACCTGATTGACGACTATCCTACCCTTGAGTGTACGTACTATCATCCTTATGTTTGCTTGATTTGAATATGACAGATTTATTTAGATCCCCATTCCCCCCTAGTCATTATACTTGGAAGATTTGACTACATGGGGTGTTGATTGTGTTTTTGTTATGTCTTTATTCTTCAAATTCTTATCGAGAAAACTTGGAATATCTTTTTATCTCAAACTCAAAATGCCTAAATACAATACAATACAATACAATGCATGCAATGAAATAAGTCACTTTTTCCCTACAGATTTATGCACTCATTTTAACACCATAGGAAACATGCATTGCCAAAGTTTTGGAAACTGTATCACTTTATGTTATAAAATTGGGGGTGTAGATAAGAAACTGGAAGCAGGAAGTAGATACAAGTTTATGATAAGGGGCGGCGGGTTAAATGTATGCTAATTTTATCTTAATTTGATATAAATAGATTGTACATGTAACAAAAACCCATTTGATAGGCATGAAAAAGTACAAAGTCCGTACAGAATTATTGAGCAGTCAAAGTAGACAACTGTTGTTTTGCCTTTTGTGGCAAGTACACTGTATCTATAATCCATACTTGAACACAAACATTCTCTCTAAATTATTTCCAATTATACACTTGCCATCCAACTCTTTTGCGCCATGTGACCATCCCTTAAGGTTGGATACCATTTCTTTAACCAATTAATAAAAACTAGGTTTTCCGGCACTCCATCCTATAGGTCGTTAGTTCTAGTATTCTCAAGACCATTGGGAATTTTACTAGTTATTGTCTTTAAGACTTGATGGGATTAGTCAACATGTGCGTAAAGTGAACAAAAAAATAATAACAGATTTTTAAGTGATCGTAAGCTTGGTATTTCATACAAGAACAAGGGTTTAAACCAATGTAATGAGCTTATATGTCGGTTTTGATGCTGTATTACACAACTTTGATGCAAAATAAAAGCCGACGTAATAATCCAAAACCGATGAAAATATTGGGTCGGTTTTTGTGGCAACGGGAGAGAGAAAGAAAGAGTATGAAGAAAGGAAAGTACCAAACAAAACTTAACCATCATTCCACAAGGCAAGGCAACGCAAGGGCAAGGATGATGACTTTGATTCAAGAAACTTTTCTCTTTTATACTTTGGCCAATAACCACTTAAATTTCTTTTATTGCTTATATTTATTCTCTCTCTCTCTCTCTCTCTCTCTATATATATATATATATATATATACACACCGTAAAATGCAAATCAATATTTGTTGTACACCTTATAAACCACAATGTGCATATGTGAACAATGTGCATATACATATGTATATATATACGTGCAAAGATATACATATAATGGACATATATTCATATGTGATAATGCATATATGCATCTCAGGTTATGCACACATTGTTCACATATGCACATTGGTTTGTAAGGGGTGCAACAAATACATGGTTTGTATTGGATTTGTATCATCTCTCTCTCTCTCTCTATATATATATATATATATATAGATGCCGTAAAATGCAAATCTTGCATTTGTTGTACACCTTACAAACCACAATGTGCATATGTGAACAATGTGCATATACATATGCATACGTGCAAGGATATACATATAATGGACATACATTCATATGAGATAATGTATATATGCATCTCAGGTTATGCACACATTGTTCACATATACACATTCGTTTGTAAGGGGTGTAACAAATACATGGTTTGTATTTTATTTGTATTCTATATATATATATATATATATATATATGAAAGGGAAAAAAGTTGATGAATGTGTTATGGGGTCATGAAGAGGCTAACATGATTTGCCTAGTAAAGACAAACCACTTCCACCATACTTTCCATCTCCTTTCCCTTTCTTTACATCATGTCTACTTGTATTGTATCCTAGTATATCTCCGTGCAATGCGCCAATGCCCACCCATTTTTCATCACTTTACACGTGTAACCTTTTCATTCATGTTGCTCATACTCTACATCCACATATACATACCATTTTCAACTCATTTTGATAAATATATAACAATTCCTCCCACGTTAATAGAAAAAAAAACCATTTCAACATAGATATGAGTTTCTCATAAGGCTAAAATTATGGTTGGCTGTCAATAACATACTTCCATCATAACTTTGAATTGATTTGAAAGTTATATATCTTATAAACCACTGTATTCATCACATATTCACATTAATGTATATATATATATATATATAGGGTACAAATCAAATACAAACCATGTATTTGTTGCATCCCTTACAAACCACAGTCTGCATATGTGCAGAACCAGTCTGCATATATATGCATTATCCCATATGAATGTATGTTCATTATATGTATATTCTTGCACGTATGCATATGCACATATGCAGACTGGTTCTGCACATATGCAAACTGTGGTTTGTAAGGTGTGCAACAAATGCAAGGTTTGCATTTTATGGAGCCTCTCTCTCTCTCTCTCTCTCTCTCTATATATATATATATATATATATATATATATATATAGCCTTAGGTTCAATAGAGAAGTGCAAAATTTTAGAGAAATAGAGAAGTGATCTTGGCCATTTATTCGGTCAAGATCGGTTATAATTGGTCAAAAGTTACGGCTGTTCCAAAAATAGAAGGGCAATTTCGTAACTTTTACAAAAAACACGGGCTGAGTTCATATATGAATCTGTGTGATTCACATATGAACTATATGTTCATATATGAACCTTTGTAATTCACATATGAACTCTTTATAACTAATTCATATATGAATCTTGTGATTCATATATGAATCTTTGTGTTTCATATATGAAACTTAATTAACTGTAGGTTCATATATGAATCAGTTGAACCAATTAACTGATTCATATATGAATCTTTGTGTTCATATATGAACCTTTGTGATTCATATATGAATTTTTTTAACTAATTCATATATGAACTTTTGTGTTCATATATGAACCTTTGTGATTCATATATGAAATTTTTTTAACTACTTCTCATATGAACAAATTAACTGATTCATATATGAATCATAAAGGTTCATATATGAATTAGTTAAAAAGAGTTTATATGTGAATTACAAAGGTTCATATATGAACACAAAGGTTCATATATGAACACAAAGGTTCATATATGAATCACACAGATTCATATATAAACTCGTCTCGCGTATTTTTTACGAAACTACCCCTCTATCTTGTGCAGACCACGCGAGGATTTATCCACTGCTTCTCGGTCAAAGCCTCCGATCTTGACCGAATAAATGGCCAAGATCACTTCTCTATTTCTCTAAATTTTGCATTTCTCTTTTGAACCTCTCCCTATATATATATATATATATATATATATATATATATATATATAGAGAGAGAGAGAGAGAGAGAGAGAGAGAGAAAGGTTCAAACGAGAACGCTAACTATTTACGAGAAGCACGAGGACGGCCCCCCATGTACAAAATCACATGTGATTCACGTACAAAATCATATGTGATTAAAATTCTGGACCCGCGCGGTTTGGCCCGCGGTTTGCAAGTCGAGCGGTTTGCCGCGCGGATCACATGTGATTTTGTACTGTGAATCACATGTGATTTTGTACATGGGCGGCCGTTCTCGTGCTTCTCGTAAATAGTTAGCGTCCTCGTTTGAACCCACCTCTCTCTCTATATATATATATGGGTCATTCAAGGGAGATCCTAGTATTTTGTGGTAACTGTGAGATCCAATCTCATCCACTCATCTGGCTAGTAGAGAGAGAGAGAGGGAGGTTCAATATATATATATATATATATATATATATATATATATAATATGGCATGGGATCATGTGAGAAGTGACATTTTGGTGAGAAGTGTGAGAAATACTTTTAAACCGTTAATCACTTTTAACTAAATACCCTCCCATGAATTGTGGCTTAAAAGGGAATTGATCTGGTGCATCTTATCTCGGTGCAACTCATCCTAATGTTCGTCCATTTCTCATCCAACGATTGATAACAACTTCTCACGCTTCTCACCGGAACCCAATCCTATATAATATAATATAAAATAATTGAATTGGATGGTCTAAGTGAAGAGCACCATCCCCCTTCTCTCTTTGGTTTTGCCCACAAATAATGTCTATGATTGTGATGTTGACTTTAGCTCTACCAAACAAACCTTCCTCTGCATGAACTAAAATGGACCACTTCTCACACGTGTGTGTAGTCCCACACTATGCATCTTACCCGAATGTAACATGTTTATTGTTTTTTCTCTTATAAACCGGTTGATTTTGATCTAACTGATATCGTTTCTTGTCTTTTAAATCCACCGGTTGCAACTTGAGAACCTGTTATTTCTTTGTTTTGTAATTGCTTTATGAAATATAGAGTAAGCAAAACGAATATGAGTTTCTTGATTCTTGGTATAAAATCCATACAGATAAAGTCATAGAAGATTGGCATTGATATGGACAATTATGATTGTAAAAGATATATACGTGTGCGTTTTATATTTATTTATTGTTTTGTGGGCTAAAAGGCGGTACGGGTACCGTCATATAATTGATTCTGATAAAATAATAGGCAAGGCTAGCAATGTTTATAAGGTACATTTCATCACATGAAGTGGGGTGAGTGCAAGCATGGCCATGGCCCTCTCTAATTTTTCTTTTTTCTTTAACATATCTTCATCAACAAATGTCATAATTTCTTTCCGTTCTCGTACTTCTTTTCATGTTTTTAAAGATACTTGAATACACGATTCAGTTAGTATTACTGAGTCAGAGACGACATCATGACATATAAGTGTGTGTGTGTGTGTATATATATATATGCAGAGAGAGGGAGAGAGTGAAAGTATGGAATAATTTTCTAAGAACAAAAAGGTATTAAAGTAATTTGGAACCATACAATATCAATTTTCGAATTTGAATTCTGAAATCATCTTGGTTCTTTTTATTCAAAAGAAACGATTTCTTGATGGTAAGCATGACCTGATAGGTTTAATAATCCAAAAACACATACACATCCACTATTTGTATCGAAAAGAAGGGACGTTTAATCTTAAGTGAACAATATTAACCAAGGAGATGATGTTCAGAACTTAAACACCCAAAGGAGTTAATCGTAACGCATTGCAGGCAAATACAGTAATCCAAGTGGATTCATACATCCACATAAAAAGATAAAGAATCAAGTTTTTCATATAGTAACATTTTGGATGCATATATGAATGAACTAATATAGACACTACTAAACAATGGACTTCTACCGACCCCACTACCGATCGTCTGAAAGTGTTGGCACTAGACCACTCCATTATGTTTGTAGACACCCTTTTTTTCAAACGACTACAAGTTTCACACGCAAACTCACGGTACCGTTCGCACCACACATAACAGTGGAGTAAGCCTGAGAGACTCCTGTTACTCAGAGTACAAGTCTGACTACTATGGATTGTTGGATGTAGTCCTAGAGATAGAGTATCATGGGTATGGACTCGACCATTGTGTTGTTTCAGTATTCAAATGCACGTGGTTTGATACAATTAACAGTGTCCGAGTTGACCCAAAACATAATCTCGTTGATGTCAAACCCAGATCAATACTTCGTTCAGATGACCCGTTTATCCTAGCATCACAAGTTGAACAAGTCTATTATGTACAATATCCATCAAAATCATTAAAAGATTGGTGGTTTGTGGTGAAAACAAAGCCAAGGGGGTCTACAACTTAGCGTCTGAAGTATCGTTCGATTAAAAATGGATGATGAACAATTTTTCAAATAAAATGATAGAATAACATCCATAGGTAGAAATGAAGATGTGGATGATCTATATGTCTTGTCATAGAGGAAGAAGACATGGAAATTGCCAATGATCGTCGCGACAACTAGCATGTTGACGAAGTCATGAAGAAGAAGAGTTTGAAGACTCGGATGGAGACTTATAGGACGAAGAACCTGACTTATCTAATCCCTCCTCAGATGATTAAATATAAGGTTAATTTTAGTCTTATTAAACTTTTTCTAGGTGTTTTAAATCTTTATTTGACAAACATGTTTAGTTGTTTATTTGTTACTTTTATGAATTTGGAGACAAAATGTTGTGTTGTTTATTTGTCTAGGTATTTTAAATCTGACGTGGTTGTATATTTGCATTATTGTCTTATGCTTTATAACTTTGTTTTGTAGACTTCCAACAATGCCACACATTTAGCCTTTTGGAAGTAGGGGCAGTTCTAACAACCGATGAGAGGGAATCACCCACAAAATAGAAAATAGTAATAGCGTTTACATTTCAAATGAAGGAAAATGATATATAACAACCTATTAATTTAATCTATATGAAACTTAGATTATAAATGGGTGTCACTATCATCTTCCAAAAGAATCTATCAAAGGTATGTACGTCAATCTGACCAAAAGCCGTATATCCCAAAAAAGGCCTCTAACGACATCCAACTCTCTGCTCAAGACTTCGGAGCCCCAACGCTAAGATAGCCTGATATACATGTCATTAAGAAAAAGTGTTAGGATTTACGCCTAGTGAGAACAAACATTTATAGTTAAATAAGGGGTAAGTAAACAATAAGAGTTTTTCCAAGTTATAATGTAAAGTTAATTTCCACATAAATCATGTAGTAACCATATGGTCCAAAATTCACCTTGCGATGACTGCCGGGGGGGGGGGGGGGGGGGGGGGAGGGGAGATCGTATTTTCCAAGGATTGTAGCAGAACATAAAAGTAAGCTACATTCCAAGTTATTGATCTCATTCTAGGACCAATGGCCACGAGTTCTCCGACTCGCACTTTGGATGTGGATATGGGCCCCCGATGATCCTAGCCATACTCCTTCACTAGGATTACATTTACGATCAATGGCTAGTATTCGATTCCACATTGTCGTACCAAGTTGCCCCCGATTACCCAATGTCTCTACTAGTTACATTCGGGAATTATCCCAAATAAATTAGGTCAACTCCTATACCTATGGATCCATTAGTACTAGTATAAGGCTAGTCACATTCACATTCTGACAAAACTATAATAACACATATAGTTTACGTAACCATTTCTTGCCAAATAAGGCTTTTCTTGCCCTGAATAACACCATGTCAATGTTAACTCTATAGGAGTATCCAATCAAATAACTATTTTCAATCCAAGATAAACTGTTCCCAAAATAAGTTTCCAAAGATTTATAAGGTCTAAAAGAACCTTAGTTGCACATGGAATACTCCATTCATTTCATCCCAAAATCCGACTTTTACCAAAAGTTCATCCAACAATATAACTTCACAAATATGTTCAAAGTGGGTTTTTCCAAATGTTCAACCATAATTATTCATATAAAACTACATTTTATAACACATATAATAAACTTTTCAATATATATAAAAATGGTAAAAACCCTAAAACTTCCCAAAGTACTCAAATTAGGTCAAAACCCATCAAATGAGAGAACAAAGTTAGGAGAAGTTTAAGTGGTTAAAATAATAAGGTTTTGACATGTATAAAGTTTAAAAGATGTAGAATGAACTCACAATACTAAGTTTTGGCTAAAACCTAGAATTTCTTGAAGCTGAAGATGAGATGAAGAATCCTTGACCGTAACTTCCAAAACCACTTTAAAACTAAAGAATAAAAGCATTAAATTCTCCAAGAACCAAAACAAATGAAGAGGGTTCGACTTGAGAGAGAATTGGGGAAGGACAGGTGAAGTAGTAAATGAGAAAGGCTGGAAAGACTCAACATTTAAGACCCTGGAGGACAATGAAGATTATGCCCCGCGATTGTGCCAAGGGTACTCTTGCAGGAATTCTCGCTCCACATGTACCGCGAGGTACCTTCATCCCGCGGTTGTGCCTAACGATTGTGACTAGTGTCACTTTCACAGGGAATTCTCGTCTAATGTGTACCGAGATCCCCTCAAGCCTCGCGACTTTCCCACGACGATTGTTACCATGTTACTGTCGCGTGGCACTATCGCCCAACACTACACCGAACACTAACTTATGACCTTTATCGCCTGAAACTCTCTCAACTCGATCAATGACCCAAAGGTAGAACATTCCCTAGGATCAATGCACACCAAAGTCTACTAGGAGGAAGAAAGGATTAACTTCTACTTACCGAAAATTTTGGGTGTTACAACTTCTACTCCCGAAGCCTCTAGTAGTGCTTCGAAACCTCTATTAGATGAACTTGAGTCCAGAAATGTCCGTGGCATCACCAATCTAGAACAGCTTCCGACGCAAAGGCGGGAGATTGGGGTAATCCGCAACGAGTAAGTGTCATATTAACTAATTGATCAAATTAACTATTTTATGGGTAGCGATAATAATTCAAGTCATTATGTAGCTTTGATTACACCTACACATTCGCCATTTGAGCCAGATTAATCGATCATGATTGATCGCACATGGTGCACTTAGACGGAGATCCATAGGGAGGCCAGGTCCCGGATGCAGGAGCCATTCCAGGTTTGTAGTAAGTATTAACGTGTTATACTTTTGAACTTAAAAATCAACTAACACTTTATGTACAAGAGTATAATTGTTGGGATTCAGCCTTAGCAGATTTGGCAGGCCAAATCAATAAAGAATTACAATAACAGGTTGAATTACGCAAGGGAAAAAGCAGTCGAAAGGGCCGTAAACCGAGGACTTCCCTATGTTGAAAGCGACCCACATAGGGATATGAGTTTGTTGAAGGACCCCCCCCCCCTCCCGTGTCTCACTTCGTGTCTCTAGGGCGATATGATCGACCGCTGGAATAACAACCATTTGAAGGGCGTATCCAAGAAGTCTAGTGCGAACCAGATGACAGAGATTGATATGGTGAAATAATCCAAACACACGTTGATCTCCATCTCAATGCATGGTGCTCGATGGTAGGTCCGTAACACCGATTACTTTAGTAGCTTGATTTTTAGTATGTTACAATTAACACATGTTTCGATACAGTGAGAATTCGAGAGTTAATAAGGTTTTGAGAATAATTGGAAAAAAGGAAAAAGGGATCAAAAAGAAAAACGAGCTCGAAAGAGACTCTGAATTTGCATTGAAAAAGAAACAAATTGAGAATCGCAAACAAAAGCCGAAGTGGGTTACATGTGAGATGCAAGTGGCCTAACCCACGTGAAACTCACCTCACACACTATTTGTTACCCCTAACAGAAGCCGAAGTAAGTTTGGTGCTAGTTTCATGTGGCCTAACCCATATGAAACTCACCTCACATACTGTTTGTTGCTCCTAGCCGCCATGCGCTAACATCACGTGGCCTCACTATTTCCAAATCATTTCCCTTTGATTATTATCCATTTAGTTTATTATTATTTTTATCTTTCCCTTTTCCTAATAAGATTAGGATTAGTTTTATCTTTTCTTTTTTCCTAATAAGATTAGGATCAGTTTTATTTTCATAATCATCGTTTCCTACTTTCGTTTATAAATATGGTTTTTATTTTTCAGTTGTAATCAGTTCAATTATTCAACAAAATTCATCTTTTAGAGAGTATTTTGTTGAGTTCTCAAGTCTTACGTTTGTAATTCTCGTTTATCAAAAGGGTTTAGACGTTTGTCGATCCTTCCGCAAACCTACGCTGCACCAGTTGGTATCAGAGTAAGTTTCGCCTGTCTTTTAACTAACAATGGCAGATCAACAACCCGCTACCAAAGTAGACTTGGCTGAGTAGGATGTGGCCTTATCCACAACACTCGCTAATCTGACAGCGGTTGTTAATAGGCATCAACCTAAAATCGTCAACGGCCAACGCCAGAGAAGAGACATGTTTGAAGGACCGGTTAGGGTTCTAACTTCTACGCAATGGCAACCATAACCGGTTAATCTCTTGAGTTCCGAAACCTAAGAGGAGAAAAAAGAAGACCCCCAAGAAAAGATCAACATCGTACTCCAACGAGTACTCTTTTCGTCAAAGGAAGAAGGCCAACGCAAAAATCTATTGGGGCGACTACATTGTTCGGTGCACAAAAAGGTATGTAACCTAATTATCGACAACAGAAGTTGTGAGAACCTTATGTCCTGGAAGTTGGCCGATTACTTTAATCTACCCACTCTACCCTATGAAGCTCCTTATTCTCTTGGGTGGGTCAAGAACGGTTTTCAAGTTAGAGTCACACAAACTTTACGGGTACCCATCTCAATTGGCAAACAATATCGAGAAGAGGTATTATGTGATGTCCTTGATATGGATGCTTGGCACATTCTATTGAGCCGACCGTGGTAGTTCAATAATAATGTCACTTACAAGAGCCGAGACAATGTTGTGCTATTCCGTTGGGGCGACCGAAAGATCGTCATGACACCAGTTAACAGCTTCGAGGAAAGCACCGTTAAGAAAAGCAACAACTATAACCGTATGGGTTCTGTTTCTTTTCTAGTAAATCAACCACCCGTTTGGAAAAACCACCTGAAAAAGACAAAGTTGTGCCAGACAAATTCGAAGAGAAAGTCATCCCGTCGAGCCACATCAAGAAATATTTACCGAGACCAAAGTATCCAAACCAGCCACCGAAAAAACCGAAAATGAACCGGTTATGGACATTCCCGAACCAACATAACTTTTGTCACAAGAAGACATGAAGGTTGAACTCAAATGTGATGTTTCCATTATTCCAATACCTATGGCTCTGAATCAAATCGAAACGACTCACAATAAAAATCTTTTTGTTTTCTACCCTTTCAAGTTTGATAAAATATCGCTCGTATGAGAGCAGTCTCGACAACCTTCGTTGGGATTTGAAGTCTGGTCGAAGTTTTTAAAATTTGGAGGCCGAGTTATGGATCCAAGCTCTTTGAATATACGCATGTTCTACGAATCGGGTGAAGATACGTTTCAAGTGAACTCAAGGTCAAGTTCTTTTCAAGCGAGGGTGACTGATACAGGGAGAATTCGAGCGTTAATAAGGGTTTTCGAGAATAATTGGAAAAGAGGAACAAGGTATCGAAGAGAAAATCGAGCTCGAAAGAGACTCGAAATTTGGCATCGAAAAAGAAACTAAGAATCGCAAACAGAATCCGAAGTGGGTTACATGTGAGTTGCATGTGGCCACCCACATAAAACTCACCTTACACACTATTTGTTACACCTAACAGAAGTCGAAGCGAGTTTGGTGCTAGTTGCATGTGGCCTAACCCACATGAAATTCACCTCACAGACTCATTGCTTGTTGCTCCTAGCCGCCATGCACTAACATCACGTGGCTTCACTATTTCCAATTCCTTTCCCTTTGATTATTATCCATTTAGTTTATTGCTATTATTTATTATTTATCTTTTCCTTTTCCTAATAAGATTAAGATTTTTTTTCCTTTTCCTAATAAGATTAGGATTAGTTTTATTTTCGTAATCATCATACTCTTGGGAAAAGCTTACATCCATATCTGCTTTTTAGTAGTTGTTATTTTAAATCATCAAGTATCTCTAAAAAAATATCACATTTATAAAATCCAACTTTGCATCGAAAGTTGTTGAAAATCTCAAATTCTTAGTAAGACTAGTCCTTGTAGATACGATCCTGGTACTATACCATTATATTACTTGAAGACAAACTCAATAGTTGATGTATACTTGCACCAATATTGTGTCATACTTACGTGTATGTGTGTGTGTGTATGTGTGTGTGTTTTTGCTATCATCAATCCAATCCATATAAAACCAAAAGCACCAAAACCAAATTCAATGTTGAAACAACACAATAATAAATAAACACTTTTTCCTTTTACTATCCCTTTATACATGATTCCTTTATTTTTGTTTTGATTTTTCATTTATCAAATTACCCAAAGTTTTAGAAACTTAGATTGATTGATGTTACATATGAAACGTGAAAAATGTACGTTAAAACCATAACCATCGGTTCAAAACCCAGAAAGTGCATTCAAAGTTTACAAAGGATGAAAATATAAGGGGAGAAACAATTATTGCATTCGTATGTGACGATTTTGCGTTGACCCTTTCGAATCTTACTTTTCAACCATGTTTTTTTATTCATATCCAAGTCCAGACTTCTAGTTAATTTTGATTTTGCCACCCGACAAATACGGGGTATTGCTCAAATGAATGGGCGGTGATGATGGATTTGTAGAGTTTGTATTATTTGCCTTGTCATCTGACCTCTGTCGGTCATTTCCTCTGTTGTATCTTTCACTCGACCTCTGTTGGTCGTTACTTCTGTCGTCTGACCTCTGTCGATCAGTTGATTCTTCTCTTTTTCCTTGATCCCTTCTATTCCAATCTTCTCTTCTCTCTCTGCCATATCTATCATTTCCAGAATTCTTTTGGTTTCCTCTGAATTCTCTTGTCAATAGAGCTAAGGATGTAACTATTGATGCCAGAGTAATTTCTCCTTCTTCCACAATCTCTTCATCTTCGCTGTCAACTACCACCATCTTTTTCTTTTTCTCCTTTTTCTATTCCTCTGTAGTTCTTTCTTTCCTTGGCCTCTCTGTATCTTCTGTAGTTTTGCCAACCAACGCAAGAGGTGCAGTGGTTAGTGTCTTTGTCTGTGCGATTTGAGGCTCTTGACCAGCTAATGTTCCGTAGAGGTCTGAAAGAGTCCAGGAATCTAAATCTTGATTGGTTTGTAAAGACATAGATAGATGGAGCCATTCTTCGTTCAGACTTTTGAGAAACATGACATTATTTTCTTCAGAAGTTCTGTGGATGCCGAACTTTTTGCAGTTATTGATCAAAGAGTTGAACCTGTCGTATGTTGTCTGCAGAGATTCATTTGTCAGGGCTTTAAAAGCGTAATACTCGTTTATGTATTGAGCCCTTCGGTTTTTCTGAGTTTTAGCTCCCCCTTCAAGTTGTTTTTCCAGTTCTTTCCAAAGATCATACGAAGATTCGCATGCATCTAAAGACTGGAAGAGTTCGCTGGGGATTGCCATAATCAGAATTCTTTTTGTTTTCTGCGCGAGTTCATCTTTTACCTTGTCTTGATCTGACCAACCATCCCTGGTTTTCGGTTTTTGATGCTCAGGGATTTCAGGAGTGTCAGCTGTCGCAGGTACACGAGGTACTATTAACATAGGAACATGAGGAGGATTATAAAGGTATTGTACTAGCTCTTTATCAGTACCCTCAAAGAAGTGGATCATTCTTATTTTCCACTGAGGATACTCATTTCTTAGAAGAGAAGGTGGTTTGGTTAATGAACCAGCTGTGAAGAAGTTTTGTGTGTTTGTCATTTTAAGAGTGGGAAGATTCAGAATGAAGATATGACACGAAAAGTACGAGAGAATAAACTGGAAGGATTTTCTGGGTTTGGAAGTTCTTAACAATGCACTTTTATGGAGTTTTAACTATAGAAACAGTTTCTCTTGATTTACCAGATATCGAATAAATAGATAATGGCTGAAAAGTAGAATCTGTTTGACGGAATGAATAACAGGTTAAAATCAGACCATGTTTCTATCAATAATCTTGTTAAACGAGGATCGCTTGATATTGAAAACCAAGCTTTGCTCTGATACCAATTGTTGGTTCCCGTATTTGATTAACAAAGATTATCTTATCTATTAGTTCAAATAAGATGTGTTGTGGAAGCGTATTTGAAGAACTAACAGATATGTTTTTATAGAAACAATACAAACTATCAAATAAACAGTATATGAAGAACATATGAATATCTCAAAGTTTACTGTATTTGATGAAGAACACTAACAATAGATTTGACGTTAATTGTGTGTGTGTGTGTGTGTGTTTTTCTTGTATATGAACTTGTTTTCTGATTATTAGGAAGAACTCAACATGAGTCTTCCTTTTATACTACTACAAAAGAACTATTCTAGACAAAAGGACTAATGCTACAGGAAAGAAGGGATGGCATGAACAGTTGGAAATCTGCATGCATTAAATGCGCTAATATCAACTTGCAAGGATTTCAATCAGAGTTTGACACGTGTTTGTTGTCGGACCATGCCTTGTACAAGTTGATGAACGGACCCTGGAACAGTAGCAAGATATTTCTGTAACAGTGGTGAGATATTTCTGCAACAGTGGCAAGATATTATAAATATCTTCCAAGTCTTCAATCTGAACCGCAGAGGTTCTGTCAAGGGTGACAGAGGTTCTGCGGCTCTGTCCTTGGTGAGCATTCTTCTGTAGATCCTTCTTTGGTCCTTTGTGAGTAGTCTTCTGTAGATTCTTCTTGGGACTTGGTGTTCTTTGAATGATCGTTTGCTTCGGCAGAGCTTCTGTGGAACACCGCAGAGCTTATGTGGAGCTCTTTCATACTTAAGCCTATTTTTCAATACTTCTAATATTATTAATATTTAGAGCTAACAATCTCCCCCTAAGTATTGAAAAATGAAAATTTGACTTTATGCATAATTTAGGCTAAGTAAAGTAGACAGAGGTTAAACAATACCTCAAAAGATTCATTTCATTTCTTTTTAACTATTACAGAGATATGTAAAAGAGATTTAGACATTTGCATCTTTGAAGTCATTGAAACTTCTATTGTCGAATCCTACTTCTCTGAGTTCGTGATAGAAATTGATGCAGAGTTCTCTCAAGCCGATTGTAGCATCTATTTCTCTGATCATTCTTTCTGCTGATTCTTGATCCATAAGCTCAGTACCTCTGTTTTCTTCTAAGATTGATCTGAACTTGTTCAGAGTACTGGTTGCATACTTCTGACAGTCCATTTCCATAAAAAGTCTTACTTGACCAGCAGGATCCTTATACACTAACCCGTACCTTGGTGTTGTTATGATTGAGTTGGGAATGACAGAAGGTGGGCAGTGATCCTCTGGTGGTCTCAGACTCAAGTTTATGACTCCAAGATATCTTCCCAGTTGAAAGTCTATCATGCTATACAGCAGAAGCTTCTCTCTCATCGCTTTCCTAAACACTTGATAGGCCCTTCTGTTAGCATCGTTGTCGAAGTTTTCTTTTGTCTAAAGTAGAAGATCTGGCAGATCGTAGGGGTTCAAGTTCCTTATATCGGCATCTGAAAATTGATTTTCGGACTTGTTCTCCCTTTTAACTTTGTAAATGTTGTACCTGATCTTTGGAAAGGTTCTCGTTTGAGAGAATTTGCAGTATATTACCTTTTCAATTTTGGACTCTGAGAAGACTTCTGCCCTTGATTTTGGCTTTGTTCTGCTGAAGGTGTTGTCAAGGTCAGTTCTGAGTTGAGGATCTTCGATGTGTGGCATAGGATTGTTCTGATATTGCTGTTTGTAAAGATACCTATACACCACCTCTTCCATTTCTTCATGTCGTGTAGTCGGTGGTGGTATTGGTCTTCGCAGAGCATCTATTCCTTGTATTATCTCTGCAACCCTACCCTTTGTTATTTTTGATTTTGGATCAAGGATTGGAGTATCTGACAGAGGATCTGAATTGGATGCCCAGTTTTCTTCCGGTTTAGGAGTGACAAAGGCATCGAATGAGCTCTTCATCAATTTCTCTGTTGTCTGAGGCATTGGCTTTTTCTTCTTTGGTTCTTCTGTCATGATACTCTTTCCTTTATCTTTTGCTTTGGGAGTTTCAGAACCTGTTGCTTGTCTTGGACTTTGTGGGATTGCTTCTGTTGGTTTGGGTGTTGAGGTCTTTGTTGGTATGATGGGGATTGCCTCTGTAGTTTTTGACACTTCAGTTTCTGAGGACTTTGGTGGGGATGGTTCTGTGGGTTTGATTGGGGATTTGGGTTCTGTAGATGTTTCTTCTGTGAGCTCGGTTGTGGTTTATGGAAGGATATCAAAACGTTTTGCAGCTCTGAAAGCGGATACGAACTCCATTCTCTTTAGGACATATGTAGCAGAACGTTTAGATGTCTTTGGTTTGTGGGCAATGGATTTTCTTCTTGGGTGAGTTTTGGGTTGGGATTTTGGTGGAGAATGGGGAAGTTCTTCTGAGGATGAAGAAGTCAGGATTTGAACTTCAGGGACATCTTTTTCAAGGACAGAGGTGGTTTCCACAGAGGCTGGTGTTTCCTCTGTGGGTCTCTGTTGAGTTCCTTGATCTTGGGTTTGGGATGGGGGTGCAGATGAAATTGGTACTACAGATATTGGAGGACTGGTTGCAGCTGTTTCTTTTTGTTTCTTCCCTTGTATCTCCCCCTCAGGATGATCTGATGAATCATCATCATCAGAGTCATCCTGACCCTTATCTTCTTTACCCTCTGCTCTGCAAGTAGTGTCAGGTTTCTTCGCCCCGGCCGCCATCATTTTGGCACAGAGATCATCACAAAGACCAAGAAGAGTTTGAACTTCGGCCTCTGTGTTGAACCGCATCTTTCCCACACTAGCTTTGAAGTCTTTTACGTAAGAAGCGTTGGCTATTGTGAAGGCTCTGATAAATTCTGTCATTTGATTCAAGATGCTTTGCCCAAGTTCTGTCAACTGTGCTCTGGTCATGTAGTCGGTAGGCTTCATGGCTAGAGTAGCTTCTGTTGTTTGTTCCTGAACTTGTCGTAGAGCCTTCTGCATTTCTTCTGGAGTAATAACTTTTGATGACACTTGTTCTTTCATATTTTCCAGATATATGTTGATTGAGTTGTTGAAGGCAGAGGTTGCAGCTTTTTCAAAATCAGCAGCAGCAGAGGTAGGTGTGGTGGCAGAAGTTATGGCAGCAGACTTCATCTGGGCTATAGTAGATTGCACCTCTGTGGACAAGTTGTCCATTTTGGTGTTTAGTTCTGAGATGGCCTTGGATGTAACTTCTGCAAAAGATTTGAAAGAGCTTTTCAACTCTTCCAATGTTTGGTTCACAGAGGTGACAAGGGTTTGGAACTCACCCCTTGATACGTGTGAACTCGTGGTAACCTCTGGAGGAACACATTCGTCTCCAGAGTTTGTCCTTGTTCCTCGGACACCTTCTGTCACCCCTGTTTGTACGTTGAGGGTGGAAGGATTTCCTTCTGATCCTCGAGGAGAAACATGAGTTTCAACCCCTACAGAAGTTCTGTGAAGAACATTGTCCAAATCCACTCCAGAGGTGGGTATTGGAATATCCTTCTGTTGACTCGGAGACTTGTCTAGAGTCTCTTCGTCTCTGTGCTCTCTAATCCCCTCTGAAGGGATGTTGGGCCCTATTGTGGTGTGCGTGACAGAGGAAACGAATTCCTCTGCTAGGATGTCAGATGTGATTTGGGGCAATAAATCACGAACTATGGGTGAGTCCTTTCGAGAGGACTCCCCGGGAATAGTTTCCCCGGTTATATTAGGCACAGAGGTTGAAAGAGTAACCTCTGGCTGGCTGGGAGGGGTTGGGATTGAGCTGTGCTGCTCTTTTTCAATGATACCTTCTGCCGCTAGACCGGCGGTATCAGAAATGTGGGTTGCACTAGGAGGGGGTTGGGGATGTGTGCCTTCTACTTCTTCGGCATCTTTTTCTGCAGAACCCTCTGCAGTTTCTATCCTAACCTCTTCCTCTAATTCTATGTTTACCTCTTCTTCTGAGGTTTCCTCTGTAGGCGCTACTGTTTCCGCTTCTGCTCTTAAGGAATCATATATGGAATGGGATCCTATGAGTCTTCGTACGTAAGGGTGCATGGTTTGTGTACCTTGAGCTGCAGAAATGATTTTTGTTGTGCGCATAGCCTCTGTAGGTTGATCCAATGGTTCTGCGACCCATCCTGATGGATCTAAGGTTTGAGCAATGTCGGGATTTTTGAGGAAGGCATTGAAATCTCCCTTTTGATCTGCATATATTATTGGGGAGGGAGGTTGCAGATGTATAGCCTGGTCTTCCTCTTCTTGTTCGACATCCTCTGTGATGACCTGCAGAGGTGATCTTGGTTTCTTCTTTGGCTTAGGAGCTCCCTCTTATGTGGATTTGGATTTCCTTTTCTTTTGTTTTGGAGAGGGAGGTGCAGAAGATCTTGTTTCTGCAGCTTGTGGAGAAGAGTGTTGAGTTGCAGAGGTTGTAGTTTCCTCTGTGGGTTTTCTTTTCTTGCTCTTCTTCTTGGGTGTTGTTGTAGAGGTTTTTCTTTTCGGAGAAGAGGGGTAAATGCTCTCTCTTTAGGCTTTGAAACGGTCTTGTACTGAATAGTGTTTCTCCAAAGCTCTAGCCCATTCTTCTTCTGTCATTCTCTCTACTATATCTACACCTAAGGGGGCTCCTAGACGCGGGGGTGTCACAAGACTTGGTTCTGGAGTCCTGTGGACGCGTATATACTCTAATTTCCTATTCTCATCAGTTGCATATGCCAGAAGGTTCTTCGACAGAGGTCTGCAGTGGGGGTAACTGTCTTCATGCTCTGTAGCCGTATTTTTATTCATTGGGTAAAGCTTTACAGATGGCCCTTCCATTGACCACTTCTGCATTTGAAGTAGAGGTTCGAAGATTACTCCTAAAATTCTTTGGTATTGCAGAGGAGGCAGATACCCTGGTGTATTCTTTTTGGCCCTTTGAGTTGCGAGCTTTCTGTCGATTGTATTCACTATTTCCTGCATCATGATGGTGGCATAATCAAGTGGAATATCATAATAGATTCCATACATGATGGTCAGGATCTGGAATGAGCTTTGGTCAGGGCTACCGGTTTTCCCTGTGAGGCAACGATTCAAGATGGAGAACAGGGTATTCCACAGAGGTGGTAGTCTGCCTCTGCGGAAATCATTGCGTTTCCTCAGGGTTGTGTTATACCCTAACATTTCTACGAATCGGCAGAGCTCCTCGTCCGTAGGAACCTCAGCATATTTCTTGATTCCAAGAAGACCTCTGGTTGGCAGGTTGAACTCCAGTGAGAACATGGTTCTGTTAAACATGAGTTCTAGGTAGTCAGACTTGTCTGGTTTTGAAATGTATCCCTTTATCAAAGAATCATCTGAATCAAATCGGCAACTTTGCCAAAATTGATTCAGATATCGTGCAGGGATTTTGGTTGGGGTTTTGGAAAGGAGAGGGTATAGGAAATGATTTTCCATGATATTTAGGAGAAGAACATGTGCTTCGCCGAAGGCTATTGGTGAGGGTACCAGGTAGCAGTTGTTGGATTTTAAAGGTAGAACATCTTCAAAATGTTCTTTGTTCAGAAAGTGTTGAAGGTTGGTGGTTGGTGCAAAGTTTGCAGAGTCGCCGGAGTTTTCTGTTTCAGCATTTACGACGATGTTAGGGTTTTGGGAGTGCTCTGAATGCACTGGGGAGTGTTGAGGAGAGTTCGCCGGAGAGATTTGAGCAGTGTGGGAACTGGAAGCCATTTTGCAAAGTAAAATGCTGATTTAAATATTGTTGCAGGTTCGCCGGAGAAGAGAGTGAGTAAAGATTTTGTGAGGTATGGTAACTTTGGTTTTATACTGAGTTTGTGGCCGTAGAATCTGAAAGGGTTAATATTTTGAGGTAAATAATATTTGGGGTCCGCACTTGAGTGGTTACGGCGGGTTCAACTTTCCATAGGAACGTGTTGCATGTAGGTTCAATGAAAAGAATGCACATCCTCAGTGTCAGTTATGACGAGACGTCGTGGGCGGCCTTATTAAATGCTAGGCGCGTGGGCCTCTTTACCTCCACATGATTCTTACTCGCAGAAAAGTTACCGTTACTGTTACAGAAATGCCTAAAGTAAAAACTGACAGAGGCTCTGTGATTTGAGAATCTTATTTTTCTTGCCTCTGTAGGTTGTACCTTCACAAAGAATGGTTGAAAAATCCATGGAGAGGATCGATAAATTATTTGTTACAGAAACTCCTTTACAGAGGTTTTAGGACCTCTGTCAGAGCCAGCAGAGGTTCTGAGACAAGAAATTTCGTATAACTAACAATTTATAAACATTTTTGATCATCCAAGTTTTTGATTGTTTTTAACAATGTTTTTAGGACCTGTTTGAAAACTGGTGTCCTAGAAAATTGTTTTTGAAAAAGGTTTTGTGCAGCAAAAAGTCCTTTTAAAACATGTGTTGGTCTACAGAAGTTCTTTCTTGTGGAGAGAACTCTGTAACCGGATACTTCTGTTGCAGTGCTTGTACGCGATGATCCTTTTTGATTTTGATACCAAAAAAAAAGTTGACAGAGTTTTCATGAATTATTGATTTAAGATCAGAGCTTTTGTCTGCAGAACCTCTGTTGGACTCAATAGAGGCTCTGTGACCTTAAATTTCTAATAATGGAAAACTCAACATTCTTTTTGATCAAATTTGATTTGGAATGAGTTTAATAATGTTTCTAGAACATATTTAGAAATTTGTGTCCTAGAAAATTATTTTCAAAAAGAATTTGTTCGATATACTAACCTTTTTGTTCTTCTTTGTCCGGCAATGTTCTTTTCTTCTGTTGTTTTCATCTCTTCCTCTGCTCCCCCTTGACTTATAAATCTCTGTAGATTAAGCAAGGTCTTCTTTTGCTCCCCCTTGATCTAATTATCCTCTGTAGATCAATATTGTTTTCCTTTTCTCCCCCTTGACCTATGCTTGGTTCAAATAATCAGAAGTAAATGTATATAACATAGGTCGTGTAACAGAGGGTCTGTAAGAATCGTCAGAGGTTCTGAGGAGACTTACAGAATCTCTGTATTTTTCAGAATTGAGATTTTAGAATTTACAAAAAAAAATTATTTACAAAAACAAACAAAACAGAAAATATACATACTGTATAATATAAATATAAAGATACTTACAGAGGTTAATCCATATTTATCATTCCTAATTTACCCACCAAGTAAAGAAATCTTTTCTCATCAAGTGCCTTGGTGAATAAATCGGCAAGCTGAAATTCTGTTGGTACAAAATGCATCTCGATGGTTTGATTTTCCACATGATACTTCAGAAAGTGATACCTGATATCTATATGCTTTGTCTTTGAATGCTGTACTGGATTTGCAGAGATGGCAATCGCACTTTTGGAATCACAGAAGATGGGGATTTTGCAGATGATGTGACCAAAGTCTTTCAGCTGAGTTTTCATCCACAGAACTTGAGAGCAACAGCTAGCAGCAGCAACGTATTCAGCTTCTGCCGTAGATGTTGAGACACAATTCTGTTTCTTTGAAGTCCAACTTACTAATTTCCCACCTAGGAATTGACAACTCCCAGAGGTACTCTTTCTGTCGAGTTTGCATCCTCCATAATCTGAATCTGTGTATGCCTTTAGTACAAAACCAGAGTTCTGCGGATACCAGAGGCCAAGATTTTTGGTCCCTCTGAGGTATCTGAAGATTCTCTTTACAGCAATACAATGTGACTTTTTAGGATTAGCTTGATATCTTGCACAAAGACATGTGGCATGCATTATGTCAGGTCTACTGGCCGTTAAGTATAATAAAGACCCAATCGTTCCTCTGTAAAGTGTGCACTCGACAAAGATGCCATTTGGATCTGAAAAAAGTTTATTTCCAGTGGCCATTGGGGTTTTCATGACAGAGGCATCAAAGAGGCTATATTTTTCAAGTATGTCAGAGACATATTTTGATTGGTTTATGAAAATTCCTTCTGATGTTTGTTTGACTTGAAGTCCGAGGAAAAAGGTTAATTCTCCCATCATGCTCATTTCAAACTCACTCTGCATGAGTTTTTCAAAATCTTTACATTTTTGTGTATTTGTAGACCCAAAAATAATATCATCTACATATATTTGTACAAGAATAAGCTCATTTCCTTCACCCTTAAAGAATAGAGTTGTATCAGTGGTACCTCTGTTGTAGTCGTTATTGAGCAGAAAGGTGGAAAGTCTTTCGTACCATGCTCTTGAAGCCTGTTTCAGTCCATATAGAGCCTTGTCGAGGTAATAGACATACCTTGGGTACTTTGAGCTTTCAAATCCTGGTGGTTGTTGGACATATACTTCTTCTTGAATTTCTCCATTGAGAAAGGCAGATTTTACATCCATTTGATATACTTTAAAACCTCTGTGGGCTGCGAAGGCTAAGAAAATTCTTATTGCTTCGAGCCGTGCAACAGGGGCAAAAGTTTCATCGTAATCGATGCCCTCTTCTTGGCGATATCCCTTGGCCACCAGTCTTGCTTTATTTCGAATGATCACTCCATCTTCATCCCTTTTGTTTTTGAAGACCCATTTAGTCCCTATGGCCTGTTTCCCTCGTGGCAGAGGTACTAGAGTCCAGACTTTGTTTCGCTCAAACTGCAGAAGCTCGTCTTGCATAGCATCCACCCAGTTTGGGTCGTCCAGAGCCTCAGAAATCTTTTTTGGTTCGATCACACTAATAAAATTTGTAAAGAAACAAAAATTTGCAGAAGCTGATCTTGTTTTTACCTTATCAGTGGGATTACCGATGATTTGTGTTTGAGGATGACTTTTTGTCCCTTGAGTTGTTCGTGGAAGATGATCATTTGAGTCATCAAGTGGAACTTCTGTAGTTGAAGTGGTTGATGGTTCAGCTTCTGTAGGAATGGGTATCAAGGTTGGGATTTCCTTCTCTGTAGGTATTGTGGTTTCATCTTCACTTCCCTCTGGTGTTCTTTCTGTTGTTGCTTCCTCTGTTGGATTTAGAATTTGGATAACCTCTGTTGCAGAATCTTTTGTCGTCGTATCTTCTGTTAGATTTTCAGTACCTGTAGTATTTGTAGAAGATGATGAGGGATTAAATGGATCAGACAGAGAGATACTTACTTCGTTTACAGGTGATTATGTAGAGGTGCTTTTTGTTCCAGCAGAGGGATCAACGTCGTTGTTGAACATCTCTTGAAATAGAAGACCTAAATCTTCATTTGTTTTTTAGATGCCAGAGGTTTCCATGTTTAGCCCGAGTTCTGAACTGAGTTGCTCAGAAGTCTTTTGGAATGAGTCATCAAAGGACACATTGATGCTTTCTACTATCGTGCGTGACTTCAGAAGGTAAACTCTATAGGCTTTGGAAGCGGCAGAGTACCCGATGAACTTGCCTTGGTCAGCCTTTTCTTTAAACTTTCCTCTTGAGTCTCTGTCGTTTAAGACAAAGCATTTGCATCCAAACACATGGAGAAACTTGATGTTTGGTCGCCGTTTGTTGATCAATTCATAAGGAGTTTTGATGTGTCTTTTCACGATTGTTGAACGATTTTGGGTATAGCAAGCTGTTGAAATTGCTTCTGCCCAAAATGTCATTGGTAATTCACATGCAAAAAGCATGGTTCTTGCAGCCTCCACTAGTGTGCGGTTCTTTCGTTCGACCACGCCATTCTGTTGTGGGGTCCGAGCGGCAGAGAAGTTTTGGGATATTCCTTCTTCTGTGAGATAGGCTTCAATGACAGAGTTTTTGATTTCTGTGCCATTGTCACTTCGTAACTTCAGAATTCTGCACTCATAGAGAACTTGGATTCTTTTCATTAGATTAATCAAGATGCATGGAACATCTGCTTTCTTTTTGACAAATTCAACCCATGTAAATCGTGAAAACTCATCAATTAAGACAAGTATATATTTCTTGCCACCTAGGCTCTGTATAGCGATTGGACCGCAGAGGTCAACGTAAAGCATGTACAGAGGTCTAGGGCAAGACACATCAGTTTTGCCTTTGTGGGAAGCTCTTTTGAGTTTTCCCATTTCACAGGCAGAGCATAAATGATCCTTATTGAATTTAACATTTGGTAAACCTTTGACCAGATCAAGTTTTACCAGTTTATCTAGAGTATGAAAGTTTAAGTGACAGAACCTGTTGTGCCATAGCCAGGCTTCTTCACTTTTGCTTGCAACAAGACAAATGTTGTCCTTACTTTTGGCATTGAAGTTCATTAGATACAGATCACCTTTTCTTTTGGCTCGCAGAAGTTCAATTCCTGTGTCTTCACTTAGTAGAGAGCAGAATGTTCTTTTGAACAGTACATCGAATCATGTGTCACAAAGTTGGCTTACACTGAGTAGGTTGTGTTTTAGGCCATCCACATATGCAACTTTGTGTACTGTGATATTCTCTTTCTTTATGACTCCATAGCCTTTGATATGCCCCTTTTTGTTATCTCCAAAAGTCACTGATCCACCATCTTGTTTTTCTTGGAATGTGGATAGAAGACTTTTGTTGCCAGTCATGTGCCTTGAGCATCCGGAGTCTAGATACCATATTGGCACAAACTGCTTCTGCAAAACAATCACAGAGATTTAGGTACCCATATCCACATGGGTCCAGTTTCGTCAAAAATTTTCAAGTTTGCCTTGGCATTCTTGAAATACATTTTATTTTTTGTCGAAGAATCAATTTGTTTCTCTTTTATATTTGATTTAACTGCAGAGAGAAAACAATTTGAACTACAGAAATGATTATTTAACTTGAACATTAGATCAAAGCAATGACAGTATTGAACATCAGAGGTGATTTGCTTGAAATTTTCATTGAAAGCTTTAAACTGGGCCACAGAGGCATTACATTCTATTCTAGCATATGGCTTCCTATTACAAGAAGATTTATGTAGATTAGATTGTTGGCAAAAATCTTTGTTTGTAGCAGCCTTCTGTGAGTCCCTTCTATGGTGAACTTCTGTTGATTTCACTGTCACAGGTGAAAAAGATTTGTTAGGTTTTGTCCATTTACCCTTTTGCTGCCATGTTGGTTTCTCTTTTATTTTGAAGGGTTTTAAAAATTTTGAATCTTTTAGATTTTGAGAGGACATTAACTTCTTTTGTTTCAACTTTTCAAGCTCAATAGAGGTTTTGGCTTGTATGCACATTTTCATAAAGTCTGGACAAATAGGAATTCCAGTGATTTTCTCTTTTGGAGAAATAGTTCTGTTAAGAACTTCAGAGGTTTGTTTAACAACCTCTGTGTCACAAGGAAACTTTTCTATTCTGTCAGTCTCTGATTCGTCAGATGATGAGTCGTCCTCATGTACAGAGGTTGAGCCATCATTATTTCTTTCGACAGAGGCTGGAGTTTCCGAGCATGTGTCATACTTGCTTTCTTCCTCTGAAAGAGTACTTTCTAAGTCAACAGAGGTGTCTGACAGGATCTCTTCAGAGAGTTTTTGATCTACAGAAGGTGTATATAGATTTTTCAATATATTTATTTGTTTTTCTTCTGAAAAGTTTGGTTTGAACTCAAGTGCTTCTGCAGATAATTTCTTTTCAGAATCTATTGTGTAGACAAAAGCAACTTGAGTTTGAGTCTCTGGTTTACCAAACTTAAAGATTCCTATCTGATCTTGAGTTTTCAGATATCTCTTTGGTTTGGATCCTCTTTTGACAGAGGTTGAAGGTGATAAGTCTGTGTTTTCAAACCACACATTTATCATCTTCATGGGTTTCCTTAAGGGAGGTTCCCCAGAGACTTTTACTCTCTTACTTACAGAGATTAAGTTTGAAAAATTAGGTTTGTTGACTTTTCCTACTGTAAATAGAGATGACAGAGGTTTATTCTTTTTGTTTTCTGTACCTTGATTAATATCACTGTACCCAATACCTCGCCTTCCTATTTAAGTATTTATTTTCTCATACACCTTTTGAGCATCACGATAATTTTTAATTAAAACATCTCTTCTAAGTAGATCTTGCCAAAGGACTTCTCTTTCCTTTTGAAAATATTCTTTAAGAGCTAAAATGTTAAGTCTGTCGCTCTCAGAATCTGAAAGTTCTTTTGTTTTGGATTTTAAAGATGTATTTAATTCAGAAATTTTCTCTTTTAAAGGAAAAAGATTTTTGTTCCAGTGTGCTTCTAATTCTTCCTTTTCTTTGAATTTTTTTGCTTTTTCTTCGGTGAGAAGTCTAGCTTCTCTTTCATAAAAGGTGAGCTTTTTCTGAATATCATCACAAGTCTTTTTCAGTTCAACATTTTCAGTTTTAATTATAAGCAAATCAACTTCTGTAGTATTAGAGGTGGATTTTGAAGTAGATACCTCAGTGTCAGAGTCGGAGTTGATGTCTGCCATGCCACAGAACAAGGCATTTTTGGTGAATTCTTCATCAGAGGTTGTATCTGACTCCCAATCTTCCTTGTTCACCACTTTGTTCGCCATGAGTGATTTTTGAGCATAATACTCAACTTTCTTTTTGTAAAAAGCTGAGTCCTTCTGTGGGTGATTTGACCTGCTTCTGCATTCATTGGCATAGTGGCCTGGCTTCCCACAGTTGTAGCAACCTTGGTTTTGGGAAGTATTACCAGCACGATCGTCGGACTTCTGTCGGTCACCACCTTTTTCCGATCTGCATTCATTTGCATAATGACCAGGCTTGCCACACTTGTAGCATTCTTGTGGTGTGTAGCTTGCCTTGTCATCTGACCTCTGTCGGTCATTTCCTCTGTTGTATCTTTCACTCGACCTCTGTTGGTCGTTACTTCTGTCGTCTGACCTCTGTCGGTCAGTTGATTCTTCTCTTTTTCCTTGATCCCTTCTATTCCAATCTTCTCTTCTCTCTCTGCCATATCTATCATTTCCAGAATTCTTTTGGTTTCCTTTGAATTCTCTTGTCAATAGAGCTAAGGATGTAGCTATTGATGCCAGAGTAATTTCTCCTTCTTCCACAATCTCTTCATCTTCGCTGTCAACTACCACCATCTTTTTCTTTTTCTCCTTTTTCTTTTCCTCTGTAGTTCTTTCTTTCCTTGGCCTCTCTGTATCTTCTGTAGTTTTGCCAACCAACGCAAGAGGTGCAGTGGTTAGTGTCTTTGTCTGTGCGATTTGAGGCTCTTGACCAGCTAATGTTCCGTAGAGGTCTGAAAGAGTCCAGGAATCTAAATCTTGATTGGTTTGTAAAGACATAGATAGCTGGAGCCATTCTTCGTTCAGACTTTTGAGAAACATGACATTATTTTCTTCAGAAGTTCTGTGGATGCCGAACTTTTTGCAGTTATTGATCAAAGAGTTGAACCTGTCGTATGTTGTCTGCAGAGATTCATTTGTCAGGGCTTTAAAAGCGTAATACTCGTTTATGTATTGAGCCCTTCGGTTTTTCTGAGTTTTAGCTCCCCTTTCAAGTTGTTTTTCCAGTTCTTTCCAAAGATCATACGAAGATTCGCATTAATCTAAAGACTGGAAGAGTTCGTTGGGGATTGCCATAATCAGAATTCTTTTTGTTTTCTGCGCGAGTTCATCTTTTACCTTGTCTTGATCTGACCAACCATCCCTGGTTTTCGGTTTTTGATGCTCAGGGATTTCAGGAGTGTCAGCTGTCGCAGGTACACGAGGTACTATTAACATAGGAACATGAGGAGGATTATAAAGGTATTGTACGAGCTCTTTATCATTACCCTCAAAGAAGTGGATCATTCTTATTTTCCACTGAGGATACTCATTTCTTAGAAGAGAAGGTGGTTTGGTTAATGAACCAGCTGTGAAGAAGTTTTGTGTGTTTGTCATTTTAAGAGTGGGAAGATTCAGAATGAAGATATGACACGAAAAGTACGAGAGAATAAACTGGAAGGATTTTCTGGGTTTGGAAGTTCTTAACAATGCACTTTTATGGAGTTTTAACTATAGAAACAGTTTCTCTTGATTTACCAGATATCGAATAAATCGATAATGGCTGAAAAGTAGAATCTGTTTGACGGAATGAATAACATGTTAAAATCAGACCATGTTTCTATCAATAATCTTGTTAAACGAGGATCGCTTGATATTGAAAACCAAGCTTTGCTCTAATACCAATTGTTGGTTCCTGTATTTGATTAACAAAGATTATCTTATCTATTAGTTTAAATAAGATGTGTTGCGGAAGTGTATTTGAAGAACTAACAGATATGTTTTTATAGAAACAATACAAACTATCAAATAAACAGTATATGAAGAACATATGAATATCTCAAAGTTTACTGTATTTGATGAAGAACACTAACAATAGATTTGACGTTAATTGTGTGTGTGTTTTTCTTGTATATGAACTTGTTTTCTGATTATTAGGAAGAACTCAACATGAGTCTTCCTTTTATACTACTACAAAAGAACTATTCTAGACAAAAGGACTAATGCTACAGGAAAGAAGGGATGGCATGAACAGTTGGAAATCTGCATGCATTAAATGCGCTAATATCAACTTGCAAGGATTTCAATCAGAGTTTGACACGTGTTTGTTGTCGGACCATGCCTTGTACAAGTTGATGAACGGACCCTAGAACAGTAGCAAGATATTTCTGTAACAGTGGTGAGATATTTCTGCAACAGTGGCAAGATATTATAAATATCTTCCAAGTCTTCAATCTGAACCGCAGAGGTTCTGTCAAGGGTGACAGAGGTTCTGCGGCTCTGTCCTTGGTGAGCATTCTTCTGTAGATCCTTCTTTGGTCCTTTGTGAGTAGTCTTCTGTAGATTCTTCTTGGGACTTGGTGTTCTTTGAATGATCGTTTGCTTCGGCAGAGCTTCGGTGGAACACCGCAGAGCTTCTGTGGAACTCTTTCATACTTAAGCCTATTTTTCAATACTTCTAATATTATGAATATTTGGAGCTAACAATATATATATATGGTTGTTTTTTATGAGTTCCAAAACCCGATGGTATACCCCATGAGTCTGTGACCATCGATTGTGAAGACCCTGTGCACTGTAAAAAACGATGTAGGGACAGATTGGTCTTTCAACCACTACATAGTGTTGTTTTGTAACATATGTGAAAGTGTGTTACAATGTGCTAAGGTTTTCATGGTTATGGTATGTACTATGAGTTAAGGTGTGTTGAGATTGCATTAAAGTGTATCAATATTACAAGTTTAAGATGTGTTAACATTTTCATGTTAATATATGTTAAGATTATGAGGGTATAGTAACGTATATTGTTATAGTGTGTTAATGTATATTAATATTGACTTGACCAAGATAAGACATGCTAAGGTTTATGAGGGTGGTTAAGCTACATTCTACCTACAACTATGCCATCAAAGTTCTATATTATTACGAAAAATGCCACCTTGTTGATTTGTAGCGTCCGATCATTGAGGCGGTATCCAAGGGCAATCAAGAGGTCCTACCATTGTTGCAAAAAAAATCTTGGAAGCCGACTCAAATAGCCATCCTACCAACCTAAATTGGTCTCATTGTTATTCCTCTCCCAGTTTTATACAAATGTCACTACATCCGCAATAGTTACGGACCTGATTAAACGACAAAAAATTTCAACAAATTTGGTCAATTTTCTTTAAAAAAAATTACGGAGCTAGATTTGCAATTGCGTACTCATATGCGCAATTCCAGACACATAGTGTTTTAAAGAAAAATTGACCCACTTCGTTTTTTTTGTGTCTTTTAACTAGGTCCGCAAATTATCGACCTTGATATTACGGATGCAGTGACATTCTGATAAAAGTGGAAGATATGACTACTTGAATCAATTTCCTTTAATATATATATATATATATATATATATATATATATATATATATATATATATCGGGGGCCGTTCAAGGGAGAACTGAGTTATTTGTGGTAACCGTGAGATCCAATCTCAACCACAAATTAGAGGATAAATTAGGAAATCATTAATTATGGTAATTTTAATTAAAGAGTATTTTAGGTATTTTAGAAATATCCTCTCTCTCTCTCTCTCTCTCTCTCTCTCTCTCTCTCTCTACAGTGAACATTATTCCGGCGAATACATGATGCACATTGTGATACACTTTGTTAACATCGAAAATACGTGATGCACACTATGATACCCTTTCGTAAACATCGAAAATAACGAAAATAAATAAGAAACGTTGTGATATCCTCGTAAAACAACGAAGATACACTTTGTAAACAACTATGATACATATTGTGATACCCAATAGTTCTAAACTTTAAGAAATAAACTTACTATGATACACTGTGATACCCTTTCGTAAACATCGAAAATAAATAAGAAACGTTGTAATACCCTCGTAAAACAACAAAGATACAATGTGATACACGTTGTAAACAACTATGATACATATTGTGGTACCCAATAATTCTAAACTTTAAGAAAGAAACCTACTATGATACACTGTGATACCCATCACAAAGATACAGTGGAAGGAAAACATGTGTTTAACCAACCAAACTGAATATTATATGTTTTCCGGCTTGACGTCGAGGTGGAGGACTCTCGAATGACAGACATGGTGCAGGTAGGCGAGAGATTTTGCGACGTCGAGTGCATCAGTCACGACACTGTCACCCCAAAACTCAACCCATCACAACGTCCTCCCTCCGACCACGACATCGAGACTCCAAAAGTTAACCCATCACGGCGTTCTCCCTCCGGCCACGGTGTAAGATCGTACATTGGTTGGGGAGCGGAACAAAGGTTGCCTTATAATAGGGGATTGATACCTCCTCTATTAGACGCGTTTTAAAACCATGAGTCTGGGTGTGTGGACAAAGCGGACAATATCTGGTACGGTTGGCCTGTGATGTTACAGATGGTATCAGAGCCGGGAACCGGACTGGTGTGCCAGCGAGGACGTTGGGCTCCCAAGAGGGTGGATTGTAAGATCCTACATTAGTTAGGGAGGGGAACAAAGGTTGCCTTATAATAGGGGCTTGATACCTCCTCTATTAGGCGCGTTTTAAAACCGTAAGTCTGGGTGTGTGGACAAAGCGGACAATATCTGGTACGGTTGGCCTGAGATGTTACACACGGCGTCTAGACTCCTTCGCGAGATGATGTGCGGCTGCTGTGATATGGAGAAAAAAAGGATGCGAAGGTATCATGGGGAAATCTTCCAACCGGATCTAAAAAGGGAGAGAGTACGACGGAGTTTTCTATGGTAAAGAGAATAGGCGTCGGAGAAAAAAATTAAAGGTAGAGGAGTAGTCAGATGATACAATAGGGTTGGGGTAGTTGGTAAACACAGAGAAATAAGAGGACGAAGGCGGCTTTATCTAGAGAAAAATGAGAGATTGAAGGAATTAGGTATAGTGTAGAGAGAGAGAGAGAGAGAGAGAGTTGACGTATAGGATATTTCATGATATATTTTAGGAGATAATTTAGGATTTATTAACCTACTTAGGGGCTGTTTACCAACAATAGCTAATAAGCGTTGTCTAGAATAAGAGGTCTGACCAGAATAAGCGGCTCTGTCTAAAATAAGTGCTGACTGAAAAATGAGTGTTTACCAAATATTTTGGATTTGGTGTTGATCGACAAAAAAAGACCATTTTAACCCTATATATATATGGTGAAATACTAAATAAAATGCAATTATTTACTAGATATTATGTTTAAATGATTGTTGAATAGACAAAAATTACAAATAAATAAAGTGCTGGGCAAATAAAAAATCATTTAGACGTTATAAAAATTAAAATAAACATTAATTTATAATATTTCATGTATAAAAAATATTAATCTTTGTTTAAACATATTTTGTTTGCCGTGACCTCTTTCTCTCTAAATTCTCGTAGTTAAAATATTCCATTTAATAAAAAATTGCTTAAAATATTCCACTTAGTTGGGGTATATTCCACTTAGGCCATCCGTACCCGGCTCGGGATGGGGCTCGGGATGCCTTCGGGCTCAGCGGGAATGGGCTACGGCCCTTGCGGGGATGGCAGGGCGGGATGGATTCCGGGTTCGGGATCCCGATTCATCCCGAAGAGTTATTAAAAAAAAATTAATTTAATTTTTAAAAATAATGCCGTTGAACGGCTCTTTGTAAACAAAAATAAATAAATTTTTTTCTCAATTTAATCCCACTATATATTTAACCCTCAACCTCTTATTTCTCACACCTCTCAAACTCTCTAAAATTCTCTCAACCTCTTATTTTTCACACCTCTCAAACTCTCTCAAATTCTCTCAACCTCTTATTTTTCACCCCTCTCAAACTCTATCAAACACTCTTCCATTCTCTATATTTTAAACAATATGGATTCGCCACAACTGTAACAACCCAAAATCTAATAAAATTACGATTAAACATTTCAATCAAAAATAACGGTCCCAAAGTCTACAACACATCAAATTTACTCTAAACTCGCAGCGGGAACCACCTTCACAACTGAGATACTACAGGAAGCCCGACGATACACTACAAGTCTTCACTACCTCCCGCTCTTTTACCACGACCCGACCTTCCATCCTCATAAGATGAAACTCCATACACGATTAATACCTGAAAATGGTTTTTATTTTTGAAAAGCGAGGGTTAGACCATGAGGTCTAGTGAATTCCCTCCTAAAAACGCGACCATAAAACATTTTAAGAAACACGTTTCCTTGCAAACAGTACGTAACAAGTTTGAGCTCAAACAAGGGTGTACACAGTGGCATGGACCAATAACACCTTACAAAGCCAGGCACGGCAACTCGACACCTTACAAAGCCAGGCACGACAACTCGACACCTTACAAAGCCAGGCACGTCAACTCGACACCTTACAAAGCCAGGCACGGCAACTCAAAGGGTCCTCCACTGTGCAACCCGACTCTACCACGTGCATAAACATTAAAACATGCTTTAAAAACATACTCGAGGATAATCCTCCTTCCACTTGTAAATTAACACTTTTCTTGCATGAGAAACATAAGTTCATGATGATCAAGTAAACCAACTTTCAGTCATATCAATTCTTCGCAATTCATTTTAAAAGGTAGAAATAATGCATAAGGGAACTCACCTGATACTCGGCTAAACGACACTCTAATCGGAGCTCACTTAAACACCAAACGATCACCTGAATTGGGGTTAACAAAGGAGGTATTAGACTCCCTAATTATACTCTAAAACATTCCCTATAATGTCATAAGACAATCTCCTAAACCAAGCCTCGAATCCAAGCCCGAACGACAACCGAAGCAAAAACGTGAAATTGCCCAACAGGGACTTACGCGGTTTGCAAGCCGCGTGAAAAGCCGCGTAAGTCTCTGGACGAACATTCTCAGTTCTGCGTAACAGGGTCAGCTCGAAAACTCACTTAGATCCTTCAAAACTGATTCCAATTGATTGGTAACTTCCCCAAACAAACTCTAAAACTATTTATACATTAAAGGGACAATTCTCACCTCTTAAATCATTCAATTCCTCAACCAAATCCTCATGGAATACTCTTTTGAAAACATAAACCCCTTTAAAAAGAACCAAATCTATGAACCTCCATTGGAAAGGTGAAATATCACCAAGAGCTCAACAACTCCACAAGGGAATCATCCAACTCACCTTCCCAATGGGTTTTGCTTCAAAACACTTAAAGAAGAAGAGAATACATTGAGGATTGAACACCAAGGCTCCATTTCAGACACAAAACTAAGAGATGAAGGTGGAGGTATTCTTCAACCTCTAGCTGAAACACCTTCCCCAAGCCTTCAATGGAAGAATTTCTTAAGCTCCTTCTCCTCTCCAATTCCTCTCAGCCGTCAAATGCAGAAATTAGGGGTTTTAGGTGGGTTTTATCTTATTTAGCTTTTCCTTTTCACAACTTAGCCACAGAACTTTGAGTTCTTCACAAAAGACCCCCAGAAGTCCTTATTTATCTACGAAAGCCACAAGAGTTGAAATATGGGGTGTTACATCACCTCCCCTTTAACAGGATTCCATCCCCGGAATCTCATCACTGGAAAGGTGTGGGTACCTTGCTATCATATCGGTCTCAGTTTCCCATGTTGCCTCACTCCCCTTGTGGAAACGCCACAACGCTTTCACTAGGCTAACCTCTTTGTCTGTCAAATTCTCAACCATCCGGCCCCCAATTACTCACACTGACTGCGAAGCTACATCAAACTTCTTCCCACCCAACATTCCCTAAACAAGGGTTAGGACATACCAAAAGCACTCCAAATTTTCACCGAGTGCTTCCAAATCAATCAATAATTCCCAGTTCTTTCGAAAACTGTCACTACTCCATTACAATGTAGTCCAATTCAATCTCCTATTGAAACACACTACTCCAAACCATGGGAATATTTTCCCATCCAACTGTTCTCCCGACTTGAGATTGACACCGCTCAAACCTTCTAATCCAGTCATCTTAGTTCCATTCACCTATCCATCCACTCCTGATCAGCATCGACAATGTACAGTATTCTTTGACATCGCTCCTAGGCCAACAACTACACTCTCGGGTCTGTAGCACGCCCAACCACACACTTGTAATCTCTTCGTTCAAACATACTACTCATCCAAAATACTCTCTTTAATAGAAAACGACTCTACTCGAGTTAACACCGCAATAACCCGAATCTCTAAACAGAGACTTATCACTCCCTTCGTCGACATTACACACTATCACACTCATATCGTTACCGCATTCTCACCACCACATAACATTCGTATCAAAGGAAGAACGCCCTCCTACCAAAATAGCGTTCGCCTGGCACAATTGCGTTTCCTCAAAGTCGCACCGATCACACGTGCCTTAGCAGTTACAAATCAATGGTCCAAACTCCCAACAATCGCTAAGCCATAATCCTATTCTATTCGCAATTATATCCTTCGCCCAATTCCACCAACGGTTCCACTTTCTAGGAACTACCACCAAAATCACTTGCCCTCCACGAAGAGGAGTGACTAAGCTCACTCTAACTATCTCACTTAATCGAACACTGAACCACACGCTCGTGAGAAACATTCTCCTCGACGATACCGCATCTAATCCCACGGTCTCTCAACTAGAGCACCACATTCGACCACCTGTTTCCATTCTAACTTGGCCACATTAAGATGCTTTATAAAAACGTTTCGCTAACATGTGCCAATTTTCCAGACCGGTCGCACGAATTTAGCTTTCTCAACTCTTTAATCATGACATACACAACGATCCTTTTTCTTATGCCTTTCAAATAACAGTCCTCTAATTAAAGTCCGCCTATTCAGTGTCTCATGACATCTTCTTACCACGAGTTCGTCTATACTTGATCTGTCATACCGTCGTCATCTTCTCTCATGCTTACACAGACTTCCCATCACACACTGCTACAGTCTAAAGGAACGGCTTCTCCAAAATTATCAGTCAAGACCTTAAGCCAAGTTCTCATAAGGTACTTAACACCGAGAACTACCAAGAGTTCATAACTCTCCGACAACACCGACCCGCTCATTGAATTTCATTACATCCACGGAATACTCCTACGCTCCTGACTAGACTTCACGACGAAGCACTACAGTTTAACAGTTACAATATCCTGATCGACAATCAAGTGAAGTATGAAAACCCACCCAAAAATTCAATGGGGTCAAGAATAACAAGGGTTCTCCTTTCATCCCGCTACCAACCGCCACTTAATCTCTTGTTCTCAATCTAGTATCAACGTATACTACCCGCAAGACCACACACTTCAACCAAGCGTACTCACTACCTTTGGCCACTCCATTATTACGGCAACTCATCATTACACCTAAGGCTTATACGTTTCTTCGGTACCAAATGCTACCACTTCCTCACACCACTATCGCACCCCGCGACCGCATCGCAACAAGCTAACATGTGGCCTTTACCTACACAGAAGATCTTACTTCCTTCTAGGATCATTCCCTCACGCATAAGGAACACTTTTCATTCTTTAACGATTTCTCAATAACACTTTCCACGAACTCCCGAAATTCCATCTCATAAATCATAACATGAGAACGCAAGTTGTAAGTATCTCAGCACTTACCACTCCCTAATTGTTCTTACCCCCAACACAACCTCACCAACAGTTTCCGATCTCAACTGTCTCTCCTGGCTAGTGCAATAAAACCACTGACCCTTACCGTCCCCAACAATACAATTCCTTCTCTTTATCACAAGCAACTATAACTTGACTCACTCATTTCAACTGATAAACTCCAATTTGGTTGCAATTCGTTTCGTTCTAACACTCATAAGTTATCAAATTTAATCACTTAATGTCGTAACTTAGCATCATATCTCGATATGCTGGCATTCGCCACATCCATCGGCCTAAGCCGACCTCTTAATTAACCACTCTACGGAGTACTCTACCATTCATAACTTACCAAATAATTTAAAATTTTCATACTCCACCATACTATCATCAACTTCTCACTTGCGGAAATACAAGACCTTTCTTAGCGTAAAGTTTAATTATTGAAACATCTTAGTACTCCGACTCAAAGCCGATAACATTACATCAAGTAACGTAACGCTACTTATTACCATCACACCAACAGACACACCTTGATCATTTCAAATCGTATCGCCATAAAACCATTCTCGCATAACTAAGCAATAGCTCAAACTACTATCATACCGACATTCCGAATTTTTCACTGCTTGAGACTCCCGGTATTCCCCCACTTCCTCTAACGGGAACACTAAGGTCATAGCTCGACCACATCTTATCCAACCGAAAAAAAAAATTCCTCTCCCAAAGCCTTTCTTCAACCTCAATCGTAATATCCTTCCCGTCCTAGCGAGTTCATAGCCTTCATGCATAATGACACTACGATTGAAATCATTTTGTACCCTTTTAAAAACACCATAGACACAAAATCATAAAACAAGCTTGAGTATGGGTGAACCAACATCACTCAAGACGATTAGTAAAACACAACGATCGCAAGGATCGCTCACAGACACTCTTACGATACTTCGTAACCTTGTCCATCCAGCTCGATGCCGACACAACGGTCATCTCTAACGAAACCCTTTCCAATACGGCTAGAAAATTCAGAACGAAATCACTTACCCAAAGTGGGTCAGTTAGCTCCAACACTCGTTTACATGAAAATAACGAGTCAGTACTCATTTTGTTTGTAAAACAAACCTCGCAATAAGATGTTTTCAATATTTTCGTAACGAAGATTCTCTCCACAAGAAAACGTGAAATAATTCGTAAATCACTAAGTTCAAAGCTTTATCGTATAATGAAAACAAGTTTGTCTTTTACTTTAAAGAAAACGCGCTCGCACGCGTCACTCATTTCCCTAAACAAGAAAACATATCATACACGTACATGCTTTTTAACATGAAAGAATTTCGTATAATACGTTTAACAACAAAATGCATGGAATTCAATATGCAAAGGAAGGCTATTCACTCTAACTAAGTCAACCGTTGCACTCACTTTAACTCTTCACCGGTACCATACTATAACCAACAACCGCTTCCTCACTTATGCTACAACCTGTAGCACAAGTGCTTCATAACCCACCGAATCGACCACCCTTACATGCATACCACAAAACAACACTGATCTTTTACAATCATTAACCTTGCCACTAAACCGCTTGACTAAGGAATCTAAGACTAGATTCCCTCACTCGATCTTGAATTGAAGGTTTTTCAAGATGCCAACATAATTCTCACTTCCTATCCTAGAGAGTTTACCTCTAGACAGTTCATTAACATTCTAGCCAACACTTCTTCTAGAAGCTACAACCCTCACATCTCAAGGGATCTCCCATGACACATCAACTCCTTGCTATCAAACACAAGTTTAGTACTTTCTACCTACATCCACACTCACCACCCATCCTGACAATAGCGATTGATCACACCCATGCACCTGTAAGTCCATGATAACATTGGCCAGATGCTATTTGAATTTACCTTACATGAGGGTTCTCACTACCATTGTCAAGACACCGTACGATTAAGGTCTTTCCTAATGGCTTCCTATATCTCAGTTGTGACTCACTCTACTCCACAGTTTAAGTTTAGGCCCATCCGGGCACCTAAATCCCTTAAACAGTGGCTCTGATACCATTTGTAACAACCCAAAATCTAATAAAATTACGATTAAACATTTCAATCAAAAATAACGGTCCCAAAGTCTACAACACATCAAGTTTACTCTAAACTTGTAACGTCCCAAAAATTACAAGGAAATTTAAAATTTTTAAAACATACATTTCATTAAAACAACCATGATTTAATAATTCACGTCTTAAATAAAATTAACGTCGTTACTTCAAACCATCAACAAAGTTCATGCAGCGGAAAATTTCATAACTAAATTCAAGGGTTCAAAAGTGAAAGATTAATAATATTTGACACTCCGCGCTCCATGTGTGTACTGTCACGCCCGACTGCCGCCCGCACCTGAAATAACAACACATTGGGAAAGGGTAAGCTAAACGCTTAGTGAATTCAATCACGCACGTAGGTAGCAACCCCACGCATATCGCCCCTACTCGCAAGTAGGCAACATCACCATCATCACGAATATCAAACCACATAATGATTATTATATAAGCACGAACCTCGGTCCCACCGAGTACACAAAATACATTAATACAAGCTCAGTCCCACCGAGCCCTCGGTCCCACCGAGTAATTAATACAAGCTCAGTCCCACCGAGCCCTCGGTCCCACCGAGCCCTCGGTCCCACCGAGCCCTCGGTCCCACCGAGCCCTCGGTCCCACCGAGTAAAATTTGTTGTACTAGCTTAGTCCCACCAAGCCCTCGGTCCCACCGAGCCCCTCAGTCCCACCGAGGTGTACACATGCATATATATATTCCACATACGAATCTAATAAATCACAACCAGTTATCACATCCCATCTACTTCACGTAAGCACATAAATACACGTAATCACACGTAACACAAAATGACGACATACATGAAATCCCTAACTACGCGGTGAGAGAACTCACCTCAAGGCTAAGCAACGTGCTCACGAAACGCAGCACCAACACGGCAATCTTCTTCACTTTCTCCCACCTAAATACGTATAAAAAGTCAAAGGAAAGTCCCGACCCATAACACGTTTACTAGCTTTCAAACGACTAAATATTCCAGCTTTTTCTTAAAGGTTACGGATCTGTTCGGGACCTGTTTTACCCCCTTAAAACTGATAAATATAGAAATTAAAATTCATAAATACGAAGTTCTCAGTCTTACGATTTCAGGGACGTATCGCACACGTCCTAACGACTTTTCTATAATTTACTATAGATTTTACAAAAATGCTTCGCAGAACAGCGAACACCCGGACCTTTCAGTACAACATGGCAACTCCGCCCTGGCTATGGTCCGAATTGGTCTTTCCACAAAACAGAGGAAACTTAATAGACTCCGAAACGAGACTTTTGGCACCAGTCCCATCCCAAACCGACATTCCAAGCAAAAGTTATGCGTAAAACAAAACAGGGACAGAAAGCTGGAAGTTTTTCGGACCAGACTGTATAAACAGCCCCATACGGCCCAGCTACAGGCCTAAACGGACTTTCGGCAAAACACGAAAAACTTTCCCAACTCGAATAGGGAACCCTGGGCACCAATTTCACCCCAAAACAAGTTACGAGCAGAAAGTTACGGCTTTCGCAAAACCGAGACAGATTCCAGGAAATTTTACATAAAATGACGAACCGCAGAACTTGCGACCACTTTTTCTCCCAACTCGAGGCCGAACCAGTTTTCCGCTAAAACACAGAAAACGTGCCCGGTCCCGAGCTCGAAGCGTG
The DNA here is from genome assembly GCA_033807775.1 of Saussurea involucrata. Classification (NCBI taxonomy): domain Eukaryota; kingdom Viridiplantae; phylum Streptophyta; class Magnoliopsida; order Asterales; family Asteraceae; genus Saussurea; species Saussurea involucrata. The sequence continues at coordinate 77,075,359 of CM066318.1, read as the reverse complement.
GGCGCCAGTTTCGGCTCAATCGGAGTTACGAAGGAAAAGTTATTGCCGTCACAAAACAGGGGCTGAACCATATTTTCGCATAAAAATATAACTTTTAACAACGATTTGAACGATTCGACTTAATTGAATAAGTCACGGGTTAAGGGCTCGATAGAGACTAAGGTCTGGTCACACCCCGCGCCACCCACTGCCATCTCCGGCAGTGGCGGTCGCCGGTGGCGGCTCTCCGGCGACGACTATACAACACACTCCGCACCCTCTCGCACCTCCGACCTCGCTCTTTCTCGATCGTCTTTGCAACCCAACAAAACTCGCCACTGCATCACCATCTCTGGTGGTGATACCACAGTCGCCGACTACAGCGGCCAAGGCCGCCGCGACGCGGCTGTCACGGGAGAAAACCGACGAGGAAGACAAGAAAACAAGAACGAGAGAACGGAACTTACCTTCGACGACAAAACGGTGGCGGCAGTGGCTGCGCTCCTCCTCCGGCGTCCTTCCCTCCGGCGATCAGCCTCCCGACTCCCTTCTTCTCGCCGCCGATCTCTCTCTCTAACCCTCTCTCGGTTTCTTCTCTATCTCCCTCTCTCTCGTTCCTACTCCGGCCGATTGAATCCAACCAAGAAAACCACAAAAAAAAAAACCAAAGGGGGCTGTTTGTTTGCTGCATGAAACAGCCGAGAAGAAGAAAAGGGGGGGGGGGGGTCGGTCCCCCTTCCTTGGCCGTTCAACACACCACAAATCCCTTTGGCCACCTTTGACCCCTAGACACTAACACTTTGACACTTTTGGTCCCTAGGTTTCCATAACATTGTAAAAAAAAGAGTAAGGTTTGCCATACCTAACATTCGAGGTCCCTTTGACAACTTCCGTTAAAGAGACTCGCTTTAAAAAATAAAATAAAATAAAATAAAATAAAATAAATAAATACATTAAGAATTTTAAAAACCAAATCGGGACACGGGCTTTACAAAACTCGCAGCGGGAACCACCTTCACAACTGAGATACTACAGGAAGCCCGACGATACACTACAAGTCTTCACTACCTCCCGCTCTTTTACCACGACCCGACCTTCCATCCTCATAAGATGAAACTCCATACACGATTAATACCTGAAAATGGTTTTTATTTTTGAAAAGCGAGGGTTAGACCATGAGGTCTAGTGAATTCCCTCCTAAAAACGCGACCATAAAACATTTTAAGAAACACGTTTCCTTGCAAACAGTACGTAACAAGTTTGAGCTCAAACAAGGGTGTACACAGTGGCATGGACCAATAACACCTTACAAAGCCAGGCACGGCAACTCGACACCTTACAAAGCCAGGCACGGCAACTCGACACCTTACAAAGCCAGGCACGGCAACTCAAAGGGTCCTCCACTGTGCAACCCGACTCTACCACATGCATAAACATTAAAACATGCTTTAAAAACATACTCGAGGATAATCCTCCTTCCAATTGTAAATTAACACTTTTCTTGCATGAGAAACATAAGTTCATGATGATCAAGTAAACCAACTTTCAGTCATATCAATTCTTCGCAATTCATTTTAAAAGGTAGAAATAATGCATAAGGGAACTCACCTGATACTCGGCTAAACGACACTCTAATCGGAGCTCACTTAAACACCAAACGATCACCTGAATTTGGGTTAACAAAGGAGGTATTAGACTCCCTAATTATACTCTAAAACATTCCCTATAATGTCATAAGACAATCCCCTAAACCAAGCCTCGAATCCAAGCCCGAACGACAACCGAAGCAAAAACGTGAAATTGCCCAACAGGGACTTACGCGGTTTGCAAGCCGCGTGAAAAGCCGCGTAAGTCTCTGGACGAACATTCTCAGTTCTGCGTAACATGGTCAGCTCGAAAACTCACTTAGATCCTTCAAAACTGATTCCAATTGATTGGTAACTTCCCCAAACAAACTCTAAAACTATTTATACATTAAAGGGACAATTCTCACCTCTTAAATCATTCAATTCCTCAACCAAATCCTCATGGAATACTCTTTTGAAAACATAAACCCCTTTAAAAAGAACCAAATCTATGAACCTCCATTGGAAAGGTGAAATATCACCAAGAGCTCAACAACTCCACAAGGGAATCATCCAACTCACCTTCCCAATGGGTTTTGCTTCAAAACACTTAAAGAAGAAGAGAATACATTGAGGATTGAACACCAAGGCTCCATTTCAGACACAAAACTAAGAGATGAAGGTGGAGGTATACCTTAGTAGCAACTTCTTCAACCTCTAGCTGAAACACCTTCCCCAAGCCTTCAATGGAAGAATTTCTTAAGCTCCTTCTCCTCTCGTAAAGATGTTGAACGAGCTTTTGGCGTGCTTAAAGCACGTTGGCATATACTTCATAACCCGGCACGCGGATGGGAACTCTCAAGATTGGCAAACATTATGTACGCTTGTGTCATATTACACAATATGATACTCGAAGACGAAAACCATGCTATTTGTGGTGACGTGGAAAACGACTTTTTCACGGATGATATCGAAAGCCAAATCAGTGAGACACAACGCGCGGCAAATGTTCGAGAAGTCATAAACCGGGACACTCATAATAACCTTCGGTCGGATTTGGTCGAACATATTTGGCGTATCCAAGTTCCCAACAATGACGACGAGTAGATTTTTAAATTTATTTTGTAATTTTTATTTTTAATGAATGATATGAATTTTAATTTTTATTATTTATCTTATTTTTATTTATTAAAAAATATATAAATATTTTTATTTTGTTAAATAATTAAATGTATAAATAAAAGAATTAAAATAAATGAGGTGACAAAAGGGTTTGAGGGAATGGGGTAAGGGTGTTTAGGGATTGAGTGATGGTTAGGAGAAAAGCTGATGTGGAGCTTGAATCTTTGAAAGATAGAGGGATGGGGTACTGATAGCCTTAGTTGGGGTATATGTGTAGGGATGAGAGAAACAGTGTACAAGTGTTGTTTTTTTGTCTATGTAGTGAGTGAAAAAGAAAAGAAAAAAGATTTTAAGGGAAGAAAAAGTTTGTAGTAAGGGTAAATAGGAGACATGGGTCGCTGAATGTGGTAAGAATAGGGGTTGTCTCTTACTACAGACAGATGTACGGTCAGCACATATTGATATTTCTCATTTTATTAAACAAACTCACCTCTTATTTGAATAAGAGATTTTTTAATGGTAAGAGGTATTAAGAGGTTAGTAAACAACCCCTTAGATGTAAAAACTAAATTTATAAAAATACCCTTTTATATTTATTTAAAATGTATGTTAATTATCTTAAATGTGGCTCACATTAGATCTCACAATTGTCACAAACTACCTAGTTTTCATTTGATTAGACCGATATATATATATATATATATATATATATATATATATATATATATATATATATATATATAGGGGGTGATTTTTTGCAACCCATGCAAAAGGTGGCAACCCTTGCAACCCCCTTAATCACCGTTAGATCATGGATTAGATGATAATCTCCTTTTTTTTAATTTTAATTAACATGAGGGCAATATCGACTTTTTGTTTTAAGAGGGTAATTAATGATTTAATTAATCATCCGGTTATCAAATGAAATCCCGGATTTGTAGGTGATTATCATTTAATATTAGGTAGTTATTTTAGTATGTTATTTGATAACATTCAATGTTCATCATCTTTTTTTTACCATGATCTTCATGGTCTCATTCGCTGAGTTGCAGAAATCCTTCCCTTCAGGTCTACCCTTCCCAATATTATTTTTCTTCCCTTCTCAATAATCCATAGCATATGGTAAAATTAGTTCATTCTTGTCATCCTAATATGATATTTTGAATCCAGATTCGGTGACACGGACCTGCCAATTGATGATATTGCTGCGGCATTGCTTCTGGTAATGTGTGAAATCTATATTTATATAGATAAAGTGCTGGTAATTTGTAAAATCAATATCTATCTAACAATTCATTTGCTTCTGGTAATATGTGAAATCTATATATATATTCATTTGTTTTCTAACAATTCATTTGTTTCCGATGAAAAATCATTGAGTGTGGATGAAGACGATGAAGAAGAAGCGATGAAGATGATCGCCGGAAAAGACGATGAAGATGATGGCCGAAGAAGCGATGAAGATGATCGCCGGAAAAGAAGATGAAGATGATGGCGAAGAAGACGGCGAAGAAGACGGCGAAGAAGATGACAATGAAAATGATGAAGACGACGATGAGGAGTTGAGAACGATGACTTCGACGATGGGGACTGGTTCATGATGCATGATGTTTCTCCAGATGCATGATGTTTATCCCGTGAATCATGGCAGTATATTTAATTAGATTTGATTTTTAAAATGGTAGTTATCTTGTTTCTGAAACTGCTCCTATTAAGTTTCTGCAACTGTTTAAAGAAATTGTTAGTATAATTTAGAAGATTTGAATAGATCGCATACATATTGCATCTCCGATTTGTTTCTGTTTTCTGCAAATCTTCCACTTTTTTGGTCGAATGGTTGATGAATCAATATGCAATGCTATCGTTTTTAAATCAGACGGTTCATCATCGTCTAAAGCGATTGTACTGGGATCATGGGTGATGAATCAGAATCCACACACCTCCTAAAGTACGGTGACCATAGATGGTCACCCAGCTTCACCGTTCGTTGGTTTTCTCGAACATCAATTCGATCTTGCTGCTTAACTGTAGGCCGTATCCAAATCGAAACTCAGTGGATCGAAATCGAAAGCAACTCTTTTCTTCGCTGAAGCCAATGATTTTCTAATTTCAGATTTTCACCTTCTTTTTCTACAGTTTCAGTAACCGCAGCCAATGATTGCAAATTCATGTTGTGAAGCAGTGATGCATGTGATGAAAACAGAATGCATGTGATGAAACGATGCTTCATATGATGAAACCATGCGTCATATTATGCATGAAACCATGCTTTATATGATGAAACATGCTTCATTTGATGAAACCATGATGCATTTGATGAAACTCGATGATATATTAAGAATTATGATTCTAAAACGAACCTCGATTTGGTTCTGCCATGAAATTCGTTGTTGATATTCTTCAAGATTAGGTTTTCTACTATTTTGTTGAAGATGAAGCGTTTCATTATGGAGTGGAGGATTTTCAAGGATTTTGAAATCCCTGAAACCAACTTGCCACGATTAGCGGTTTTTAGGTTCAACCGATTACCCTAAAATGCCCCTAATCCCTTTATTAATTCGTAAAAAATGAAATTGATTAATAATTAATTACTAATTAATTGCTCTTTTAATCATAACCGTTTGATTGAAAATCAATGGTCTAAGATGGGGTTTTACTTGTTTCAACCTTTTCATGGGTTTCATAATAAAAGGACCCTATATATATATATATATATTTGAAAGTACATGGGTCAAATCAATCTCGCCTTCATTGAACAATCACTTCTACTTTCGCCTTCAATTCGTTGAACAATCACTTCTACTTTTGCTTACGATCAATGTTGCAACAATGTTTTCAGTAAATGTGACTAATGAAGTAATGAGTGCATTTAATAATATATAGATGTGTGTAGGGACGGGCCTATAAATTTTTTCATACGGTGGCACAATAATATAGACAAAAAATAATTACAAAAAACACGGTTTTTATCGACGTGTTTTCATCTTTTTACCGGTGTTCAATATTTTTTGATGTGGTTTTATCCTAATTCCACCGTTTCGATGGATTTTTAAAACTTTTTTCTTGATTTCGAGATATTTTTAAGTTTCTTTATCGATTTCGAGTAACTTTTTTTTTTGGTTAATTTTTCAAAAGTTTTTTGGTTCATTTCAAGAGTTTTTTTGGTTTTTTGGTTGATTACGAGGTAGGGTTGCACCTTCTTGAAGTTTCCAAAATAATACGATAGCACATTCTAAAATGATACGGTTGCACCTTTCACATACCTAAAAAAATTTACCCTTCGTCGGAGAAATAATACGGTGGCATGTGCCACCGTATGCACCATGCTAGGTCCCGCCCATGGAGGTGTGTTTAGACCATCTCCAACTTTGACCAAAAAAAAACACCAAAATCACAAAATTAGTGACCTCTTACATTTTTTTATCCTTTAAATTTGTTATTTAAATTCTATATTTTCCTCTTAACAACATTTTACAATATATATTGATAAATATTAAAAAAAACATTTTTTTTGGATATTTTTATAAGGGAAATTAATTAAAATGCCACAAGTTTGAAAGGGACTTACCAAAATACCCCAAAAAATTAATTTCTTACCAAAAAGCCCTTTTTCCCCGCGATAAGAGCCCGCGATCGCGGGCAGGAACCAACTGTGAAATTTTTTGCAAGATATATTTACACTTCCAGTCCCTGGCCCCCGCGATGGCCCGCTATGGGGACTGAAAGTGTAAATAATCTTGCAAAATTTTACACTTTCAGTCCCTGCCCGCTATAGAGGGCTCCCTCCGCGGAAAAAAGGGACATTTTGGTAAGAAATTAATTTTTTGGGGTATTTTGGTAACTCACTTTCAAACTTGTGACATTTTAATTAATTTCCCTTTTTATAATATAAATGCAGAAAATCTGAAGTTACAAGTACATAAACTCAAATCATGTAGCTCTTTCTTATAAAAACTCATATAAAGAACCAAGAAGATTCAAACATGAAACTTTTGTTCAATATAATATATGAACCTATCCACATAATTACATAAAGAAAGATTAATTCTAATTAATGAGGATAAACATCTTTCCATTGTCTAATCCAATCACGATGGGACCATTACTACTTCCAAACCATGAATCACTCGTCAACAACCAGGGACTTAGCATGTACGGTCGTTCTCTATAAATTTGTATGTATATTATGCTTTTTCTTTTTCTTTTTTGAATAAAAATGATTTGAGTCACGATCAAGCTCCGGCATTGCCATCGCCTGATCGGGAAACAATCCTATCATTAAAATTGTGATCCATACAAAAGTCATTAATACAATGCGTAAGAAATAACGGAGTAACATCAAAAACCGTAGGACAAGATAAAAAACGAGAGTGACTTGCCGTTAAGTGAGCCGCTTCGTTAGCTTGTCTTCGCACCGCATGGACTGAGAAATTTCCATGGTTGTCAAGAATCCGCCGAACATCATTGATAATATCTCCAAATTCCGAGATGCCATGGCTCGTGTCGTAGATGGCATCCGCAACAATTTTGGCATCCGTTTCAAAAACGACATTATCAAAGCCCCTATATCGCAAGCCCATATACGTCACCCCCACCCTCCTAACCATTTATTTCTCTTTGAGAATAAATGGTTGCAGGAAGCCACTTTCATCCAAGTTTTCGAGAATAGTTGGAACGCTCCTGGGCACATCGACATCATCTCCAATCTCTCGCCTTTTTCTATTATGCACTTTAAATGTGCAATTATATAGGGACCACTAACAATCCCTTCTTATCTATTCATGTAACTAGGTTCGAACCGTGTATTACACGGGGTAATTTAAAAAAATTAAATTATGTCAGCAAACTTATCAACTATTATGAAAGATTAATTTAAAGTGAATTGACGGAAAGCATACCAATTTGACTTTGAAAATATCATTAACTAACCATTTGTTGATAACTGATATTATGTAGTTCAATTAAAATTAGAGGAAATAATATAATCATGATTAAAAAGTATAAATAATTAAATATATACTATACTAAAATATTTGCATATTTATATTTTTTTAAAAAGTTCGAACTCATAATCCAAAAGTCAGTTGATAAGTGATATTTTTTTCCAAGTAATTAAATCTCTTATGATAATTCTAAGTGTGTTTCGTTGACAAAATGGAATTTGATAGAATTGTAATTCGTCGAAGGTTTTTCGACTTTGAAGTAAAAATAGACATGAAATTGCAAAAAGAAAATCACGACAATTTAGTGATTATTTGTATCAAATACATACTAATCACGACACATTAATTCGTATATATTTATGATATTTAATAATATAATTAAATCCAAAAATATTCAATATTTGGCTTATTTCGAAGGTATTGACGAAACGATTACAATGACATAATTTGTAAAAAATAGAAATGTTTTTAATGCATTTTAGTTCATATACATTATTTATGTTAATATGATAAGAGTCTAAAATGAAAAATAAAAAAGTAAGAGATTAAAAGTAAACTACATACCTAATTATAAGGGTAGTAAATGTAACGTATAAATTAAAAAAATTGAATTAAGGAGAGATTTAAGGATGAGTGAATGTGAGTGTGCTAATTGAACTTATAATGTAAATTGCGTCCAGATACATGTTTAGGCGGAAAAATACTGAAGTCGGCTCACCAAAAGACGACACGTGGCATGCTAGTTACTTATTTATTATATGTATAGAATATATATCAAACGTTGAATAAGTATAATGTTATGTCTTATCATATCCCCTTTGAATATTAGACGTTCCTTTAAGATTTATCACTTTAAAATGATTTATGGTTTTGTTATATATTAATTCCTGACACTTTCTTTTAGAACGAAGAATTACATAAAAAGAAAGAACAATTTTATTAATTTTTATTTTGAGAAATATATTTTAAAAATGTTTTTAGAGACTTATAATTTAAGAACGTCTATTTAATGATAGCTTGTAAAAGATTTATTTTGGTATCATACTTTGGAAAACATAGAATGTTTTATGTATGTTGTGTCATCATTGGATTTAGAATTAAACATTTAAACAATTTACACTTAAACATGTCTTTTGAAACTATATTATTCAAAATAAGAATTCACTGAAAATAGGATTTTTCTATGCAATGCTTTCTATATATTAGAATAATATTATCTCAATTTTTTTTAAGTATATATAGTTATAGCTCAAAAAATAATAGATAAAAAACGACTCAATTTTTAGTATTTACTAGGATCCCAGATAGACTATAGTAGTAAAATTAAGACCAAAATATATTAATTAATTAGAATATGAAAATAAAATCTATAAAAAGTTTAAAGACGACTCCTATTGGAGCTTCTACTTGCTACCAAGATCCAAGGTTATTGGCTATTGCTATCTCTACCTAATTGACTACTTGACCTCTATTAATTTTAATCTTTTTATTTGAGTCTTTGTTTACATCTATTGGTGATTTCATACAATTATTGGTTCTTCATTTGACCTTGTAGGGTTTCAAAATTAACCAGATCCAAATGCAACAAAAATATAAAAAAAAAAAAAAAACCGATCTTAAAAGGTCACTTTTATTTTAGAAAACTTTTCAGAAGAGAACCCTACAAACAGATCCAATGACATAAGACATTGAACAAAACAAACCATATGGTGTTTTAGAAAATTACCTTAGGGTTTGTAGGCGCATTGATTGTAGCACAAGAAACTAATAGAGGTTTCCTCTATTGAAGCATGCATATTATCTGTGTACCAGTCTAGTTACGTACTCTTTAGCAGTATCATTGTCTGTCATGTAACATGGACATATAAAACTTACGTATTTATTTACACTTAGGATACATATAATTGCATAAATCTTTTGGAAATGCATACTATTGGTTTATTTGAATTTTAAGATCTAAACCATAATGATTTGTGATATTTTGGTGATGTTGAAACATAGTATAAAAACGTATTTGGGATTTTGCCCAATGTTGGATGTTCAATTGATTTAGTTGAACATCTTATGCATATTTTAGCATAAATATTAGGAAATACATGTTATTTGATCATTCAAGTTATAAATCTTTTCAATAGGGATTCTTGTTGCTTTAGACCCATATGCATGCATATGTGTTCTTTTGCTACTGAAAAAGTAACAGGTTTTGGTGGGCTCATCTTAAAACCCAGAATATTACACACCAAATCACTTTAGGGTCTTGTGGCCAGGGCCAACCCCAGGGTGTGCCGGTGATGCCGTGGCATAGGACTCTAATCGTCGAGGGTGTCTAGGTTTTTTTTTTTGAAAGAAATTGTAATATAAAAATTAAATAATGCAGCTATACAAGCAAACAAAACATACGACTTAGTGGTTAGGCACATTATCTTTATGGAAAACACCAGGGTAAGGGGCCGTTTACAAAACGCTTACCCAGGTAAGTGTTTACCAAGTCACATTAGCTTACCGGATGAATATGCCAAGGACCAAGAATCTTACCCGGTAAGAGCGGAAGCAAGGACCGAGAGTCGAAAGTAAAGACCGAGAGTCTTACCCGGTAAGTGAGTGCGACGACTCTTACCACGGTTAGCGCTTGCCGGCTAAATTGTTGTATACGATGCCATTTTGGTGGACTAAAATCTTACCCGGGAAGTAAGTGATAGTGTTGAATTTTACCGGTAAACACTTACCCGGATAAGTGATTAGGTAAACGGGCCCCTAAGTCTTCTAATCTTGAGTTTTAATTTATAACTTTTCTTTTATTTTCTTTGAATATTTTTATAGAGAAAATTAAGTTTTTCATCCCTATGGAATATGGTTTGTTAAGAAATTACAATTTCCGTTCCTATAGTTTTGAAATTACCATTTTCATCCCTTTGATTTATAATTCATTGCTACTCGTTTTTATGATTTATATTTATTGTTGTTTCGATCCCTCTGCTTTTATCAATACATTGTGAACCATATAGACGAAAATAGTAATTTACTCGATATTATTTTACCTTTTTTGTTTACTAATTTTTTTATTAATACGATAATTAAGTTATATAATTGTTTTAATAACTTATTTCCACAAATTATTCTTCAAACTAGAATAAAAAATTCATAATTCATAAAAAAAAAATTATTCAATTTACATACATCGTTGTCATCAACAGACAACGTTTCCCCTTTAACTCTTTCACTTCTATAGTTCTAGGTAAAAAATTGGATTTAATAACTTTGATTATTTAGCGTTCTTTAATTTTTTTTAGTTTTTATATGATTTCTTCTATAATTTTCTTTGAACATTTAGTAGAATTTGTAAATTTTTTAAGTCTTTGCTGATTTTTAATAGTTTTTTGGAACTTTCTTAATGTTTTAATGTTAGTGTTTTTTTAATGACGATAGATTAAAAAAACATTTTTGTTGATATATGATTTTGTAATTACTGATAATGAGTGATTGATTATATATATAAAATATAATGCTCCAGCTAGTAAACTTGAATAAGATATCTTAAACGTCAAAAAAGAAAAAGATGAATCGTTTGTTCAAAGTCAAGGAGTTATCGATCGATTTATTATCACATACGTTAAAATGTACTACATAAAATTTAATAATTAGTATAATAAAAAAGTTTAAGGGCCACATTTAGTTTTATGCACAAAACCTCCAAAATGTAAGGATTGGCCCGCTTGTGGTGGAACTTCGGGACTATTGACTCTTGGGGGTGAAACTCAACAAGAAAACGAATATACACCAAGTTTCTTTTTGGTTCTTGTAACACCCGTAATTTCCAGATAGGTCCAATGTCGAATCAGTGTGGAACCGATCTTTAAGAAAAATATGAAAATTAAGTTTTGGGGTTAAATCCTAGATTTTATGGTCTTGTTGAATGGGGAAATCGAATACGAGTCCAACGGTTCTTTCCGGAGCGAAAACGGAGCTATAACAAAGAAGTTACGGACGAAACAGTATCCACCGACCCAACAGGGAGCCGCGCGGCTTTCCATGCGACTTAAAAGTCGCGGGACAAACCGCGGGAATGGTCTGGTGTATTAAGACGCGAATTTTAGCCTCATACTTCAAACCTTCATAACTTTTGCATCCCAACTCCGATTTTGATGATTCAAGTTGCTACGGTTTCGTTTTTAGAGCTCTTCAAGGATCTAGAAAGAGTTTTGAGGTATGATGAATGATCCAAGAGTATTTGGTGGTGGTTGAGGTAATCTTCTCACTTTTCTTCATCTAAGAAGTTAGGGTTTTGGTGTTTTGGTGATTTTTGGATGTTTTATGTTAGGGGAAACATATATAAGTGTCTGGGGATGATTATTTATGGTTGGAAACTTGTGGATCTAGGTTTTTGGAAGTTTTGGGCTTGAGGATTCAAGTTCTTCAAGGGAGCTTACGTTTGGGGAAAAATCTAGATTTAGCCTAAATCTAGCAAGGTGAGTTCAAGTTGCTTTGTGAAAACTTTGTATATGCCAAAATGTTTCTTTTAAAGTATTTGTGTGCTTTATATGAAATTATCACTTGTTGAGTTAATTAGTGGGTTTTGATTAATCAAAGTGTTGAACTTTAAAAATCTTGTAAAAACACCCACATTTGGGGATTTTGAGTGATTGATGAATAAATCACGAGTGAAAGAGGTTTTGTTAATTTATTGCATAAGTGAAGGTTATTTGGTCAAATTACACTTTTAGTGTTTTGTGATTATGTGATAACTATGATGTGACACATTTTAAAGTGTGAACGTGTGAGTTGGGGATTTTGGTCAATCCGACCATGTGAATACTTTAAGAGTTGTAAATCTTTATTTTGGGGCCGATGTCCTATTGAGGAATTAAAAGATAAAGATTTTGGGTAACGATGCATTTGGGTTTACGTAACCGTGTGAGTGACACGTATTTAACCAAACATTTATTTTGGCCTTAAAGGCTTGATTTATACTCAAATGAGTCTTTTGAGTGTTTGCCGGTTTTAGTGACTCGAGATGGAGTCTTGGATGTGTTATATGCTTAATTGCATTTTATTCGAATACGTGCCGGTTTAAGTGTTGGTCTTATGTGTGAAGACCGTTTGATGATTTATTCTTAGTACCTTTGGGACTAATGAACTTTAGTGAGTTATATGCATTGTCGAGTAATAAAAGAGTTGCATATACATGTACATATAGATGCATATATGATTTGACTTCATTAGGAAGGTGGCAATTAAGGGGTTGTGAGATTATCATGCCTCGGAGCGTGTGTTGCATGATGTGAGTTAGATGCATTTCATTTGCATGAATTGATATTGATAAATGATCATTAGATCTTTTGAGCAGAGGGCTCAGTTTTGGACTCGGTTGAGTCTCGAGGGCATTCGCCCGATTTTTAATAAGCTCGACGTGGGCTTGGGGTTTGAGTTGTATGAATTGCATCATATTTGGAGTTTACATGATTTGAATGCATTAGTTATTCTTTTGAGGTCATGTATGAATTTTTAAGTTAAGTAAGCTTGTTTTGGATGGTGGGTTTTCCAAGGTAAAGACCTAGTATGGTTGAACTTGAGGGCTTGGACTAAAGACCTAGTATGGTTGATGTCTAAGAGGGGCTAAAGACCTAGTATGGTTGATGTCGAAGACGTACTAAAGACCTAGTATGGTTGATGTCTGAGATGGACTAAAGACCTAGTATGGTTGATGTGTAAGATGGGCTAAAGATCTAGTATGATTGATGCAAAGGATTGACTAAAGACCTAGTATGGTTGATGTCATCCGTTTTCCACATCCAAGAAGCTTACCTACATTTATTTAATCGTGGTTTAATTTATGTGTTTGCCACATCCGATGAGATCGGGTCTCCCCCGTCACCGAAGGGTGTTGATTTCGGGTAATTTATCTATTCACATTGTTGAGGTTATATTACATGCATATGGATTGTTTTCCATGATTGATCGACGGATTTATGTTACATTCTTATTGGACGTTTTAACTGCTGGAGTTTTATTCTATGGTATTTAGATTTTAATACATTTTACGTTGCGTGAGTTTTGTTTCGTATTATGTTTCCAACGAAAGATTATATTTAAATGGATGGTTTCCATGTTTTACGGGTTGAGTATGTATTGTCAACCGTATTTGAAGGTTTTGCCTAAACTAGATTTATTCACGTATTTGAGTGGGTTGGGGTTCGTAACTCATTTTCGGAAAACGCTTTACACTTTTGGGGAGGATTCCCATGGATTTGGGTGCGTTGGAAATGAGTCATTTATGTCTATTTTGAGAACTCTTTGGAAAGGATAACCTTTGTCGCAAACTTTCATTAAAGACTTGTTGAATCATGACTAAAACCACTAATTCCTGATTTATGTGTTTATATAGTCATGATAAAATGCTTGAACTCACTAGGCGTAAGCCTAACCCTTTTTATTTGTCGGCATGTGCAACAGGCTCAGGTTGGGGTAGCTCTAGCTACATTGTGAAGTGGCGAGTGCTAGTAGAGTGCACGAGAGGTGACTTGAGTAGTGAAGTCTTCCGCACGTACTTGGAATTAGCAACTTGTGTTGTGTTAAGTACACCCGTTTAAGTTATTCTATTGGGAAATTATAATGTTTTAAATTCCGAGGTATATTAAGGAGTGAATTGCATAAATGATTTTATCTTGTTGGATAATTTATTGAAATTTTAGTTTAGTTGTTCGTTCCAAATTTTAGGGTGCTACAGTTCTTGCAATGGAACTCGAAAGAGTTGTATACGGAGGTCACTGGTCTTTAGTAGAACTCAATAACATTGATATATGACTTACTTTTGTGTTCGCCAGTGACTTTGTGGTGAGACTCATTTAGAGGTCCAGTAGACACTAGGGTCATTTTACGAATCTTGAGGTGGTGCTTAATGGAGCCGTATACGGTAATCGATGGCTCATAGTGAAACTTGAAAACATTGATAAGTGGCATAACTTTGTATTCCCACCACATTCGCTGGAATCGAGTCTCCTCGACACCGAAAGGTGCTGTTTTCGGGTACCTAGTTACCGATGTTTTCGGTGTTTTTCAAATATAGCTTTATCAATATAATTTGTGTTTTGGAGTTTGTGTCTTACTCAAGTTTTGGGTGAGTTTGTATTTTGGTTATTTATGTAAAACGGGTATCTAAATTGGAAATAACAAGCTTTGTAAAGGGGTTCCTTTTTATGACTTTAGTTAAAATGATGGATCATTGCTTTAAGGGAAATGTCTGTTTTAAACGTTTTATGTATTTATATGATAAAAATGTTTTAACCCACTAGTCGTTAAGCCTAAGACTTTCTTTGTAGAGGTTCGGATAGGATGACTTTTGAAGCGTTATCCGGTTTTGGAAGATAGCAGACTTGACGGTTTTAGTAACCCCCAATCTGTTCTAATTTTCTTAAGGATTAGATTGTCATGTTTAGAACTCTCATACAGTCTTGTTCTCCTTCTTAAGTAAAGTTTAATATTTTGTTATCAAAGTTGTTTTAATTTGAAGGATCCCGAAAGTTTTAAATTGTCTGCTATTTTGTAAATTTAGGGGAGTTATAAGTTGGTATAAGAGCATAGGTGTAATGGATTAGGTATCAGACTTTAGATACCTATACTTAAACCAGAAAAAGATAAAACAGTTCACCTGATTGGAAGTTGGGGCGGCTTCGGAAGAGAAATTGCTTAAGATTTGACTCGCCTGTTTTAGAAAACGAAGGATCGTAAATCCTAAATCTAATCAAATGAAACAAATTCCACAAACAAATTGAGAAACAATCGAAAGAAAATAATGAACACATTATCTGATTCGAAACTTGAAGGAAAATATGAAGGGGTTGGATTGAGAAACAATGGAATCGGCTTAGCCTACTTATGAAGAAGAAGAACACTTTACCTGATTGGAAATTGGAAGACATGTATGAAAGGCGGTTTGGCTCTGTGGCCGTCGTAGTCATCTCGGCGGTGGTGTAAGCAGCGAAAATTGGGGCTCTTTTGATTCTGAAGAAAGTTGAAGGTGATTGTGGTGATGGATGTGAATTGAAGAAAATAATTGTAGATCTGGAAAAGAGGAATTGGCTTGAATACCGTTTCAATTTTCCATTTATTCAATAAATTGTTTTAGATTTCAAAAAATCACAAAAAAGTCATTCTCTTTAATATCCATAGATTAAAACCAATAAACGGCTTATATCAGTTTTCACGGTTCTCAACCTATTTTTGGTTCTCTTTTGATTACCGTCATATATATATATATATATAGGTATAGAATCATGTGAGAAATGCTATTTTTGGTAAGACGTGTGAGATGTACTTTTAATCAAATACCCTTCCATGAATGACATCTTAAAAGGGAATTGATACGGTGCATCTCGGTGCATCTCATCCTAATGTAACCACTTCTCACGCTTTTCATCGAAAGCTAACCCTATATATATATATATATACAAGGTTCGAATCGTGTATTACACGTGGTAATTTAAAAAAATTAAATCATGCCAGAAAACTTATTAACTATTATGAAAGATTAATTTAAAGTGAATTGACGGGAAGCATAACAATTTGACTTTGAAAATATCATTAACTAACCATCTGTTGATAACTAATATTTTGTAGTTCAATTAAAATTAGAGGAAATAATATAATCATGATTAAGAAAGTATAAATAATTAAATATATACTATACTAAAATATTTGCATATTTATATTTTTGAAAAATGTTCGAACTCATAATCCAAAAGTCAGTTGATAAATGATATTTTTTTCAAGTAATTAAATCTCTTATGATAATTCTAAGGATGTTTCGTTGACAGAATGGAATTTGATAAAATTGTAATTCGTCGAAGGAATTCGACTTTGAATTAAAAATTGATATGAAATTGCAAAAAGAAAATCACGACAATTTAGTGATTATTTGTATCAAATCTCATACTAATTTCAACAAATCTCATACTAATCACGACACATTAATTTGTATATATTTATGATATTTAATAATATAATTAAATCCAAAAATATTCAATGTTGGGCTCATTTCCAAGGTATTGACGAAACGATTACAATGGTATAATTTATAAAAAATAGAAATGTTTTTAATGCATTTTAGTTCATATACATTATTTATGTTAATATAATAAGAGTCTAAAATGAAAAATAAAAAAGTAAGGGATTCAAAGTAAACTACATACCTAATTATAAGGGTAGTAAATGTAACGTATAAATTAAAAAAAATTAAATTAAGGAGAGATTTAAGGAGTAGTGGTTGTAGGTGTGCTAATTCAACTTATAATGTAAAGTGTGTCCAGATACATGTTTAGGCAGAAAAATACTGAATTCGGCTCACCAGAAGACGACACGTGGCATGTTAGCTACTTATTTATTATATATATAGATATGAAGGAAAGTTCAAATGCAAACTCAATTTTCATTGTGAACATGAGAACTAATCTTGACCGTTTATCTATATTGATCTAACATTAAGTAGAGTTTTTAACTAAAATTATTAATTAAGGTGATTAAGAGTAAAAAAGAAAGTTAATTTCAATCCACCTTTAACATATTTGACTTTTTATTTTATCTTTCAATTAAAAAAAATTACATCCTTAAAGTTTAAAATAAATTATTTTAAAAATTACTAATAATCAAACAAGTTACGTAAAAAAAAAACTAGAATTTTGTGTTCTTCAATAATATAATTGTTTTAATAATTAAATTATATAATTGTTTTAATAACTTATTTCCACAAATTATTCTTTAAACTAGAATAAAAAATTCTTAATTCTTAATTTTTTTTGTCAATTTACATACATCGTTGTCATCAACAGACAACGTTTCCCCTTTAACGCTTTCACTTCTATATTTCTAGGTAAAAAATTGGATTTAATAACTTTGATTATTTAGTGTTCTTTTATTTTTTTTAGTTTTTATATGATTTCTTCTATAATTTTCTTTGAATATTTAGTAGAATTTATAATTTTTTTTAAATAATTGCTGATTTTTTATATGTTTTTTGGAACTTTCTTAATTTTTTAATGTTAGTGTTTTTTAATAACGATAGATTAAAAAAATATTTTTGTTGATATATGATTTTGTAATTACCGATAATGAGTGATTGATTATATATAAAATATAATGCTCCAGCTAGTAAACTTGAATAAGATATCTTAAACGTCAAAAAAGAAAAAGATGAATCGTTTGTTCAAAGTCAAGGAGGAGTTATCGATCGATTTATTATCACATACGTTAAAATGTAGTACATACAATTTAATAATTAGTATAATAAAAAAGTTTAAGGGCCACATTTAGTTTTCTGCACAAAACCTCCAAAATATAAGGATTGGCCCGCTTGTGGTGGAACTTCGGGACTATTGACTCTTGGGGTGAAACTCAACAAGAAAACGAATATACACCAAGTTTCTTTTAGGTTCTTGCAATGGAACTCGAAAGAGTTGTATACGGAGGTCACTGGTCTTTAGTAGAACTCAATAACATTGATATATGACTTACTTCTGTGTTCCCCAGTGACTTTGTGGTGAGACTCATATAGAGGTCCAGTAGACACTAGGGTCATTTTACGAATCTTGAGGTGGTGCTTAATGGAGCCGTATACGGTAATCGATGGCTCATAGTGAAACTTGAAAACATTGATAAGTGGCATAACTTTGTATTCCCACCACATTCGCTGGAATCGAGTCTCCCCGACACCGAAAGGTGCTGTTTTCGGGTACCTAGTTACCGATGTTTTCGGTGTTTTTCAAATATAGCTTTATCAATATAATTTGTGTTTTGGAGTTTGTGTCTTACTCAAGTTTTGGGTGAGTTTGTATTTTGGTTATTTATGTAAAACGGGTATCTAAATTGGAAATAACAAGCTTTGTAAATGGGTTCCTTTTAATGACTTTAGTTAAAATGATGGATCATTGTTTTAAGGGAAATATTTGTTTTTAACGTTTTATGTATTTATATGATAAAAATGCTTTAACCCACTAGTCATTAAGCCTAAGACTTTCTTTGTAGAGGTTCGGATAGGATGATTTTTGAAGCGTTATCCGGTTTTGGAAGATAGCAGACTTGACGGTTTTAGTAACCCCCAATCTATTCTAATTTTATTAAGGATTAGATTGTCATGTTTAGAACTCTTATACAGTCTTGCTCTCCTTCTTAAGTAAAGTTTAATATTTTGTTATCAAATTTGTTTTAATTTGAAGGATCCCGAAAGTTTTAAATTGTCTGCTATTTTGTAAAATTAGGGGAGTTATAAGTTGGTATCAGAGCATAGGTGTAATGGATTAGGTATCAGACTTTAGATACCAAGACTTAGGGTCTGTTTGTTTTTACAAAAATAGATCTTAATTCCTCTTATATCTTTTTCGGTCAGAGCTATACACTTTAAGACCGTTTGTTTTTTTTTAATTGAATAAGATCTTAAAACCTCTAAATATCTCTTATTTCACAAGAGGTGGATAAAAGTCTTAAAAGCTCTTACAGTGTGCCCTAAACCTTTCCATATCTTCATCGCTTCCGTTCACCTCCACTTGCAGAACGGAAACCCAGATCCCTCCATCGCCACCTGCAGATTGAAAAGCTCCATATCCCTCCATCGCCTCCTGGACATCGAAGACCTCCATATCCCATGCAATAATCGATTTCAAAAAACAAAAAGTGTTCATAGGTAATATAATTTCATAAATCTTAGCCAAACGGGTTCTCTGTGACCCGAACTCGAACCGGATCTACTTGGGGACGCTGGAAGGTGGAGTTCCTCCGCGTACACAGCGTGATGTCGGCTGGTGTTTGTGTTTGTGTTTGGCAGCGGCGGAGTAGTGGGTTCCCACCTCTCATCAGCCTGCACCGATCGAAAAAAAGAGGCTGGATCGACCGGAGGTGGCGGCGGACGTCCGTATGACTTCAGATTTAAGCACGTCACTCTCATTGCAGTGTTTAAAGTGTGGCATGTTCTTCCAGTTTGGGTTTTTATGTAACGTCCCAGTTTTCATAACAAGCAATAGCATAAAATAAGCATTCGAATTACATAAATAAGCTGGTCTTTACATCATCGCTAAAACATACTAAACGAATAATGACAGCGGAAGTCTCTTAAATCCACAGCCGAGCACTATCTATAATTATCATAACAAAATCTGGAGTCGCTCTAATCTCCGAGTCCTTCTTGTATTCTTTCCTAGTTCTTACTAGAAGAACCGGTTGTACGCTCACCTGAAAATGGTTTAGTTTTGAAAGAGAGGGTTAGACCAAAAGGTCTAGTGAATTCCCTCCGAAAACAACATGTAGAACATTTGTAAAAAGAACATTTATCAGTAAATCATAAAGTATCACCAGTCATGGTACTGCACTATGTATG
This sequence comes from Saussurea involucrata, assembly GCA_033807775.1. Taxonomy (NCBI): domain Eukaryota; kingdom Viridiplantae; phylum Streptophyta; class Magnoliopsida; order Asterales; family Asteraceae; genus Saussurea; species Saussurea involucrata. The sequence goes on along the minus strand of CM066318.1, from coordinate 77,055,392 downwards.
GATCACATAAACATTCCGCGATCAGGGTTCCATTAGGCTCCCTTCTCGCCCTCTTTGGAGCCCACACGGACTCCCCTCTACCGGATAGGAGGGAAACGAATTCCAACCTACCAGCCTGTCATACATGTCCAAGGGATCCTCAGATCCCACAGTGCAGACCGACACCACATAGCATACACGTACGTTCATGAAAACATGTAAGTTAAAATATTCATACGTCATGTCTTTCATTTCTTCATGCCAAACATTTCATTTAAATAAATAGTTACGTTCGTGAAAATCATGCAAATCAGTTCATAACATTTCATGCTCAATAAACCATAATCAGTTAAAATATTTATCACTTTGCGTCATATAAGGGTTTTAGGGAACTCACTTTGGTATCGCTGAACGCACTCCTTAACTACCTCCGAGTTAATCCAATGTAACACCTAGGGGCATTAGATTCAAATCAGATAAAACGATTCAAACCTACTGACCCGTGAACACTTTCCGGATACCAAACTGTCCGGATACCCCAACTTCCCGGATACCCAAACTGTCCGGATTCTGGGACTTTCCGGACACACCAAATTCCGGATACCGCACCCGGTAACTCAACTTATCCGGAAGGATACTCACCCGGAAACTACCACAAAACTCTACCCGGGAACTAGCATTCTTATCCGGAAACTACTGTAACAACAAGAACTGCTAGTTTCCGGATACGACGGTTGTTCGACAAAAGTGATCTAAAAGTGATCCTTAAGCTCATTTTCTGCCATTAATTCGAATAGACAAACCTAAGGGTTCATCCACCAAACCTAAACATTCACCTAATCCATTTATAATCCCTCAAATCGGATTAACAAGCCAAAAACTCATAAAACACACTTTTAAGGAAAATGGATGAAAACTCATTGAATCAACCAATTCAGACTTAAGAATCCAGACTAAATAGAAAGGAATACTACAATCAACAAGAGAAACGAATTTAGAATGAATTACCTGGTTGATTTCTTCTCTCTTTTGATTTCTTCTCCAAAATTCCTTTCTCTTTCTCTTTTCTTCTCTAGCTGCCAACACCACCAAGCACACACACAAAATACTGATTTCTAAAATATGAGGTTGCCCTATGGATTAGAGCCCTTAAATACCTTTCCTAAATTGCAACATAGTCCCTTAGCTTAACTTTCATTCTTTTCACAATGGCCACCAATTTTCGACTTTCTAAGAAATTTGGGTTGTTACAACACTTCCCCCTTAAAAGAATTCTGTCCCCGGAATTCCTTATTGGGAAAAGATGTGGGTATCATGCTCGCACCACAACTGACACTTCCCAAAGGTAACGCCACTCCTGACACAATCAACCACCTTATTAAATTCGAAATAAGGAACATTGGGTGCACTCCCTTCAGTTCTTACGGTACTCTAACTCGTAGGCTACTATTCCTACTCGATCGGTTTTGCCAATAGATGATTAAATAAGGCTTCTCATGCACCTATCCTTCCTATAAGGAGGAACTTGGCGGAATCCCCCGTTACAACACAAGATCCTCTTACCAAGAAACAATCACTCACCTGTCAGCTTGGTACAAAGTCAAACCTGTACATCCTGACAATTCACAACCCAGAGTTCCTTCATCGTATCACAACGCTCAACCCTGTACTACCCCAGCAATTGTCTATGCAGATAACACTTCCCATTCCCGGACCATCTAGACCACAGTTCGTCAACCATCTCTCATATTCTCACCACGTCCCCACTCCATACTTATACGTAACTAAGAGTAGAAACCTTCAACCCACTGTTACAGTGTCCACCTACTCGAATTAAACATATCCTGAAACACAACCATTCCTCGCTGATTGCCAATTTCGTTCAATCATAAAAACATAAATCCGGTAATCCTCGCCCAACTGGGAGGAGTACCCATGGTCACACCATACTATTCTCACTAGTTTAATCCCTACACGACCAGCTCGTTTTAAACCTTCTTCACAAAGTTACTAACTTACTCAATCAGTTGTCTCATCCACTTCTTTCCTGCACAAAATCATACACAAATCTCTTCCTTAATACTCTCTCCAAAAGTTCGCTCACTTATCAAAGACAAACTACACAACACAACACCTTTTGGCATTACCGTCACATTTACTACTTCCACTTTACATCACTTAATCCGGCATACTATCTTCACCTCCCTACATTAGCGTGGAGCACTGCTCACCAAACATTACTTTCCCCTCTCTCTCGACCTTTCCACGTGCTGATAACACTTTCTCATTACTTACATAACTAAATAGTTGCACCAAAGTCCTAACTTAAGGCATTCAATCAAGTCGTCTTGAAACGACACCAGAGTTCGACGTCACTACACATTCTTTAATCTCCAACTTTTACTTTCTCCGACAATTCTTTCACTCCAGCAACAGCTCACACTCTTTAAGGATTTCACATCTATTCCACCCCATTTGACTAACACACTCATCATCTTCTTCAAACTTCCAATGATCCCAAAATATGCTTACTTAGCGACTCTTACAACCACAAAACAATTGGTTTCTTATTTGAGTAATTACTCACCATCACTCCGTCATTCTATCCCGAACTTAAACATGTTACAACGTCAACTTACACCCTACGTGCTCCAACAACCTGGTTAACAAGTCGCACACCTCATCCGAAACCCCCAAAAGGCTTCTATCTGATGCTTCCTCTCTCTTTAGCACCACATTACTACGACACTAGCTGACACATTTAGCTTGACAAATACTGTCACTACACATCCTTACACTCTTTGCCCATAACATCACACTGCAGACCAGATCTCTCATGATCATCCATACACAATTTAAACTCGCCTTCAAAATTACCCGCACAAATCGAGCCTATCTCGCTACTTAGTCCTTTCTCAACTTGCTGAGCTATAACTCACGAGTTCTCAATTAGCTCAAACACAGACATTCTAGCTAGATCTTTACGAACCGAGCTCTTACGTAAGTTGGACACAGTCCCTCACTAAACGACAAAGTCTACACACTCGTTTCGCTCGTGCTACTAACCTCATCATTCTACGAACCCTCCATACTTCGTAAATAGAACGCTTATTCAAAACAATAACTTCTCCTCCTCTTAACATTCCTACAAGGTGTTCTATCAACTTCCAACCTTCTGGTTTGAGTCTTCGGCCTCAGCCAACGTACACCGCTGCCGACTTTAACAACAAAAGTCAACTCGTAACTACTTTCTTAACATATTCTTTAACATGGGTTCCTTACAGGACCTATTCCTCCCAACACATCATAAATAACTTCATAATCCGTCGCCCCTATTTCAAAACTTACTCATGTAACATCAATATTACAAGCTCACCTCAAAACTCAAATCCCACACTGTAGACCTTTCATTCCTGCCTCACAACACTACTCATAAAGAGTTGCTAAAACCAATACCTTGATGACTCCTAGTCCTTCCCCCGGACACCATCGTCCCTCGGCAACTGCATTCCCAGTCACCGAGCAAGGGTACAGACCCTCATACACCCGACACTATACTCCAATCTCGACTATCCAATTCTCCTCTTGAACACATATACCAAAACTGCATACGTTCTCCCCTGACTCGTCCAACACCTCCCCGCTCTCGAAGTTCTTTCTTAGCTAAAAAAAAGTAATACTCTACGACCTAGTGAGTTCATAGCCTTCATGCATGAAAATACAGTAAATAAATCTTTTCGCACATTTCATCAGTTTAAACAAACAACGTTTGGGAAACATTTGGGTACACATGACCCCATCACTCTTATAACTTCAATGCCCTGCACAACGATTCGAGAATCGTTTGCATGCATCTTTCCGTGAACCTTGATCTTACTCATTTCTGAACAATGTTAATACGACAGTAATACGTTGAGTGAAAAATCCTTTCATACGACACCATTCCGAAAGAAATTACCGACACCAAGTAACCCAGTCGGTTCTCACACCCTTTTGTATGATATCAATAGGTTAAAACTCATTTTGCTTGTAAAAGTTTTTGCTGACAAATGTTTTCTCGACCTTTTTGTAACAATTTAACTTATCATGAAAAGTGTGAAATGCTTTGCAACTCGTCAGGCTCAAAATTTCAATGTGCAATGTGAATGAAATCACCTTTTCTTTAAACATACACGTGCACATTCTGACTCATTTTCGATCGAATTTTTTTTATTTAAACATTTAACTTAAATCGTGAAAACTCCATGTTACTTAAAAGAACGCCATGCATGAGACTCTACTTGCAATTGAAGGCTACTCACTCTAACAAGGTCAACCATTTTACTTACGCAACTTATCCTTGACACTCCACCTACGACCGATGGTCGCCCTTTCGGTCATGCAATAACTTGCTGAACACGCTTTCCACGTCTCACTTACTCAACCATTTCCTACTATTTCGTTTTGATCAACTATCTCACTTTCTATTTCTACATGCTATTAATTCACTATAGGTATCTTAATTTCTTTATCCTGTCATTGAAAAACTCGACTAGGAAGTCAGGACTCCATTGACACTTTCAAGATTTCGACATTGTCCTTCCTTATCATCCGAACTGACCTACTTCGCAATCTCTTAAACTGGGACTCTCCTGAAACAGGAGTCTTACCCAAACTCATTATCCACCCTCTTCGAATCCACGAAGGGCTTCCTCTAGACGACTCATAACATTCTATACAACATTTCATCTCTTCGGTGTATACATACATCACACCATATATGATCTTACACGACACTCTCCAAACAATGGAGCTCGGTCTATCCCTCAGGGATCTTGCTAACCTATTCCTCAATGTTCTCCCAGCCATAGCGCTAAACTGAAAGAAACCGATAATAATCCTTGCTAGACATGACACAACAAATTTGCTATAAGTAAGGTATTGTAAGTACGCACATGTACCTGTAAGTTCGTAATTACACTGGCCAGGTGTAATCCCAAACTCACCTTACACGTTTGTCCTTGGCACCTCATCCCTAAGCGCATTTATAGTGATCTTTCCTAGAGGCAACCCTATGTCTCGGCTGTGTTCCTCATCTTACAGTTTAAGTTTAGGCCCGACTGGTCACCTAAATCTCTTAAACTAAGGCTCTGATACCATTTGAAACGACCCAGTATTCATAACAAGCAATAGCATAAAATAAGCATTCGAATTACATAAATAAGCTGGTCTTTACATCATCGCTAAAACATACTAAACGAATAATGACAGCGGAAGTCTCTTAAATCCACAGCCGAGCACTATCTATAGTTATCATAACAAAATCTGGAGTCGCTCTAATCTCCGAGTCCTTCTTGTATTCTTTCCTAGTTCTTACTAGAAGAACCGATTGTACGCTCACCTGAAAATGGTTTAGTTTTGAAAGCGAGGGTTAGACCAAAAGGTCTAGTGAATTCCCTCCGAAAACAACATGTAGAACATTTGTAAAAAGAACATTTATCAATAAACCATAAAGTATCATCAGTCATGGTACTGCACTATGTATGGATCACATAAACATTCCGCGATTAGGGTTCCATTAGGCTCCCTTCTCGCCCTCTTTGGAGCCCACACGGACTCCCCTCTACCGGATAGGAGGGAAACGAATTCCAACCTACCAGCTTGTCATACATATCCAAGGGATCCTCAGATCCCGAGAATCTATCTCTGATCCCACAGTGCAGACCGACACCACATAGCATACACGTACGTTCATGAAAACATGTAAGTTAAAATATTCATACGTCATGTCTTTCATTTCTTCATGCCAAACATTTCATTTAAATAAACAGATACGTTCGTGAAAATCATGTAAATCAGTTCATAACATTTCATGCTCAATAAACCATAATCAGTTAAAATATTTATCACTTTGCGTCATAAAAGGGTTTTAGGGAACTCACTTTGGTATCGCTGAACGCACTCCTTAACTACCTCCGAGTTAATCCAATCGAACACCTAGGGGCATTAGATTCAAATCAGATAAAACGATTCAAACCTACTGACCCGTGAACACTTTCCGGATACCAAACTATCCGGACACCCTAACTTCCCGGATACCCGCACTGTCCGGATACCCCAACTTCTCGGATACCCAAACTGTCCGGATTCTGGGACTTTCCGGACACACCAAATTCCGGATACCACACTCGGTAACTCAACTTATCCGGAAGGATACTCACCCGGAAACTACCACAAAACTCTACCTGGGAACTAGCATTCTTATCCGAAAACTACTGTAACAACAAGAACTGCTAATTTCCGGATACGACGGCTGTTCGACAAAAGTGATATAAAAGTGATCCTTAAGCTCATTTTCTGCCATTAATTCGAATAGACAAACCTAAGGGTTCATCCACCAAACCTAAACATTCACCTAATCCATTTATAATCCCTCAAATCGGATTAGCAAGCCAAAAACTCATAAAACACACTTTTAAGGAAAATGGATGAAAACTCATTGAATCAACCAATTCAGACTTAAGAATCCAGACTAAATAGAAAGGAATACTACAATCAACAAGAGAAACGAATTTAGAATGAATTACCTGGTTGATTTCTTCTCTCTTTTGATTTCTTCTCCAAAATTCGTTTCTCTTTCTCTTTTCTTCTCTAGCCGCCAACACCACCAAGCACACACACAAAATACTTTCATTCTTTTCACAATGGCCACCAATTTTCGACTTTCTAAGAAATTTGGGTTGTTACATTTTAGGGTTTTCATAGGCCTTGAGTTGAGTTTTGGAGTTTTAGGCCCTTCCTATTTGGGCTTCTAGAAGCCTTTTTTCTTTTAAATTCATTAATAATAAAAATATATGATAATATGATTAATTTCAGATTCAGACTTCAGAGGTTACAAAAACAAACAATCTTATTATTCAGATTTCAGACTTCAGCACCACCTCTTATAAATCAGAAGTGAAATAAGACTTCAGACATCAGAACTCTTAAAAACAAACGGCACCTTAAACTAGCTTGTTAAGAGATGATTTAAAGAAGGATGCAGGTTTCTCCAGTTAAGATGCTTTAGGATTACGAAAACTCAACCATTGAGAATTAGGATAGTGGTTACAAGGACCATCATGTATAATATATTCAAAATTTCATTTGCCCTATGTCATTATGAATTTTGGTTACATGTGTGTATTTCTCTTACTATTATTATGATGATTAGTGGATGTGCGATTACGTTTTAGAAATGTTAATCTTTTATGCGCTTCAAACTAAACAACCTCGTGATATTGCAAGCCATCTCCTCTAGTTGTGTAATTGTGAATTGAGCTGCAGTCGTCCATGTATCCTATATATAATTTTGAAAGTAGGTGTTATTATCAACAAAATAAAGTGTTTTGTACAATATATACATATGATTGATGCAAAATCGACCATGATTGATGAAAAATCAATCCACTACAATCAAGGAACGTACCAGAAATACTGCAGACTGTCGAACAAATAAAGGACAACTTCTAGACCTCTAAACCCGATATCCATCGTTCAGAATGTCGATAAATATGTCTTAAAGCTACTGTCCAAAATTAACGACGATCTGACGGTTCAAACACCGGGAATAGACGATACGGTGCGATTGCGCTTGACCGAAAAGTGCAGTCGAACTTTTTTCTTTTTTCTCTTTCAGTATGCTCGGTAATTGATCGGTTCAATCCAATTGGTAAGGTTATACAAATTGGTATTATGTATGTGTGTGCGAGCTGTTGATCACATACATATACATACAGGGGCGTAGCCAGTTTTGATTTAAGGGGGGACTTGAAGATCTTAAATTTAGTTTATCGATAAAAGCTATTCAAACAAGATGTTAATATGGATATGTTGGTTCTCTTCGGTTTCATGAGACTTTGACAAGAAATTTGATTTGTGATATGTGTTGATTAAAAAAACCAAAGAATATTGTGAATTATGTTTGTGAAATAATAGAAGAGAGATAAATAATTTATATTAGCCGAGAACATATTCTTTTTATTATTAAGTGAGTCATTACTTACTCTAATTTCTTAATATATCGTATAAAATGAAACTTTAAAACCTCGATTTATATAATTTTGAACATTTTACACTTATATCAATACTAAATATAATTTATTTTTCTCTGAAAAAATATAATTTATTTTAGTTTTTGATGTAATAATATTTTTTATAAAAGTTTAATAAATGAAAAGCAACAAAAAAATTTGTATTTGATAATACAACATAAATATTAAAAAGTACATGAATATTTTAAAACCAAAACAATTTAATCAAGCAAATCGAGAGATTGTAAAAAGCATGACAATTAAAATAGAAAAAAAATTATAGTTTAAGATGTTTAAAAAATATGGTTTGCTGAATTCGAACCCGGGGACCATGTCAAACCATTTGGACTAAAGGTTGAATTGGTTATGTTTGTATATAATATAATATTAAGAGAAACAGTTCGCCCTTGTATACATACATAGTATACTTAAAAATATGATGATAATGCATATGAAAGTAGTAATTAATAAATTATTTATTTAAGATGATGATCATACCTTACTTTTTGTGAAAAGTAATACCAAAAACCACTAAAATACGACAAAAATCGCATATATATATATAAGGGTTAAATCACGTGAGAATAAAAAAAAGGATTGAGAACCGTAAGAACCGATGTAAGCCGTAATTTGGTTTTGATCCTGTGCTTTTAATTAAAAGTTGTTTCACCACATGAAAATGGTATAATCATCATTTTGGTAACTGAAATTCACCATATGAAACACATATTATTTCATCTCATAAAATAAAAAACAATTTTTTCCTAAATATGAATTTCACCACATGAAACCAAACACTGAATGTTATTTCACCATATAAAAACAAACACTATATGTTATTTCACCACATGAAACCAAACACTGAATGCTATTTCACCACATAAAACCAAACATTGAATGTTATTTCACCACATGAAACAAAAAACTCAATGCTATTTCACCACATGAAATAGAACACTAAATGTTGTTTCACCACATGAAACCAAACACTAAATGTTGTGCTTTTCGACTTTACGAAAGTTTGATCCCCTGGGAATCCATTCTCGAACATTAGAGTCTACAATATCACGATTCATTAGCTGATGAAGGAAACCTAATGTCAGTTTAGATTAGACTAAAAGGAAACCTAAAGCGATTAAGAATTCAGAAAAAGTAATGAAGGAATCAACTGCACAATGAAAAGCGGTTCACACGACTCGATTAAATTAAAAATTGCAAAAATATAATTTAAACAAATGAAATTCAAAATTGAAAAACCTAATTACACAAATTAACGAATATGGGTTGCCAGAAAAAGATAAAACAATTCACCTGATTGGAAGTTGGGGCGGCTTCGGAAGAGAAATTGCTAAAGATTTGACTCGCCTGTTTTAGAAAACGAAGGATCATAAATCCTAAATCTAATCAAATGAAACAAATTCCACAAACAAACTGAGAAACAATCGAAAGAAAATAATAAACAATTTATCTGATTCGAAACTTGAAGGCAAATATGAAGGGGTTGGATTGAGAAACAATGGAATCGGCTTAGCCTACTGTAACATCCTGAATTTTCAGTTATAGTATTTTAATGAGAATTGGGATTGTTTGTATTTTTAGTTTTAACTTTGGATTATGTTGTGATTTATAATTCAAAATGGGGTTAAAATGTTAGTGGTAAAAGTTAAGTGTCATTGTTGGAAGGTTAAAACTTGGGGGTGTGTTTGGTCACAATTGGAAAGTGTGTGTAGATAAGGTAGCTGAAATCAGATATTATCTGATTTCTTATGCTTAGGGTCGGTTTGGAGAATCAAAGAGATAGAGAGAAGGAGAAAAGAGAAAAGAGGAAGAAAACAAGATTTGTTCATCAAATTGGTAAGGAAATCTGATTATGTTCTTTTGTTTAGTTTGTTGAGAATGAATGATGATGGACGAATCTGTGTATTGGATTAAATTACAGAATCATAAACAACAGATTTGAAGAATCAGAATTGTGCAAAGTGGGTAAAACTTCCTTAAGAGGTGAGTTCATTTGTTTATTGCTTAAATCAGTGTTTTCATGTTAAATTAAACCTTGAAATAGCGGTATAAATTAGTTATGAACTGTATGGGATGGTTTGGAATGAGCTGAATTGAACAGGCATGAAAATGGATCGAATTTTAGGCTGCAGACCCGACTTTTCCGGATGAATCGTCGTATCCAGAAAACATCAATGATGAATGTTTCCGGACGCAGGAAGTATCCGGGTAAGTTGGATTTTATTTCAAGAATCCGGATGAAAGTAGTTACCGGGTAAGTTCAAATTGATTTAGGTATCCGGATGGCGTCCGGATTAGAAAAGTATCCGGAAAACCCCTGTTGTTCGGACACTTTTGTGAAATTGAAAATGTTAGGTTTTGATGTTTGGAAGCAGATTCTAGATGTTTTGTCTGATTTAGTTTTCTAAAAATTTTACGGGGGCGCTGCTAAGTCACCGAAGGGGGGGACATTTGAGGATGAAGATACGATAGGTTATCTAGTATTCTTAGATTTGAGAATATGTTGTTATGCAAGTACGTTAGTAAAGTGTAATGGATCCATAGGCACTATGTTTGTTTTAGCTAGAAGTTGTCATCAAGTCATCGGGGGCAACTTAGTACGGTCTAATGGGAACCGATTACTAGCCATTGATTATATGATATAATTTCTAGGAATGTGTGTACCTTGAATCATCGGGGGCCCCGGTTGTGTATCGCGATATATTAAATCCCATTGGGGCCATTGATTCTGAGGTGGGGAGGATGTGAAATGTGGAATAGGCAGATTTTGATTTGTAATTCCCATTTCGAATGGAAGATCGGAGATTTCCATTTTATAGGGAAGATCAGAGATTTCCCAAATTGTGAAAGGAAGATTAGAGATAGGCATAAAGTAATTTGTAATCTCTACTTCCGGATTAAGAAATAGGCAGGTTTTGACTTGTAATTTCTTGAATAAGAGTATTAACCCTTGAATATGGGATCATTCGTGGTAAACTCTTGGTAGCAATATTATGGCTAGATGAATTAGTCATAATTATGGAAGTGGGGTAGATTCCCAGTAGTGAAAGGAGTTGTTATACGGTAAGAAAAGGAGTAATCAGGTTTGTTGTAACTGTTTACATTGATTTTGCAAATGTTGTTATTGAAACGATTGTTCTCATTAGGCGAAAGCCTAATGTTTCAAGTTGAATTTTCTTACCAGGTACAAGCTCCGGGAAGTAAGCAGGGATGTGTGATGAGAACTTTTGGAAAGATTCAAACTTAGAGATGACGGAGGATCTAGCTATTCTTTTGATGTTTTTGGGACAAAAACTAGATAACGTAGTTAATCTGATTATGATGTATGGTTAGATTAATAGGTTATTTGAGTTAGATGCGTTGTATATAAAATATTTACAATTGATCCTCAAGTTATCAAAGTTTGAAGTTTTATGATCATAACTTGTGTATTATGCAAGGTTTAAATTGGCCCTGTTTTTAGGGCGTTACACCTACTTATGAAGAAGAAGAACACTTTACCTGATTGGAAATTGGAAGACATGTATGAAAGGCGGGTTGGCTCTGTGGCTGTCGTAGTCCTCTCGGCGGTGGTGTAAGCAGCGGAAATTGGGGCTCTTTTGATTCTGACGAAAGTTGAAGGTGATTGTGGTGATGGATGTGAATTGAAGAAAATAATTGTAGATCTGGAAAAGAGGAATCGGCTTGAATACCGTTTCAATTTTCCATTTATTCAATAAATTGTTTTAGATTTCAAAAAAATCACAAAAAAGCCATTGTATTTAATATCCATAGATTAAAACCAATAAACGGCTTATATCAGTTTTCACGGTTCTCAACCTATTTCTGGTTCTCTTTTGATTACCGTCATATATATATATATATATATATATATATATATATATATATATATATATATATAGGTATGGGATCACCATAACCCAACACCCATCGAGACCAATCGAGAACCCATCGAGACTGAGCGAGAAGCTTTTGAGAATCCATTCCTTGACTTGGTGTGTGTTTATGTATGTTAAACCATAGCCTACCGCATTCATTTCCATCAAGAAGTATTTATCGGTTGATTTGTTAATTGTTTGTGTGTGTAAAATCATAGCCTATTGCTTTCAGTTTTTATCGAGAGGATCGGGAACCCATCGAGACCTATCAAGAACACATCGAGATCGATCGAGAACCCATCGGGACCGATTGACATAAATTGAGACTAATCTAACCCATCGAGACCAATCAAGAACCTATCCATTGACTTGGGGGTGTGGTTGTGTGTTAAAATCATAACCTAATACCTCCATTTTTCATCAAGATCGATTAAGAACCTAGGTTAATATATTGCGTGTTTGTTTGTTTAAAACCATAATCTATCATTTTTAACTTTTATCGAGATGGATCGAAAAATCTATTGAGATGAATCGGGAACTCATCCAGATCAATCGAGAACCCAATAAAGAAAAACTAGAGTATGTAGAGTTGAAACTGTAGTATATTCATCATGAATAATATGTATATGCATGATAAATGTTATGGTGAAAGTTAATATTTATGATAAGTATCATACTAATACAAATATAGAGAATATTTATATACACGTAATTATACATAAATATTCATGATGAATAATATGTATATTCATGATGAGTAGTATATATATTCATGTTGAATAGTATATATATTCATGTTGAAGGTTATAGTGAAAATGTACATTAATGATGTATATCACGCTAATGTATGAATGTTGAAATGTTGTTGAATAAATGTGAAATATAGAAATATTCACGATAAATAATATGTATATTAACCACAAGGGTTGTGGCGTAGTAGTTAAGGCGCTAGGGGATGTAGTGGAATATCCTATCTGCCCAGGGTTCGAATCCAGACGTACACAACAATTGTGGTCACTGAGTTTAATCAGGGCTGATGTCTTACGGTCATAATTTTCCAAGGGATTAGTCTAGGCATAGCCTAGGACACCCTTCCAAAATAATAATAATATGTATATGTATATTCATGATGAATGTTATAGTAAAATATATATATTTATGATGAATGTTTTAGTAAAAATGTATATTCATGATGAATGCCATAGTAATGTATGAAAAATGAGGATTTGTTGAATACACGTGAAAATACATAACTAATCATGGTGACTGTTATATTAAGTTGTATATTCATAATGAATATCATACTAATAGATGAATATTAAAGAGTTGTAGATATATGGAAAATGGTAAAAACGAAAAAAAACTATATTGAGTTGGATGTCGAATCGAAGAGAATGAAATGCTCGTTTTTTGATATAACTTGTTTAATTAGAATATTAGTTATTTTTATGATAATTTAGGTAAAAATTAAGGAGGCTAAATTTTTTAATTTATAAAAAGTCAAAGAAAGTATGCGTAAATAAAAGTTTACATTTTTGCCCCTAATCACTTCTGAATTAACCCTATTATATCTTAATCATTGATTAGTTTTTTGAATTTTGATCAATGATCAAGATTAATCCTCATGTTCATAATAAAAATATGGTTTTTATTTAAACCTACCCCTATATATTTGATCTTATTTGTGTTTGTACAGTTTTTAAGATTATTTTGACAATAAAATTCGTCAAATTTAATGAAAAGTTCAAAACTAGAATTAGTACCATTTGCAAATACAAATGAAACACGAATTTGAACAATTCAAATAGTTGACAAATATAGTACCGCGAATTTGTCTTTTTACCTTGTAGTTGAGGGAGCCATTTAGGAAACCGTTTGACAAAAAAAACCTAGCTTATAAGCTAGTTTTTATTTTCTAAGTACATATTTGGATGACCATAAGCTAGTTTTTTAAAATACTATTTGAAGTAGTTTTTTATGAATATCCCAAATTTCTAATATTGCCCTCATTATTATTAATTAACTATTATTATAAATAAGTATTAATTCTTTAAATTTAATTATTATTATTAATTAATTAATATTAATTAATATTCACCGAAAATTATTAAATTAACTTTTAATTATACATTGATATTAATTTTTAATTATTTAGAGTTCTTGTTGATCATATAAATTGTTTTTATATATTTTTTAATATTAATCAATATATTTTAATTATCAATTACTATTATTTTTTTTAATTATTATTTAATTATTTTTTCACATTATATGTAACGGATATTTAAAATCATAAGTTAATATATATTTTTTCTAAAACTTGTTTTAACAACTCAAATTTATAGTATATATGTAATAACAAATTTTAAATTCTTTTAATTAACATGTTATATTATTTAATATTTCTTACTACATTGATTGTATTAATTAACATATTATAGTGTTATAAACTTGTTTTAATTATATTATTAAATATTATAATTGATAATTTTTTGAAGATGTTCTTTTTGGTCATTTTACATGTTTATAAGCTAGTTTTGCCAAACGTGACTTCTTCATCAGCTAGCTTATCAGCTACCAGCTAGCTTATGAGTCAACAACTAGTTTATCTGCTATCAGCTAACTTAACAACTAGTTTGCTGTATAATAAATAAGAAAACCCAAAGTTACTAAATAAAAATAAGATACATGAAAGACATGATTAAAATCATAGATACTCTTTCTTTAACTCAGAGAAGAAATTCGAATATTAATTTTTGATTTTGATGATTGATTAAACTCAGAAAATAAAACGATAGTGTGAGCGCAATAATGCTACAAAGCTACCAATGACATCAGAAATGCTACAACATCCAGCAAATACTATATATGTTGCGACTTAGCAACTCTAGTTTTGTGACATTTCAAAATTTATAAGTGAACTTAATCTTAAATTATATTCATATGCAACTGACGGTTTATATTTAAAATACACACACACACACACACATATATATATATATATATATATATATATATATAGATATATATATATATATATTCCTATGTTATTATTGAAAATTCTTCCATACATGATTTTTATAATTCAAGTTAAATGCCATCAATGTCAAATCTATTTACCACAACTTCAAACAATGAACATTTTTAACTTATCTAGATTTTCTTGCAATAAAACTTAAGAGAGTAAATTACCATAAACCTAAGTTGGACTAGGGACGTGCCGTATGTTGTTTCCACACATTGTTAATATTTTTCCTGTAGTTGCTTCTATTTCATTCTTATCTGCTTTTCAAGTTTTAGTAAAATGATTTGCTTTTCTCTTTTTCACAAATTTCACTAGCAAGGCCAGCTTAAGGCGGTCGTCAGAAGAATAGCTTATCTACTCTTTACGGTTGGTATCGGATCTGTTTACATATTACCCACACAACCTCATCTTTGAGTGAGATACTAGGCTTGTTTGGTTTGGTTTGGTTTGGTTTGGGTTTTACATGTTGAATAAGCTAATTAATCATGTCGTAATGGAAAAATATCTCACTGACATCACGAGGAAGAGAGAGAATAAACAGTTAAATTAATCAATTCATGCTTCTTATCGTTGATGAATTTTTGTAGTTTTTTGATACAGAGGGGTCCCTCTGATCAAGGAAAAAACAATTTTTTAAAAAATATAAGTTTTTTGACAGGAAAATAGAACCAAGGCAGCACTCGGGTGAAGTTAAACTGAAGCAACCACCAGAAAAGAACAAAACTCAAAGCAACAAAGAGATGAGAAGAAAAGAAGGGGGAAAGAGGGAGAGAAGACCAAACACTATGGAAGGTTCCAAACATGTTTAGCATAATCAACATTAGGAGAAGGCTTCAAAGTCAAGCTAAGAAGTCTAGAGCGAACATCATCAGAAACTGTCTTAACGGCCGAATAATGCGATCTTCTCTTATTCTTGAAGATACGGTTATTCCTTTTATTCCACAAGTGGTAAACAGTCCCAACCAACACTAATCTACGAATAATACACCATATGGTCTTGCCTTTGGTGGCCGGAAGGAGAAGTCTGATAATGTCCGCCTAGTTGTCCAGGACATGAGGGAGGTTCAACTTCAGGGTTGAGGCCAAGACAAACCTGCTCGAGAAAGGGACACTCGAAGAAAAGATGATTATGGGAATCAGGCACATTATGATAGAAACCACGCGAAAGATTCGAATAGGCATCCCATGAGCAGAGTTTATCATGCGTCTTGAGACGCTACTGCATGGCAATCCAGAGAAGGAAAACATGTCTGGTAATATTCTGCGAGAACTAGACCATATGATGCCAATCAGACTCGGACTCATTTGTTAGTAGTTTATATATATTGCGATTGCAAAACTTAAATATGGATCGAGCTTGTAATAAAATGTAATGCTAATTAATTATAACCTAGATTGTTGAAATATTGGTGAATAGTGGTGTTTATGAAATTAATTAAGTAAACGTTGAATTATAAATTTGGGGTAATTAGTTGAGTAATTTTTATTTTTCATTCTACTAGTCAAGTATAATTTGAACACTTGCAACTTGCAAGTGCTGTTTTATACCTCAAAAAATGAATTTTAGTAGAATAATGTCTAAAATACCTAACAGATCCCTTTGTTAAATTTCGTTTAAGGCTATAAGGTTAAAGACTAACCAATGCCACTTTATGCCTATGGAGTAAATTGTACATATATATATATATATATATATATGCTTATGGATTTAAGAAGGGATTAATTAAGGTGATTTTTAGATGTGCCAAATGTATTTATCCCACATGAAAATTAATAAAAATCACCTGTTCTAATCTCATGTTTATTTTTGGTCCCACCAATCAAATGTGTCACATAATTAATTTTCTATTAAATATACATTTATTTAAATTATAGCCTATCAAGCCATCAAGGTGTTACAAATGGTAGCTATTGAGGTGTAGTGAATTAGGCTAAGACATCTCCTGATGTATTGATTCTGGATGTTTATGTAGTGATCTTCTTACTAATTAACCTTAAGATGTGGGTTACAAAAACATCATATCCACCATGACTTTAAGTTAATTTAGAAATTATTGGGTTAGTCTACTACTGCTTTAATTTAAGCATGGAGCTTTAAAGAGCATGACTGAATGCTCTATAATTAAAAAGAGTTATCTTACCAATTTTTTTTTACAAAATGTTATTATGTGATAAAGAAATTGTGCCATGTGGTCACTGAGAGAGTATTATCTTGATTAGAGATGTTCATGGCCATGTGGTCACCATGACAAGGTTGAAAGAGTATTATCTTGATTAGAAATATTTTTCATGGGCATTTGATCACCATGACAAAGGTTGAAAGAGTATTCTTGCTAAGAGAGATGTTTGTGGGATTTTCGTCATCGGATAAAGGTTGAAAGAGTATCCTCTCTAGAAATGAATGATCAACAAAGCTATTTTGTGGGACACTCGTCACTAATTAAAGGTTAAAAGAGTATCATCTTTAGAGATGAATGTGAAACAAAGTTTTGGAAGAAAGACGGTTTTTGAAAATTGTAGAAAGTTTATGAAATCAATTATTTTATCAAAGAGTAAATTATGTTTTTCGTCCCTGGGGTTTCTAAAAAATTACATTCATCCCTGTGGTTTTGAAATTTCGTTTTTCGTCCCTATGATTTATGATTCATTTCTATTTTCGTCCCCGATGCCAAAACACTACTTTAAGTATGAATGACTAAAATATAAATGAATTGTAACACATAAGGATGAAAAAAGCAATAATATATAAATCATAAGGACGAAAAAAATAATGAATAACTGTGAAAAATGTAAATCAACTTTTTATTAACTCTGAGAAACTAAACTATTACTTACAATAAGAACCTCACTACAAGATCACTCAACACACAACAACTTCAAAAGATTTGAAGTTGCAAACCCTAATTTCAGACACCCTAAAACGAGAGAGTGAGATAACTCTGTGAGCTGAGAGAAAACTAAAAACTAAAGAATGAATACAAAATGAACGATTGACCCATTTTATATTTACAAGTTTGTAATATTTGCAAGTTAGTCCTTTCTTTTTTCAGTCCCCAGAACTTTTGTTTATTGCTCCGCTACCCTTTGTTCAACCCTGTGTTGAAGAGCCATCCAGAGCTTTATCAACTTGACATTTCCAGTCCTCAAACAAACAAAAACAACACAAAATAAATTAAGTTAGATTGTTAAATGACAAGATTGGTCCGAGCATCAGTTTTAACACCCTCCCTCAATCTTGGCATTGGAAAAGATCTAACATGTTTAATTTAGAACACAAATAATTGTGTTGGTTTACACCAAGTGATTTTGTAAAAATATCGGCCGGATTTTCTAAAGATGGTACTTTAACAGTTTTGAGCATCCTAGACGCAACTTTATTTCTCACTTGGTGTACATCGATTTCTATATGCTTTGTCCTCTCATGAAAAACTGGATTGTTTGCAATTTGTGTAGCTGACTTATTGTCACAATTTAAATCAACAGGTAAAAGATTTTTAATTTTTAAATCAGTCAAAACATTTAATACCCAAATAATCTCACATAAGGCAAATGCCATAGCCCTATACTCAGATTAAGCTGAAGAGCGAGAAACAGTTGACTGTTTCTTGCTTTTCCAAGATATCATACAATTACCTAAGTACAAACAATAACCAGTAACTGAGCGTCTAGTCGAAAGGCACTTACCCCAATCTGCATCAACGAATGCCTTTAAACTAAACCCAGAAGACGAAGTAAAAAAATACACCCTTTCCTGGAGAACACTTCAAATACCGTAATACCCGAAGGGCTAACTTCAGATGTGATTCCCTTGGAGAGTGCATAAATTGGCTTAGGCAATGGACTGCAAATGCAATATCAGGCCTTGTTGCCAATAAGTATATTAATCTACCAACTAATTTTTGATACTCAGTAAAATTTGTCAAGGGTGGATCTTTCAATTCAGGTCCAACTAAATCTGTTACTATCAGATTCATGTCCATTGGTGTGCTAACTGGTTTACACCCTAAATACCCGAAATCACTAAGAAGTTTGAGGCAATACTTACGTTGAGACATGCAAATCCCCTTTTCAATTCTCAAAATCTCTATACCCAAGAAATTTTTTAACTCACCTAAATCTTTAATTTTGAAACTGGATTGCAAATGAATTTTCACTTTATTGATTTCATTTAAAGAATTTCCTGTTAAAATAATATCATCTACATACACCAGTAACACTAAATAAACTGAATCATTTATTTTTGTAAACATAGAATAATCACAAGTGCTTTGAACAAAACCATGATCATGCAGGCAGGATGATAATTTTGCATACCACTGTCGTGGTGCTTGTTTCAAACCATACAATGATTTAACAAGCTTACAAACTCTTTTATCGTTAGCAGAAAAATATCCAGGAGGAAGAGACATATAAACATCTTCATTTAAATCACAATATAAGAAAGCATTATTCACATCTAACTGGCATAGAGGCCAGTTATATTGAACAACTAACACAATAACACATCGCACAATGACCATTTTTACAACCGGAGAGAAAGTCTCCTCATAGTCTAACCCCTCACGCTGAGAATACCCCTTAGCGACTAATCTTGCCTTTTATCGCTCAATCTCACCAGTGGATTTATACTTTATTTTATATATCTATCTACCGCCAATTGGTTTTTGACCAGTTGGGAGAGTAGTCAAAGTCCATGTGTTATTCCTATATAATGCCTCCATTTCATCATTCATAGCAGACACCCAATTTTGATCCTTACACGCCTCAAAAAAATTATTGGCTCTACAGATTTATTAAGAGTTGTAACAAAACAAAAATTATTTTGATTTAAAAACGAATAGTTTACTACTTTTTCTATTCCATACTTGACCTTACCTTCTACTATATAATCAGAAAGTTTTCTAGGTAAATTTGATACTCTATTTGATTTTCTAGTAGAGGGTTCAACAAAACCACCCTCAGGAGGGAAACTCAAATGAACATCATTAACATCTCCGTCAGCAGCACTCTGGTCATTGGCTACCATGCTGGGACCACCTGGATCTTCAGATCCGGCAGTCCTTCCTTGGACATTTGTCCCATTGGTGCCACCAAGCTCATTCGGAGTGGCAGTACCATTGGTACCACCAAACTCGTTGGGAGTGGCAGCTCCAGATTGGCTACCCGAATGACCAGGGTTGCTATTATGTTCAGAATTTAGATTTAAATTTTCATTTTGCAAGTTGTCCCTTGATTCATCATCTGGTTTTTCAGAAGATACATCAGTAGGTTGAATTACAATATTATCAAAGAAATTCAAGGAATTAATATTGCCAGAATCATTAAGTTGATGGTTTGCTCCCATTTTAAACGGAAAAATGGTTTCATAAAACTTTACGTCACGTGAAATAATAATTTGTTTAGTGTCTAAGCTAAACAGCCTATAGCCCTTTTGAGAATTTGCATATCCAAGTAAAACACATTTTTCAGTACGTGAAGAGAATTTATCAGAGACATTAGGCCTAATAGCAAAGCATAAACAACCAAACTTTCACAAATGTGACAACACAGGAGCAAAGCCAAAAACTAACTCATAAGGGCATTTTCCTTTTAACACAGAGGAAGGAGTCCTATTTATAAGGTAAGTAGCAGTTAAAATACACTCATTCCACATGTTTAAAGGAATACCCCCTTGAAACATTAGAGCTCTAGCAACATTTAAAAGATGCCTGTGTTTACGCTCAACAACTCCATTTTGTTGAGGAGTGTAAACACAGCTAGTTTGATGAAAAATTTCTTTGGAACGAAAAAACTCACCCAGTTTGTCATTGACAAACTCAGTACCATTATCACTTCTGAAGATTTTTATACTTTTGCTAAATTGATTTATCAACAAACTGTGAAAAGAAACAACATAATCAAACACTTCATCTTTATGTTTCAACAAGTAAACCCAAACTGACCTAGAGTAGTCATCTACTAAAGTTAAGAAATACCTATATGCTTCTTTACTAGGTACCCGGTAGGGCCCCCATAAATCCATACGAACCAACTCACCTAGGCAAGTGGTAGAATGACTACTAAGGTTAAATTTTTCCCTAGTTTGTTTTGCCATATGGCAAATATCACAAGGGGGACACTCAGACCCACTTCCTAGGTTCAATTGACCTTTCAAGCAGGACAAGGCTTGATCAGCTGGATGACCTAACCTACTGTGCCACAATTGTCATGAAACAAAACAGAAAATAGACATATTGGAAGTATTTGTTTTGTTCCGCAACATTTTAGGGTTAATTGGCTCACTCTTAAAGCATTGATCAACGAAATATAATCCACCATGTTCACTACCAGTCCCCACAAGTTACATGGGATGTAAACCCTGAAGTAAATAACATTTAAACTCATCAAATACAACCAAGACCTTGATGTCTCTCGCAAGTTTATGAACTGACAGCAAATTAACATGGAAATCAGGAATAACAAGAACATCAAACAATACAACATGATCATTCAATCTATAGTTTCCAACTTTGTTAATTTTGGCCTCATTCCCATTAGGTTGGGTGACTCTTAAGTTTAAATCAGATATGTCAACAATATTGTCAAGATGAGCAATAGATGAGGTCATATGCTGATTTGCTCCAGAGTCGATTATCCAACCAGACTGAGAATGTTTTGGAAAAATGGAGTTACTAGTCATGTTAGCAAAGAAAGTACCTGCCATACTGACAGATAAGCCATCATTTTGTTTTTGATCCAACAAGGACAGTAACTTGTTGAGTTGTTCTTCTGTAAGGGATCTACCAGCAGGAACATCAGTAGGACAAGTATTGCTAGAGGAAGGTTTAACACACTGATTTGATTTAGCTTTAGTAATCTGGAAGTCTTTTGGAAAGCCAATGAGTTTGAAACACCGTTCTATAGTATGACCATTAACACCGCAATGTTTACAAACCAAAGGGGGTTTTCCAGATTTTTTCTTGTTATCAGCAGATTTACTAAAAAATTGCAGTGTGTTGAGTTTTAGGATCAGATGAAGAGCGAGTCATGCCTCGATTTAACTCTTCTCTTGATATAAGAGAAAAGGCAGTTTTAACTGTGGGTAAAGGATCAGTGGTTAAGATGTTACTTCTTAGTTGCATGTAGCCATCATCCAATCCCATCAAAAATTGCATAAGTTTCAAGAGTTGATTATGTTTTGAAAATTCATATGAAGCATTACAGGTGCAAGATGGAAGTTTGATTAATGCATCAAATTGTTTCCATAATGCATTTAATTTGTGATAATAATCTGAAATAGACATGCCATTCTGATTAAGAGAGTTTATTTTTTGATGAAGACTGAATGTAACAGAACCATCAATTTTATCATACGTTTCTTTGAGCTCTTGCCAGACCTCACTGGCAATTTTGGAAAACACTTGACTGAGAAACAACTCCTCGAATATTGATCCAAGGATCCAAGATAGCACAACAGAGTTGCACCTGTCCCATTGTCTACCAAGCACATCATTATCAATGGGACGAGGTACAGTGCCATTAACAAACCCAAGCTTATTTTTAGTTTCCAGGGCCAATGTCATAGCACATGACCAAACCTTGTAGTTTTCAGTTCCAGTTAACTTTAGGTTAAGGATAGCTACACCCGAAGTATCACTGGAATGAAGGTATAGAGGGTCACCAAAGTCCAGTTTCGCAATCAGAGATTGCGGCTCTGGCTCCTTGTTAACTTCTACACCAGTCATGATGAACAGAAATTAAAACTGCACACAAGGAAAGTACCGTAGTGACTTAAAGGCAGGATTCCTTGCCACTCGAAGATGGTAGGTCAAGCCAATCACTTAGGTACCCACAGAAACAAAAAAGGAAAGAAATAGAAGGTACACACATAATGAGAGAATACTTACAGTGAGTGATCAGAACAGTACGCAGCGGAATAACTAAACCTTTGTTATCAGAGATTTCAAGAAGAAAACCATAGAACAAACCTGAACAAATATGAATATAGGAAGAGAGAGAGAGAGAGAACACACTGTAGTTCCAGAAATATAAACCAACAGTGTGAATATATCTCAAGCTCCTCAAATTAAGCTAACCACGATAATCTGCAGATGTCAAGACAGTGTAATTTTAGAGCGGATCAAGAGATCTGTTCTAAGAATGACACTGGACACACTGAGATATGCAGGTGTGTACAACTAGTTGTAACGTACAGTGTGTGATTATATTTACGCTATGAAACTGATTGTATACAAAGAATCGAGTAATCAGACCTACAAAGGTCAAATCACTTAACTCTTAAATTTGAAAAAGTCAGCGAAAACAAACTCAAAGATCTATGTAAAAAGTTTGTAGCAAATTCACAGATCTAAGGAAAAACTCAGAGATCTATGTAAAAAGTTTGTAACAAATTTACAGATCTAACACAAACGTATTACAAGGAACACATACAGTTAGATTGTACAACAGAATATTATTTGTTAAGCAAAACTAAACATAAATCTACACTAGATACAGTGTAAGTACAAGAGAACACATATTTATTGTAGATCCAATGCATGCATTAATAACAAACACTAGATCTAAAAAACAGACACAAGATCTGTGCTAGATCTTGTTATGTATCTTTGTACACAGCCGATTTTAGTGTAATACTAAAGAGATACAAAATCAATACACCAAGGAATGATGGATCGAAAACAAATATGTCTAAATCCACCAGATGTTGTTGTTGAGTAAAAGAGAAGCAAGATCTAAACGACAGCCACAAGATCTGTGCTAGACCTTTGTTATGAAAGAATTGTAAACTGTAGATTAAATGCAAAACTGAAGAAGTACTAGATCAACACAATCAGGAATGATGAATCAAAACAGATATGTTCAAATCCACCAGATCTTGTTGTTGATTGTACAAAAGAAATGTTCAGACCAGGACCACAGGTTCAAGATCTGAGCATTTCATAAAAGCAACCACAATATATGATGAAGAAACTGAGGGGAGATGGATCAAGACTATTAGAGTCAGGATCCACAATTCTCAGAAAAGAAAACAAAGTCACAACGAAACACATATCTGAAATAGATCAGATCTTAGATGTTTAAAAAACGACTGTGACCGATCAAAGCTACATAGCAGAGATCAGATACGAGTCGATACAGAAACGTGAGGGTGAGAAATTCTCAGAGATGATAGAGAACAGGTAAGCAGAAAACAATACCAGAGGAAATCGACGTTTGAGAACACCTCCGGCGAGAATCGAGACCTTGTTGCTCTGATACCATGTGAAAAATGTAAATCAACTTTTTATTAACTCTGAGAAACTAAACTATTACTTACAATAAGAACCTCACTACAAGATCACTCAACACACAACAACTTCAAAAGATTTGAAGTTGCAAACCTTAATTTCAGACACCCCAAAACGAGAGAGTGAGATAACTCTGTGAGCTGAGAGAAAACTAAAAACTAAAGAATGAATACAAAATGAACGATTGACCCATTTTATATTTACAAGTTTGTAATATTTTCAAGTTAGTCCTTTATCTTTTCAGTCCCTAGAACTTTTGTTTATTGCTCCGCTACCCTTTGTTCAACCCTGTGTTGAAGCGCCATCCAGAGCTTTATCAACTTGACATTTCCAGTCCTCAAACAAACAAAAACAACACAAAATAAATTAAGTTAGATTGTTAAATGACAAGATTGGTCCGAGCATCAGTTTTAACAATAACAAACCATAGAGATGAAAAAAATTGTAATTTCAAAATCATAAGGACGAAAATAGAGTTTTTCAACAAACCACAAGGACTAAAAACGTAATCTACTCTTTTATCAAATTATATTTAAATGCGCTTTCTAGAAAACCGTAAACTTGTCGAGCCCAAAGCCTAACTGCTATCATGCATCTTAGGCATGAATAGAGAAAGAACAAGTATAGTAACAAGGATAATGAGAAGGTTTTTTGTGGATAAGTAGAAATGTGTTTATTTTTAAGGAAAAGTAGTTTGGTTTGTTTGTATGTTCGCAATGTAAATATTGTTGATATCTTGCTAATGTAGATGATTATTATGATGTTCTGAATGAAATAGTTTGATGATATAGACATGCAAGTGTTTGTGGTGTTTTGAATATGCGGTAAAATAGTTTGATAAAAATGTGTAAGTAATCTTTTTCTATAATGGTCAATGTGGAGAATCTTGTTCCATCAATATGTAGCATGTTACTTCTAAATGATTTTAAACACACACACACACACACACACACACACACACATATATATATATACACACACATATACACAGACATATATATACACACATATACACATATAGGTGGAGGTTCAAACGAGAACACATCCATTTTGCGAAAACGCGAGAACACTCTTATCACATGTGATAATACACATTAGGTCACCCGTTGGTTGCGCACTACATAAATTTGTACCAAAGGCCATTTGGTCACTGATTACATGTGCATCATATGTGATGGATTACAGTCACAGAGTCACTACAAAACCAACGACAATTACCGACGGAAAAATCTGTCGGTGAAAGCCGGATTTGTCGGTGAAGTCTGTCAACAAAAATTTCGTAGGGGATTGACTTTTCGACGGATCTCCGACGGATATTTCCGACGGTATCCATTACCGACGAATTAGCGAATGTTTACCAACAGACCCCTTTACCGATGGATTAGTGATGGCCAAGAGTTACCGACGGATTACTAAAGGCTAGCTTTACCGACGGATTACCGACGACCCTTTTTACCGACGAAATACCTACGGAATAGCGACGTATATTTTTTTTAATAAAAACGAATTAAGTTTAAAAACATTTACCGGCGGATTATCCGTCGGTAATTAGTTTTTAATTAAAAAGTAATTACAAAAAATAATTTAAAAATAGAAATTTCTGTATAAAACCTGCTCATTTTCATTCAATATCTACAAGCAATAAATCTAATTCCAAAACACAACTTTATCCAAATACAATCAATATCCAAATACTATCCTAAACTGGGGGAGGATGAGGGGGAGGGTTTCCATCCGTCCACCACCTCACGAAGATATCAAACTGCTTCATTTTCCCCTCCAATAGCTTCCTCGCTTCTCTTTCTGCCCGTGCCTCCTCTTTTAGCTCATGTATCTGAAATTTAACATCTGACAAACATATAACAATGTAAGACGACATTTGACCAACATATAACAACTATTCGACATTTGACAAACATATAACGACTATTCGACATTTAACAAATGTAACATCCAAAAAAAAACAACAGGACATACATAGCATTACATCATAAGATTTACAAATCTGGGTCCCAAAACTTCATTACATCCATCTAAAGCTTAGGTTGGCGGAAACAACCTATACACAACTGAGAATAATCTAGCTTCTACAAGAGGCACTTGCATTGTGTCTAGCTGCATCTGTACTCTATCTTGCTCTTGCTCACTTACCAGAGCCTCCTACTAATTACTTACCTGAAAATGTTTTAGTTTTGAAAAGCGAGGGTTAGACCATGAGGTCTAGTGAGTTCCCTCCATAAACTGTGTACATCAACATTATAAAAATCATTTTTATAAAACACTTCACATTCTTTACATAAACATCATTCATGGTACTGCACAGTGTTTAAGGATCACTTTGCTAACCGCGATCGGGCCCCCAGCAGACTCCCCTCTCGCCTCATATCGGGGCCCAATCAGACTCCCCTCTATCCAGGTAGGAAGGAAACGAATTCCCTCCTACAAGCTCATCACATATCCGAGTAGGAAGGAAATAAATTCCCTCCTACAAGCTTCTCATAACAGCCCAAGGGATCATCGAATCCCAAGGTCTATAGATCCCACCGTGCAGACCGACTTCACATAACATACACATAGCTCATCATAATTATAAAACGTGAAATCCGTAACACTTTACAATTCATTTCATCTTGCTGAATAATCTTTTCAGTAGAACATACTTTTCATGGGAAAACGTTCGTAAAAGCTTGTAAATAAATCATGCTCATAAACATGCCCTGATCAGTAAAATATTAACTTTCATTCATGTAAAAATCATGTAAAATAACATGGCATTTCCACATAATCACTTTATTTGGAAAACACACAAGATCACGTATTTTAGTTAGAAAAACTCACCTGGTGCTCTTAATTCTCTTTCCTAACCTGTTCCAGTCTTCCAATCGATTTTCCTGAATGAATGGAATAGACACATAAGCTGATCATCAAACTTTCTGGACAATTCTACTTTCCTGACAACTTTACTTTCCGGACACTCACACTTTTCGGACATCTCTACTTTCCGGA
This sequence comes from Saussurea involucrata, assembly GCA_033807775.1. Taxonomy (NCBI): domain Eukaryota; kingdom Viridiplantae; phylum Streptophyta; class Magnoliopsida; order Asterales; family Asteraceae; genus Saussurea; species Saussurea involucrata. The sequence goes on along the minus strand of CM066318.1, from coordinate 77,028,148 downwards.
CATTCACACTTACCGGATACTTCTTACTTTCCGGATACTAGACTTACCGAATACTCTTCCGGAAACCCTCAACATTGAGACTTACCGGATACTCTTCCGGAAACTCTCAACAATGAGACTTTCCGGATACGGCGCTGAGACGAACATCAGAGGCAAAAATCCACTCAAATCCCTTTAATCGGTACGACAAAGCAGTAAATGACTTCATAATCCTTCTATAATCATTTCTTACCAAACATCGCTACTCAAACACGATTAGAGTGTTTAATCCCTCTCTCAAGGTATCTTTTACCACTTTATAAGAAAACTCTCTAATTACTCAACAATCTAATCAAAACAACCAGATATGAATTGGGATTTGGAATTACCTGATAAGATTGCTTGCAGAAAACGAATCCCAACTCCACCCCTTCTTCTGATTTCAAAGATTGATGATCTTCCTTTTCAATTGCAAATGAACTCTAAAATCCCTTTTTTTCTCCTCTCTCTCAAATGCTCAGCCTGTAATACCCCGGGTAAAGTCGTTATTTAAAACCCTTATCGTTAAATTGAATAAGTTTATAATAAAATATTTAGGGTAAAAGTTTGGTTAATATGGAAGTTTAAGGGTGTGTTTTGCAATTTGATGAAAGTATGGGGTTTGTTTGGTAGCTATGAAGATATTTATCTTCATCCACCGCCTCTTTTTATTTTATTGAGATGAGGTGTCTCATTGTAGAGACTTGGCAAAAAAGGAAAACAAGGTGTGTGTGTTATTGGTTCACGACAGAGAGAAAGGAGAGAAAAGAGAGAAGAGAGGGTTGAGAGGAAATTTAGGAAGAAGAAGAAGAAGGAAGCTGTGGAGTTTCAGCTGGATTATTAAGATCAGTTCAAGGAAGTAAAGGTAACAATCATTTATAACCTATCCCTTTTATAATTATAAGTTGATAAATAGGTATGTAGGTGGGTTTTGGTGTTTTGATAAGATATGTGTATTTTGGGTTTGGGATAGTGTTCTATGGTAGTATGAAACATATCTGTAAATCTGGGTAAAAGATGAACTCAGTGAATTGAGAGGTTTATGAATGTTCATAAGAATCGCAAGCCTTGGTTGCGATGGGATTTTTGGCTCGCAGCCTTTAGCTGCGAGGGAGTTAGGGCTCGCAGCCTTTAGCTGCGAGGGAGTTAGGGCTCGCAGCCTTTAGCTGCGAGGGAGTTAGGGCTCGCAAGCCTTTAGCTGCGAGGGAGTTAGGGCTCGCAAGCCATGATTGCGAGGAGAGAGTGTGTTGCGAGGAAGAGACAGAGAAGGTGGCGAGAGAGAGTGTGTTGCGAGGAAAGAGAGAGAGAGTTGCGAGAGAGTGTTGGCCGAGATAGCAAAATGGGATTTTTAGACTATTTAGATTCATTTAGTATTCTCGACTGTTAAATGTTTCGTAATTAATTGATTACAGATTTTGTGAACTTTGGGAGAAAGATCGAATTGACAGATAAAGGATCCGGAGGTTTTGGATAAAGCAACGAGGTGAGTTTTACTTTAAAAGTAATTTCAACTGGAATATATATACGTATGGTTTGAGAATGTGATAATTAGTGATTATGTGTATATGTATGGTATATGCGAATTACAATATAGTGAGATATTGTACTTACATGTGTATTATAACCGTGTTATAATACGTTGGCCGGGTTTAAGACCGGTGTGATTGGCTATAGAACTTGTATAGCGTTGTTTGGCTGTAGATGTTGTACAGCGTTGTATATTATTAGTTGGCTTGCTACCACTAATATGGCCAGGAGGAAATGAGAAGGAAAGGTGCACGAGGTGTGAGCTTAATTGGATATATGTAATTATGTGGCGTGATTTATATGAATGAAGTTTATATAAATGGTTTTTAAACTAACAGGGGTTTCTCACTTAGACCAACAGGTCTAATCCTCATTTTGTTTTAAAAATATGTATTCCAGGTGGCGGATCAGGTAAGGGCAAGTAAGTAGAGTATGAGATGGATGGCTAGTAAGGAAGACTAAGACGAAGCTTTTGACTTATTTAGTAGTTGTAATGGAATGTTAAGTGTTATGGATGCAAATAGCACAAAGATTGTATTTCAAATGTTTTCTTTCTATTTGTAAAAGACTACCGGACCGTACATGTAAAGTGAAGTTTGTTTCTTATATTTAATTGTGTTATATTGTGTAATACGTCATGTATATGGGATAAGGGATGTTACAAATGGTATCAGAGCCTTAGTTTAAGGGATTTAGGTATTTGTATCTGTACCTAGACTTAAACTGCATGTGAAGTAGGATGTCCCTATCATTATAGAACCTTGGGATGATGAAGTATAAAAGGTAGAAGGAACATCATGTAAGGTAATTTCATATTACACCTGGCCAGTGTAATTGTGATTTTTCAGGTACATGATTGAACTGGAATACCTTGTTATATGGGGTATGTGCTTATGTGTATATTAATCTTGTTTAAATCTACAGAATGGCAAGTGGTACAAGAAATTCGAATCGAGGAGGAGGAAGAAATCCAAACAGAACTAATCCGCCAGTAGGAACAGGGGACAGGGGAGGCAGAACAGGGGGCAGAACTGGAGGTAGGCTTCGAGGTGGAGCTGGAGGTAGAACCGGAGGTAGAACTCAACAAAATAGTACGGATTTCATTACCAGAGCTGATTTAATGACAGAAATGGGGAGATTACAAGACAATATTCAAGCTATGCTCAACCAAGCTCATAATACTGAAACAGAAAGACCAGACCCTACTCTTGAAGAGGAGATGCCAATTACCCCAACGGTCTTACCGGTAATGAGAAAATGTGATTACAAAATGTTTCTTAGCTGCAAGCCTCCGACATTCTCAGGGGATCGGGATCCGGTGAAAGCAATGAGGTGGATGAAGGAAATTGAAGCCATTTTTAAAACGAGTAAGTGTGCGGACGAAGATAGAGTATTGTACGGGGCAGCCATGTTGAAAGGAGATGCGTTGTATTGATGGAAATCGTTTATTCATTCAAAAGGATCCGATGTTTATTCTACCCTATCTTGGGAAGAATTTGTGATAGTCTACAGGAACGCATTTTGTCCCCAAGCAGCCGTCAAACAACTGGAAGGAGAATTCATGAATTTGCAACAAGGAAGCTTATCCGTTCGAGATTATACTGCTAGCTTTCTGGAAAAATCTCGATTTGCAGAATACTATGTCGCTACAGAAGCGATGAAGATAGAAAGGTTTATCTTTGGGTTGAACTCAGAGATTAGAAGGTTAGTGACTGCAAAGGGACCCGATACCTTTTCAGCTGCAGTTGATGCAGCGGAAAATGTTGAACGAGATATGAGAAGGGATACGGGAGATAAGAGTATCGGAAAGAGAAAGTGGGAAGGACCGCAATATGATCCGAAGAGGTCCCGATTTCAAAGGTATGAAAACCGTCCGCCGTTTCGACTAGCAGAAAGACCATGTCCGAAGTGCAACCGTGTCCATCAAGGAAACTGCCAAGGTGATTTGCGAGCATGTTATAAGTGTGGGAAGACTGGGCACGTCATTAAGGATTGTAAGGTAACGCGGCTATGTTTCTTATGCAATTCTCCGGATCATTTCCAATCAAACTGTCCGCGAGGGAGGATGCAGCAAGGTGGGTCATCAGGCAGGCCAGCAAATGTTAAACCAGTAGTGCCAAGACTGGAACCGCCAGTAACCAGAGGTCGCGCATTTCAGATGACTGAGAAAGAAGCGGAGGAAACTCCAGATGTGGTCACAGGTACATTTTTGATAAACTCTACACGTGCTAAGGTGTTATTTGATTCCGGTGCAAACAGATCGTTTGTGTCTCCTGCATTTGCTGCTTGTTTGTGTTTGAAACCTAAATTGTTAGATCATTCTCTATTAGTAGATACTGCAAATGATAACCAAGTGTCGGTTAGCGAAGTATTTGATGGTTGTGTGATTAATATCGAAGGGTGTGGAGTGCCTATACAATTGTTTCCTATAACTTTGATAGAATTTGATGTAGTAGTGGGAATGGACTGGTTGGCTGAGAATCAGGCTATTATAGTGTGTGACAAGAAGATAATAAATGTTATATTGCCTGAGAAAGGACCGGTAGTGATTTATGGTGATCGTAGGAATCATCAGTCCTGTCTTATATCACTAGTAAAGGCACGTAAGTGTGTGAATAAGGGTTGTCAGAGTTACTTGGCTTACGTGATAGATGTTAAGCCGGAAAAGATTAGGATGGAAGATATTCCTATCGTTAGTGAATTCCCTGAAGTATTCCCTGAAGAATTGAACAGTCTTCCGCCAGTTAGACAAGTCGAGTTCGGTATAGACTTAATTCCTGGAGCCACTCCTGTAGCCCGTGCACCGTACCGTTTGGCACCTCCAGAGATGAAAGAGATGATGGCACAACTACAAGATCTATCCGATAAGGGTTTCATCAGACCTAGTTCTTCGCCGTGGGGAGCACCAGTGTTATTTGTGAAAAAGAAAGATGGGTCGATGAGAATGTGTATTGACTACCGAGAATTGAATAAGCGCACGATAAAGAACAAGTATCCGCTACCCCGAATTGATGATCTCTTTGATCAGTTAGTTGGAGCTTGCTATTTCTCCAAGATTGATCTAAGGTCCGGTTATCACCAGCTGAAAGTTAAAGAAGAAGACGTTTTAAAGACTGCTTTTCGAACGAGGTATGGTCATCATGAATTTTTAGTAATGCCATTTGGATTGACGAACGCTCCAGCTGCCTTTATGGATTTGATGAATCGGGTATGTAAGCCGTATCTCGATAAATTTGTAATTGTTTTTATCGATGATATTCTTATCTATTCTCGATCCAAGGAAGAGCACGCGCAACATCTTCGTTTGATTCTAGAGCTGCTGAAGAAGGAAAGGTTGTATGCAAAATTTTCAAAATGTGAGTTCTGGTTACGGAAAGTACAATTTCTGGGGCACGTGGTTTCTGAGAAAGGTATACAAGTCGATCCGATGAAAGTAGAAGCAGTTGAAAAGTGGGAACAACCTAAGACAGCAACAGAGGTACGCAGTTTTCTGGGTTTAGCCGGTTACTATCGAAAATTTATAAAAGACTTCTCTCGAATCGCAACGCCATTGACTAAGCTGACCCGGAAGAACCTAAAGTTTGAGTGGAAAGCAGAACAAGACGAGGCCTTCCGGATATTGAAAGAGAAACTATGCAGCGCACCGATTCTATCACTACCTGAAGGTTCTGAAGACTTTGTCGTTTACAGTGATGCGTCTAAATTGGGATTGGGTTGTGTGCTTATGCAGCGTGGAAAGGTTATAGCTTATGCTTCTCGCCAACTGAAGGATCATGAACGGCAGTATCCTACGCACGATATGGAGCTTGCTGCAGTCGTTTTCACGTTAAAAATTTGGAGACATTATCTGTATGGTTCCAAATGTCAGATTTATACTGACCACAAGAGTCTTCAACATCTCTTTGATCAGAAGGAACTAAATATGAGACAAAGGAGATGGTTGGAATTGCTGAATGATTACGACTGTGAAATCCTTTATCACCCGGGAAAGGCGAATGTAGTGGCAGATGCGCTCAGTCGTCAAGAAAGGAGTGGAACAATAAAAGTTGTTTCAATACGAACTGAACTCCTACCCAACATATTTGACGAATTGCAGAAGTGTCAAGTGGAGGCTTATCAGGATGAACATCTGAAATCAGAACGGTTAACGGGGATGTCAGCATTGCTAGTAAAAGATGATCGGGGGTTATTGTGTCTGGGAAACAGAGTGTGGGTACCTCGTTTGGGTGGGTTACGTGATCGTGTTTTACAAGAAGCTCATCAATCCCGTTTCGCTATTCACCCAGGTACAAACAAGATGTATAAAGACCTAAAGCAATTCTATTGGTGGCCGGGGATAAAAAGAGGGATTGCTCAGTATGTAGAACGGTGTGATACTTGTAAGAAGGTAAAGATCGAACATCAAAAGCCATTTGGTCAACTACAACGACTAGAAATACCTATGTGGAAGTGGGAGCAGATTACCACGGACTTTATCACAAAGCTACCAAGAACTCCGAAGGGGTTCGATTCTATTTGGGTGATCGTCGACAGGTTGTCAAAGTCTGCACACTTCCTACCAATAAAGGAAACCGATTCATTGGAGCGATTAGCTAAGTTATACATTAATGAAATAGTAACTCGACATGGAGTTCCAATCTCGATCATTTCTGATCGTGATAGTCGTTTTACTTCAAGATTTTGGAGAAGCTTTCAAAGGGAAATGGGGACTCAGATAAAGTTAAGTACGGCGTATCATCCTCAAACAGATGGACAGAGTGAACGAACAATTCAGACCTTAGAAGATATGCTCCGGGCTTGTATTGTTGATTTTGGGGGATCGTGGGATAAGCATTTGCCGTTAATCGAATTCGCTTACAACAACAGTTATCATTCCAGCATACAAGCGGCACCGTTTGAAGTACTGTATGGTAGGAAATGTCGAACGCCTCTGTGTTGGAACGAAGTGCGAGAGAAACAGTTAGCGGGGCCGGAAATAGTTCAGTTAACCGCCGATAAGGTTACACAGATCCGAGAAAGATTGAAAGTGGCTCAAGATAGACAGAAGAGTTACGCGGATCGCCGTCGAAAGCCGTTGGAATTTCAAATTGGGGATTATGTAATGTTAAAGGTTTCGCCGTGGAAAGGAGTCATCAGATTCGGTCGACAGGGTAAGCTTAGCCCAAGGTATATTGGACCATTTGCAATCACTGAAAGGATCGGGGACGTAGCTTACAGATTAGATCTTCCACCAGAGTTGAGCAGAATTCATAATGCATTTCACGTGTCAAACTTCCGAAAGTGTTTAGTTACTCAAGATCAGGCAGTCTCCCTACCAGAGATACAAGTCGACGAAAGACTGAATTATGTGGAAGAACCGGAAGCAATAGTTGATCATAAAGTCAAAGTGCTGCGGAATAAGGAGATCAGGCAAGTGAAGGTTCAGTGGAGGCATCATAGAGGTCAGGATGCCACGTGGGAAACCGAATCGGACATGAGAGCCAAATACCCTCACCTTTTTGCTTAACTGAATTCCGGGACGGAATTCTTTTAAGGGGGAGATGATGTAATACCCCGGGTAAAGTCGTTATTTAAAACCCTTATCGTTAAATTGAATAAGTTTATAATAAAATATTTAGGGTAAAAGTTTGGTTAATATGGAAGTTTAAGGGTGTGTTTTGCAATTTGATGAAAGTATGGGGTTTGTTTGGTAGCTATGAAGATATTTATCTTCATCCACCGCCTCTTTTTATTTTATTGAGATGAGGTGTCTCATTGTAGAGACTTGGCAAAAAAGGAAAACAAGGTGTGTGTGTTATTGGTTCACGACAGAGAGAAAGGAGAGAAAAGAGAGAAGAGAGGGTTGAGAGGAAATTTAGGAAGAAGAAGAAGAAGGAAGCTGTGGAGTTTCAGCTGGATTATTAAGATCAGTTCAAGGAAGTAAAGGTAACAATCATTTATAACCTATCCCTTTTATAATTATAAGTTGATAAATAGGTATGTAGGTGGGTTTTGGTGTTTTGATAAGATATGTGTATTTTGGGTTTGGGATAGTGTTCTATGGTAGTATGAAACATATCTGTAAATCTGGGTAAAAGATGAACTCAGTGAATTGAGAGGTTTATGAATGTTCATAAGAATCGCAAGCCTTGGTTGCGATGGGATTTTTGGCTCGCAGCCTTTAGCTGCGAGGGAGTTAGGGCTCGCAGCCTTTAGCTGCGAGGGAGTTAGGGCTCGCAGCCTTTAGCTGCGAGGGAGTTAGGGCTCGCAAGCCTTTAGCTGCGAGGGAGTTAGGGCTCGCAAGCCATGATTGCGAGGAGAGAGTGTGTTGCGAGGAAGAGACAGAGAAGGTGGCGAGAGAGAGTGTGTTGCGAGGAAAGAGAGAGAGAGTTGCGAGAGAGTGTTGGCCGAGATAGCAAAATGGGATTTTTAGACTATTTAGATTCATTTAGTATTCTCGACTGTTAAATGTTTCGTAATTAATTGATTACAGATTTTGTGAACTTTGGGAGAAAGATCGAATTGACAGATAAAGGATCCGGAGGTTTTGGATAAAGCAACGAGGTGAGTTTTACTTTAAAAGTAATTTCAACTGGAATATATATACGTATGGTTTGAGAATGTGATAATTAGTGATTATGTGTATATGTATGGTATATGCGAATTACAATATAGTGAGATATTGTACTTACATGTGTATTATAACCGTGTTATAATACGTTGGCCGGGTTTAAGACCGGTGTGATTGGCTATAGAACTTGTATAGCGTTGTTTGGCTGTAGATGTTGTACAGCGTTGTATATTATTAGTTGGCTTGCTACCACTAATATGGCCAGGAGGAAATGAGAAGGAAAGGTGCACGAGGTGTGAGCTTAATTGGATATATGTAATTATGTGGCGTGATTTATATGAATGAAGTTTATATAAATGGTTTTTAAACTAACAGGGGTTTCTCACTTAGACCAACAGGTCTAATCCTCATTTTGTTTTAAAAATATGTATTCCAGGTGGCGGATCAGGTAAGGGCAAGTAAGTAGAGTATGAGATGGATGGCTAGTAAGGAAGACTAAGACGAAGCTTTTGACTTATTTAGTAGTTGTAATGGAATGTTAAGTGTTATGGATGCAAATAGCACAAAGATTGTATTTCAAATGTTTTCTTTCTATTTGTAAAAGACTACCGGACCGTACATGTAAAGTGAAGTTTGTTTCTTATATTTAATTGTGTTATATTGTGTAATACGTCATGTATATGGGATAAGGGATGTTACACAGCCGCAACCCACCACATGATTGCCCAAAACTAGGGTTTTTTGTGCCAAACATGGGGTTTTTATACCTTAACCCTTATTACAATCTAGCCCCTCCACTTTCAGCTTTATTAAACTTTTCCACAAGACCTTAAAACTTTCCAAATATAGTCTTGGTTATTACAATACTCCCCCCTTAAAAGAATTCCGTCCCCGGAATTCCTTCTTGGGAAAAGATGCGGGTATCTTGCCCACACTAAAACTGACACTTCCCCAAGATAATGCCACTTCTGACTCAGTCAACCACCTCATTAAATACGAAGTATGGAACATTGAGTGCATTCCCTTCAGTTCTTACGGTACTCTAACTCGTAGGCTACTGTTCCTACTGTTGGTGATTATGCAAAGAAACACAAATATAAACATATATAAGAACGCAGCGGAACAATCACCAAACAGGATCAACGTATTGCCAATATGATTAAACGAAGAATACAAATAACGACATACCTTTGTAGCGTGATTTGTACACTAATCCGGATCCACTTGTGTGCTCTTTTGAAACCAAGTATTCAATGGAGAATACCTCTAGAGTAGTCCACACTACACCTCCTTGATCACCACGGGATGCTAGTCCTCCTTAGTAACGGATCTTATAGCTTCGATTAGACAAGAAACAAGCTAGAAGATCAAAGCGGAAAAACCCTAGAGAGGCCTAGGGGAGGGGCGCCGATTTTGGGAGAGAAGAAGGAGTATTAGGTTAAACTTAATTAGGTCATTAACATCTCTATATATTAATGAACCCTAAAGCTTCCTTGGGCTTCTTAAAGGTTCTCCCTTCTAAATCTTTATGGGCCTAGGATTTATTAAACGTAATAGGCTTGCTATTAACAGAAATCCAATTCAAACCCATTAAGCCAAACTTAATGATTTATGCCCATTTAATTACCCCACGTTACTTAGGTTATTTATATAATGTAAATACAATAATTACATTATATTAAATGGTATCTCAGTGTATTGTGTGTGACCCTATAGGCCCACGTCTATCTAGCCATATAATTATCTATTATGACTTGAGCATATTCCAACAACTCCCACTTGCGCACGTCATAATGACAAGTAATCATACAAGCAAAGGTTAGCGTCTAGCAACACGCCAATGCCCCTAGAGACACATGAGGCTAGTTTCTTAAACTTCTCATTTTAAATGGTTTATTAAATCAGTCATCCCTTTGTTACAGATACCTTGTTGAATACTAGACATGGATCATATGTCATTCTAATTGTTCAACGATTCTGTTTCTCGATCTGTTTGTTGAATTAGATTACCAAATTAATCAAGCATCATCTTAATTACATTTGGGTACGGCCGTACAAACATCTATTCAATTCATCGAGGGGCCCAGTAGTATCTAACTCCATTACCTGTAGAGGAACAAATCCTATTTTTGACTGCACGTGCCTGTCATGTGCTTCACATCACTCCTGAAGATGATTTTTATAGAAGCCTTATTCAGGACAGCGTTTAACCATATCAAAGACCGACATTCCACCCATACAAAACCTGCTTGCATCTCAAGTCTAAGGACGAGTGACATAACCATTTGCGAGATTCACTGGTGTCGCCGATCCATGCAGTGAACTCTCGTAGGTTGGGTCAGTCCAATGTTCATCACCAATGCACAACATGTGAGTTTGGTGGCATCATCATTAATATTCATTCACCAATGAATATCACCAATACACTCACATTTGCCTTAACTCGATGATACTCCCGTATCATCAACTGACAATGGACAATTTATGCAAATATAGAACACAGTTGATATAAATGAAAACGATCATACCAAGTACATCAATTCATCGTGAAAATAAAAACTGTTCAACGTTCCAATTATTCAATTACTAAAAACAGATCTACATGAGACTACTAGCTGGTCGAAGTCCAATGTTCCTAGCATGCTTGATATGCTTGGTACAAGACATTGGTTTCGTAAAGGGATCAGCTAAGTTGTCATCTGTGTGAACTTTCAGAAGACGAATATCACCTATCTCGATAGCCTCTCGAATGTAGTGAGTCTTCCTGCGGAAGTATCTGGCACCCTTTTGAAATCCAGGTTCGTTGGCTATGATAATGGCACCAGAATTATCGCAGTGCATATCCATGGGTCTTTCATTACTGGGGACAACGCCAAGCCCAGAAATGAATTTCCGTATCCAAACAGCCTCCATTGCAGCTTCAGAAGCATCTATGTATTCAACTTTTGTAGAAGACATCGCAATAGTGCTTTGCTTAGCGCTCTTCCAGTCAATAACGCCTCCGTTCATGACGAAAACGTATCCAGTCTGAGATCGAGTGTCATCTCGATCTGTTTCGAAACCAGCATCAGTGTAGCAAGTAAAACTGAGCTCTCTTTCTACATCACCACCATAAACAAGGAACATATCCCTAGTATTTCGAAGATACTTCAGTATGTTCTTAACAGCAGTCCAGTGACTCTCTCCTGGATTCTGTTGGTATCTACTCGTAAGGTTCTGAGAGAACGCTACATCAGGTCTAGTGCACCTCACTGCATACATGATGGATCCTACAGCCGAAGCGTAGGGGATTCCCTTCATCCGCTTCACCTCATCAGGTGTGGAGGGTCCCTGAGTCTTACTCAAGTTTACATTGTGTTGCATTGGAAGACTTCCACGTTTGGAAGCATCCATTCTAAACCGTTTTAGAATTTTGTCAATGTACGCACTTTGACTTAAACCAATTAACCGCTTTGATCTATCCCGATAGATCTTGATTCCTAGGATGTACGCCGCTTCGCCTAAATCTTTCATGGCAAAACATTTTCCAAGCCAGGACTTGACATCTTGTAGCATTGGAACGTTGTTCCCCATGAGCAATATGTCATCAACATATAAGATTAGAAAAACGACGATGCTCCCACTAGCTCTCATATATACACATGGCTCATCAAGGTTTTGAGTGAAACCATACGTTTTGATTTACTCATCGAACCTTTTATTCCAACTTCTGGATGCTTGCTTCAGTCCATAAATGGATCTTTGAAGCTTGCATACTTTCTCGGGATGTTTTGGATTCACAAAACCCTCAGGTTGCACCATGTAAACATCTTCATCAAGGTGACCGTTCAAGAAAGCGCTTTTGACATCCATTTGCCAAATCTCATAGTCATGGTACGCTGCTATGGCTATAAGAATCCTAATAGCTTTAATGTCAGCAACAGGCGAGAAGGTTTCTCCATAGTCAACCCCGTAGGTTTGAGTGTAACCTTTTGCTACTAGACGAGCTTTATAGGTGTGTACATTGCCATCCATGTCGGTCTTCTTCTTGAAGATCCACTTGCTTCCGACAGTCTTGCTGTTCGGAGGAAGATCAACCAAGTTCCAGACTTGATTGTCTTTCATGGATTGCATTTCAGCATTCATAGCTTCAAGCCATTTATCGGATTCTAGATCCAACAATGCAGCTTGATAGTTAGAGGGTTCACCATGATCCCCCAAATTTTGCTCCTCAACATCGATATAATAACTATATCGTTTAGGTGCTTGAGGTGTCCTTGCGGATCTACGAATGGGAATTACATCATTCTGTGGTTCAACATCTGCATGTTCAGCCTCAGCGTGATGTTCGCTATTGTTACCAGGAGGTTGCGCATCTTCGCTTTGAATCTCGTCAAGTTCTACTGTGCTCCCACTTGCTTCTTGTAAAATGAGACTGTTCTCAAGAAACTCAGCATACCGAGCAACAAATATTTTGTTTTCGGGTGGGTAGTAGAAATAGTAACCCATCGTTTTCTTTGGGTACCCTACGAAGATACACTTGATAGATCTAGGCTCAAGTTTGTTCGGTGTATCTCGTTTCACAAGAGCCTCACAACCCCAGACCTTCAACTAAGACAGATTAGGGACTTTGCCGTGCCATATTTCATATGGTGTCTTATCAACCTTCTTGGTCGGAACCATATTGAGTATGCGAGCAGCAGACTCCAGAGCACAACCCCAAAATGACAGTGGCAATGTAGTTAGACTCATCATGGATCGAACCATGTCTAGTAAAGTTCGATTTCTCCTTTCAGATACACCATTATGTTGTGGAGTGTATGGAGGAGTGAATTGTGAGACAATCCCACACTTAGTCAGATGGTCTAAAAACTCTTGACTCATGTACTCTCCTCCTCGATCAGATCGGAGAGCCTTAATAGTCTTGCCGAGTTGATTTTCTACTTCACTTTGAAAGGCTTTGAATGTTTCAAAGGCTTCATGTTTATGTTTAATCAAGTACACATAACCATAGCGACTGAAATCATCAGTGAAAGTGATGAAGTAGTTAGCACCTTCCCTAGACACAGTTCTAAATGGACCACATACATCAGTATGTATGAGTCCAAGTAGATCTTTGGCTCTTTCACCTATATGGGAGAAAGGTTTTCTTGTCATTTTCCCAGATATGAAAGAGATGCATTTATCAAACGACTCATCATCGGTTGACTTTAGAAGCCCATCGTGTTGCAGCTTCATAATGCGCTTCTTGCTTATATGGCAAAGACGGCAGTGCCATAGGTAAGTTGAATCCAAATTTCGTTTGGATTTCTTAGTGCTACATGTGTATATAGAACTATCGTTTGAAACAAGATTATGCATGTCAATTTCAAAAATATCATCACGAGGAATAGCATTAAAATAAAATATATTATCCTTAGAAACCGAAATACCATAATCCGTAAAAACATGGATAAAACCATTTTTCTTCAAACGAGAAAACGAAACAATACCCTTAGTAATAGTAGGTGCATAATGACAATTGTCTAAAACAATAATCAATCCATTAGGGAGGATAAGATCAAAGCTCCTTATAGCTTTAACAGCTGCACGCATTCCATTGCATACGTACAGGTCCAAAGCTCCGTCGTTTAGCTTTCTACTTCCCCTTAGTCCCTGCATATTATTACAAACGTGAGTTCCACAACCGGTGTCATAGACCCAAGATTTACTAGGAAAAGCATAGAGTTCTATAGTGAAGATACCTGATATGCTAGCCGGGGTAGCTTTGTTCTTCTTCAACTCTGCCAGGTAAGCAGGACAGTTCCTCTTCCAGTGGCCTATCACTCCACAGTGATGGCAGGTGGCGTCCTTTGCAAGGTGCTCCTTCTTAGCAGGTGGGGGAATCTTAGGTTTGGGTTTATAAACATGTTTACCCTTGCCACGACCCTTTCCCAGTGCTTGCGGTTTGGATTTCTGGATTTTTCCTTCCCTGATTGCTAGAATAGCAGGAGCTTTCTTGGGCATCCCCTGCTCTGCAAGATTTAGCATATCACGCAGTTCAGAGATAGTCTTCCCCATGCTATGCATGTTATAGTTCATAACAAACTGGTCATAGTCCTTGGATAGTGAGGTAAGAATCAATCTCACTCCAAGAACTTGTGGCATGGGGTAACCAAGACGCTCCATACGGTCAAGATATCCTTTCATCTTTAAGACGTAAGAGCTAATTGACTGGCCATCCTCCTGTTTACAAGCGTGGAATGCTTTGACTGTTTCAAACAGTTACTGTTTTGCCTGTTGTTGAAACATAGTTTTCAACTCTCGTAGCATCTCAAAAGCTGTGAGTTCCTCAAAGTTCTTTTGGATCTCGGGGTTCATGCTCACCAGCATGAGAGAAATTACTTCTTGTTGTTCGTTAAACCTACGGGTGTAGGCTGCGCGAACTGCAGCAGAAGCAGTGGCAGGAAGTGCCTCAGGTAAGGCCTCTTCCAGATGGATCAACTTATTTTCAGCTCTAAGGACGATCCTCAGATTTCGATACCAGTCGATAAAGTTGATTCCTGTCAGTTTCTCTTTTTCAAGAACTGACCTGATAGTTGAGTTGCTTAGGGTTTGATTTGTTGTTGACATCTACAAACATACAAAGTTCAAGATTAGTAACTTCAATAATTAATCATTTTTAAATTAACTACCCAAGTTTTACTTTTAAAACAATTAATTTTGTACGAAAAAGGCCAAGATCCTCATTGAGGTTCTATCATCACATCAGTTGATCTGCTAGCAATGATAGATTCAATAGGTAGGTGACGTTTACCAATTGCATTACAAGTGCAATTCTTAGATTCTTATGGGACCCATGGCATCTAGTGGTCGAGCAACTAGTGTCAAGCTGGCATGTTTAGTCCCATCCTTGCCTCGGGTTAAGGTCTTACCTGCTTAACTCGATTAAGTCATCCAATTTGAAATCATGTGAAAATAGATCTAGGTCTCACGCATAGACAATAATCACCTCGGGATTACAATTCAACCTAGGTCTCACGCATAGGCAAAAAGTAATGGCGAGGGATTTCAATCCGATTGGACGGCATGACTTAAAATTGTGACGGGTATAGTATTTTGATAAAGCGTGTCAAAAAAATGTACGAAAGAAGCATGCATTCTTCATTCGTAGCCTAAGTTAAAACATTTCTTAACTTATAGTCTAATTTGTTTTATTTTTTGTGTGTCGAGATGTCCATTTAGAGACTAATATATTACCTACATGAGATATCAATTAGCTTGAACATTACATAAATTAAATAACCGATAAAACCTTTTTAAGCGTTATTTATATAAAACAATAGTTTTAAGTTTCAAATCCAATTTAAACTTATATTAACTAAATCTAAGGATTTAGTTTCAAAAGTGGTATGTGTTTAATTTTAGGTTTGAAAAACCCATTTGCAAGTTATAACAATGCAACATACAAGAAAAATTAAAACACACAACCAAAATGTGCAAAACCTCAACCGATGAAAAACCTATGCTTGATCCCGTGAGCCATCACACGGACCAAGAGGGCAACTAAGGACGGGCCAACATAAACCCTTTATGGGCTCCCACTTGCTCCAAGACCATCAAGAGCAAGTAGAACCCACAAGAACATTCGAACACAAATCTGTCCGGAAAAACGCAGCAGCTTCGGGGCCCGAAACGTCATGGAAATAGTCTTCCCCAAACGAAACATCCTTTTGCAAAGTTGTGCCCCTACGTCTTATGGAACTTCAGCAACAAGAATCAGCACAATCCGATGTGCCAAACTCCGGGAAAACCATTTTTCGTGCCGGCTGTCCAGCAGCTCCGAAAATGTCTTCTCGTCTTTAACTTTGTCGCCATTCGATTCCGAGAAATGGTTACAATTTTTGATAAAATACATTTATCTACTACTAAACAAAGTAAAAATAATTGCCTAAACTATTACAACCCAAAAACTCGACAAAAAATGAAACAAGGCACACAAAACGGTCAAGGTTTTCATCGGTTTTGCACATCAACATAATAATAATACAATATCATTAAGAGTGTTGGCTTGGTCCATGGTAAAAATGCATGTTTTACCATGGATCTAAAACACTTACAATAAGAAATAAAACAAGCCAACGAAAACGAAGAAAAACTACAATAATTAATCTACGAAAAGTATATGTAACTTGTGGCTATTGGATCTTAAAATACATTATTCAAGACCCCAACGATGGATGAAATTTAAAAAAAAAAACTTTAGTTTTAGCCACTTTTACATATACATGTTAATCATATGGCACATACGATGGCTCTGATACCACTGTTGGTGATTATGCAAAGAAACACAAATATAAACATATATAAGAACGCAGCGGAACAATCACCAAATAGGATCAACGTATTGCCAATATGATTAAACGAAGAATACAAATAACGATATACCTTTGTAGCGTGATTTGCACACTAATCCGGATCCACTTGTGTGCTCTTTTGAAACCAAGTATTCAATGGAGAATACCTCTAGAGTAGTCCACACTACACCTCCTTGATCACCACGGGATGCTAGTCCTCCTTAGTAACGGATCTTATAGCTTCGATTAGACAAGAAACAAGATAGAAGATCAAAGCGGAAAAACCTTAGAGAGGCCTAGGGGAGGGGCGCCGATTTTGGGAGAGAAGAAGGAGTATTAGGTTAAACTTAATTAGGTCATTAACATCTCTATATATTAATGAACCCTAAAGCTTCCTTGGGCTTTTTAAAGGTTCTCCCTTCTAAATCTTTATGGGCCTAGGATTTAATTAAACGTAATAGGCTTGCTATTAACAGAAATCCAATACAAACCCATTAAGCCAAACTTAAAGATTTGTGCCCATTTAATTACCCCATGTTACTTAGGTTATTTATATAATGTAAATACAATAATTACATTATATTGTGTGTGACCCTATAGGCCCACGTGTAGCTAGCCATATAATTATCTATTATGACTTGAGCATATTCCAACACCTACTTCATCGATCTTGACCACAGTAGATTAACTAAGGCTTCTCATGCATCTATACCTCCTTTAGGAAGGAACTTGGCTGAATCCCCCGCCACAACACGAGATTCTTCTACCAATAAACAATCACTCACTTGACAGCTTGGCACAAGGCCAACCCTGTACGTCCCGACAACTCCCAACCCAGAGTTCCTTCATCGTAATACAATCAATTCTAGATTACTTCTCCCAACCAACAATCGTCTATACAAATAACCTTTCCCTTTTCAGACCACCTCGACCACAGTTCGTCAACCATCTCTCATATCCTCACCACTTCACTACTCCATACTCATACGTAACTAAGAGTAGGAACCTCCAAACCCATTGTTGAAGTGTCCACCGACTCGAATTAAACTTATCCTGAAACATAACTCCGGTTATCCTCACTCAACTGGGAGGAGTAACCATGGTCACACCATACTATTCTCACTAGCTTAATCACTGCACGACCAATTCGTTTAAACATTTCTCACCAAGTCACTAACTTAACCCATTCAGTCGTCCCATCCACTTCTTTCCTGCACAAAATCATACACAAATCCCTTCCTCAATACTTTTTCCAAAAGTTTGCACACTTATCAGTAACAGTCTACACAACACTGCACCTTTCGACATTACTGTCGAGCTTACTACTTCCAATTCACTCACTTATTCCGACATACTATCTTCACCTCCCCACGTTAGCGTGGAGCACTGCCCACCAAACATTACTTGCCCCTCTCTCCCGACCTTTCCACATGCTGATATCACTTTCTCATTACTTACGTAATCAAACAGTTGCACCAAGATTCCAACTTAAGACATTCAACCAAGTCGTCTTGAAACGACACCAGTGATCGACGTCACTACACATTCTTTAATCTCCAACTTTTACTCTCTCAGACAATTCTATCTCACATAAGACACAACTCACATTCTTTAAGGATTTCGCATCTACTCCACCACATTTTGACTAACACACCCATCATCTTCTTTAAACTTCCAATGATCCCAAAATATGCTTACTTAGCGACTTCTTACAACCAAAAACACTTGGTTTCTCCTTTGAGTAACCACCCACCACCACTCCGTCATTCTATCCCGAACATAAACATACCACAACGTTAACTTACACCCTACGTGCTCCAACAATCTGATTAATAAACCGAACGCCTCATCTGAAACCCCCAAAAGGTTTCTATCTGATGCTCCCTCTCTCTCTAACATCACATCCCTACGACACTAGCTGGCACATTAAGCTTGACAATTACTGTCCCTACACATCCGTACACTCTTTGCCCATAACATCACCCTGCAGACCAGATCTCTCATGATCGTTCACACAATTCGAACTTGCCTTCAGATCCTCCCGTATACATAATCGAGTATATCTCGCTACTTAGTCCTTTCCCAACTTGTTGAACTATAACTCACGAGTTCTCAATTAGCTCAAACACAAACATTCTAGTTAGCTCTTTATGCTCCGAGCCCTTACATAAGCTGGACACAGTCCCTCACTGAACGATAAAATCTACACCCTCGCTTCGCTCGTGCTACATACCTCATCATTCTACGAACCCTCCATACCTCATAAATAGAACGCTTATTCAAAACAATAGCTTCTCATCCTCTTAACACCCCTACAAGGTGTTCTATCATCTTTCAACCTTCTGGTTCAAGTCTTCGGCCTCGACCACCTTACACAACTGTCGACTTCTACAACAACAGACAACCTGTAACTACTTTCTTAACTTATTCTTTAACATGGGTTCCTTACGGAACCTAATCCTTCCAACATATTATAATCAACTTCATGATCTGTCTCCCTCTTTTCGAAACCTACTCAAGTAACATTAACATTACAAGCTCACCCCGAAACTCATATTCCCACGCCATGGACATTTCATTCTTTCTCACCACACTACACAAAACGAGTTGCTAAACCATCACCTTTATGGATTCAAGTCCTTCCTCCGGACACACCTGTCCCTTGACAACCGTACTTCTAGTTACCGAACAAGGGTGTAAACCCTCATACAACCGATACTATCATCCCATTTCTGACTCTTCCACTGTCCAAATCTCTTCTTGAACACATTTATCACAACTACAAACGTCCTCCCCTGATTTGACCAACCCCTCTCCACTCTCGGAGTCCTTCCTTAGCTTAAATATAATACTCTATGACCTAGTGAGTTCATAGCCTTCATGCATGACGACGCGGTAAATAAATCATTTCGTACATTTTATTCTTTTTAAATAAACAACATTTGGAAACAACTTGGGTACACATGACCCCATTACTATTATAACTTCAATGCCCTGCACAACGATTCATGAATCGCTTGCATGCATCTTCCCGTGAACCTCACTCTTACTCAATCCGAACGATGTTATTACGACAGTAATATATTGCATGAAAATCTTTTCATATGACACAATTCTGAAAGAATTACCGACACACAATAAGCCAGTCGGCTCTCACACTCATTTGCATGATATCAATAGGTCAATAAGCATTTTGGTTATAAATGAATTGCAGGTAACCATTTTCTTGACCTTTTTGTAAAAATTTAACTTATCACTAAAAGTGTGAAATACTTTGCAAATCGTTAAGCTCAAAATTTCAATGTGCAATGTGAATGAAATCACCTTTTCTTTAAACATACGTGTGCACATCCTGACTCATTTTCGATCAAAATTTATATTTACACATTTAACTTAAATCGTGAAAATTTATGTTACATAAAAGATCGCCATGCATGAGACTCTACTTGCAATTGAAGGCTACTCACCCTAACAAGGTCAACCGCTTTACTTACGCAACTTATCCTTAACACTCCACCTACGACCTATGGTTGCCCTCTCGGTCATGCAATAACTTGCTGAACACGCTTTCCACATCTCACTTACTCGACCCTTTCATACTATTTCGTTTTGATCAACTATCTCACTTTCCACTTCTACATGCTTTCATTTCACTATAGGTATCTTATTTCATTATCCTGCCATTGAAAAGCTCGACTACGAAGTCAGGGCTCCAATGACACTTTCAAGATTTCGACACTGTCCTTCCTTACCATCCTGACTGATCTATCCCATGATTTCTAGAACTGGGACTCTCCCGAAACAGGAGTCTTACTCAAACTCAAACATTCATCCTCTCCGAATTCACGAAGAGCTACCTCTAGACAACTCATAACACTCTATACAACATTTTTTCTCTATGATGTATACATACATCACATCATAAGTGACTTCTCTTGAAACTTCCCCAACAAGGGGTCTCAATCTACCCCTCAGGGATCTTGCTGACATTCTAAAGTACTGGAACACGACATAAACACTAGCTTCTGACTACCACTTCGGAATAATAAGGTAGGTTAAGCACATACATGTACCTGTAAGTTTGCAATTACACTGGCCAGGTGGAATCTCAAACTTACCTTACATGACAGTCCTTAGTACCTTATTAGTCCTATATCTACTATAGTGCCCTCCTAACGCATTTCCTGATTCTCAGTTGTGATTTCTACTCCCAAGTTTAAGTTTAGGCCCGTCCGGTCACCTAAATCCCTTAAACTATGGCTCTGATACCATTTGTAACATCCCAAAAAAAATAGGACATACATAGCATTACATCATAAGATTTACAAAACTGGGTCCCAAAACTTCATTACATCCATCTAAAGCTTAGGTTGGCGGAAACAACCTATACACAACTGAGAATAATCTAGCTTCTACAAGAGGCACTTGCACTGTCTCTAGCTGCATCTGTACTCTATCTTGCTCTTGCTCACTTACTTGAGCCTCCTACTAATTGCTTACCTGAAAAGGTTTTAGTTTTGAAAAGTGAGGGTTAGACCATGAGGTCTAGTGAGTTCCCTCCATAAACAGTGTACATCAACATTATAAAAATCATTTTTGTAAAACAATTCACATTCTTCACATAAACATCATTCATGGTACTGCACAGTGTTTAAGGATCACTTTTCTAACCGCGATTGGGGCCCCAGCAGACTCCCCTCTCGCCTCATATCGGGGCCCAAGCAGACTCCCCTCTATCCAAGTAGGAAGGAAACGAATTCCCTCCTACAAGCTCATCACATATCCGAGTAGGAAGGAAATAAATTCCCTCCTACAAGCTTCTCATAACAGCCCAAGGGATCATCGGATCCCGAGGTCTATAGATCCCACCGTGCAGACCGACTTCACATAACATACACATAGCTCATCATAATTATAAAACGTGAAATCCGTAACACTTTACAATTCATTTCATCTTACTGAATAATCTTTTCAGTAGAACATACTTTTCATGGGAAAACGTTCGTAAAAGCTTATAAATAAATCATGCTCATAAACATGCCCTGATCAGTAAAATATTAACTTTCATTCATGTAAAAATCATGTAAAATAACATGGCATTTCCACATAATCACTTTCTTTGGAAAACACGCAAGATCACGTATTTTAGTTAGAAAAACTCACCTGGTGCTATTAATTCTCTTTCCTAACCCGTTCTAGTCTTCCAATCTATTTTCCTGAATGAATGGAATAGACACATAAGCTGATCATCAAACTTTCCGGACAATTCTACTTTCCGGACAACTTTACTTTCCGGACACTCACACTTTCCGGACATCTCTACTTTCCGGACATTCACACTTACCGGATACTTCTTACTTTCCGGATACTAGACTTACCGAATACTCTTCTGGAAACCCTCAACATTGAGACTTACCGGATACTCTTCCGGAAACTCTCAACAATGAGACTTTCCGGATACGGCGCTGAGACGAACATCAGAGGCAAAAATCCACTCAAATCCCTTTAATCGGTACGACAAAGCAGTAAATGACTTCATAATCCTTCCATAATCATTTCTTACCAAACATCGCTACTCAAACACGATTAGAGTGTTTAATCCCTCTCTCAAGGTATATTTTACCACTTTATAAGAAAACTCTCTAATTACTCAACAATCTAATCAAAACAACCAGATACGAATTGGGATTTGGAATTACCTAATAAAATTGCTTGCAGAAAACGAATCCCAACTCCACCCCTTCTTCTGATTTCAAAGATTGATGATCTTCCTCTTCAATTGCAAATGAACTCCAAAATCCCTTTTTTTCTCCTCTCTCTCAAATGCTCAGCCGCAACCCACCATATGATTGCCCAAAACTAGGGTTTTTTTTGTGACAATCAGGGGGTTTTTATACCTTAACCCTTATTACAATCTAGCCCCTCAACTTTCAGCTTTATTAAACTTTTCCACAAGACCTTAAAACTTTCCAAATTTAGTCTTGGTTATTACACAAACATACTTCCTCATCGCGATAGGAGCTCCCGCTCATACCAGCACCTGAATCACCGGACATAGATTATCAAGGATCCGGACTGGTCCCGAATCCAAACAAGTGGCCCATATGTCGTTCTCCAATACTACGCTCCCACAACTCTACATCATTAGGAGGAACGGTGTTGGGATCTATGTCGTGGTACTCCTCCTCCCTAATACGCGAATAGTTACCCTACAGTTTATCAAAACAATGTGTTAACTAACATGTAGAAAATTCGGAAGTATTTCGACTGTAATTTGAACATATCCTATACATGTTTTTATCAAAACAATCATATCGTCTACCCAACAGTGGCAGCCCAAACTAAATTAATCAAAGCGCACAAATCTGTAACAAAGTTTGCTATCATTTCTATCTATCTTGTAAAACAAACAAAAATCTAGTACTATAATTGAACTTACCGCCATAGGAGTCGGTTTGGGGTAAATGTAGATCGGAGGATCCGTGGGCGGTCCGGTCGCACCCGGTACATGGCTCATGTTGATGCAATGCGTCCTCTCATTAACCTCCCCAGTAGTAGGCTGACGACCCCACGACGCTCTCTACAATAGACAACTTAAACTGTTAGTAAATAACAAAATAATGTATCCATATATATATATATATTCATCAACTATTTACATTTAGTGTATTGGATGATAAATTACCATGCGGTCCCGATGTTGAGCGGTACTAATAGATCCACATTTGTGCCTGGATGTCATCCCCTCATACTCGGTGGCACGATTGGCCTTATTGGCCCTAGATATACGCTTAAACACGTCGGTGTTCCATACCTGTTAAAAACAAGACATAAATCAATAAAAAAACTAGTACAAACAGATACAAATATTCAACCACAAGTACCGGATCAGACATTTGGACCCAAAACTCATGTGGGGTCCACTCTGGGGTGTGCGCTAAGTACCGTGTAGTCATGATTATCGAACGCTACACTATCAATAGCTAAATCCGCTGGATGTCCCATTGACGGGCATCTCTCATCATGTCCGGGTACCTATTCGTCACGGTATGCCGGAAGACAAGTAATACGTCGACCTCCATATGAGGAGGCCAACTATAATCAAGATTCTAAATGGCGTGAGGCGTGGTATGGCGGTGTAACACCCTTAAAATCGGAAAGAGCAACTCACTTTAATTTCGATAAAATAACCAAAAGAGGATAAAACCCATTCTACAAACCATCCTTGAAAATACCTCAAAATTTAAACGTCACAACTTCCACAATTAATAACCCAAGTCGGGTGTTACTTAACACAAATACAAGTTGCTAATCCCAAATAAGTGCGGAAGACTTCACTAAGTAAATCAATTTTCGTGCACTCTACTAGCACTCATCACTTCACAGTGTAGCTAAAGCTATTCCCAACCTGAACCTGTTGCACATGTCGGCAATTAAAAAGGTTAGGCTAACGCCGAGTGAGTTCAAGAGTTTATATCATGAGAAAATAATTTGATAGACCAAAAGATTCAACTTGACTCATGATTTCCAAAAAGGGGTTTGTATAAAATACACCGACAACCCAATTTCCAAACACACACAATTTCTGTGAGGAAAGCTTCCAATGAAAATTAATTCTCCGCAATGGACTCTGTAACACCCTAAAATCAAGGCTAATTTGAACCTCAAATTGTAACAAGTTATGATAGAATAACATCCAAACTTTTATATAAATAAGGAGAGAATTAACTATGAGGGTTCATATTTACAAATATTGAATTCTCCAAATAACCTATTAATCTAATCATGTCAACTATAATTAGATTAACTGGGTTATCTAAGCAATCCACCAAAAGCCTCATTGTGTTAGCTAAATCCTCCGCTTATCTCAAAAGTTGAATACTTCAAAAGCTCTCGTCCCACATCCCATTTATTTCCCTGAGCCTGTACCTGGTAAGAAAATTTAATTTGAACAATTAGGCTTACGCCTAGTGAGAACATCCAAATTCAAATTAAAACATTAACAGTTTTGAGAATATCCAAAACATATAAACAAACATGTTCGCCACCATTCTTATCGTACACGTGCTCACCTCAATGACGGGAACATACCCGATCCCATGAATATGACTAACATTCAGTAGGTCATATTATCACAATCAAGAGCCTACTACGAATCATTACAGATTCTAGATTATTGCTCTTATCCAAGAAATTACAAGTTGCTTTATGCCTATTTCTTGGACTGGAAATAGAGATTACAAGTTACTTTATGCCTATCTCTGGTCTTCCCATAGAAATCAAGAATTACAATTTACTTTATGCATATTCCTCGATTTCTATACTACGAAATGAGAATTATAAATTACTTTATGCCTATTCTCCATTTCCATGTGAATGGGAATTACAAATTACTTTATGCCTATTCCGCATTTCACATCACACTATGAAATAGAAATTACAATTTCCTTTATGTCTATTTCTCATTTCATAACACCTTTACGAAATGGGAATTACAGGTTACTTTATGCCTATTCCACATTTCAGGTCAACGGGAATTACAAATTTCTTTATGCCTATTCAACGTTAAAATAAAAACAGTGCCTATAGATCCATTACACTTTTAAGTGAATATATACAACAACATATCGCACCACCTCTCATAATATATTCAACTCTAAGAGCACCGGATAATCTAATGTACCCTCAATATTCATTTCCTAAAAATTCTTATTTAGAAAATAATCCAAAACCTTGATCCAAATGAGATAATAATATAAATAGAGTTTGTATCCTAAAGTTCAAAATTAAATTTGAACTCTAAACCCACTTCCAAATTAATTAAAGTCGGCCCACTCCATAATTAATTACCAAACTAAATTGAGGCCCACTACCGAAATCCATTACCGGATTCCAAAGCCAAGGTCCATTCTGGTCTTTAAAATTATTACCGGATCTCTAATTACCAAGGCCCACATCCGGAATGGTTCCGGATCCACCAACTCGTCCCACTACCGGAATTGGTTCCGGGTTTAAGGTGTTCCGGGCTTCGACCTATGAAGCCCAATTCCGGGATTCAAACAAAATCAATTCCGGTTTTGATAAAATTCCGGATCCACACTCCTTAAGGCCCAATTCCGGTATTGCTAATTCCGGAACCAAATTTCCAAACCCAACTTTCGGTATTTTATTTTGCTAAATTCCGGAACCCAACAAAAATAATTCCGGATCCGGTCCATTCCGGAATCCAATTTAATTCCGGATCTGGTCCCTTCCGGATCCATTTCAATTCCGAAACCAATTCGTTTTCGGAACCCAATCCAGTTCCGGAATTTTCCTTAATACCAGGACTTCGATACTGGTCATCAAATCACGTCAAATATGTTTTAAAAGCTCGTCTAAATTTACTCTACTAGTCGACTTAATCTCAAATACAAGTATACCAACTTATTCAGACATTTCATATACAATAGCTGATTCAATTTTCATCTGTTAAATTTTAGAATAAAGAGAATGAACTCACCTGGTTTAAAGTTCTTAACCCAGCAACCAACAATTTCCTCACTGGTTCAATAAATCACTCTGAACAATAATCCCAACTTTTATTACTAATCAGTTTAAGAATTCAAAAGAAGAAACTCCAAAATCTTACCGCAATAAATCGATTCCTGATTCTTTCCTTCTTCTAACTTTTCTTCTTTCTTTCTCTCTCTCTATTTCCTCTGGACCGCTCAACCAAACAATATTTGAGATATTATCTCAAATTATGGGGTTACCTACAATTAAGGTAATCTCAACTTACATGAAATGACCCTTTAGTCCTCCAAGTTTAAATTGCAACATTAACTTTAAACTTAGTTCAAATTACCAAAACAACCCTGAAGTTTATAAATACAAAATAGTCCATTACTCAGAATAATTTATAAATAGACTCCATTCATATTTAAAAAAATAATACAACGGAAATTCGAGGTGTTACAGACTCAAATCCAAAACTCACTCAAGAGGTAAATAAAAAATAAATTCCCCAAATAATCATCAATGTGAATAATATTCCAATAGTTGAAAACATCCAAACAAGGATGAAACAAAAAATACCGTCCATTAATCATGGAAAGACAATCCATACGCCTATGATACGACGCCGACAATGCGGATAACAAAATACCCGAGAACAACACCTTTCGGTGACGTGGGAGACCCGATTTCATCGAATGTGGCGAACACACAAGTTAAAGCACAAAAATAGATTATAAGCATGTTTCATGGATGGGAAAACATATGATATCAACCATATCCAGGTCTCTAGTCAATTTCAGACATCAACCCAAACTGGAACTCTAGTCTATTGTGACATCAATCCAAACCGGATCTTTAGTCAAGTGAGGCATCAACCCAAACCGGATCTCTAGCCTAGTGAGACATCAACCCAAACTGGATCTCTAGTCTATTGTGACATCAATCCAAACCGGATCTTTAGTCAAGTGAGGCATCAACCCAAACCGGATCTCTAGCCTAGTGAGACATCAACCCAAACCGGATCTTTAGTCCACGGAGACATCAACCCAAACCGGATCTCTAGTCTATTGCGGCATCAATCCAACTGGATCTCTAGCCTAAACCACTAAGTTCAACCCGACCGGATCTTTACCTTGGAATCCCACCATCCAAAACAAGCTAACTTAATCTAGATATTTATACATGACCCTAAAGAATAACCAATGCATTCAAATCATTGAATTCTCAAATACAATGCAATTCATGCAAATCATAACCAAGCCCACGCCGAACTTATCATAACCGGGCACATGCCCTCAAGACCCAACAGAGTCCAACACCGATCCATAAGCTCAAAAGATCCAATGATCGTTTTCAAAAGTCAACTCATGCAAATGAAGTGTATCTAACCCACATCATGCAAACACATGATCCGAGGCTTGATTATCTCAAAGCCCCTTCATTGCCACTTTCCCAATGAAGTCAAACCATACATGCATATATACATGACAATGCATAAAATTTGCGTGTGTGTGTATGTGTATACTCAAATCCTTTATAACATGACAATGCATAAAATTTACAGTTGTTGATTAGACCCAAAAGTACCACGTATACATAATCGTCAATTGATCTTCACATATAAGACAAAACCCTCAAAGAGGCACATACTCAAATAAAACGCAAGTAAGCGCATAACACATCCACGGCTCCACCTCGAGCTACTAAAACCGACAAACACTCAAAAGACCCATTTGAGTATAAATCAAGCCCTTAAAGGCAAAATAAACGTTTGGCTAAATACGCTTTGTCCACACGGTTACGTAAACCAAAATACATTGTTATCCAAAATCTTTGTCTTTTAATTCCCAATTGGCCTTCGGCCCAAAGTATAAGGTTTACAACTCTCAAAATATTCATAAGTTCGAGATTGACCAAAATCTCCAACTTGCACGTTCACATTTTTCAAAACGTGACATATCATAATTATTGCATAACCTCAACAAACACTAGAAGTGCATTTTGACCAAGCAACCTTCACTTATGCAGTAAATTAACAAAATCACTTTCACTCATGATTTATTTATCAATCACTCAAAATCCCCAAATGTGGGTGTTTTACAGGATTCGTAAAGCTCGACACTTTGATTAACCAAAACCCACTAAATAATTCAACAAAAGATAATTTTATATAAAGCACAAAAATACTTTAAAATAAACATTTTGGCATGTACAATGTTTTCAAAAATCAACTTGAACTCACCTTGCTAGATTAGGCTAAATCTAGTTTTTTCCCAAACGTAAGCTCCTTTGAAGAAACACGAATCTTCAAGTCCCAATCTTCCAAAAACCTTCACCACTTGAATCCTCCAAATAAAAGCTCCTAGTCTCCACAAAAACTTCAAGCTTCCATATCTTCAACAATGGTGGAAATGAGTTTGATTTTAGTGGAGAAGATGAAGAAGAGAAGGAAGGATTTAGGGTTTTCTTGGGAGAGAATCGGTTTAGAGAGAGAGAGAGAGAGAAAACTGATTTGGGGTTTTGAAATGAAGTGAGGGGAGAGAGAGGGAAAAGTCTTAAAAACAACCAAAATATCTCATCAGACATATCGCGGAGTCCGGGTGGAAGCCCATGCGGACGTCCGACCTTGACCTGACCGAACCCCCATTTTCTCTGTTGCTTCCGCGGATGACCCGCGGACTTCCGCGCTGATGCGGAAGTCCGGCCTTGCGCTCATGCGGACGTCCGCAAGTCCAAAATTCAGTTTTCCAATTTTTGGGGTGTTATAATCCTCCCAACCTTAGAATGATTTCGTTCTCGAAATCTAGATCCTTTACAACCAAAGGCTAACCAACTCAACGCCGACCATGTTCCAATATTCCAACTGGAATCTAAATTCTCCCACGCAGACTGATATGACAAACCTCAAGCAACCCTCACCAACTACTTATGTCCGGGTGAATGCTCCACCCACTGGAGTAACTCCCAACCAGAGGACTTCGGTTGTCTCCTGATAACTCTATTTTTAGAGTTATTATTTCCATTTATTTTCCACTTTATTTTGTCAATTTTAGCCATTTCACTTCTAAAAACCCCCATTCTTGGTATGATTTACGAAAACGAGCAAAAGGAGTGAACCATGGTCTTTAATAAATTATTTGGTGGAAGTTTGGGTGTTTTTCACGATTTTCTATCCGCAGTGACGTATACAGTGCCCACTCTGCTCCCCACTCTTCGAGCAGATCAAGAAAACCTTGGGCTGGAAATATAAAATCTGGAGATTAAGAAGGTTCAAATGGCAGAGAAGCTGAGATTTGGCTGTTACAAGTGTTCCTCAAGGCTTTACATAATGATTGTACCTTTGTACTTGCAAAAGTTGACTTCTAAAGGACCATTGGGTAAAGAGAGTTATACATGGAGGATTGAAGTATTATCCTTTGAGCTGATTTCAGCATTTCCCTGCAGTCCTTACACCTTGGATAAACCTTTTTTGTGTAAAGACCAACACCTCCTTCTTGGTATAAAAAGGGGTATTGGGTCTCATTTATTGCATCCATCTTTCTTGCAATTTATCTAGTACTTCTTTAAGTTGTAAGCTTTCATTTACTGCAGTAACTTAGCATTTAATTTCAGTAATTTATTTTAATTGTAGTTCGTAATACACAGTGCAGGGACGACTTCTCGTTCCCCACTGTGAGCAGTTAATTCAAGTCATTTTCAATTTTATTATGTGCAAATCTTCATCTTTTGTTTTCTTTACTTCAGAAATGTTAGGCTAAACATCCTTTGGGATGTAGGAAGGAGAAGTACCTGGATTTTATAGAAAATGCTTGAGTAATCTTTATACTTAGAATATTTATTGTTTTGGTCATTCATTCTCGATATTTACCCAAAGATGCGAACAAGCCGATCACTTGCAAAGATCTAAAAGTCTAGTTCTTAACTTAGAAATGAGTAGAACGCAGTGACACGAGCTTGAATGATGCTAGGGGATTCGAAAGAATTCTTATGACACTTACGAAAGTGAGGTCGGCATAGTGAGCTAATCTCTTCCCACTGGAGTAGTAGGCAAGCTAATTTGTGTATTAAAAACACTTAGAGTATTTGTCTCTACACATTCCACCGAGGCCTGAAAAGGTCCATTTAGAGATTACCATTGACAAAACAACAAGTACTAAGAGTATGGGATTTTCATCTAAAGGTGTGAGTATTTTGTAACCGGGCTTTTCTAGCGAAAATGTCTACAACGAAATACGAGGATCACTCTAAGGACCGAGTGTTTGAGATAAAATTTAGGGAAAATCCAACCTATATTCCTCCTTTTTATCATTTAGTAATTCGTTTAAAGTAGCTATTTCACCAAACCAAACCAAAGTATTATTTTCCTCTCTAGTTGAAACTTGTAAAAGGAGCTCATGAGAACCGTATTGTCTTGATTGTCCAGTCTCTGTGGATTCGATTATGGTATTTTACCAACTATTACTTGCTGTGACGATCATAGTGGACAGTGTACACTTGCACTTCCCACTGTGGACAGTTTGCAACCCACTGCGATTAAAGCACACATTTCGCACGTACCAAGTTTTTGGCGCCGTTGCCGGGGACTGGCGTGATTTTAAATCTCAAGACATTAATTTTTGTTCGAGCCCGAGTAACTCGTTTTTCTAAGCTTTTCGTGTTGCATGCCAAGGCAACAACACGAACCTTTGTTACCAATCAATCTTGAAATAGAGAAAACTTTTCGAAAAAGACGCAAAAACAGAAATCGACAACCCCCTGTGATCCCCACTGTGAACATGGCTGCAATACCGCCACCTATAGTGGAGACCACAATCACGATTGCCGATAGCAAAGATCGAAAAATACGGGACTATGCTACTTCCGGAGTTGGTGATTTAAGCTCCGGAATTTTGAGACCCAATATTGTTGCAACGCATTTTGAACTCAAACCGGTGATGTTTCAAATGATCCAAGCCATGGGCCAATTTGGAGGATCGCCATCTGAGGATCCACACTCGCGCTTAAAATCTTTTTTAGAAATGACAGATTCCTTTCAGTTGCAAGGTGTTAGTGATGAGGCATTAAGACTAAGGCTGTTCCCTTTTTCATTAAGGGACAAGGCGAAGTCTTGGCTGAACGCACATGCACCTCACTCGATAACCACTTGGCAAGAGCTTGCCGATAGATTTTTGCAAAAATACTTTCCTCCAACACGGAATGTTAGGTTTCGAAATGATATAATTTTGTTTAGGCAAGAGGAAGATGAGGCTGTTTCGGATGCATGGGAACGATTTAAAGATTTACTTCGAAAGTGCCCACATCATGGCATCCCACATTGCATCCAATTGGAGACCTTTTACAATGGTCTTTCCAATGCAGCCAAAATCATCTTAGATGCAACAGCCGGTGGAACATTTACGAGTATGACCTACAACGAAGGATATCAAATCTTAGAAAAAGTGTCCAACAACAATACCGAATGGTCAAATCCAAGAGCACCCATGCCAAAAACCAACACCATCGATTCCGAAGCACTGAAAACCATGAATGCACAATTAATGGCCTTGACAAAAATCGTTTTAAATCAAAATCGAGGCCAAGTCAATTCCGCAACGCATCTCCCTGAAAACTGTTTCCTCTGTGGAGAGGAGCATGTTTTTGATTTTTGCCCAACAAATCCCGAATCTGTTAATGTTATAGGGACCAACCCGAGGAACAACCCTTATTCGCAGACTTATAATCCAGGTTGGAGAAATCATCCGAATTTCTCTTGGTCTGGTAATCAAGGACTCCAACCCCAAGGGCCGAGTCATATCCAGTAAAGACCATACAATCCCCCTGGATTTCAGCCACATCACAGTGGGCAGTCCCCACAACCATACCAACCACGACCCAATCAACCAGCTGAGGTTCAACAATCGATCGAGTCAATTCTCAAAGGTTTTATGAATCAAACCCAAGCAGCCATTAGGAACATAGAGACTCAAGTAGGACAACTAGCCGTTGAAGTTAAGAATAGACCACCAGGAACGTTACCGAGTGATACCGAGCAAGCTAGGATGATAGGAAAAGGACCAGAACATATCAAGTCCATAACTCTAAGGAGTGGAAAGGATCTGAAAAATATCATTTTTGAATCTGTTGATTCGCCTCAAAAACCTACTGTGAGCACCACAGTGGGCACTCCTCAAGTCACTGTGATCCCCACAGTGAGGACCGACATCCCTGACCTTCCCACTCTTGGACCTGTCCCAAAGCCTACTATTCAAAAGCCAATACCACAGCAAACTTAAATCGACCCACAAAGTATTCCTTTTCCTGAAAGAATGAAGCCGAAAAATGTCGATGTTCAATTTAAAAAATTCTTAGACATTTTTAAACAACTTCACATTAACATACCCTTGGTAGAAGCTCTCGAGCAAATGCCAAGCTATGTTAAATTTTAAAGGATATTTTGAACAAAAAGAGAAAGTTGGGTGAGTTTGAGACTGTAGCTTTGACCGAAGAATGTAGTGCCCTCCTTACTAGCAAGATTCCACCTAAGTTGAAAGACCCGGGTAGTTTCACCATTCCATGCACAATAGGAGGACAAGAAGTAGGTCAAGCACTCTGTGATCTAGGAGCTAGTGTCAATTTGATGCCGCTGTCCATTTTTAACAGATTAGGTATTGGAGAGGCTAGACCCACAACCGTGACTTTACAACTAGCCGACCGGTCCATTGCCTACCCAAAAGGAAAAATAGAAGACGTCTTGGTACAAGTGGATAAATTTATCTTCCCCGCCGATTTTCTAGTTCTAGATTATGAGGCCGATAAAGAAATCCCAATCATCTTAGGGCGTCCGTTTCTTGCAACCGGACGTACTTTGATTGATGTGCACAAAGGAGAACTCACGATGCGAGTCAATGACCAAGAGGTAACTTTCAATGTTTTTAAATCTCTTAAATATATAGACACCGAAGATTGTTTTGCCTTAAGTTCGATTTATGGAACCCACAGTCTTAACACACTGCCCACAGTGGGGAGTACAGTTCCCACAGTGGGGAATGACAGTGAGCACTCTGAATCAGAGAGTGATGACACTTTTGAGGATGAGTGTAACGAAGTAGCAGCAGCCTTTGAATCTTTGGATTCTAAGGATAGAAATGTTCAACCTCCTTCAATAGAACAACCTCCCGAGTTAGAGCTTAAACCATTGCCCTCCCATTTAAAATATGCTTATCTCGCTA
Source organism: Saussurea involucrata (assembly GCA_033807775.1). Lineage (NCBI taxonomy): Eukaryota > Viridiplantae > Streptophyta > Magnoliopsida > Asterales > Asteraceae > Saussurea > Saussurea involucrata. Next base: position 76,995,032 of record CM066318.1, on the reverse strand, counting down.
AGGATAATAAACTTCCCGTTATTATCCCTTCCAAACTTAGTGAGAAACAAGAACAACTTCTGATTGATTTGTTGATGAAGCATAAGGGAGCAATTGGTTGGACCATAGCAGACATTCGAGGAATTAGCCCCTCTTTATGTCAACATAAGATTAACTTGGAGAGTGACCACCCGGGGAAAGTCCAACCCCAAAGAAGGTTGAACCCCATCATGAAGGAGGTAGTTAAGAAAGAAGTCTTGAAGTGGTTAGATGCCGGTATTATCTATCCCATTGCTAGTAGTAGTTGGGTGAGCCCCGTCCAATGTGTCCCTAAAAAGGGAGGGACGACCGTAGTAAAAAACGAAAAAAACGAGCTCATTCCCACTAGGACTGTCACGGGATGGAGAATATGCATGGATTATAGACAACTCAATTTGGCCACCAAGAAAGACCATTTCCCCTTACCTTTCATTGACCAAATGCTTGATAGGTTAGCGGGAAAGGAATTTTATTGTTTTCTAGATGGATACTCCGGATACAACCAAATCCACATAGCTCCCGAGAACCAAGAAAATACCACCTTTACTTGTCCCTACGGTACCTTTGCGTTCCAGAGGATGCCATTCGGTCTTTGTAATGCCCCAGCCACTTTCCAACGTTATATGATGGCCATTTTCTCCGACATGATAGAAGATACCATAGAAGTTTTTATGGACGATTTTTCTGTGATAGGGACATCATTTGACAATTGTTTGGGAAATTTAGAGAAGAGCCTAGTGAGATGTGAGAACCACGACCTAGTCTTAAATTGGGAAAAATGTCATTTTATGGTCGAAGAGGGTATTGTTTTAGGACACCTTGTCTCAAAAAGAGGGTTGGAAGTCGATAAAGCCAAGCTTGAGGTAGTGGCACAACTTCCCGAACCCACAACGGTGAAAGGTATTCGCAGTTTTATGGGTCACGCAGGTTTTTATAGGAGGTTCATCAAAGATTTTTCAAAAATTACAAAACCCCTATGTAACCTGTTACAACATGAAAAAGACTTCATTTTTACCCAAGAATGCCGAGAAGCTTTTGAAAAAATCAAGGAAGCTTTAGTCACAGCACCCATAGTGACCACTCCTGACTGGTCACTCCCATTTGAAGTGATGTGTGATGCCAGCGATTGGGCTGTGGGGGCTGTTCTCGGACAGAAAAAGAACAAAGTTTTTCACCCCATTTATTATGCAAGTAAAACGCTAATTGAAGCTCAGATTAATTACACTGTAACTGAAAAAGAATTACTTGCGGTGGTGTTTGCTTTTGATCGTTTCAGGTCATACTTGATAGGGACGAAGGTCATAGTGCACACTGATCATGCAGCAATAAAATATTTAATTACTAAGGCGGATTCTAAGCCTCGGTTAATTAGATGGGTTTTATTGCTACAAGAATTTGACCTTGAAATCGTCGACCGAAATGGAACAAGCAATCAAGTAGCCGACCATTTGTCCAGGCTCGAGAAGACAGTGGGCACTGCTGATCCCACTCCTGATCCCACTCCGGTAAAAGAAACTTTTCCCGATGAGCAATTGTTATCCGCTCAACATCATGAAAATAATATTCCATGGTATGCTGATATTGCGAACTTTTTAGCATGTGGACTTAAGCCCCACGGGATGAATGGACAACCATTTAAGAAGTTTTTACATGACACTCGTCAATATGTTTGGGACGATCCTTTCTTATACAAGATAGGGACGGACCAAATATTGAGGCGATGTGTCCACGGGAGTGAGCAACATCAAATACTCCATGGTTGTCATGCATCCCACTACGGTGGCCACTTTGGTGGAAACCGCACTGCTGCAAAATTTTTGCAAAGTGGGTTCTTTTGGCCCACTGTGTTTAAAGACTCTTACGAGTGTGTAAAAAATTGTGAGCAATGCCAACGCACCGGGAATATGTCGCAAAGAAATGAGATGCCTCTTAATAACATTCTAGAGGTAGAACTTTTTAATGTTTGGGGGATCGATTTCATGGGACCCTTTCCAAATTCCAATAATAATTTTTATATCTTGGTTGCGGTAGACTATGTTTCGAAATGGGTAGAAGCCGTCGCATGTCACTCTAATGATGCCAACACCGTGGTGAAATTTTTGCATAAAAATATTTTCACTAGATTTGGAACACCACGTGCATTGATTAGTGACGAAGGCACCCATTTTATAAACTAAGTCATGGCCTCGGTTCTTGCAAAATATGACATACATCATAGAGTGGCCACCGCATACCACCCGCAAACCAACGGTTTGGCCGAGCTTTCAAACCGTGAGATCAAAGGAATTTTAGAAAAAGTTGTTAAACCGCATCGAAAAGATTGGTCAACCAAACTCGATGATGCTCTTTGGGCCTACCGAACGGCCTATAAAACTCCTTTGGGAATGTCTCCTTTTAAATTAGTTTTTGGCAAAGCTTGCCATCTACCGATTGAATTGGAGCACAAGGCATTTTGGGCCCTTAAAGAGCTTAACATGAGTGAAGGTGCTGCGGGAATCAAAAGGACTCTACAGTTGCATGAGTTAGAAGAGTTGCGTTATCACTCTTATGAAAATGCAAAGTTGTATAAGGAGAAGACCAAGATGTGGCATGATCGTCGAATTAACCATAGGGAGTTCATGGAGGGACAACAGGTATTATTGTTCAATTCTCGTCTTAAACTTTTTTCCAGGTAAACTGAAATCTCGTTGGACGGGACCATATACCATTGTCAAGGTAAGTCCCTTTGGAACAGTGGAGCTGAAGTCCCCACAATCTGGTCAAACGTTCAAAGTCAATGGGCAAAGGGTGAAGCATTTTCTGAACGAGAGTGCCCACATCCCTGCCCACTCTCTACCCCACCTTGATTAAGAAACATCGGGACCGCTTGTAAATATTTTTATTTCAGTTATTTGCTGCGTTTTTAGTATTTCTGGTCTTTTTAATTTCTGCTGGGTAGTTGTTTTAATGTGTGTAGAAGAGCGTGCCACTTTTTGAAGAAAATCAATGAAAAGGCTTGGCAGTGGGAAAATGCATGTCCCTGCGCTCCCCACTCCCCATCTGGCGAATGAAAGGACCATTTTGGGTGGCCCAAGGCTGACACACATCACCTGTTTCTTACACCTAGTGTCACCCTTGGCTGCTATGTGTCCCTTTTTGCTTTGTTCCAAGAAAAAACTATCATTGTCTTCTCTTCCATCCGACGATTTTCCCCATTTTGGTTTGAAAAACAACTAAACACATTTCCAAAAATCCAAAAACCACCTTAACCTCCCAAAACCACCTTAACCTCCCAAAAACCACCTTGGCTCCCAAATTTACCCAGCAACTTTTTCTTCTTCATTTCTCTCTCTACGAAAAACCCACTCAACGAAAAACCATTCCATAAACCCTAAAAATGGCAAGAAGCAAGAGGCTAAACACCAACCCTGATGCAACCACACGTGCGGCCGTACGTCGAAGGATCATCGAAGGATAACCACCGAAAACTGTCACCGGCGACCTCAACGAACCGCCGCCGGTCTCCGGTGATAACACTGTAAAATCCGGCGCACCGGACGAGGGTTCTTCACAGCTTGAAATCCCAAGGGCGATGTCATCCTCTCAAATCACTAACACCAGTGTTGCCCAATTTGAGACCGAAGCACTTTTAGCCGAGGAAGAAGAGAGGCAGTTGGCAGAAGAGTTCAAAGAAAAAATGGAGGCCATTAGAAAACGAAAGGAAGAGGTCGAGCGGAGACGACAAGAAGAAGAAGAAAGGGTTCGCAAGGAGGAAGAAGAATAGAGAAAAGAGGAGGAAAGGTTGAAGGCTGAGAAAGTAAGGATTCTCGAGGAAGAAAGGAAACAGGCTGAGGCGATGGTTTTTGTTGAAGATGAAGAGTTGCAGAGAAAGGTGGATGAAGATTATCTAGAGGAATACCGAAAGCTTGGGGAAGTTTTGGCAAGAAAGACAGTGACGAAGGATGCCCACAGTGGGGAGAATCCTATTCTGTGGGCAATGAGAAAGAGAGGAATGGTCACCAGGTCTGCGCAGGCCGCGACGCCAAAAAAACCATCAAAAAGACCGGCAAAACGATCGTCGAGGAAAGGTACCAGTTTCGAACACTCTTTAAGTTCATCCTCTGTGGATGCTGATGTTGGGGATGACCAAACTCAAACCCAAAACCCACATCACTCCACAGTGGGCACTTCGCATGTCCCCTGTGGGGTGCCAAGGCAGTTCACTTCTCCGGAGGTGGCTGCCCATTATGAGTGCATTGCTAAACAAAAACTTAAGTTGGAAAGGGGTTTTGACCCAGAGTTTGTTAAGGCAAATCCTTTTGTTAAGGATCGAATCATAGCACAAGACTGGTCGATTTTGGTCGAGGCCAATCGACGCGCGAATGCCTCTTTAGTTCGTGAGTTTTATGCCGAAGCATCGCAAGCTAAGGAACCCATTATGATAGTTAGAGGAAAGCCAGTAAGTTATAATCCAGGTGCAATCAATCGGGTGTTGGGAAGAAGAAGCCCGGGCATGTGCGAATTTGCCAAATTTTTGAAAAAAATGACCCCAGCTGATGAGGACCTTATTTTGAAAGAAATAGCGATAGAAGGGAAACCTTGGAACAAAGATGGCCAAAGAAGTTGCCTAAACGCTAGCTCCCTCACCACCGAGGCCGCTGTTTGGTTTCAATTTCTTCGTGCCTCTTTGTCCCCTACATCGCACGATACAACCCTGTCCATGCATAAATGTGCCCTCTTGTACTGCGTGCTCACTGGAAGAAAAATCAACGTTGGGATAGTCATGCATGCGGCCATTGATCAAGCGAGGACCCGAAAGAAGGTAGTCTTACCCCTTCCTTGCCTCATTACTCGACTAATGATAGACGCAGGTGTGCCCTCCTCGGTGGAGGATCAGTGGTTTGACTCCACAAGTAACATCAGTGTCCAAACCATCCGCAAGATGGGACGCCATATCATCACTCCTCCCAACGAACCTGCTGCAGAGATTCCCACAGTGGGGACTGTTAACCCCACTGTGCGCATAGCTGAGGAGCATAATGTGGGCAAACCTCGTACACCACTCCAACAACCCCCTGCAGGTACTGCAAGCACGAGTAGCAGCGATCCCATGGCTGAACTGTTGAGAGCTGTGAAGAAGCTGACATACCGAGTCGAGTTGATGGAAGCAGAGCAAAGGTTTCAAAACCGGGCCACTCAATCATTTTGGATGTATACAAGGGATAAAGATGAGGTGATGAACCAGATCATGGCTGAGGCAAACCCACAGTTGGCCGAACTGCTCCCCAAATTCCCCGAGGACATTTGCCCGACATTTGCAAGTGATGAAGAGTTTGATGAAGAAGACGCCGAAAGTTCACCGCAACCCACCCCTATTCCGTGAATGGTTTGTTTTAAAACAATGGTTTCGCTCGTTTGCTCACCAAAACAATTTTATTTTGTGTCTGTTTGATCTTTTTGTGCCTATGGCTAGGCATTGACACTATTTGCTGTTTTTACTTTTTATTATTGATGCATACAAATCCTACCGGAAGGTAGGTACTTTTGGGTACTAACGTATTGATTGTTTGAATGCTTGTTTGACCTCGTTTCCATTTCAAGGTACAACCTTCGGCTTCCGACTTAAAAAGGTCACTTTTGTAAGTACAAATCTCAAAGCGAGATCTTCGGTCCATGTTTTGAAATTCTTGCCAAAAACCCTTGGGAAAAGATTCAAAGCCATAAACCCTTCAAACCCAAGAAAGCCCTATTGATCAAATGGTAAACAAGGGAAAGATTTCGTCAAGTACAAAAGTGAAGTTGTTAAGTTTCGGACCGAAGGAAGTATCGGAGGAAGGAGATCAAACGCTCATTCAAGTCAAGAAGTATGTAAGTCCCTCAAAGATCTTTATGCATTGTTTTTCATTTTATTTCTTTCTTTTTATTACTTGGGGACAAGTAATGATTTAAGTTTGAGGTTGTGATAACTCTATTTTTAGATTTATTATTTCCATTTATTTTCCACTTTATTTTGTCAATTTTAGCCATTTCACTTCTAAAAACCCCCATTCTTGGTATGATTTACGAAAACGAGCAAAAGGAGTGAACCATGGTTTGGGTAATTATTTGGTGGAAGTTTGGGTGTTTTTCACGATTTTCTATCTGCAGTGACGTATACAGTGCCCACTCTGCTCCCCACTCTTCGAGCAGATCAAGAAAACCTTGGGCTGGAAATATAAAATCTGGAGATTAAGAAGGTTCAAATGGCAGAGAAGCTGAGATTTGGCTGTTACAAGTGTTCCTCAAGGCTTTACATAATGATTGTACCTTTGTACTTGCAAAAGTTGACTTCTAAAGGACCATTGGGTAAAGAGAGTTATACATGGAGGATTGAAGTATTATCCTTTGAGCTGATTTCAGCATTTCCCTGCAGTCCTTACACCTTGGATAAACCTTTTTTGTGTAAAGACCAACACCTCCTTCTTGGTATAAAAAGGGGTGTTGGGTCTCATTTATTGCATCCATCTTTCTTGCAATTTATCTAGTACTTCTTTAAGTTGTAAGCTTTCATTTACTGCAGTAACTTAGCATTTAATTTCAGTAATTTATTTTAATTGTAGTTCGTAATACACAGTGCAGGGACGACTTCTCGTTCCCCACTGTGAGCAGTTAATTCAAGTCACTTTCAATTTTATTATGTGCAAATCTTCATCTTTTGTTTTCTTTACTTCAGAAATGTTAGGCTAAACATCCTTTGGGATGTAGGAAGGAGAAGTACCTGGATTTTATAGAAAATGCTTGAGTAATCTTTATACTTAGAATATTTATTGTTTTGGTCATTCATTCTCGATATTTACCCAAAGATGCGAACAAGCCGATCACTTGCAAAGATCTAAAAGTCTAGTTCTTAACATAGAAATGAGTAGAACGCAGTGACACGAGCTTGAATGATACTAGGGGATTCGAAAGAATTCTTATGACACTTACGAAAGTGAGGTCGGCATAGTGAGCTAATCTCTTCCCACTAGAGTAGTAGGCAAGCTAATTTGTGTATTAAAAACACTTAGAGTATTTGTCTCTACACATTCCATCGAGGCCTGAAAAGGTCAATTTAGAGATTACCATTGACAAAACAACAAGTACTAAGAGTATGGGATTTTCATCTAAAGGTGTGAGTATTTTGTAACCGGGCTTTTCTAGCGAAAATGTCTACCACGAATACGAGGATCACTCTAAGGACCGAGTATTTGAGATAAAATTTAGGGAAAATCCAACCTACATTCCTCCTTTTTATCATTTAGTAATTCGTTTAAAGTAGCTATTTCACCAAACCAAACCAAAGTATTATTTTCCTCTCTAGTTGAAACTTGTAAAAGAAGCTCATGAGAACCGTATTGTCTTGATTGTCCAGTCTCTGTGGATTCGATTCTGGTATTTTACCAACTATTACTTGCTGTGACGATCATAGTGGACAGTGTACACTTGCACTTCCCACTGTGGACAGTTTGCAACCCACTGCGATTAAAGCACACATTTCGCACGTACCAAGTTTTTGGCGCCGTTGCCGGGGACTGGCGTGATTTTAAATCTCAAGACATTAATTTTTGTTCGAGCCCGAGTAACTCGTTTTTCTAAGCTTTTCGTGTTACATGCCAAGGCAACAACACGAACCTTTGTTACCAATCGATCTTGAAATAGAGAAAACTTTTCGAAAAAGACGCAAAAACAGAAATCGACAACCCCCTGTGATCCCCACTGTGAACATGTCTGCAATACCGCCACCTATAGTGGAGACCACAATCACGATTGCCGATAGCAAAGATCGAAAAATACGGGACTATGCTACTTCCGGAGTTGGTGATTTAAGCTCCGGAATTTTGAGACCCAATATTGTTGCAACGCATTTTGAACTCAAACCGGTGATGTTTCAAATGATCCAAGCCATGGGCCAATTTGGAGGATCGACATCTGTGGATCCACACTCGCACTTAAAATCTTTTTTAGAAATGACAGATTCCTTTCAGTTGCAAGGTGTTAGTGATGAGGCATTAAGACTAAGGCTGTTCCCTTTTTCATTAAGGGACAAGGCGAAGTCTTGGCTGAACGCACATGCACCTCACTCGATAACCACTTGGCAAAAGCTTGCCGATAGATTTTTGCAAAAATACTTTCCTCCAACAAGGAATGTTAGGTTTCGAAATGATATAATTTTGTTTAGGCAAGAGGAAGATAAGGCTGTTTCGGATGCATGGGAACGATTTAAAGATTTACTTCGAAAGTGCCCACATCATGGCATCCCACATTGCATCCAATTGGAGACCTTTTACAATGGTCTTTCCAATGCAGCCAAAATCATCTTAGATGCAACAGCCGGTGGAACATTTACGAGTATGACCTACAACGAAGGATATCAAATCTTAGAAAAAGTGTCCAACAACAATACCGAATGGTCAAATCCAAGAGCACCCATGCCAAAAACCAACACCATCGATTCCGAAGCACTGAAAACCATGAATGCACAATTAGTGGCCTTGACAAAAATCGTTTTAAATCAAAATCGAGGCCAAGTCAATTCCGCAACGCATCTCCCTGAAAACTGTTCCCTCTGTGGAGAGGAGCATGTTTTTGATTTTTGCCCAGCAAATCCCGAATCTGTTAATGTTATAGGGACCAACCCGAGGAACAACCCTTATTCGCAGACTTATAATCCAGGTTGGAGAAATCATCCGAATTTCTCTTGGTCTGGTAATCAAGGACTCCAACCCCAAGGGCCGAGTCATATCCAGCAAAGACCATACAATCCCCCTGGATTTCAGCCACATCACAGTGGGCAGTCCCCACATCACAGTGGGCAGTCCCCACAACCATACCAACCACGACCCAATCAACCAGCTGAGGTTCAACAATCGATCGAGTCAATTCTCAAAGGTTTTGATGAATCAAACCCAAGCAGCCATTAGGAACATAGAGACTCAAGTAGGACAACTAGCCGTTGAAGTTAAGAATAGACCACCTGGAACGTTACCGAGTGATACCGAGCAAGCTAGGGTGATAGGAAAAGGACCAGAACATGTCAAGTCCATAACTCTAAGGAGTGGAAAGGATTTGAAAAATATCATTTTTGAATCTGATGATTCGCCTCAAAAACCTACTGTGAGCACCACAGTGGGCACTCCTCAAGTCACTGTGATCCCCACAGTGAGGACCGACATCCCTGACCTTCCCACTCTTGGACCTGTCCCAAAGCCTACTATTCAAAAGCCAATACCACAGCAAACTCAAATCGACCCACGAAGTATTCCTTTTCCTGAAAGAATGAAGCCGAAAAATGTCGATGTTCAATTTAAAAAATTCTTAGACATTTTTAAACAACTTCACATTAACATACCCTTGGTAGAAGCTCTCGAGCAAATGCCAAGCTATGTTAAATTTTTAAAGGATATTTTGAACAAAAAGAGAAAGTTGGGTGAGTTTGAGACTGTAGCTTTGACCGAAGAATGTAGTGCCCTCCTTACTAGCAAGATTCCACCTAAGTTGAAAGACCCGGGTAGTTTCACCATTCCATGCACAATAGGAGGACAAGAAGTAGGTCAAGCACTCTGTGATCTAGGAGCTAGTGTCAATTTGATGCCGCTGTCCATTTTTAACAGATTAGGTATTGGAGAGGCTAGACCCACAACCGTGACTTTACAACTAGCCGACCGGTCCATTGCCTACCCAAAAGGAAAAATAGAAGACGTCTTGGTCCAAGTGGATAAATTTATCTTCCCCGCCGATTTTCTAGTTCTAGATTATGAGGCTGATAAAGAAATCCCAATCATCTTAGGGCGTCCGTTTCTTGCAACCGGACGTACTTTGATTGATGTGCACAAAGGAGAACTCACGATGCGAGTCAATGACCAAGAGGTAACTTTCAATGTTTTTAAATCTCTTAAATATATAGACACCGAAGATTGTTTTGCCTTAAGTTCGATTTATGGAACCCACAGTCTTAACACACTGCCCACAGTGGGGAGTACAGTTCCCACAGTGGGGAATGACAGTGAGCACTCTGAATCAGAGAGTGATGACACTTTTGAGGACGAGTGTAACGAAGTAGCAGCAGCCTTTGAATCTTTGGATTTTAAGGATAGAAATGTTCAACCTCCTTCAATAGAACAACCTCCCGAGTTAGAGCTTAAACCATTGCCCTCCCATTTAAAATATGCTTATCTCGCTAAGGATAATAAACTTCCCGTTATTATCCCTTCCAAACTTAGTGAGAAACAAGAACAACTTCTGATTGATTTGTTGATGAAGCATAAGGGAGCAATTGGTTGGACCATAGCAGACATTCGAGGAATTAGCCCCTCTTTATGTCAACATAAGATTAACTTGGAGAGTGACCACCCGGGGAAAGTCCAACCCCAAAGAAGGTTGAACCCCATCATGAAGGAGGTAGTTAAGAAAGAAGTCTTGAAGTGGTTAGATGCCGGTATTATCTATCCCATTGCTAGTAGTAGTTGGGTGAGCCCCGTCCAATATGTCCCTAAAAAGGGAGGGACGACCGTAGTAAAAAACGAAAAAAACGAGCTCATTCCCACTAGGACTGTCACGGGATGGAGAATATGCATGGATTATAGACAACTCAATTTGGCCACCAAGAAAGACCATTTCCCCTTACCTTTCATTGACCAAATGCTTGATAGGTTAGCGGGAAAGGAATTTTATTGTTTTCTAGATGGATACTCCGGATACAACCAAATCCACATAGCTCCCGAGGAACAAGAAAAGACCACCTTTACTTGTCCCTACGGTACCTTTGCGTTCCGGAGGATGCCATTCGGTCTTTGTAATGCCCCAGCCACTTTCCAACGTTGTATGATGGCCATTTTCTCCGACATGATAGAAGATACCATAAAAGTTTTTATGGACGATTTTTCTGTGATAGGGACATCATTTGACAATTGTTTGGGAAATTTAGAGAAGAGCCTAGTGAGATGTGAGAACCACGACCTAGTCTTAAATTGGGAAAAATGTCATTTTATGGTCGAAGAGGGTATTGTTTTAGGACACCTTGTCTCAAAAAAGAGGGTTGGAAGTCGATAAAGCCAAGCTTGAGGTAGTGGCACAACTTCCCGAACCCACAACGGTGAAAGGTATTCGCAGTTTTTTGGGTCACGCAGGTTTTTATAGGAGGTTCATCAAAGATTTTTCAAAAATTACAAAACCCCTATGTAACCTGTTACAACATGAAAAAGACTTCATTTTTACCCAAGAATGCCGAGAAGCTTTTGAAAAAATCAAGGAAGCTTTAGTCACAGCACCCATAGTGACCACTCCTGACTGGTCACTCCAATTTGAAGTGATGTGTGATGCCAGCGATTGGGCTGTGGGGGCTGTTCTCGGACAGAAAAGGAACAAAGTTTTTCACCCCATTTATTATGCAAGTAAAACGCTAATTGAAGCTCAGATTAATTACACTGTAACTGAAAAAGAATTACTTGCGGTGGTGTTTGCTTTTGATCGTTTCAGGTCATACTTGATAGGGACGAAGGTCATAGTGCACACTGATCATGCAGCAATAAAATATTTAAATACTAAGGCTGATTCTAAGCCTCGGTTAATTAGATGGGTTTTATTGCTACAAGAATTTGACATTGAAATCGTCGACAGAAAAGGAACAAGCAATCAAGTAGCCGACCATTTGTCCAGGCTCGAGAAGACAGTGGGCACTGCTGATCCCACTCCTGATCCCACTCCGGTAAAAGAAACTTTTCCCGATGAGCAATTGTTATCCGCTCAACATCATGAAAATAATATTCCATGGTATGCTGATATTGCGAACTTTTTAGCAAGTGGACTTAAGCCCCACGGGATGAATGGACAACCATTTAAGAAGTTTTTACATGACACTCGTCAATATGTTTGGGACGATCCTTTCTTATACAAGATAGGGACGGACCAAATATTGAGGCGATGTGTCCACGGGAGTGAGCAACATCAAATACTCCATGGTTGTCATGCATCCCACTACGGTGGCCACTTTGGTGGAAACCGCACTGCTGCAAAATTTTTGCAAAGTGGGTTCTTTTGGCCCACTGTGTTTAAAGACTCTTACGAGTGTGTAAAAAATTGTGAGCAATGCCAACGCACCGGGAATATGTCGCAAAGAAATGAGATGCCTCTTAATAACATTCTAGAGGTATAACTTTTTGATGTTTGGGGGATCGATTTCATGGGACCCTTTCCAAATTCCAATAATAATTTTTATATCTTGGTTGCGGTAGACTATGTTTCGAAATGGGTAGAAGCCGTCGCATGTCACTCTAATGATGCCAACACCGTGGTGAAATTTTTGCATAAAAATATTTTCACTAGATTTGGAACACCACGGGCATTGATTAGTGACGAAGGCACCCATTTTATAAACAAAGTCATGGCCTCGGTTCTTGCAAAATATGACATACATCATAGAGTGGCCACCGCATACCACCCGCAAACCAACGGTTTGGCCGAGCTTTCAAACCGTGAGATCAAAGGAATTTTAGAAAAAGTTGTTAAACCGCATCGAAAAGATTGGTCAACCAAACTCGATGATGCTCTTTGGGCCTACCGAACGGCCTATAAAACTCCTTTGGGAATGTCTCCTTTTAAATTAGTTTTTGGCAAAGCTTGCCATCTACCGATTGAATTGGAGCACAAGGCATTTTGGGCCCTTAAAGAGCTTAACATGAGTGAAGGTGCTGCGGGAATCAAATGGACTCTACAGTTGCATGAGTTAGAAGAGTTGCGTTATCACTCTTATGAAAATGCAAAGTTGTATAAGGAGAAGACCAAGATGTGGCATGATCGTTGAATTAACCATAGGGAGTTCATGGAGGGACATCAGGTATTATTGTTCAATTCTCGTCTTAAACTTTTTCCAGGTAAACTGAAATCTCGTTGGACGGGACCATATACCATTGTCAAGGTAAGTCCCTTTGGAACAGTGGAGCTGAAGTCCCCACAATCTGGTCAAACGTTCAAAGTCAATGGGCAAAGGGTGAAGCATTCTCTGAACGAGAGTGCCCACATCCCTGCCCACTCTCTACCCCACCTTGATTAAGAAACATCGGGACCGCTTGTAAATATTTTTATTTCAGTTATTTGCTGCGTTTTTAGTATTTCTGGTCTTTTTAATTTCTGCTGGGTAGTTGTTTTAATGTGTGTAGAAGAACGTGCCACTTTTTGAAGAAAATCAAGGAAAAGGCTTGGCAGTTGGAAAATGCATGTCCCTGCGCTCCCCACTCCCCATCTGGCGAATGAAAGGACCATTTTGGGTGGCCCAAGGCTGACACACATCACCTTTTTCTTACACCTAGTGTCACCCTTGGCTGCCATGTGTCCCTTTTTGCTTTGTACCAAGGAAAAGCTATCATTGTCTTCTCTCTCCATCCGACGGTTTTCCCCATTTTGGTTTGAAAAACAACTAAACACATTTCCAAAAATCCAAAAACCACCTTAACCTCCCAAAAACCACCTTGGCTCCCAAATTTACCCAGCAACTTTTTCTTCTTCATTTCTCTCTCTACGAAAAACCCACTCAACGAAAAACCCTTCCATAAACCCTAAAAATGGCAAGAAGCAAGAGGCTAAACACCAACCCTAATGCAACCACACGTGCGGCCGTACGTCAAAGGATCATCGAAGGACAACCACCGGAAACTGTCACCGGCGACCTCAACGAACCGCCGCCGGTCTCCGGTGATAACACTGTAAAATCCGGCGCACCTGACGAGGGTTCTTCACAGCTTGAAAGCCCAAGGGCGATGTCATCCTCTCAAATCACTAACACCAGTGTTGCCCAATTTGAGACCGAAGCACTTTTAGCCGAGGAAGAAGAGAGGCGGTTGGCAGAAGAGTTCAAAGAAAAAATGGAGGCCATTAGAAAACGAAAGGAAGAGGTCGAGCGGAGACGACAAGAAGAAGAATAAAGGGTTCGCAAGGAGGAAGAAGAAAAGAGAAAAGAGGAGGAAAGGTTGAAGGCTGAGAAAGTAAGGATTCTCGAGGAAGAAAGGAAACAGGCTGAGGCAATGGTTTTTGTTGAAGATGAAGAGTTGCAGAGAAAGGTGGATGAAGATTATCTGGAGGAATACCGAAAGCTTGGGGAAGTTTTGGCAAGAAAGACAGTGACGAAGGATGCCCACAGTGGGGAGAATCCTATTCTGTGGGCAATGAGAAAGAGAGGAATGGTCACAAGGTCTGCGCTGGCCGCGACGCCGAAAAAACCATCAAAAAGACCGGCAAAACGATCGTCGAGGAAAGGTACCAGTTTCGAACACTCTTTAAGTTCGTCCTCTGTGGATGCTGATGTTGGGGATGACCAAACTCAAACCCAAAACCCACATCACTCCACAGTGGGCACTTCGCATGTCCCCTGTGGGGTGCCAAGGCAGTTCACTTCTCCGGAGGTGGCTGCCCATTATGAGTGCATTGCTAAACAAAAACTTAAGTTGGAAAGGGGTTTTGACCCAGAGTTTGTTAAGGCAAATCCTTTTGTTAAGGATCGAATCATAGCACAAGACTGGTCGATTTTGGCCGAGGCCAATCGACGCGCGAATGCCTCTTTAGTTCGTGAGTTTTATGCCGAAGCATCGCAAGCTAAGGAACCCACTGTGATAGTTAGAGGAAAGCCAGTAAGTTATAATCCAGGTGCAATCAATCGGGTGTTGGGAAGAATAAGCCCGGGCATGTGCGAATTTGCCAAATTTTTGAAAAAAATGACCCCAGCTGATGAGGACCTTATTTTGAAAGAAATAGCGATAGAAGGGAAACCTTGGAACAAAGATGGCCAAAGAAGTTGCCTAAACGCTAGCTCCCTCACCACCGAGGCCGCTGTTTGGTTTCAATTTCTTCGTGCCTCTTTGTCCCCTACATCGCACGATACAACCCTGTCCATGCATAAATGTGCCCTCTTGTACTGCGTGCTCACTGGAAGAAAAATCAACGTTGGGATAGTCATGCATGCGGCCATTGATCAAGCGAGGACCCGAAAGAAGGTAGTCTTACCCCTTCCTTGCCTCATTACTCGACTAATGATAGACGCAGGTGTGCCCTCCTCGGTGGAGGATCAGTGGTTTGACTCCACAAGTAACATCAGTGTCCAAACCATCCGCAAGATGGGACGCCATATCACCACTCCTCCCAACGAACCTGCTGCAGAGATTCCCACAGTGGGGACTGTTAACCCCACTGTGCGCATAGCTGAGGAGCATAATGTGGGCACACCTCGTACACCACTCCAACAACCCCATGTGGGTACCGCAAGCACGAGTAGCAGCGATCCCATGGCTGAACTGTTGAGAGCTGTGAAGAAGCTGACATACCGAGTCGAGTTGATGGAAGCAGAGCAAAGGTTTCAAAACTGGGCCACTCAATCATTTTGGATGTATACAAGGGATAAAGATGAGGTGATGAACCAGATCATGGCTGAGGCAAACCCACAGTTGGCCGAACTGCTCCCCAAATTCCCCGAGGACATTTGCCCGACATTTGCAAGTGATGAAGAGTTTGACGAAGAAGATGCCGAAAGTTCACCGCAACCCACCCCTACTCCGTGAATGGTTAGTTTTAAAACAATGGTTTCGCTCGTTTGCTCACCAAAACAATTTTATTTTGTGTCTGTTTGATCTTTTTGTGCCTATGGCTAGGCATTGACACTATTTGCTGTTTTTACTTTTTATTATCAATGCATACAAATCCTACCGGTAGGTAGGTACTTTTGGGTACTAACGTATTGATTGTTTGAATGCTTGTTTGACCTCGTTTCCATTTCAAGGTACAACCTTCGGCTTCCGACTTAAAAAGGTCACTTTTGTAAGTACAAATCTCAACTTGTCCCGTGAAATGATTTAGGCCATTTTTCGCATCTACACACGACCCATTTTGTACCCACAACCACCACCTTCGGTCCATTTTTCTATGTCACAGTGGGGACACTGTGAGATCTTAAGTTTGAGGTGGGGATTTCCAAAATGACTTACAGTCTGCCCACAGTGGGGACACTGTGAAGTCCAAGTTTGAGGTGGGTAAGCCATACCCCCTCCCAAAAACCCCTCCCAAAAAAAAGAGAAAATACAAAAATACAAAAACAGAAGAAAAACGGAGTGTCACTAACAAAATTGATGGTGTGCCTATTCTGGACCATCAAAGTGCTCACTCCCAGAAAAAGATGGTGTGCCCATTCTGGACCATCAGAAGAAAAAATAGCCATACCCAAATAAAGCCTGAAAGTGTACGTACCTATCATTACAAAATACTAAACACCCACTTCTTGAAATAAAAATCTCAAAGCGAGATCCTCGGTCCATGTTTGGAAATTCTTGCCAAAAACCCTTGGGAAAAGATTCAAAGCCATAAACCCTTCAAACCGAGAAAGCCCTATTGATCAAATGGTAAACAAGGGAAAAATTTCGTCAAGTACAAAAGTGAAGTTGTTAAGTTTCGGACCGAAGGAAGTATCGGAGGAAGGAGATCAAACGCTCATTCAAGTCAAGAAGTATGTAAGTCCCTCAAAGATCTTTATGCATTGTTTTTCATTTTATTTCTTTCTTTTTATTACTTGGGGACAAGTAATGATTTAAGTTTGAGGTTGTGATAACTCTATTTTTAGAGTTATTATTTCCATTTATTTTCCACTTTATTTTGTCAATTTTAGCCATTTCACTTCTAAAAACCCCCATTCTTGGTATGATTTACGAAAACGAGCAAAAGGAGTGAACAATGGTCTTTAATAAATTATTTGGTGGAAGTTTGGGTGTTTTTCACGATTTTCTATCCGCAGTGACGTATACAGTGCCCACTCTGCTCCCCACTCTTCGAGCAGATCAAGAAAACCTTGGGCTGGAAATATAAAATCTGGAGATTAAGAAGGTTCAAATGGCAGAGAAGCTGAGATTTGGCTGTTACAAGTGTTCCTCAAGGCTTTACATAATGATTGTACCTTTGTACTTGCAAAAGTTGACTTCTAAAGGACCATTGGGTAAAGAGAGTTATACATGGAGGATTGAAGTATTATCCTTTGAGCTGATTTCAGCATTTCCCTGCAGTCCTAACACCTTGGATAAACCTTTTTTGTGTAAAGACCAACACCTCCTTCTTGGTATAAAAAGGGGTATTGGGTCTCATTTATTGCATCCATCTTTCTTGCAATTTATCTAGTACTTCTTTAAGTTGTAAGCTTTCATTTACTGCAGTAACTTAGCATTTAATTTCAGTAATTTATTTTAATTGTAGTTCGTAATACACAGTGCAGGGACGACTTCTCGTTCCCCACTGTGAGCAGTTAATTCAAGTCACTTTCAATTTTATTATGTGCAAATCTTCATCTTTTGTTTTCTTTACTTCAGAAATGTTAGGCTAAACATCCTCTGGGATGTAGGAAGGAGAAGTACCTGGATTTTATAGAAAATGCTTGAGTAATCTTTATACTTAGAATATTTATTGTTTTGGTCATTCATTCTCGATATTTACCCAAAGATGCGAACAAGCCGATCACTTGCAAAGATCTAAAAGTCTAGTTCTTAACTTAGAAATGAGTAGAACGCAGTGACACGAGCTTGAATGATGCTAGGGGATTCGAAAGAATTCTTATGACACTTACGAAAGTGAGGTCGGCATAGTGAGCTAATCTCTTCCCACTGGAGTAGTAGGCAAGATAATTTGTGTATTAAAAACACTTAGAGTATTTGTCTCTACACATTCCATCGAGGCCTGAAAAGGTCCATTTAGAGATTACCATTGACAAAACAACAAGTACTAAGAGTATGGGATTTTCATCTAAAGGTGTGAGTATTTTGTAACCGGGCTTTTCTAGCGAAAATGTCTACCACGAATACGAGGATCACTCTAAGGACCGAGTATTTGAGATAAAATTTAGGGAAAATCCAACCTACATTCCTCCTTTTTATCATTTAGTAATTCGTTTAAAGTAGCTATTTCACCAAACCAAACCAAAGTATTATTTTCCTCTCTAGTTGAAACTTGTAAAAGGAGCTCATGAGAACCGTATTGTCTTGATTGTCCAGTCTCTGTGGATTCGATTCTGGTATTTTACCAACTATTACTTGCTGTGACGATCATAGTGGACAGTGTACACTTGCACTTCCCACTGTGGACAGTTTGCAACCCACTGCGATTAAAGCACACATTTCGCACGTACCATCTCCCAACCTTAGGTGTTCCATACTTCCCAACTGCGGGTCCTGGCTCTAAATCAATCCAAGGTTTGATCACTACCGAAACCAACATAATCTCCAATTCCAATTGTTCCTATTGCTGACTGTTGTTTAATTCTAACGAGCGCTAATAGACTCCAAAACATGCGGTCGTCACTGACCCTTCGATTATACAACTCCAAGAATCTGTCCAAATATTAATCATTAAATCGGCAAATTTCTTTACCACTCAAGGAAAGTCATTCTACCAAATCCACTTATTACAATCTGAACTTTTTTAAATCGCTACAGGCGATACGATCGTCCCTTAAGATTGGACTACAACACTCCAAATACGCTAACGGTTCATGACCTCGAACCCAAAAAGGTTGACACCTAGTCATACCACCAAGTTTTGAAACTCAACAGAATTCCACACGCGAGTTCTATTCGTTGAGCATTCCTACAAAGCCAAGGTTATCAATATGGTGTCCATAAGGTCCTACATGTCCTTTATACAAAACAGACAACCTAAAACAAGGTTGCCGTAATGAACGGCTACCACAAGAACTATCAGAAGACACCGCAAGTCCCACCTTTCACTTGCCAACAAGAAATAATTCGACCCCACAAATGACACCATATGGTTCACGGTATTAACACACATGAGAAACCCAATCCTTTAATGAATGGTTCTACACTCTCTCACCCTTAACTAGGGTTGCTCAATGTCACGTGCGAAATGTGTGTTTTAATCGCAGTGGGTTGCAAACTGTCCACAATGGGAAGTGCAAGTGTACACTGTCCACTATGATCGTCACAGCAAGTAATAGTTGGTAAAATACCAGAATCGAATCCACAGGGACTGGACAATCAAGACAATATGGATCTCATAAGCTCCTTTTACAAGTTTCAATTAGAGAAGAAAATAATACTTTGGTTTGGTTTGGTGAAAATAATACTAAGGTTTTAAAAGGAGGAATGTAGGTTGGATTTTCCATAGATTTTATCTCAAATACTCGGTTATTAGAAGTGATCCTCGTATTCGTGGTGGTCATTTTCTCTAGAAAATCCCGGTTACAAAATACTCACACCGTTAGATAAAAATCCCATACTCTTAGTACTTGTTGTTTTGCCAATGGTAATCTCTAAATGGACCTTTTCAGGCCTCGATGGAATGTGTAGAGACAAATACTCTAAGTGTTTTTAATACACAAATTAGCTTGCCTACTACTCCAGTGGGCAGAGATTAGCTCACTATGCCGACCTCACTCTCGTAAGTGTCATAAGAATTCTTTCGAATCCCCTAGCATCATTAAAGCTCGTGTCACTGCGTTCTACTCATTTCTAAGTTAAGAACTAGACTTTAGATCCTTGCAAGTGATCGGCTTGTTCGCATCTTTGGGTAAATATCGAGAATGAATGACCAAAATAACAAATATTCTAAGTATAAAGATTACTCAAGCATTTTTAATAAAATCCAGGTACTTCTCTTTCCTACATCCCAAAGGATGTTTAGCCTAACATTTCCGAAGTAAAGAAAACAAAAGATGAAGACTTGCACATAATAAAACTGAAAGTGGATTGAATAGACTGCTCACAGTGGGGAACGAGAAGTCGTCCCTGCACTGTGTAGTTCGAATTACAATTAAACTAAGAAAGTAAATTACTGAAAATTAAAACTAGTTAATGCGGTAAATAAAAGACTAAAGCTAATGTGGTAGTTGAGAGGATTTAAAGCTAAGCAAAAACTCAAGGATGATATCCAAGCATCCATTTAATGGCACCCAAGTGCTCCTTTATATAATAGGAGAAGGAATTGGGTATTACACAAAAGAGGTGGGTCTTCCAATGGGTAAAGACTGCTATGTTGTGGCAGAATTCAGCTCTTATGGGTAATCCTTTTACCCAATGGTCCTTTTTCCAAGTCAATCTCCAGGTACAAAGAGGTGTACTTGATGCTATCTTTTAAAGAAGATATCTTTGTACTTCTCCAGCCATTTCTCTGCCATATGAACCTTCCTCCTCCAGAAAAGTAGATCCCAACTAATAGTTTCTTTTTCTCTTCTTTTTGATCTGCTCGAAGAGTGGGGACCCGGAGTGGGCACAACAGTGGTCACTGCAGGATAAAACGTGAAAAACACCCAAATTCTACCAAATAATTTATTAAAGACCATGGTTCACTCCTTTTGCTCGTTTTTGTGAAATATACCAAGAATGGGGGTTTTAAGAAGTGAAATGGCTAAAATTGACAAAATAAAGCGGGAAATAAATGGAAATAATAACTCTAAAAATAGAGTTATCACAACCTCAAACTTAAACCATTACTTGTCCCCAAGTAATAAAAAGAGAGAAATAAAATGAACAAAATGCAAGAGAACTTTTAGGGACCTACTTACTTCTTGACTTGAATGGGCGTTGATCTCCTTCCTTTGATACTTCATTCGGTTCCAAACTTGAAAATTTCCCTTTTGTGTTTGACGAAATCTTTCCCTTGTTTTTCATTAATCAATAGGGCTTTCTTGGGTTCGATGGGTTTATGGCTTTGAGTATTTTCCCAAGGATTTTTGGCAAGCACTTCCAAACATGGACCGAAAATCTCGCTTGGAGATTTTTATTTCAAGAAGTGGGTGTTTTGGATTTTTCGTGGGTATGTACGCACACTTTCAGGCTTTATTTAGGTATGGCTATTTTTGCGAAAGTGGGTATTCCGATGGTCCGGAAAGGCACACCATCGAGTTCTGGGAGTGAACACTTTGATGGTCCAGAAAGGCACACCATCGAGTTTGTTAGTGACACTCCGATTTTCTTCTGTTTTTGTATATTTTTTTTGTATATTTTTTTTTTGGAGGTGGGTATGGTTTACCCACCTCAAACTTAGACTTCACAGTGTCCCTACTGTGGGCAAACTGTAAGTTCCCACCTCAAACTTAAAATCTCACAGTGTCCCCACTGTGACATTGAATTAACGAACAAAGGTGGTGGTTTGGGGTACAAAAAGGATCGTGTTTGGATGCGAAAAATGGCCTATATCATTTCATGGTATCAAGTTGAGATTCGTACTTACAAAAGGGACCTTTTTAAGTCAGAAGCCGAAAGTTGTACCTTAAGATGGAAACGAGATCAAACAAGTAATCAAACAACAAATACGTTAGTACCCAAAAGTACCTACCCAGTGGTAGGATTTTCATGCATCAAAACGCAAAAAAGAAATATGTAGCAAACATTGTCAAAGCCTAGCCATAGGCACAAAATATAAAACAAACCGAAATTTAAAATTGTTTTAGGAGCAAACGAGATAAACCATTGTTTTAACAAACCATTCAGTGGGTTGGGGTTGCATCTGGTGAACTGGCGGCGTCATCCTCTTCAAACTCGTCATCACTGGCATTGGTTGGGCAAATATCCTCAGGAAAATCTGGGAGCTGAGCAGCTAGCATCGGGTTGGCCTCTTTTATCATCAGGCCCGTCACCTCATCCCGTTCTCTTGTATACATCCAAAATTTCTGCGTGGCCCGGTTCTGATATCGCTGCTCACTTTCCAGCAACTCGATCCTGTATGTGAGCTTCTTCAAAGATGCCAAAATCTCTCCCATTTGGTTGCTTCACGATCCGGCCTCGGTTGAATGGAGTGGTGTATGCGGCGTTCTCACAACATGCTCCTCAACAATGGTCACAGTGGGGTGAACAGTCCCCACTGTGGGGATATCTTCTACTGGTTCAGCTGGAGGAGTGGCGACGTACCTTCCCATCTTGCGGATGGTTTGTGCGCGATGTTGCTCGTGGAGTCAAACCACTGATCCTCCACCGCCGAGGGTACACCTGCGTCTATCATTAGTAACGTAATGAGGCAAGGAAGGGGCAAGACTACCTTCTTTCTGTTCCGAGCTTGATCTATGGCCGCATGCATAACAATCCCTACGTTGATCTTTCTTCCAGTGAGGAGGCAGTACAACAAAGCACATTTATGCATAGACAATGTGTTATCGTGCGATGTTGGGGACACTGAGGCCCGGATAAATTGGAACCAAACAGCGGCCTCGGTAGTGAGGGAGCTAGCGTTTAGGCACCTTCTTTGGCCGTCTTTATTCCACGGCTTCCCCTCGACTACTATTTCGCGCAAGACAAGATCCTCGTCCGCCGGGGTCATTTTCTTTAAAAACTGGGCAAACTCACACACAGTCGGGCTCCTTCTTCCTAATACCCTGTTAATCGCTCCTGGAGTATAGCTCACTTGCTTTCCCCGAACTACCACAGGGGGATCCTTTGCTTGAGAGGCCTCGGCGTAAAATTCACGCACTAACGAGGCATTCGCGCGTCGATTGGCTTCTGCCAAAATCGACCAGTCTTGCGCTACAATCCTGTTCTTAACAAATGGGTTGGCCTCAACAAACTCAGGGTCGAAACCCCTCTCTAACTTCAGTTTCTGTGTAGCAATGCACTCATAGTGGGCAGCCACCTCCGGAGTGGTGAACTGCCTGGGCACCCCACTGGGGGCATGCGCAGTGTCCACTGTGGATTGATGTGGGTTTTGGGTTTGAACTTGGTCATCCCCAACATCAATCTCAACAGAAGATGAACTCAAAGAAGGTTGAAGATTTGTACCTTTCTTTGACGGTTGTTTTGCCGGCCTTTTTGTCGGTTTTTTCAGAGCTTTGGTCACCGCACACCTGGTGACCACCCCTTTCCTTCTTGTGGCCCGCAGAATTAGGTTCTCCCCACTGTGGGCAGTCATCCTCACTGTCTCTCTTTCAATACTATCCCCAAGCTTACGGTATTGTTCCTGATAGTCATCATCAACCTTCCTCTGAAACTCCACTTTTTCAGCAAAAATCTCTGCCTCAGCCTTTTTCCTTTCTTCCTCAAAAATCCTTTCCTTCTCAGCCTTCAGCCTTTCTTCTTCCATTCGCTTTTCCTCTTCTTCCTTTCTGATTCTTTATTCTTCCTCTCGACGCCTCCTCTCGACCTCTTCCTTTCTTTTTCTAATGGCTTCAATTTTCTGTTTGAACTCCTCTGCTAACCGCCTCTCTTTTTATTCGGCTAGAAGTGTCTCGGTCTCGAAATGGGTGATACTGTTGTTTGAGACTTGCGAGGATGAAGTAGCCTTTGGGCTTTCGTGCTTTGAAGAACCCTCGTCGGCCGCACCGGAGATGATCGGGTTTTCGCCGGAGACCGGCGGCGGTTCGCTCAGGTCACCGATGACGGGTTCTGTTACGTGCGAAATGTGTGTTTTAATCGCAGTGGGTTGAAAACTGTCCACAGTGGGAAGTGCAAGTGTACACTATCCACTATGATCGTCACAACAAGTAATAGTTGGTAAAATACCAGAATCGAATCCACAGAGACTGGACAATCAAGACAATACGGTTCTCATGAGCTCCTTTTACAAGTTTCAACTAGAGAGGAAAATAATACTTGGTTTTGGTTTGGTAAAATAGATACTTGAAACGATTTACTAAATGTTAAAAAGGAGGAATGTAGGTTGGATTTTCCCTAGATTTTATCTCAAATACTCGGTCCTTAGAGTGATCCTCGTATTCGTGGTGGACATTTTCGCTAGAAAAGCCCGGTTACAAAAATACTCACACCGTTAGATAAAAATCCCATACTCTTAGTACTTGTTGTTTTGTCAATGGTAATCTCTAAATGGACCTTTTCAGGCCTCGATGGAATGTGTAGAGACAAATACTCTAAGTGTTTTTAATACACAAATTAGCTTGCCTACTACTCCAGTGGGCAGAGATTAGCTCACTATGCCGACCTCACTTTCGTAAGTGTCATAAGAATTCTTTCGAATCCCCTAGCATCATTCAAGCTCGTGTCACTGTGTTCTACTCATTTCTAAGTTAAGAACTAGACTTTTAGATCCTTGCAAGTGATCGGCTTGTTCGCATCTTTGGGTAAATATCGAGAGTGAATGACCAAAACAATAAATATTCTAAGTATAAAGATTACTCAAGCATTTTCTATAAAATCCAGGTACTTCTCCTTCCTACATCCCAAAGGATGCTTAGCCTAACATTTCCGAAGTAAAGAAAACAAAAGATGAAGATTTGCACATAATAAAACTGAAAGTGGATTGAATAGTGCTCACAGTGGGGAACGAGAATTCGTCCCTGTCCACTGTGCTTTACGAACTACAATTAACTAGGAAAGGAAATTACAGAAATTAAAGCTAAGTTAATGCAGTAATTAAAAGACTAAACTAATGTGGTAGATGAGAGAAATTAAAGCTATCTTCTTAACCCAAGATGATTGTAAGAATGCTAGATTCTCTTTTTTAATAAATGAACCCAAGTGCTCCTTTATATACTAGAGGAAAGACTTGGATATTACACAAAAGAGATGAGTCTTCCAATGGGTAAAAACTGCTGCGTAATGGCAGAAATCAGCCCCTTGTGCAAATCAATTACCCAATGGATCCTTCTCCAAGTCAATTTCCAAGTACATAAAGGAGTACTTGTTGCAATCTTCTATGTAGATGTCATTTTGTACTTCCTCCAGCCATTTCCCTGCCAATGAACCTTCTTCTTCCAGAAAATTAGATCCCAACTAATAGTTTCTTTTGTCTTTCTTGATCAGCTCGAATAGTGGGCAGCCGGAGGGGGCAGAACAGTGATCACTGCAGGATAAAAATGCGAAAACACCCAAACTTCCACCAAATAATTTATTAAAGACCATGGTTCACTCCTTTTGCTCGTTTTCGTAAATCATACCAAGAATGGGGGTTTTTAGAAGTGAAATGGCTAAAATTGACAAAATAAAGTAGGAAAAACAAGGAAATAATAACTCTAAAAATAGAGTTATCACAACCTCAAACTTAAACCATTACTTGTCCCCAAGTAATAAAAATAATGAAATAAAATGAAAAACAATGCATTCGAAATTTTGAGGGACTTACATACTTCTTGACTTGAATGAGCTTTTGATCTCCTTCCTCCGATACTTCCTTCGGTCCGAAACTTAAAAACTTCACTTTTGTACTTGACGAAATCTTTCCCTTGTTTACCATTTGATCAATAGGGCTTTCTTGGGTTTGAAGGGTTTATGGCTTTGAATCTTTTCCCAAGGATTTTTGGCAAGAATTTCCAAACATGGACCGAGGATCTCGCTTTGAGATTTTTATTTCAAGAAGTGGGTGTTTAGTATTTTGTAATGATAGGTACGTACACTTTCAGGCTTTATTTAGGTATGGCTATTTTTTCTTCTGATGGTCCAGAATGGGCACACCATCTTTTTCTGGGAGTGAGCACTTTGATGGTCCGGAAAAGGCACACCATCAATTTTGTTAGTGATACTCCGATTTTTTTCTGTTTTTGTATTTTTGTATTTTCTCTATAAATATATATATATTTTTTTGGGAGGGGGTATGGCTTACCCACCTCAAACTTGGACTTCACAGTGTCCCCACTGTGGGCAGACTGGAAGTCACTCTGGAAATCCCCACCTCAAACTTAAAATCTCACAGTGTCCCCACTGTGACATAGAAAAATGGATCAAAGGAGGTGGTTGTGGGTACAAAAAGGGTTGTGTTTAGATGCGAAAAATGGCCTAAATCATTTCACGGGACAAGTTGAGATTTGTACTTACAAAAGTGACCTTTTTAAGTTGGAAGCCGAAAGTTGTACCTTGAAATGGAAACGAGGTCAAAAGCATTCAAACAATCAATACGTTAGTACCCAAAAGTACCTACCTACCGGTAGGATTTTCATGCATCGATATTAAAACGTAAAAATAGCAAACAGTGTCAATGCCTAGCCATAGGCACAAAAATCAAACCAAACAGAAATTAAAATTGTTTTGGTGAGCAAATGAGCGAAACCATTGTTTTAAAACAAACCATTCACGGAGTAGGGGTAGCCTTTGGTGAGCTGTCGGCCAAGTCTTCCTCAAACTCATCCTCACTTGCCACAGTGGGGCAGATCCCCTCTGGAAATTCTGGGATTTGTGCGGCAAGGAGAGGATTGGCAGCCATGTACATCTGGTTTACAACCTCATCACGATCTCGCACATTGGGCTGTACCTGGGCAGGCTCAACAGACGGGCCTCCTATCTCTCTTCTCATCTTCTTAATTGTCTGAATACTGATGTTTTTCGTGGAAACGATCCACTGGTCTTCTTCAGCTGTGGGCACTCCGGCATCTATTAGCAATAGTGTAATAAGGCAAGGAAGGGGTAGGATTACCTTAGTTCGTGTTCTGGCCTGATGGATGGCACCATGCATTACGATTCCCAGATTGATCTTCTTTTTAGTGAGAACGCAGTAAAGCATGGCACAGTTATGCATGGAGAGAGTCGTGTCGTGCGATGTTGGGGCCACCGAGGCCCTTAGGAATTGGAACCACACAGCAGCCTCAGTGGTGAGGCTGCCAGCATATAGACACCTTCTCTGGCCATCTTGATTCCATGGCCTTCCCTCAACTGCTATTTCTTTTAAAATCAACTCCTCATCAGCCGGAGTCATCTTTGCCAGGAACTGTCCGAAAGCACAAGGTTCCGGAGCTCCTCTACCTAACACTCGGTTTATATTGCCTGGAGTATAGTCCACAACCTTTCCTCTGATCTTAACAAATGATTCTTTGGCTTGGGAGGCCTCAGCATAATATTCTCGGACTAATGATGTATTAGCGCGGCGATTGGCAGTGGCAATGGTTGCCCAATCTTGCGCTACAAATTTATCTTTGACAAAGGGATTGGCTTCTACAAAGTCGGGGTCGAAACCCCTCTCTAAATTCAACTTCCGAGTGAAAATACACTCAAAGTGGGCTCTAGCAGCTGGGGAAGTGAATTGCCTCGGTATCCCATTGGGGGCATGAGCAGTCCCCACAGTGGACAGATGTGGATTTTCAGAAGGGTTTTGTTCACTTCCCGTATTAGTGTCACTAGAAGAAGAACTTAAAGAGGGTTCGATACCCTTACCTTTCCTCGACGCTTTTCTTTTCGGTTTTGCAGATGATGCCTTCTTGGTTGCACCAGATCGTGTAACCACTCCCCTGTTCCTTTGGAGTGCTCTGGTCGGGGTTTCTTCACTTTGGGCAGTGGTGTGGACATCCTCCACACTATCAGCATTTTTGTCATGGGGGATTTCCACAGTCTCAGTCTGCTCCTTAATCTTGCTCTGCCTTTCTTCATCAAGTCGTTTTCTTTCTTCTTCCTCACGAGCCAAACGCTCGTCTTCTGCTTTTTTATTTTCTTGCTCGAGAATCCTTGCTTCCTCAGCCTTCTTTCGTTCTTCCTCTTTCAATCGCTCCTCCTCCTCTCTAGCCAATCTTGCGGCTTCTTCCTTCTTCAATCTCTCCTCCTCCTCTCTTTTTAATCTTTCTTCCTCCTCTCGTTTGATTCTTTCCTCTTCTTCACGGTGCTTTCTCTCGGCTTCTTCCCTCTTCATCTTGATTTCCGCGACCCTTTTGTTGTATTCCTCTTGTAATCTCAGCATTTCCTCATCCTCCTGCAAATCTGTATCATCAAAAGGGTTTTGAACAGAGTCCGAGACCCTTGATGAAGATACGGCTTTTGGACTCTCTGGTTTGGATGAACTCGCGTCTGCAACATTGGAGATGACCGGAGGTTCGCCGGAGATTGGTGGGGTTTTATTGATATCTCCGGTGACGGCCTCCGGTGGTGGGTCGTCGGCGGTGCTGCGGCGGATCGCCAGCCGTGTGGGCGCCTCTGGGTGAGTGTTCAATCTCTTGCTTCTTGCCATTACTAGGGTTTTGGAATGGTTTTTTTTTGGTTCGTGAAGGAGAAAGAAGAAGATGAATAGTGTAGGTGGTTTAAGGAGAGAGAAAGGCTTTGATTTTGAAAAGGAGGGTTTTCTTTGTTTTTGAGAGGGAACGGTTTAGGAGAGAGAGAGACAATGATAGCTTTCCTTGGGAATAGGTGGGGAAAGGACAAGTGGCATGAAAAGGTGACCTTTGTGTAAGAAAAAACATGATGTGTGTCAGCCTTGCCCCCCCCCCCAAACCGTCTCTTCATAAGTCAGACCGAGAGTGAGGAGCGCAGTGACCAGCCTCTGCCCACTGCGAACCTTTTTGTTCCAAAAAGTGCTAAAATTCTCCCACACACATCGAAATAAACTACCATGCAGAATTAAAAATACCAAATTTAATAAAAAGACAACAACTAACTGAAAAAAAATATTTACAAACAACGTTGACTTTCTCTAACCAAAGTGAGGTGGAGAGTGGGCAGGAATGTGGGCACTCTCATGCAGAAAATGCTTTACCCTTTGCCCATTGACTTTGAACGTTTGACCAGATTGTGGGGACTTCAGCTCCACTGTTCCAAAGGGACTTACCTTGACAATGGTATATGGTCCCGTCCAACGAGATTTCAGCTTTCCTGGAAAAAGTTTAAGACGAGAATTGAACAATAATACCTGCTGTCCCTCCATGAACTCCCTATGGTTAATTCGACGATCATGCCACATCTTGTTCTTCTCCTTATACAACTTTGCGTTTTCATAAGAGTGATAACGCAACTCTTCTAACTCATGCAACTGTAGAGTCCTTTTGATTCCCGCAGCACCTTCACTCATGTTAAGCTCTTTAAGGGCCCAAAATGCCTTGTGCTCCAATTCAATCGGTAGATGTCAAGCTTTGCCAAAAACTAATTTAAATGGAGACATTCCCAAAGGAGTTTTGTAGGCCGTTCGATAGGCCCAAAGAGCATCATCGAGTTTGGTTGACCAATCTTTTCGGTGCGGTTTAACAACTTTTTCTAAAATTCCTTTGATCTCACGGTTTGAAAGCTCGGCCAAACCGTTGGTTTGCGGGTGGTATGCGGTGGCCACTCTATGATGTATGTCATATTTAGCAAGAACCGAGGCCATGACTTTGTTTATAAAATGGGTGCCTTCGTCACTAATCAATGCTCGTGGTGTTCCAAATCTAGTGAAAATATTTTTATGCAAAAATTTCACCACGGTGTTGGCATCATTAGAGTGACATGCGACGGCTTCTACCCATTTCGAAACATAGTCTACCGCAACCAAGATATAAAAATTATTATTGGAATTTGGAAAGGGTCCCATGAAATCGATCCCCCAAACATCAAAAAGTTCTACCTCTAGAATGTTATTAAGAGGCATCTCATTTCTTTGCGACATATTCCCGGTGCGTTGGCATTGCTCACAACTTTTTACACACTCGTAAGAATCTTTAAACACAGTGGGCCAAAAGAACCCACTTTGCAAAATTTTTGCAGTAGTGCGGTTTCCACCAAAGTGGCCACCGTAGTGGGATGCATGACAACCATGGAGTATTTGATGTTGCTCACTCCCGTGGACACATCGCCTCAATATTTGGTCCGTCCCTATCTTATATAAGAAAGGATCGTCCCACACATATTGACGAGTGTCATGTAAAAACTTCTTAAATGGTTGTCCATTCATCCCGTGGGGCTTGAGTCCACTTGCTAAAAAGTTTGCAATATCAGCATACTAAGGAATATCATTTTCATGATGTTGAGCGGATAACAATTGCTCATCGGGAAAATTTTCTCTTACCGGAGTGGGATCAACAGTGCCCACTATCTTCTCGATCCTGGACAAATGGTCGGCTACTTGATGGCTTGTTCCTTTCCTGTCGACAATTTCAAGATCAAATTCTTGTAGCAATAAAACCCATCTAATTAACCGAGGCTTAGAATCAGCCTTAGTAATTAAATATTTTATTGCTGCATGATCAGTGTGCACTATGACCTTCGTCCCTATCAAGTATGACCTGAAACGATCAAAAGCAAACACCACCGCAAGTAATTCTTTTTCAGTTACAGTGTAATTAATCTGAGCTTTAATTAGCGTTTTACTTGCATTATAAATGGGGTGAAAAACTTTGTTCTTTTTCTGTCCGAGAACAGCCCCCACAGCCCAATCGCTGGCATCACACATCACTTCGAATAGGAGTGACCAGTCAGGAGTGGTCACTATGGGTGCTGTGACTAAAGCTTCCTTGATTTTTTCAAAAGCTTCTCGGCAATCATGGGTAAAAATGAAGTCTTTTTCATGTTGTAACAGGTTACATAGGGGTTTTGTAATTTTTGAAAAATCTTTGATGAACCTCCTATAAAAACCTGCGTGACCCAAAAAACTGCGAATACCTTTCACCGTTGTGGGTTCGGGAAGTTGTGCCACTACCTCAAGCTTGGCTTTATCAACTTCTAACCCTCTTTTTGAGACAAGGTGACCTAGGACAATACCTTCTTCTACCATAAAATGGCATTTTTCCCAATTTAAGACTAGGTCGTGGTTCTCACATCTCACTAGGCTCTTCTCTAAATTTCCCAAACAATTGTCGAATGATGTCCCTATTACAGAAAAGTCATCCATAAAAACTTCTATGGTGTCCTCAATCATGTCGGAAAAAATGGCCATCATACAACGTTGGAAAGTGGCTGGGGCATTACATAGACCGAATGGCATCCTCCGGAATGCAAAGGTACCGTAGGGACAAGTAAAGGTGGTCTTTTCTTGGTCCTCGGGGGCTATGTGGATTTGGTTGTATCCGGAGTATCCATCTAGAAAACAATAAAATTCCTTTCCCGCTAACCTATCAAGCATTTGGTCAATGAAAGGTAAGGGGAAATGGTCTTTCTTAGTGGCCAAATTGAGTTGCCTATAGTCCATGCATATTCTCCATCCCGTGACAGTCCTAGTGGGAATGAGCTCGTTTTTTTCGTTCTTTACTACGGTCGTCCCTCCCTTTTTAGGGACACATTGGACGGGGCTCACCCAACTACTACTAGCAATGGGATAGATAATACCGGCATCTAACCACTTCAAGACTTCTTTCTTAACTACCTCCTTCATGATGGGGTTCAACCTTCTTTGAGGTTGGACTTTCCCCGGGTGGTCACTTTCCAAGTTAATCTTATGTTGACATAAAGAGGGGCTAATTCCTCGAATGTCCGCTATTGTCCAACCAATTGCTCCCTTATGCTTCATCAACAAATCGATCAGAAGTTGTTCTTGTTTCTCACTAAGTTTGGAAGAGATAATAACGGGAAGTTTATTATTCTTAGCGAGATAAGCATATTTTAAATGGGAAGGCAATGGTTTAAGCTCTAACTCGGGAGGTTGTTCTATTGAAGGGGGTTGAACATCTCTATCTTTAAAGTCCAGACGTTCAAAAGCTGCGACTATTTCGTTACACTCCTCCTCAAAAGTGTCATCACTCTCTGATTCAGAGTGCTCACTGTCATTCCCCACTGTGGGAACTGTACTCCCCACTGTGGGCAGTGTGTCAAGATTGTGGGTTCCATAAATCGAGTTTAAGGCAAAGCAATCTTCGGTGTCTATATATTTAAGAGACTTGAAAACATTAAAAGTTACCTCTTGGTCATTAACTCGCATCGTGAGCTCTCCTTTGTGCACATCGATCAAAGTACGTCCGGTTGCAAGAAACGGACGTCCTAAGATGATTGGGATTTCTTTATCGGCCTCATAATCTAAAACAAGAAAATCGGCAGGGAAGATAAATTTATCCACTTGGACCAAGACGTCTTCTATTTTTCCTTTGGGATAGGCAATGGACCGGTCGGCTAGTTGTAATGTCACGGTTGTGGGTCTAGCCTCTCCAATACCTAATTTGTTAAAAATGGACAGCGGCATTAAGTTGACACTAGCTCCTAAATCACAGAGTGCTTGACCTACTTCTTGTCCTCCTATTATGCATGGAATGGTGAAACTACCCGGGTCTTTCAACTTAGGTGGAATCTTGCTAGTAAGGAGTGCACTACATTCCTCGGTCAAAGCCACAGTTTCAAACTCACCCAATCTTTTCTTTTTGTTCAAAATATCCTTTAAAAATTTAACATAGCTTGGCATTTGCTCGAGAGCTTCTACCAAGGGTATGTTAATATGAAGTTGTTTAAAAATGTCTAAGAATTTTTTAAATTGAACATCGACATTTTTAGGCTTCATTCTTTGAGGAAAAGGGACACTTCTTGGGTCAATTTGAGTTTGCTGTGGTGTTGGCTTTGGAATAGTAGGCTTTGGGACAGGTCCAAAAGTGGGAAGGTCAGGGATGTCGGTCCTCACTGTGGGGACCACAGTGACCTGAGGAGTGCCCACTGTGGGAACCACAGTGGGTATTTGAGGCGAATCATCAGACTCAAAAACGATATCTTTCAGATCCTTTCAACTCCTCAGTGTTATGGACTTGACATGTTCTGGTCCTTTTCCTATCACCCTAGCTTGCTCGGTATCACTAGGTAACGTTCATGGTGGTCTATTCTTAACTTCAACGGCTAGTTGTCCTACTTGAGTCTATATATTTCTAATGGCTGCTTGGGTTTGATTCATAAAACCCCTGAGAATTGATTCAAGTGACTGTTGGGTCTCAGCGGGTTGAGTAGATCGTGGTTGGTATGGTTGTGAGGACTGCCCACTGTGATGTGGGGACTGCCCACTGTGATGTTGCTGAAATCCAGGGGGATTGTATGGTCTTTGCTGGATATGATACGGCCCTTGGGGTTGGAGTCCTTGATTACCAGACCAAGAGAAATTCGGATGATTTCTCCAACCAGGATTATAAGTCTGTGAATAAGGGTTGTTCCTCGGATTGGTTCCTATAACATTAACAGATTCGGGATTTGCTGGGCAAAAATCAAAAACATGCTCCTCTCCACAGAGGGAGCAGTTTTCAGGGAGATGCGTTGCTGAATTGACTTGGCCTCTATTTTGATTTAAAACGATTTTGGTCAAGGCCACCAATTGCGCATTCATGGTTTTAAGTGCCTCGGAATCGATGGCGTTGGTCTTTGATATGGGTGCTCTCGGATTTGACCATTCGGTATCGTTGTTGGACACTTTTTCTAAGATTTGATATCCTTCGTTGTAAGTCATACTCGTAAATGTTCCACCGGCTGTTGCATCTAAGATGCATTTGGCTGCATTGGAAAGACCATTGTAAAAGGTCTCCAATTGGATGCAATGTGGGATGCCATGATGTGGGCACTTTCGAAGTAAATCTTTAAATCGTTCTCATGCATCCGAAACAGCCTCATCTTCCTCTTGCCTAAACAAAATTATATCATTTCGAAACCTTACATTCCTTGTTGGAGGAAAGTATTTTTGCAAAAATTTATCGGCAAGCTCTTGCCAAGTGGTTATCGAGTGAGGTGCATGTGCGTTCAGCCAAGACTTCGCCTTGTCCCTTAATGAAAAAGGGAAAAGCCTTAGTCTTAATGCCTCATCACTAACACCTTGCAACTGAAAGGAATCGGTCATTTCTAAAAACGATTTTAAGTGTGAGTGCGGATCCTCAGATGGTGATCCTCCAAATTGACCCATGGCTTGGATCATTTGAAACATCACCGGTTTGAGTTCAAAATGATTTGCAACAATATTGGGTCTTAAAATCCCGGAGCTTAAATCACCAACTCCGGAAGTAGCATAGTCCCGTATTTTTCGATCCTTGCTATCGGCAATCGTGATTGTGGTCTCCACTACAGGTGGCGGTATTGCAGCCATGTTCACAATGGGGATCACAGGAGGTTGTCGATTTCTGTTTCTGCGTCTTCTTCGAAAAGTTTTCTCTATTTCAAGATCGATTGGTAACAAAGGTTCGTGTTGTTGCCTTGGCATGCAACACGAAAAGCTTAGAAAAACGAGTTACTCGGGCTCGAACAAAAACTAATGTCTTGAGATTTAAAATCACGCCAGTCCCCGGCAACGGCGCCAAAAACTTGTTACGTGCGAAATGTGTGTTTTAATCGCAGTGGGTTGCAAACTGTCCACAGTGGGAAGTGCAAGTGTACACTGTCCACTATGATCGTCACAACAAGTAATAGTTGGTAAAATACCAGAATCGAATCCACAGAGACTGGACAATCAAGACAATACGGTTCTCATGAGCTCCTTTTACAAGTGTCAACTAGAGAGGAAAATAATACTTGGTTTTGGTTTGGTAAAATAGCTATTTGAAACGATGTACTAAATGTTAAAAAGGAGGAATGTAGGTTGGATTTTCCCTAGATTTTATCTCAAATACTCGGTCCTTAGAGTGATCCTCGTATTCGTGGTGGACATTTTCGCTAGAAAAGCCCGGTTACAAAAATACTCACACCGTTAGATAAAAATCCCATACTCTTAGTACTTGTTGTTTTGTCAATGGTAATCTCTAAATGGACCTTTTCAGGCCTCGATGGAATGTGTAGAGACAAATACTCTAAGTGTTTTTAATACACAAATTAGCTTGCCTACTACTCCAGTGGGCAGAGATTAGCTCACTATGCCGACCTCACTTTCGTAAGTGTCATAAGAATTATTTCGAATCCCCTAGCATCATTCAAGCTCGTGTCACTGTGTTCTACTCATTTCTAAGTTAAGAACTAGACTTTTAGATCCTTGCAAGTGATCGGCTTGTTCGCATCTTTGGGTAAATATCGAGAGTGAATGACCAAAACAATAAATATTCTAAGTATAAAGATTACTCAAGCATTTTCTATAAAATCCAGGTACTTCTCCTTCCTACATCCCAAAGGATGCTTAGCCTAACATTTCCGAAGTAAAGAAAACAAAAGATGAAGATTTGCACATAATAAAACTGAAAGTGGATAGAATAGTGCTCACAGTGGGGAACGAGAATTCGTCCCTGTCCACTGTGCTTTACGAACCACAATTAACTAGGAAAGGAAATTACAAAAATTAAAGCTAAGTTAATGCAGTAATTAAAAGACTAAACTAATGTGGTAGATGAGAGAAATTAAAGCTATCTTCTTAACCCAAGATGATTGTAAGAATGCTAGATTCTCTTTTTTAATAAATGAACCCAAGTGCTCCTTTATATACTAGAGGAAAGACTTGGATATTACACAAAAGAGATGAGTCTTCCAATGGGTAAAAACTGCTGTGTAATGGCAGAAATCAGCCCCTTGTGCAAATCAATTACCCAATGGATCCTTCTCCAAGTCAATTTCCAAGTACATAAAGGAGTACTTGTTGCAATCTTCTATGTAGATGTCATTTTGTACTTCCTCCAGCCATTTCCCTGCCAATGAACCTTCTTCTTCCAGAAAATTAGATCCCAACTAATAGTTTCTTTTGTCTTTCTTGATCAGCTCGAATAGTGGGCAGAACAGTGATCACTGCAGGATAAAAATGCGAAAAACACCCAAACTTCCACCAAATAATTTATTAAAGACCATGGTTCACTCCTTTTGCTCGTTTTCGTAAATCATACCAAGAATGGGAGTTTTTAGAAGTGAAATGGCTAAAATTGACAAAATAAAGTAGGAAAAACAAGGAAATAATAACTCTAAAAATATAGTTATCAGGTTCCGGTGGTTGTTCCTCGGCGGTCCTGCGGCGGACGGCCGCACGTGTGAGTGCATCGGGGTTGGTGTTCATTCTCTTGGTTCTTGCCATTTTTAGGGTTTTAGGAAGGTTTCAGATTGGTGGATTTTCTTGGAGAGAAATGTAGAAGAAAAAGTGTTTTTGAATGTTTTGGAAGTGAAAGTGGTTTTTGAGAGGTTAAGATGGTTTTTGGAATTTTTGGAAAAAGGTTTAGGGTAAACCGTCGGTTTCTAGGAGAGAGAGAGAAGGATTATGATGGTTTTTCTTGGAAAATGGTGAACTATGACAACATGGCATAAAGGTAGACTTGTTGGCAGAAAAAGGTGAAAGCTTGTCAGCCTTGGGCCCCAAAAATGGTCCCATCTTCCGTCAGATTTAAGAGTGGGGAGTGTAGTGACCTGGGCGTTCCCCACTGCGAAGCATTTTCCATGATTTTTCTTCAAAAAGTGGCACGTTCTTCTACACACATTAAAACAACTATCATGCAGACTTAAAAAGACGAGAAATAATAAAAAGACAGCAAATAACTGAAAATAAAATATTTACAAGTGGTCCCGATGTTTCTTAATCAAGGTGGGGTGAGGAGTGGGATGGAATGTGGGCACTCTCGTTCAGAAAATGCTTCACCCTTTGCCCATTGACTTTGAACGTTTGACCAAATTGTGGGGACTTCAGCTCCACTGTTCCAAAGGGACTTACCTTGACAATGGTATATGGTCCCGTCCAACGAGATTTTAGCTTACCCGGAAAGAGTTTGAGACGGGAGTTGAACAATAATACCTGTTGTCCTTCCATGAATTCGCTATGGTTAATTCGACGATCATGCCACATCTTGGTCTTCTCCTTATACAACTTTGCATTTTCATAAGAGTGGTAACGCAACTCTTCTAACTCATGCAACTGTAGAGTCCTTTTGATTCCCGCAGCACCCTCACTCATGTTAAGCTCTTTAAGGGCCCAAAATGCCTTGTGCTCCAATTCAATCGGTAGATGGCAAGCTTTGCCAAAAACTAATTTAAATGGAGACATTCCCAAAGGAGTTTTATAGGCCGTTCGGTAGGCCCAAAGAGCATCATCGAGTTTGGTTGACCAATCTTTTCGGTGCGGTTTAACAACTTTTCTAAAATTCCTTTGATCTCACGGTTTGAAAGTTTGGCCAAACCGTTGGTTTGCGGGTGGTATGCGGTGGCCACTCTATGATGTATGTCATATTTAGCAAGAACCGAGGCCATGACTTTGTTTATAAAATGGGTGCCTTCGTCACTAATCAATGCCCATGGTGTTCCAAATCGAGTGAAACTATTTTTATGTAAAAATTTCACCACGGTGTTGGCATCATTAGAGTGACATGCGACGGCTTCCACCCATTTCGAAACATAGTCTACCGCAACCAAGATATAAAAATTGTTGTTGGAATTTGGAAAAGGTCCCATGAAATCGATTCCCCAAACATCAAAAAGTTCAACCTCTAAAATGTTGTTAAGAGGCATTTCATTTCTTTGGGAAATATTCCCGGTGCGTTGACATTGCTCACAATGGGCCAAAAGAATCCACTTTGCAAGATTTTTGCAGCGGTACGGTTTCCACCGAAGTGGCCACCGTAGTGGGATGTGTGACAACCATGGAGTATTTGATGTTGCTCACTACCATGGACACAACGCCTCAATATTTGGTCCGCCCCTATCTTGTACAAGAAAGGATCGTCCCAAACGTATTGTCGTGTGTCGTGTAAAAACTTCTTAAATGGTTGTCCACTCATCCCGTGGGGCTTAAGTCCACTTGCTAAAAAGTTCGCAATATCAGCATACCAAGGAATATTATTTTCATGATGTTGAGCGGATAACAATTGCTCATCGGGAAAATTTTCTCTTACCGGAGTGGGATCAACAGTGCCCACTATCTTCTCGAGCCTGGACAAATGGTCGGCTACTTGATTGCTTGTTCCTTTCCTGTCGACGATTTCAAGGTCAAATTCTTGTAGCAATAAAACCCATCTAATTAACCGAGGCTTAGAATCAGCTTTGGTAATTAAGTATTTTATTGCTGCATGATCAGTGTGCACTATGACCTTCGTCCCTATTAAGTATGACCTGAAACGATCAAAAGCAAACACCATCGCAAGTAATTCTTTTTCAGTAACAGTGTAATTAATCTGAGCTTCAATCAGTGTTTTACTTGCATAATAAATGGGGTGAAAAACTTTGTTCTTTTTCTGTCCGAGAACAGCCCCCACAGCCCAATCGCTGGCATCACACATCACTTCGAATGGGAGTGACCAGTCAGGAGTGGTCACTATGGGTGCTGTGACTAAAGCTTCCTTGATTTTTTCAAAAGCATCTCGGCATTCTTTTGTAAAAATGAAGTCTTATTCATGTTGCAACAGGGTACATAGGGGTTTTGTTATTTTTGAAAAATCTTTGATGAACCCCCTATAAAAACCCACGTGACCCAAAAAACTTCGAATACCTTTCACCGTTGTAGGTTCGGGAAGTTGTGCCACTACCTCAAGCTTGGCTTTGTCAACTTCCAACCCTCTTTTTGAGACAAGGTGTCCTAAAACAATACCCTCTTCGACCATAAAATGACATTTTTCCCAATTTAAGACTAGGTCGTGGGTCTCACATCTCACTAGGCTTTTCTCTAAATTTCCCAAACAATTGTCAAATGATGTCCCTATCACAGAAAAATCGTCCATAAAAACTTCTATGGTATCTTCTATCATGTCGGTAAAAATGGCCATCATACAACGTTGAAAAGTGGCGGGGGCATTACACAATCCAAATGGCATTCTCCGGAATGCAAATGTGCCGTAGGGACAAGTA
This sequence comes from Saussurea involucrata, assembly GCA_033807775.1. Lineage (NCBI taxonomy): Eukaryota > Viridiplantae > Streptophyta > Magnoliopsida > Asterales > Asteraceae > Saussurea > Saussurea involucrata. Next base: position 76,956,762 of record CM066318.1, on the reverse strand, counting down.
AAGGTGGTCTTTTCTTGGTCCTCGGGTGCAATGTGGATTTGGTTGTATCCGGAGTATCCATCTAGAAAACAATAAAATTCCTTTCCCGCTAACCTATCAAGCATTTGATCGATGAAAGGTAAAGGAAAGTGGTATTTCTTAGTGGCCAAGTTGAGTTGTCTATAGTCCATGCATATCCTCCATCCCGTGACAGTCCTAGTGGGAATGAGCTCGTTCTTTTCGTTCTTCACTACAGTCGTCCCTCCCTTTTTAGGGACACATTGGACGGGGCTCACCCAACTACTACTAGCAATGGGATAGATAATATCGGCATCTAACCACTTCAAGACTTCTTTCTTAACTACCTCCTTCATGATGGGGTTCAACCTTCTTTGAGGTTGGACTTTCCCCGGGTGGTCACTCTCCAAATTAATCTTATGTTGACATAACGAGGGGCTTATTCCTCGAATGTCCGCTATGGTCCAACCAATTGCCTTCTTATGCTTTATCAACAAATCGATCAGGAGTTGTTCTTGTTTCTCACTAAGTTTGGAAGAGATAATAACGGGAAGTTTATTATCTTTAGCGAGATAAGCATATTTTAAATGGGAAGGCAATGGTTTAAGCTCTAACTCGGGAGGTTGTTCTATTGAAGGGGGTTGAACATTTCTATCCTTAAAGTCCAGAGGTTCAAAAGCTGCAACCATTTCGTTACACTCATCCTCAAAAGTGTTATCACTCTCAGATTCAGAGTGCTCACTATCACTCCTCACTGTGGGAACTGTTCTCCCCACTGTGGGCAGTGTGTCAAAACTGTGGGTTCCATAAATCGAACTCAAGGCAAAACAATCTTCGGTATCTATATATTTAAGAGACTTAAAAACATTGAATGTCACCTCTTGGTCATTAACTCTCATCGTGAGTTCCCCTTTGTGCACATCAATCAAAGTACGTCCGGTTGCAAGAAACGGACGCCCTAAGATGATTGGGATTTCTTTATCGGCCTCATAATCTAGAACTAGAAAATCGGCGGGGAAGATAAATTTATCCACTTGGACCAAAACATCTTCTATTTTTCCCTTGGGATAGGCAATGGATCGGTCGGCTAGTTGTAATGTCACGGTTGTGGGTCTAGCCTCTCCAATACCTAACTTGTTAAAAATGGATAGCGGCATCAAGTTGACACTAGCTCCTAGATCACAGAGTGCTTGACCTACTTCTTGTCCTCCTATTGTGCATGGAATGGTGAAACTACCTGGGTCTTTCAACTTAGGTGGAATCTTGCTAGTGAGGAGGGCGCTACATTCCTTGGTCAAAGCCACAGTTTCAAATTCACTCAATTTTCTCTTTTTGTTCAAAATATCCTTTAAAAATTTAACATAGGTTGGCATTTGCTCGAGAGCTTCTACCAAAGGTATGTTAATGTGAAGTTGTTTAAAAATGTCTAAGAATTTTTTAAATTGAACATCGACATTTTTTGGCTTCATTCTTTCAGGAAAAGGAATATTTCGTGGGTCGATTTGAGTTTGCTGTGGGATTGGCTTTGGAACAGTAGGCTTTGACACATGTCCAAGGGTGAGAAGGTCAGGGATGTCAGTTCCCACTGTGGGGACCATAGTGGCTTGAGGAGTGCCCACTATGGTGCTCACAGTGGGTTTTTGAGGCGAATCATCAGACTCAAAAATGATATCTTTCAGATCCTTTCCACTCCTTAGTGTTATGGACTTGACATGTTCTGGCCCTTTTCCTATCACCCTAGCTTGCTCGGTGTCACCAGGTAATGTTCCTGGTGGTCTATTCTTAACTTCAACGGCTAGTTGTCCTACTTGAGTCTCTATGTTCCTAATGGCTGCTTGAGTTTGATTCATAAAACCCTTGAGAATTGATTCAATCGATTGTTGACCCTCAGCTTGTTGATTGGATCGAGGTTGGTATGGTTGTGAGGACTGCCCTTGGTGAATGTTCTGTGGGTGCTGCCCACTGTGATGTGAGGATTGCCCACTGTGATGTGATTGAAATCCAGGGGGGTTGTGTGGTCTTTGCTGGATATGACTCGTCCCTTGGGGTTGGAGTCCTTGATTACCAGACCAAGAGAAATTTGGATGATTTCTCCATCCTGGATTATAAGTCTGCGAATAAGGGTTGTTCCTCGGGTTGGTTCCCATGACATTAACAGATTCGGGATTTGCTGGACAAAAATCAAAAACATGCTCCTCTCCACAGAGGGAGCAGTTTTCAGGGAGATGCGTTGCGGAATTGACTTGGCCTCTATTTTGATTTAAAACGATTTTGGTCAAGGCCACTAATTGCGCATTCATGGTTTTAAGTGCTTCGGAATCGATGGTGTTGGTCTTTGACATGGATGCTCTCGGATTTGACCATTCGGTATTGTTGTTGGACACTTTTTCTAAGATTTGGTATCCTTCGTTGTAAGTCATACTCGTAAATGTTCCACCGGCTGTTGCATCTAGGATGATTTTGGCTGCATTGGAAAGACCATTGTAAAAGGTCTCCAATTGGATGCAATGTGGGATGCCATGATGTGGGCATTTTCGAAGTAAATCTTTAAATCCTTCCCATGCATCCGAAACAGCCTCATCTTCCTCTTGCCTAAACAAAATTATTTCATTTCGAAACCTTACATTCCTTGTTGGAGGAAAGTATTTTTGCAAAAATTTATCGGCAAGCTCTTGCCAAGTGGTTATCGAGTGAGGTGCATGTGCGTTCAGCCAAGACTTCGCCTTGTCCCTTAATGAAAAAGGGAAAAGCCTTAGTCTTAATGCCTCATCACTAACACCTTGCAACTGAAAGAAATCGGTCATTTCTAAAAAAGATTTTAAGTGCGAGTGCGGATCCTCAGATGGCGATCCTCCAAATTGACCCATGGCTTGGATCATTTGAAACATCACCGGTTTGAGTTCAAAATGCGTTGTTTCAAGGACGGGCCTTCGAATCCCGGAGCCTAAATCACTAACTCCGGAAGTAGCATAGTCCCGTATTTTTCGATCTTCGCTATCGGCAATCGTGATTGTGGTCTCCACTACAGGTGGCGGTATTGCAGCCATGTTCACAGTGGGGATCACAGGGGGTTGTCGATTTCTGTTTCTGCGTCTTCTTCGAAAAGTTTTCTCTATTTCAAGATCGATTGGTAACAAAGGTTCGTGTTGTTGTCTTGGCATGCAACACGAAAAGCTTAGAAAAACGAGTTACTCGGGCTCGAACAAAAACTAATGTCTTGAGATTTAAAATCACGCCAGTCCCCGGCAACGGCGCCAAAAACTTGTCACATGCGAAATGTGTGTTTTAATCGCAGTGGGTTGCAAACTGTCCACAGTGGGAAGTGCAAGTGTACACTGTCCACTATGATCGTCACAGCAAGTAATAGTTGGTAAAATACCAGAATCGAATCCACAGGGTCTGGACAATCAAGACAATATGGTTCTCATAAGCTCCTTTTACAAGTTTCAATTAGAGAAGAAAATAATACTTTGGCTTGGTTTGGTGAAATAGCTACTTTAACGATTTTAATAAGGTTTTAAAAGGAGGAATGTAGGTTGGATTTTCCCTAGATTTTATCTCAAATACTCGGTCCTTAGAAGTGATCCTCGTATTCGTGGTGGACATTTTCGCTAGAAAAGCCCGGTTACAAAATACTCACACCGTTAGATAAAAATCCCATACTCTTAGTACTTGTTGTTTTGCCAATGGTAATCTCTAAATGGACCTTTTCAGGCCTCGATGGAATGTGTAGAGACAAATACTCTAAGTGTTTTTAATACACAAATTAGCTTGCCTACTACTCTAGTGGGCAGAGATTAGGTCACTATGCCGACCTCACTCTCGTAAGTGTCATAAGAATTCTTTCGAATCCCCTAACATCATTCAAGCTCGTGTCACTGCGTTCTACTCATTTCTAAGTTAAGAACTAGACTTTAGATCCTTGCAAGTGATTGGCTTGTTCGCATCTTTAGGTAAATATCGAGAATGAATGACCAAAATAACAAATATTCTAAGTATAAAGATTACTCAAGCATTTTTAATAAAATCCAGGTACTTCTCCTTCCTACATCCCAAAAGATGTTTAGCCTAACATTTCCGAAGTAAAGAAAACAAAAGATGAAGACTTGCACATAATAAAACTGAAAGTGGATGGAATAAACTGCTCACAGTGGGGAACGAGAAGTCGTCCCTGCACTGTGTAGTTCGAATTACAATTAAACTAAGAAAGTAAATTACTGAAAATTAAAACTAGTTACTGCGGTAAATAAAAGACTAAAGCTAATGTGGTAGTTGAGAGGATTTAAAGCTAAGCAAAAACTCAAGGATGATATCCAAGCATCCATTTAATGGCACCCAAGTGCTCCTTTATATACTAGGAGATGGAATTGGGTATTACACAAAAGAGGTGGGTCTTCCAATGGGTAAAGACTGCTGTGTTGTGGCAGAATTCAGCTCTTATGGGTAATCCTTTTACCCAATGGTCCCTTTTCCAAGTCAATCTCCAAGTACAAAGAGGTGTACTTGATGCTATCTTTTAAAGAAGATATCTTTGTACTTCTCCAGCCATTTCTCTGCCATATGAACCTTCCTCCTCCAGAAAATTAGATCCCAACTAATAGTTTCTTTTTCTCTTCTTTTTGATCTGCTCGAAGAGTGGGGACCCGGAGTGGGCACAACAGTGGTCACTGCAGGATAAAACGTGAAAAACACCCAAATTCTACCAAATAATTTATTAAAGACCATGGTTCACTCCTTTTGCTCGTTTTTGTGAAATATACCAAGAATGGGGGTTTTAAGAAGTGAAATGGCTAAAATTGACAAAATAAAGCGGGAAATAAATGGAAATAATAACCCTAAAAATAGAGTTATCACTCAACCTCGCCAAGCCTATTGAGTTCAAGGTTTTCAAGTGACAGACTCAACAAATATGCCAATAAAGTTTTCACTAGAGTTTTCAACACGAAGGTTTTTATACTAAGTTAATCCCAAAAATCGTCCTGAAGGATAACTTAAGGTTGATTGTGGAGCTTAACAACTAAAGAATAGGAATCTTTCGACAAAGCGTACGACAAAGACAGAAAATGTAAATAAGACAAAGATTTTGGTGACGCAGGAAAAACCTCGACGAGGAAAAAACCCGCGGACGATTGTGGAGGTCGTCGCTGCACCATGGTCGCCAAACAGCGGCGATATCCTTATGTTTCGGGTGTCAATCGTACAGAGATTACAATACAAATGAAAGAAAGACTTTAAATGTAAAGTAACAAGTGTATCAAATGTAAAAACGAGTGCGTCGTGTGTAAAAACTAAGTGTCGTGGGTGTATGTCGTCCGTCGTGAGCGATCTGTTTGAGAGAGGATTCTTTGCTTCGAGTGTCCTTGAGAGTTCAGTTGATTCAGGGTGTGAGAGATGACCCCTGAAATGATGATTGCCTTTACATTTTATAGTCTTCGAATGTCTTAAATGTTTCCATAAAATCCTCCTATAACTGTAGTAATGGCTGCTGGGTTTTAATGCTCATAATCGCCTCTGTCGGTTATGTCCGTTGATCATTAATGAAACTGATCCTGCATTAAACACTGAAAAACGTAACAGTAATATCGCACGTTAGTCGGTCGAGGTCATGAGGTTCCATACGACGGTCGTGTGAGCTAGACGACGACATGGTTGAGTGTCGTGAGGTGAATAATTTTCGATTTCAACTTTGATCAGGGGATAAAGTATTATGTTAGCTCCAAATATTCATAATATTAGAAGTATTGAAAAATAGGCCAAGTATGAAAGAGTTCCACAGAAGCTTTGCCGAAGCAAACAAGATCATTCAAGGAACACCAAGTCCCAAGAAGAATCTACAGAAGACTACTCACAAAGGACCAAAGAAGGATCTACAGAAGAATGCTCACCAAGGACCGAGCCGCAGAACCTCTGTCACCCTTGACAGAGCCTCTGCGGTTCAGATTGAAGACTTGGAAGATATTTATATTATCTTGCCACTGTTGCAAAAATATCTTACCACTGTTACAGAAATATCTTGCTACTGTTCCAGGGTTCGTTCATCAACTTGTACAAGGCATGGTCCGACAACAAACACGTGTCAAACTCTGATATGAATCCTTGTAAGTTGATATTAGCGCATTTAATGCATGCAGATTTCCAACTGTTCATGCCATCCCTTTTTTCCTGTAGCAATAGTCCTTTTGTCTAGAATAGATCTTTTGTAGTAGTATAAAAGGAAGACTCGTGTTGAGTTCTTCCTTACAACTTTACCAGCCAACATCAGACAACAACTAACACACAAAAACACTAGCACACAATTATCGTCAAATTTGTTCTTAGTGTTCTTCATCAAATACAGTAAACTTTGAGATATTCATTTGTTCTTCATATACTGTTTATTTGGTATTTTGTGCTGTTTCTATATAAACATATCTGTTAGTTCTTCAAATACGCTTCCGCAACACATCTTATTTGAACTAATAGATAAGATAATCTTTGTTAATCAAATACGGAACCAACAATTGGTATCAGAGCAAATCTTGTTTTCAAATATCAAGCGATCCTCGTTTAACAAGATTATTGGTAGAAACGTGGTCTGATTTTTAACCTGTTGTTCATTTCTTCAAACAGATTCTATTGTTCAGCCATTTTCGATTTATTCAATATTTGGTAAATCTAGAGAAAGTGTTTCTTTAATTAAAACTCCATTAAAGTGCACTGTTGAGAGCTTCCAAACCCACAAAATCTTTCCAGATAATTGTCTCGTACTTTTTAGTATCATATCTTCATTCTGAAACGTTCTACTCTTAAAATGTCAAGCACACAAAATTTCTTCACAGCTGGTTCATTAACCAAACCACCATCTCTTCTACGAAATGAGTATCCTCAGTGGAAAATAAGAATGATCCATTTCTTTGAGGGTACTGATAAAGAGCTCGTACAATACCTTTATAATCCTCCTCATGTCCCTATGTTATTAGTACCTCGTGTACCAGCTACAGCTGACACTCCTGAAATCCCTGAGCATCAAAAACCTAAAACCAGGGATGGTTGGTCAGATCAAGATAAGGAAAAAGATGAACTCGCGCAGAAAACAAAAAGAATTCTGATAATGGCAATCCCCGACGATCTCTTCCAGTCTTTAGATGCATGCGAATCTTCGTATGATCTTTGGAAAGAACTGGAGAAACAACTTGAAGGGGAGCTAAAACTCAGAAAAATCGAAGGGCTCAATACATAAACGAATATTACGCTTTTAAAGCCCTGACAAATGAATCTCTGCAAACAACGTATGACAGGTTCAACTCTTTGATCAATAACTGCAAGAAGTTCGGCATCCACAGAACTTCTGAAGAGAATAACGTCATGTTTCTCAAAAGTCTGAACGAAGAATGGCTCCAGTTATCTATGTCTTTACAAACCAATCAAGATTTAGATTCTTTGACTCTTTCAGACCTCTACGGAACATTAGCTGGTCAAGAGCCTCAAATCGCACAAGCAAAGACACTAACCACTGCACCTCTTGCTTTGGTTGGCAAATCTACAGAAGATGCAGATAGGCCGAGGAAAGAAAGAACTACAGAGGAAAAGAAGAAGGAGAAAAAGAAAAAGATGGTGGTAGTTGACAGCGAAGATGAAGAGATTGTGGAAGAAGGAGAAATAACTCTAGCATCAATAGCAACATCCTTAGCTCTATTGACAAGAGAATTCAGAGGAAACCAAAAGAGTTATGGTAATGAAAGATATGGAAGAGATAATAAAGAAAAAAGAGAAGATCAGAGTAAAAGGGATCAAGGAAGAAGAGAAGAATCAGCTGACCGACAGAGGTCAGACGACAGAAGTAACGATCAACAGAGGTCGAGTGATAGATTCAACAGAGGAAATGACCGACAGAGGTCAGATGACAAGGCAAGATACACACCACAAGAATGCTACAAGTGTGGTAATCCTGGTCATTATGCAAATGAATGCAGATCGGAAAAAGGTGGTGACCGACAGAAGTCCGACGATCGTGCTGGTAATACTTCCCAGAACCAAGGTTGCTACAACTGTGGGAAGCCAGGCCACTTTGCCAATGAATGCAGAAGCATGTCAAATCGCCCACAGAAGGACTCAGCTTTTTAAAAAAAGAAAGCTGAGTATTATGCTCAAAAGTCACTCATGGCGAACAAAGTAGTGAACAAGGAAGATTGGGAGTCAGATACAACCTCTGATAAAGAATACACCAACAATGCCTTGTTCTGTGGCATGGCAGAAATCAGCTCCGACTCTGACACTGAGGTATCTACTTCAAACTCCACCTCTAGTACTACAGAAGTTGATTTGCTTATAATTAAAACTGAAAATGTTGAACTGAAAAAGACTTGTGATGATATTCAGAAAAAGCTCACTTTTTATGAAAGAGAAGCTAGACTTCTCACTGAAGAAAAAGCAAAGATTTTCAAAGAAAAGGAAGAATTAGAAGCACACTGGAACAAGAATCTATTTCCTTTAAAAGAGAAAATTTCTGAATTAAATACATCTTTAAAATCCAAAACAAAAGAACTTTCAGATTCTGAGAGCGACAGACTTAACATTTTAGCTCTTAAGGAATATTTTCAAAAGGAAAGAGAAGTCCTTTGGCAAGATCTACTTAGAAGAGATGTGTTAATTAAAAATTATCGTGATGCTCAAAAGGTGTATGAGAAAATAAATACTCAAATAGGAAGGCGAGGTATTGGGTACAGTGATATTAATCAAGGTACAGAAAACAAAAAGAATAAACCTCTGTCATCTCTATTTACAGTAGGAAAAGTCAACAAACCTAATTTTCCAAACTTAATCTCTGTAAGTAAGAGAGTAAAAGTCTCTGGGGAACCTCACTTAAGGAAACCCATGAAGATGATAAATGTGTGGTTTGAAAACACAGACTTATCACCTTCAACCTCTGTCAAAAGAGGATCCAAACCAAAGAGATATCTGAAAACTCAAAATCAGATAGGAATCTTCAAGTTTCGTAAACCAGAGACTCAAACTCAAGTTGCTTTTGTCTACACAATAGATTCTGAAAAGAAATTATCTGCAGAAGCACTTGAGTTCAAACCAATCGTTTCAGAAGAAAAACCAAGAAATATAATTGAAAAAGATATAATGGAAATTAGGAAAATAGATATGTTGAAAAATCTATATACACCTTCTGTAGATCAAAAACTCTCTGAAGATATCTTGTCAGACACCTCTGTTGACTTAGAAAATAATTTTTCAGATAAAGAAAGCAAGTATGACACATGCTCAGAAAGTCCAGCCTCCGTCGAAAGAAATAGTGATGACTCAACCTCTGTATATGAGGACGATTCATCATCTGACGACTCAGAGACTGACAAAATAGAAAAGATTCCTTGTGACACAGAAGTTATTAAACAAACCTCTGAAGTTCTTAACAGAACTATTTCTTCAAAAGAGAAAATCACTGGAATTCCTATCTGTCCAGACTTTTTGGATATGTGCATACAAGCCAAAACCTCCATTGAACTTGAAAATTTCAAACAAAAGAAGTTGTCCACTCAAAATCCAAAAGATTCAAAGTTTTTAAAACCCTTAAAAATAAAAGAGAAACCAACTGTAACGTCCCAAAAATTACAAGGAATTTAAAATTTTTAAAGTAACATTTCATTAATGAAAACTCATTTAATAATTCAATCATCTCATTTGCAACCTCATAATTAATATTCTTACGAACAATAAAGAGCGGAATAAATGTCTAAAATTAAAATCATAAAAGTAATCAACTCTTCCCACGCGCCAGTGTGTACTCGTCATGCCTTGGAGCCACTCGTACCTGAAACCACAATTTTATTGGGAAAGGGTAAGCACGAAGCTTAGTGAATTCAGACACCATAAATAACACAGTTATTTCCACACCACCTCTAAACAAATAATTGCACATAAACAGCATACAAGTCTACGAACGAATCATAAACATGCATACCTACACCATCCCACCCAAAGGCATAAGCTGGTCCACCCGACCACACAATAACCGTGCAAGCATTACCCGGCTCCCCCGGGTTCCTACGCCACCCGTGTATACAACCTTCGGTCCCACCGAGTTACTACGCCACCCGCGTATATAAACCTCGGCCCCACCGAGTTACTACGCCACCCGCGTATATAAACCTCGGCCCCACCGAACTCCTACGCCACCCGCGTAGTCATAACAATAAAGGTCCGACTAGACACCCCACTATTTAGTCCCGCATCACAAACAATTAAAACTACCACACACGTACAAATCGTAATGTAAAAATAACCGACATTAGTTATAGTGAGAGAACTCACCTCGTAAGCGCGCCTAGCTCACAAACAATAATTCAAGCTTCACAAATCCAAGATCACTTCCCAACACCTAAACAATCGGTACAATGTATTAACACGAGACCCGGACCCTAAAACACGACGCACCCTTAAATCGTCACTAAAACGACTTTTCGGTCTAACCAAACAGGTCTGTTCGGGACCTGTTCCGACCTCCATAAACCCAGAAAATCCTCAATTAAATTACATAACCAGAAAGTGCTCTGAGTTAGGGTTCCAAGGACATAGTATACACCTCCTAACGATTTTTCTACAATTTAATACAGATTTTATAAGAACGGTTCGCAGAACAGTGAAAAACAGCACCTTTCAGTAATAAACGACGATTTGACCTATGCTACGTTCCAAACTGGTTTTTCCGCAAAACATAAGAAACTTACTAGACTTAGAATGGGAACCTTTGACACTGGTTCCATCCCAATCCGACATTCCTAACAGAAGTTTTGGCTTTCCCAAAACAGTGGCAGAAACTGTGACTTTTCAAACGGAACGCGATCTGCCACATCCGGACCTGCTGTATAAACAGCCAATTTACGCCTAGCTAGAGGCCGAACCGGACTTCCGCTAAAACACGAAAAGTGTGCCCGGCACAGAATGTGAACCGTGGGCACCGGATTCGCCTCAATCCGAGCTACGACGGAAAAGTTATGGCCGTCGCAAAACAGTGGCAGACAAACGTTTTCACATGAAATGACAAATATTGTTTATAAACCCATTAAGACATAGCTTAACCCAAACAGACCCGGGAAGCCTAAAACTTACTGGAACAGATTGTACCAAGGTGTAACGACAGCCGTGCACCACCCCCCTTGCCGCCTCCGGTGGCGGTGGTGGTCGGCGGCGATCACGCACACACACACACTCATATCACCGACCCTCTCATTCGATCGCTCTACGCGAACCCACCCGCACACACGACCACACATGACCACGACCGCCCACGCACGGCCACCACAGTGGCGGCGTACGGCGGCGGTTGCCTCGCCGGAAAAGAAAAGAAAAGGAAAAGGAGATGAGAACTTACCTTGCGACAAAACGACGACGTTCTCAAGCCCTCTCTCACTCTCGCCCTCCTTCCTCGACTCCGGCATAACTCCGGCGGCGGCAGCGGTGATCGGCAGCAGCAGTGGTGTCGGTGGTTCTTCTCCTCTCCCCTCGCCGGCGACGACTCCCTCTTCGGTTCCCTTCTCTCTCTCGGTTCTTCACGACGGCCGTAGGGTTTTGATTTCTTTTTCCTTTGATTATCCCTCACGGCAACAACACCAAAACAATTTAACATGGGTCTCGACAAGTTTCTGCATGGGCCGAAACCCAATGAGGGTTTTTGGCCCTTTGACACAATTAGCCCCTCAACTTACAACTCTCTCACCACTAACCAAAAATTTCGACAATTTAACGATTAGACCCAACTCGACTAACCCCGTTAACGAAAACCACAATAATTCAAACTTAAAAGGAAAGAATTAATAAAAGAAATTACATACCGGGACACGGGCTTTACAACTCTCCCCCACTTGGATTAGACTTCGTCCTCGAAGTCTATGCCGTGCATAGCTAAAGATAGTTCTCCCACATCTCAACCTCAGGTTCCCAAGTTCGCTTGAGACCCCTTCTAAAACTTCTCGAATACTTTCCTTACTAACGTACTCCTTCTAGGACACTGAAATTATGATCGACAGGACACCCCAACAATTGGAATCATTCCTAGCCAAGCGACTTCGGTTGTCTCCCAACCTTAGATGTTCCATACATCCCCATTCAACTTTCAAGCTCTAACCATTTTAAAGGTGCTCACCAATATACCCTACAGGATACTCGAATCCGATCATTCCTACCATTACTGCCGATTAACTTCCACGAATTCTAATAGACTCCAAAGATTTTCAATAAATTACATTAACAAACATCGGCCCCCCCGCCGAACATCGGTCCAACCGATTACAATAGTCGAGGTATTATCCCAGACAATAACACAAATAGATATCACCCACAATCAAATCAACTAACACACACGTAGGTCATTCCACCATAACCATTCATCACGAGTGATCATTTCAGGGTTACAACTACCCTCACCATGATTATCTTAAAATCGGCTACAATTCTCCGATCATACTAAAGGTGTTTGGCCTCAAGCCCAAAAGTCGACACCTAAATATACCACCTACCTCAAAATGGTTAATGCGCATTTATTCTCTTAATTACAAAGGGCATCATTCCCTTAACCGATACTATTCGGCCTACAGTACCAACACGCGTGGAATCCCCAACCTTCCACCATCGACGTATCCCCCACACTTGCTCTACGAAGCTAAGTTATACTGAATCGAGGATACACCCTGACGCCTACCTCTCAGGTAACGCCTCCAGGCCCAGCACACCGGAACTACCTCCCAGGTATGTGCCCACGACTAAATCTCCCTAGTACCTACGAAAAGCCTAGGTTATAACACATGAATACCGGGGTCGTACCTCGAGATACTCAACCGACCACTACCAACGACTGACTAACGTTTTTAAGGTTCCAACGCAAACCAGCCTACCAACAACATGCCTATCCCGGATTGACCCACTCACCCAAACGTGTAAATACTCAACGTGCCATGAATGTCAAACGGTGCGACAAAACAATTCATCAACAAGACTCCACATCGAGCCATTAAAACTGTGCAATTGACCCATGACTATCTCAATAGTCAAAACCGAGCAAAATGCTCCACGCTTGCTAGACCCATAAGTCGGTCAAAACGCGTTTAAAATAAAGTTTAAGCAAGCAGTACTCTGAAATCAACATTAGCCCCAAAACTCAACACGGTTCAAACAAAAGAGTTTTCCAAAAGGACTCACACCCTTAAAAATTCTCAAAATGACACATATCTCATAAAAGCGCATTTCCCACATGGTTTACAATAATCCTTTACAAAATGTTTCCAACGTCAAAGTTTTTCATCCCAAAAAGATCGTATGCAATAAAACTACTATTACCAGACCGGTAGTTACGCAAAACTGGGCACGCTCGTTCCGCATAGAAAAATCATGTTGAAAATCGTTCATTTGCAGTTCAGTTTACTCACATAAAAACAAAGTGTAATAACTAATTTCTTTAAAATGAACCGCCTCGATTCCAGTATGGATTGACTCATGACATGCACCTAAAGTAACCGTTTGACCTTAAATAGGGTGCGACAAAGGTGCGCACATAATTCAAAATAAGTTTCACGACATTTGATTCCAAAATTCTTCTTTTTGGTCATAAAATGATGTGACACAGGGTTCACCAACGAATTTTTCGCGCGTCAGCTAGTCATCCAAAACGATGAAACGGTTTACTCATATATTTTTGTTAAAACTCAACTGTCTCGGGTAAGTTTCAAACTTCAAGGTAGAAACCAATCTGCTTCTATCAATTGGAAATATCGACTAAAACCTCATAAAATCTCTAACTGGGGGTAGGCATGCGAGTTTGTAACTCTTCCTCAAAGTTTCGTACTTGGGACACATGACGTCAAGACCTTATATTTAAAAAATATGTATTTATCGAAAATGCTCAAAATACTCGTTTCCTCTAAAGCAAAAGTTTTTAATTTCCCAAAAATGATCGGCAATTCTAAATTAACCGAATGTCAACAATCTACGCGTTTATTTTCCCAAAATATAACACATTGTAACCGCATGCATGATATTCACAACATTAAAACACTCCTTTGACCAAATGTCTTTCATTTTAACAAAAAGAGACTAAGACCTTTCCATGCACGACTCGTTTATCAAAAAAATGTCGAGAATAAAGGTTACCCAAGTATGCATACCCCTAAATCGATAATTCGTATTTTCATGGAAATGTCAATAAAACATCTAGCTGACTAAAAACGCACTAAACGACTCATTTGAAATATTACCAAAATTCTTCCACACATCGCTTATGCCACGCATGAATCAATCCACACACTGAACCATTTGCAATGAAATGCTTAGTGACACAAACTCTCGAAAGAAAAGTTATGCGACACTAGAGTTCCAAACTCGTTTTAAACAAGCCACCAAAATAGCTTTATACAGACATCGTGGAATGTAACTTTCCGTCTCAACCCTAACATATGTGGAGGAGTTCCAATGTTAAAGTCTCAAGCCGTAGTCGCTTACCCAACATCTTAACCACCGCAAAACACGGATATCATCGTACCCGAAAGAACCGTTGGAAAAATAACGAAATGAGACAAATTCTAACAAAGTTTGAACTCCCGTGATAAAACGATTTCATACACTTTCAAAACCATATTTCAAAATCTTGTGTGTGTGCTGAACATTTCCCAAAATTCCAAAACACCATCCATAAAATGATTTGAAACACAAGAATTTGTTAATTCAATCTATTTCAACATCAAACTTTATGCATGACTCAGTCGGCATTCTACGCCTCGACTCCTACTCCTCCAAATCTCTCCGATCCACTAACGTCATCCGGACATTTAAACCTCTTAGGCAAGTTGGGAAATTACGTCAAATAAACCCTACGATTTTTCCTCAAATCAAAGTCGGCTCTACAAGCCTATGATTCTAGCACAATCATCCATCTTGGCCCGGAACAAACATCATCCTCATCGTTACTCCAAGTGACTAATACTAGAATCGTCCTGTTATTCCAACGACTACTAATTTATAACCTTCGACACTACCCCAACGATCATCCCATCAAAGCAAAACAAGTACACACCTGTACTAGAAGGTTTACCATAGTTGTTCCTCCTTGTGATGGCTATTTTGGGTAGATATTACAACGAGTTATTAGCACATAATAACTCACCCTCCCACGCTCACGCTCGACTCCTTGGATTCCTCGCGACTTTCCCCGACTAGAACATTGATCCTGTGCTTCCGGTAGTAGGAGCTCTACTACTACCATCTACACCTATCACTGTCCGCTCCGAGTCCCATCCCGAGTATCCAAGTAGTTGCTCGCCCAAACAAAAACCATACACGTATGTCCATACCGACGCATATACACGCTCTTCCTAGCTCCCTAGGAATAAACATAATACCCCACTACCCTTGCTAGGGCGGAACCCCCCACTAACCCTGACGAGTCGCCTCGTAAACGCACAGTCGTATACAGTGGAAACCAGATAGACATTCGAATATAAGATTCCATCCTACAACGGTTGGACTCAAACAAGAGATGCGCAATAGAACTAAATCTATCATTCTAAGGCTATTCGGCTCCTACCGCATACAACCTATAGTGCATTCGCTTAACAACCTATCAAGGTTAGCATAAGTTCCTAATAGCAAGTAACAACCATACAATACAATGTATTAAGCACCAAGCAATCTAGCATACATACTCCTGAGTTCTAGAAAGCAATTTAGCATACCTACTCATATATAGACACTCTTCCCAGCTCACTAGGAATTCCATCCAAACCACTACCCTTGCTACTACCGAATCCCTACTAATCATAACGAGTTGCCTCGCGAATACCCGATCATATGCAGTGCGAAACAAATAGACATTCAAATACAGGATTCTATCCTAGAACGGTTGGACTCAAACAAGAGCTGCGCAATAGAACTAAATCAAATATTCTAAGGCTATAAATCTCTTACTACATACAACCTAGAGGGCATCCACTTAGTAACCTATCATAATTAGCATAAATTCCTAATAGCATGTAGTACAACATACAACATAGTGTCAACAACAGGCAATCTAGCATGCATACCCTATGATCTAGAAAGCAATAAAACACTAAGTACTGTACCTTTTCCTCTGGCTCCGGCTGACTGTACACACTGCGCCTTTGATCACCGTTTCTCAAACGGATTTTTCCTTCCTTTTATTTTCCAAAAACTTTAAAGAAAATTTTATAGCCGCAAACTTGAGATCAAACACACCGAGATGCGTTTGATTCATTCAAGCTGTGCTCTGATACCAAGTTGTAACGTCCCAAAAATTACAAGGAATTTAAAATTTTTAAAGTAACATTTCATTAATGAAAACTCATTTAATAATTCAATCATCTCATTTGCAACCTCATAATTAATATTCTTACGAACAATAAACAGCGGAATAAATGTCTAAAATTAAAATCATAAAAGTAATCAACTCTTCCCACGCGGCAGTGTGTACTCGTCACGCCTTGGAGCCACTCGTACCTGAAACCACAATTTTATTGGGAAAGGGTAAGCACGAAGCTTAGTGAATTCAGACACCATAAATAACACAGTTATTTCCACACCACCTCTAAACAAATAATTGCACATAAACAGCATACAAGTCTACGAAGAAATCATAAACATGCATACCTACACCATCCCACCCAAAGGCATAAGCTGGTCCACCCGACCACACAATAACCGTGCAAGCATTACCCGGCTCCCCCGGGTTCCTACGCCACCCGCGTATACAACCTTCTGTCCCACTAAGTTACTACGCCACCCGCGTATATAAACCTCGGCCCCACCGAACTCCTACGCCACCCGCGTAGTCATAACAATAAAGGTCCGACTAGACACCCCACTATTTAGTCCCGCATCACAAACAATTAAAACTACCACACACGTACAAATCGTAATGTAAAAATAACCGACATTAGTTATAGTGAGAGAACTCACCTCGTAAGCGCGCCTAGCTCACAAACAATAATTCAAGCTTCACAAATCCAAGATCACTTCCCAACACCTAAACAATCATTACAATGTATTAACACGAGACCCGGACCCTAAAACACGACGCACCCTTAAATCGTCACTAAAACGACTTTTCGGTCTAACCAAACAGGTCTGTTCGGGACCTGTTCCGACCTCCATAAACCCAGAAAATCCTCAATTAAATTACATAACCAGAAAGTGCTCTGAGTTAGGGTTCCAAGGACATATTATACACCTCCTAACGATTTTTCTACAATTTAATACAGATTTTATAAGAACGGTTCGCAGAACAGTGAAAAACAGCACCTTTCAGTAATAAACGACGATTTGACCTATGCTACGTTCCAAACTGGTTTTTCCGCAAAACATAAAAAAACTTACTAGACTCAGAATGGGAACTTTTGGCACTGATTCCATCCCAATCCGACATTTCTAACAGAAGTTATGGCTTTCGCAAAACAGTGGCAAAAACTGTGACTTTTAAAACGGAACGCGATCTGCCACATCCGGACCTGCTGTATAAACAGCCAATTTACGCCTAGCTAGAGGCCGAACCGGACTTCCGCTAAAAAACGAAAAGTGTGCCCGGCACAGAATGTGAACCGTGGGCACCGGATTCGCCTCAATCCGAGCTACGACGGAAAAGTTATGGTCGTCGCAAAACAGTGGCAGACAAACGTTTTCACATGAAATGACAAATATTGTTTATAAACCCATTAAGACATAGCTTAACCCAAACAGACCCGGGAAGCCTAAAACTTACTAGAACCGATTGTACCAAGGTGTAACGACAGCCGTGCACCACCCCCCTTGCCGCCTCCGGCGGCGGTGGTGGTCGGCGGCGATCACGCACACACACACACACTCATATCACCGACCCTCTCATTCGATCGCTCTACGCGAACCCACCCTCATACACGACCACACATGACCACGACCGCCCATGCACGGCCACTACAGTGGCGGCGTACGGCGGCGGTTGCCTCGCCGGAAAAGAAAAGAAAAGGAAAAGGAGATGAGAACTTACCTTGCGACAAAACGACGACGTTCTCAAGCCCTCTCTCACTCTCGCCCTCCTTCCTCGACTCCGGCGTAACTCCGGCGGCGGCAGCGGTGATCGGCAGCAGCAGTGGTGTCGGTGGTTCTTCTCCTCTCCCCTCGCCGGCGACGACTCCCTCTTCGGTTCCCTTCTCTCTCTCGGTTCTTCACGACGGCCGTAGGGTTTTGATTTCTTTTTCCTTTGATTATCCCTCACGGCAACAACACCAAAACAATTTAACATGGGTCTCGACAAGTTTCTGCATGGGCCGAAACCCAATGAGGGTTTTTGGCCCTTTGACACAATTAGCCCCTCAACTTACAACTCTCTCACCACTAACCAAAAATTTCGACAATTTAACGATTAGACCCAACTCGACTAACCCCGTTAACGAAAACCACAATAATTCAAACTTAAAAGGAAAGAATTAATAAAAGAAATTACATACCGGGACACGGGCTTTACAACTCTCCCCCACTTGGATTAGACTTCGTCCTCGAAGTCTATGCCGTGCATAGCTAAAGATAGTTCTCCCACATCTCAACCTCAGGTTCCCAAGTTCGCTTGAGACCCCTTCTAAAACTTCTCGAATACTTTCCTTACTAACGTACTCCTTCTAGGACACTGAAATTATGATCGACAGGACACCCCAACAATTGGAATCATTCCTAGCCAAGCGACTTCGGTTGTCTCCCAACCTTAGATGTTCCATACATCCCCATTCAACTTTCAAGCTCTAACCATTTTAAAGGTGCTCACCAATATACCCTACAGGATACTCGAATCCGATCATTCCTACCATTACTGCCGATTAACTTCCACGAATTCTAATAGACTCCAAAGATTTTCAATAAATTACATTAACAAACATCGCCCCCCCCCCCCCCCCCCCCCGCCGAACATCGGTCCAACCGATTACAATAGTCGAGGTATTATCCCAGACAATAACACAAATAGATATCACCCACAATAAAATCAACTAACACACACGTAGGTCATTCCACCATAACTATTCACCACGAGTGATCATTTCAGGGTTACAACTACCCTCACCATGATTATCTTAAAATCGGCTACAATTCTCCGATCATACTAAAGGTGTTTGGCCTCAAGCCCAAAAGTCGACACCTAAATATACCACCTACCTCAAAATGGTTAATGCGCATTTATTCTCTTAATTACAAAGGGCATCATTCCCTTAACCGATACTATTCGGCCTACAGTACCAACAAGCGTGGAATACCCAACCTTCCACCGTCGACGTATCCCCCACACTTGCTCTACGAAGCTAAGTTATACTAAATCGAGGATACACCCTGACGCCTACCTCTCAGGTAACGCCTCCAGGCCCAGCACACCGGAACTACCTCCCAGGTATGTGCCCACGACTAAATCTCCCTAGTACCTACGAAAAGCCTAGGTTATAACACATGAATACCGGGGTCGTACCTCGAGATACTCAACCGACCACTACCAACGACTGACTAACGTTTCTAAGGTTCCAAAGCAAACCAGCCTACCAACAACATGCCTATCCCGGATTGACTCACTCACCCAAACGTGTAAATACTCAACGTGCCATGAATGTCAAACGGTGCGACAAAACAATGCATCAACAAGACTCCACATCGAGCCATTAAAACTATGCAATTGACCCATGACTATCTCAATAGTCAAAACCGAGCAAAATACTCCACGCTTGCTAGACCCATAAGTCGGTCAAAACGCGTTTAAAATAAAGTTTAAGCAAGCAGTACTCTGAAATCAACATTAGCCCCAAAACTCAACACGGTTCAAACAAAAGAGTTTTCCAAAAGGACTCACACCCTTAAAAATTCTCAAAATGACACATAGCTCATAAAAGCGCATTTCCCACATGGTTTACAATAATCCTTTACAAAATGTTTCCAACGTCAAAGTTTTTCATCCCAAAAAGATCGTATGCAATAAAACTACTATTACCAGACCGGTAGTTACGCAAAACTGGGCACGCTCGTTTCGCATAGAAAAATCATGTTGAAAATCGTTCATTTGCAGTTCAGTTTACTCACATAAAAACAAAGTGTAATAACTAATTTCTTTAAAATGAACCGCCTCGATTCCAGTATGGATTGACTCATGACATGCACCTAAAGTAACCGTTTGACCTTAAATAGGGTGCGACAAAGTTGCGCACATAATTCAAAATAAGTTTCACGACATTTGTTTCCAAAATTCTTCTTTTTGGTCATAAAATGATGTGACACAGGGTTCACCAACGAATTTTTCGCGCGTCAGCTAGTCATCCAAAACGATGAAACGGTTTACTCATATATTTTTGTTAAAACTCAACTGTCTCGGGTAAGTTTCAAACTTCAAGGTAGAAACCAATCCGCTTCTATCAATTAGAAATATCGACTAAAACCTCATAAAATCTCTAACTGGGGGTAGGCATGCGAGTTTGTAACTCTTCCTCAAAGTTTCGTACTTGGGACACATGACGTCAAGACCTTATATTTAAAAAAATATGTATTTATCGAAAATGCTCAAAATACTCGTTTCCTCTAAAGCAAAAGTTTTTAATTTCCCAAAAATGATCGGCAATTCTAAATTAACCGAATGTCAACAATCTACGCGTTTATTTTCCCAAAATATAACACATTGTAACCGCATGCATGATATTCACAACATTAAAACACTCCTTTGACCAAATGTCTTTCATTTCAACAAAAAGAGACTAAGACCTTTCCATGCACGACTCGTTTATCAAAAAAATGTCGAGAACAAAGGTTACCCAAGTATGCATACCCCTAAATCGATAATTCGTATTTTCATGGAAATGTCAATAAAACATCTAGCTGACTAAAAACGCACTAAACGACTCATTTGAAATATTACCAAAATTCTTCCACACATCGCTTATGCCACGCATGAATCAATCCACACACTAAACCATTTGCAATGAAATGCTTAGTGACGCAAACTCTCGAAAGAAAAGTTATGCGACACTAGAGTTCCAAACTCGTTTTAAACAAGCCACCAAAATAGCTTTATACAGACATCGTGGAATGTAACTTTTCGTCTCAACCCTAACATATGTGGAGGAGTTCCAATGTTAAAGTCTCAAGCCGTAGTCGCTTACCCAACATCTTAACCACCGCAAAACACGGATATCATCGTACCCGAAAGAACCGTTGGAAAAATAACGAAATGAGACAAATTCTAACAAAGTTTGAACTCCCGTGATAAAACGATTTCATACACTTTCAAAACCATATTTCAAAATCTTGTGTGTGTGCTGAACATTTCCCAAAATTCCAAAACACCATCCATAAAATGATTTGAAACACAAGAATTTGTTAATGCAATCTATTTCAACATCAAACTTTGTGCATGACTCAGTCGGCATTCTACGCCTCGACTCCTACTCCTCCAAATCTCTCCGATCCACTAACGTCATCCGGACATTTAAACCTCTTAGGCAAGTTGGGAAATTACGTCAAATAATCCCTACGATTTTTCCTCAAATCAAAGTCGGCTCTACAAGCCTATGATTCTAGCACAATCATCCATCTTGGCCCGGAACAAACATCATCCTCATCGTCACTCCAAGTGACTAATACTAGAATCGTCCTGTTATTCCAACGACTACTAATTTATAACCTTCGACACTACCCCAACGATCATCCCATCAAAGCAAAACAAGTACACACCTGTACTAGAAGGTTTACCATAGTTGTTCGTCCTTGTGATGGGTATTCTGGGTAGATATTACCACGAGTTATTAGCACATAATAACTCACCCTCCCACGCTCACGCTCGACTCCTTGGATTCCTCGCGACTTTCCCCGACTCGAACATTGATCCTGTGCCTCCGGTAGTAGGAGCTCTACTACTACCATCTACACCTATCACTGTCCGCTCCGAGTCCCATCCCGAGTATCCAAGTAGCTGCTCGCCCAAACAAAAACCATACACGTATGTCCATACCGACGCATATACACGCTCTTCCTAGCTCCCTAGGAATAAACATAATACCCCACTACCCTTGCTAGGGCGGAACCCCCCACTAACCCTGACGAGTCGCCTCGTAAACGCACAGTCGTATACAGTGGAAACCAGATAGACATTCGAATATAAGATTCCATCCTACAACGGTTGGACTCAAACAAGAGCTGCGCAATAGAACTAAATCTATCATTCTAAGGCTATTCAGTTCCTACCGCATACAACCTATAGTGCATTCGCTTAACAACCTATCAAGGTTAGCATAAGTTCCTAATAGCAAGTAACAACCATACAATACAATGTATTAAGCACCAAGCAATCTAGCATACATACTCCTGAGTTCTAGAAAGCAATTTAGCATACCTACTCATATGTAGACACTCTTCCCAGCTCACTAGGATTTCCATCCAAACCACCACCCTTGCTACTACCGAATCCCTACTAATCATAACGAGTTGCCTCGCGAATACCCGATCATATGCAGTGTGAAACAAATAGACATTCGAATACACGATTCTATTCTAGAACGGTTGGACTCAAACAAGAGTTGCGCAATAGAACTAAATCAAATATTCTAAGGCTATAAATCTCTTACTGCATACAACCTAGAGGGCATCCACTTAGTAACCTATCATAATTAGCATAAATTCCTAATAGCATGTAGTCAAACATACAACATAGTGTCAACAACAGGCAATCTAGCATGCATACCCTATGATCTAGAAAGCAATAAAACACTAAGTACTGTACCTTTCCCTTTGGCTCCGGCTGACTGTACACACTGCGCCTTTGATCACCGTTTCTCAAACGGATTTTTCCTTCCTTTTATTTTCCAAAAACTTTAAAGAAAATTTTATAGCCGCAAACTTGAGATCAAACACACCGAGATGCGTTTGATTCACTCAAGCTGTGTTCTGATATCAAGTTGTAACGTCCCAAAAATTACAAGGAATTTAAAATTTTTAAAGTAACATTTCATTAATGAAAACTCATTTAATAATTCAATCATCTCATTTGCAACCTCATAATTAATATTCTTACGAACAATAAACAGCGGAATAAATGTCTAAAATTAAAATCATAAAAGTAATCAACTCGTACCTTGGAGCCACTCGTACCTGAAACCACAATTTTATTGGGAAAGGGTAAGCACGAAGCTTAGTGAATTCAGACACCATAAATAACACAGTTAGTTCCACACCACCTCTAAACAAATAATTGCACATAAACAACATACAAGTCTACGAACAAATCATAAACATGCATACCTACACCATCCCACCCAAAGGCATAAGCTGGTCCACCCGACCACACAATAACCGTGCAAGCATTACCCGGCTCCCCCGGGTTCCTACGCCACCTGCGTATAAAACCTTCGGTCCCACCGAGTTACTACGCCACCCGCGTATATAAACCTCGGCCCCACCGAGTTACTACGCCACCCGCGTATATAAACCTCGGCCCCACCGAACTCCTACGCCACCCGCGTAGTCATAACAATAAAGGTCCGACTAGACACCCCACTATTTAGTCCCGCATCACAAACAATTAAAACTACCACACACGTACAAATCGTAATGTAAAAATAACCGACATTAGTTATAGTGAGAGAACTCACCTCGTAAGCGCGCCTAGCTCACAAACAATAATTCAAGCTACACAAATCCAAGATCACTTCCCAACACCTAAACAATCGTTACAATGTATTAACACGAGACCCGGACCCTAAAACACGACGCACCCTTAAATCGTCACTAAAACGACTTTTCGGTCTAACCAAACAGGTCTGTTCGGGACCTGTTCCGACCTCCATAAACCCAGAAAATCCTCAATTAAATTACATAACCAGAAAGTTCTCTGAGTTAGGGTTGCAAGGACATATTATACACCTCCTAACGATTTTTCTACAATTTAATACATATTTTATAAGAACGGTTCGCAGAACAGTGAAAAACAGCACCTTTCAGTAATAAACGACGATTTGACCTATGCTACGTTCCAAACTGGTTTTTCCGCAGAACATAAGAAACTTACTAGACTCAGAATGGGAACCTTTGGCACTGGTTCCATCCCAATCCGACATTCCTAACAGAAGTTATGGCTTTCCCAAAACAGTGGCAGAAACTGTGACTTTTCAAACGGAACGCGATCTGCCACATCCGGACCTGCTGTATAAACCGACAATTTACTCCTAGCTAGAGGCCGAACCGGACTTCCGCTAAAACACGAAAAGTGTGCCCGGCACAGAATGTGAACCGTGGCACCGGATTCGCCTCAATCCGAGCTACGACGGAAAAGTTATGGCCGTCGCAAAACAGTGGCAGACAAACGTTTTCACATGAAATGACAAATATTGTTTATAAACCCATTAAGACATAGCTTAACCCAAACAGACCCGGGAAGCCTAAAACTTACTGGAACAGATTGTACCAAGGTGTAATGACAGCCGTGCACCACCCCCCTTGCCGCCTCCGGTGGCGGTGGTGGTCGGCGGCGATCACGCACACACACACACTCATATCACCGACCCTCTCATTCGATCGCTCTACGCGAACCCACCCGCACACACGACCACACATGACCACGACCGCCCACGCACGGCCACCACAGTGGCGGCGTACGGCGGCGGTTGCCTCGCCGGAAAAGAAAAGAAAAGGAAAAGGAGATGAGAACTTACCTTGCAACAAAACGACGACGTTCTCAAGCCCTCTCTCACTCTCGCCCTCCTTCCTCGACTCCGGCGTAACTCCGGCGGCGGCAGCGGTGGTCGGCAGCATCAGTGGTGTCGGTGGTTCTTCTCCTCTCCCCTCACCGGCGACGACTCCCTCTTCGGTTCCCTTCTCTCTCTCGGTTCTTCACGACGGCCGTAGGGTTTTGATTTCTTTTTCCTTTGATTATCACTCATGGCAACAACACCAAAACAATTTAACATGGGTCTCGACACGTTTCTGCATGGGCCGAAACCCAATGAGGGTTTTTGGCCCTTTGGAACAATTAGCCCCTCAACTTACAACTCTCTCACCACTAACCAAAAATTTCGACAATTTAACGATTAGACCCAACTCGACTAACCCCGTTAACGGAAACCACAATAATTCAAATTTAAAAGGAAAAAATTAATAAAAGAAATTACATACCGGGACACGGGCTTTACACCAACATGGCAACAAAAGGGTAAATGGACAAAACCTAACAAATCTTTTTCATCTGTGATAGTGAAATCAACAGAAGTTCACCACAGAAGGGACTCACAGAAAGCTGCTACAAACAAAGATTTTTGCCAACAATCTAATCTACATAAATCTTCTTGTCATAGGAAGCCATATGCTAGAATAGAATGTAATGCCTATGTGGCCCAGTTTAAAGCTTTCAATGAAAATTTCAAGCAAATCACTTCTGATATTCCATACTGTCATTGCTTTGATCTAATGTTCAAATTGAATAATCATTTCTGTAGTTCAAATTGTTTTCTCTCTGCACCTAAATCAAATATTAAAGAGATACAAACTGATTCTTCGACAAAAGATAAAATGTATTTCAAGAATGCTAAGGCAAACTTGAAAAATTCTGACGAAACTGGACCCATATTGATATGGGTACCTAAAACTCTATGATTGTCTTGCAGAAGCAGTATGTGCCAATATGGTATCTAGACTCCGGATGCTCGAGGCACATGACTGGCAACAGAAGTCTTTTATCCACGTACCAAGAAAAACAAGATGGTGGATCAGTGACTTTTGGAGACAACAAAAAGGGGCACATTAAAGGCTATGGAGTCATAAAGAAAGAGAATATCACCGTACACAAAGTTGCATATGTGGATGGCCTAAAACACAACCTACTCAGTGTAAGCCAACTTTGTGACACAGGATTTGATGTACTGTTCAAGAGAACATTCTGCTCTCTACTAAGTGAAGACACCAGAATTGAACTTCTGCGAGCCAAAAGAAAAGGTGATCTGTATCTAATGAACTTCAATGCCAAAAACAAGGACAACATTCTTGTTGCAAGCAAAAGTGAAGAAGCCTGGCTATGGCACAATAGGTTCTGTCACTTAAACTTTCATACTCTAGATAAACTGGCAAAACTTGAACTGGTCAAAGGTTTACCAAATGTTAAATTTAATAAGGATCATTTATGCTCTGCCTGTGAAATGGGAAAACTCAAAAGAGCTTCCCACAGAGGCAAAACTGGTGTGTCTTGTCATAGGCCTCTGTACATGCTTCACGTTGACCTCTGCGGTCCAATCGCTATACAGAGCCTAGGTAGCAAGAAATATATACTTGTCTTAATTGATGAGTATTCTCGATTTACATGGGTTGAATTTATCAGAAAGAAATAAGATGTTCCATGCATCCTGATTAATCTAATGAAAAGAATCCAAGTTCTTTATGAGTGCAGAATTCTGAAGTTACGAAGTGACAATGACACATAATTCAAAAACTGTGTCATTGAAGCCTATCTCACAGAAGAAGGAATATCCCAGAACTTCTCTGCCGCTCGCACCCTACAACAGAATGGTATGGTCGAACGAAAGAACCGCACGCTAGTGGAGGCCGCAAGAACCATGCTTTCTGCATGTGGATTACCAATGACCTTTTGGGCAGAAGCAATTTCAACTGCTTGTTATACCCAAAATCGTTCAACAATCGTGAAAAGACACATCAAAACTCCTTATGAATTGATCAACAACCGGCGACCAAACATCAAGTTTCTCCATGTGTTTGGATGCAAATTCTTTGTCTTAAACGACAGAGACTCAAGAGGAAAGTTTGAAGAAAAGGCTGACCAAGGCAAGTTCATCGGGTACTCTGCCGCTTCCAAAGCCTACAGAGTTTATCTTCTAACGTCACGCACATTAGTAGAAAACATCAATGTATCCTTTGATGACTCATTCCAAAAGTCTTCTGAACAACTCAGTTCAGAACTCGGGCTAAACAAGGAATCCTCTGGCCTCTCAAAAACAAATAAAGATTTAGATCTTCTATTTCAAGAGATATTCAACGACGATGTCGATTCCTCTACTAGAACAAACAGCACCTCTGCAGAATCACCTTCTGTAAGCGAAGTAAGTATCTCTCTGTCTGATCCATTTAATCCCTCATCCTCTTCTACAACTACTACAGGTACTGAAAATCTAACAGAAGAAACGACGACAAAAGATTCTGCGACAGAGGTTATCCAAATACTAACAAATCCAACAGAGGAAGCAACACTAGAAGAAACACCAGAGGGAAGTGAAGATGAAATCACAATGCCTACAGAGAAGGAAATTCCAACTGTGATACCCATTCCTACAGAAGCTGAACCATCAACCACTTCAACTACAAAAGTTCAACTTGATGACTCAAATGATCAACTTCTACGAACAAATCAATGGACAAAAAGCCATCCTCAAACACAAATCATCGGTAATCCCACTGATAAGGTAAAAACAAGATCAGCTTCTGCAAATTTTTGTTTCTTTACCAATTTTATTAGTGTGATCGAACCGAAAAAGATTTCTGAGGCCCTGGACGACCCAAACTGGGTGGATGCTATGCAAGAAGAGCTTCTGCAGTTTGAGCGAAACAAAGTCTGGACTCCAGTACCTCTGCCACGAGGGAAACAGGCCATAGGGACTAAATGGGTCTTCAGAAACAAAAAGGATGAAGATGGAGTGATCATTCGAAATAAAGCAAGACTGGTGGCCAAGGGATATCGCCAAGAAGAGGGCATCGATTACGATGAAACTTTTGCCCCTGTTGCACGGCTCTAAGCAATAAGAATTTTCTTAGCCTTCGCAGCCCACAGAGGTTTTAAAGTATATCAAATGGATGTAAAATCTGCTTTTCTCAATGGTGACATTCAAGAAGAAGTATACGTCCAACAACCACCAGGATTTGAAAGCTCAAAGTACCCAAGGTATGTCTATTACCTCGACAAAGCTCTATATGGACTGAAACAAGCTCCAAGGGCATGGTACGAAAGACTTTCTAGCTTTCTTCTCAATAACGACTACAAAAGAGATGATATTATTTTTGGGTCTATAAATGCATAAGTCAAGGGGGAGCAGAGGAAGAGATGACAACAACAGAAGAAAACAACATTGCCGGACAAAGAAGAACAAAAAGGTTAGTATCTCGAACAAATTCTTTTTGAAAATAATTTTCTAGGACACAAATTTCTAAATATGTTCTAGAAACATTATTAAACACATTCCAAATAAAATTTTATCAAAAAGAATATTAAGTTTTCCATTATTAGAAATTTAAGGTCACAGAGCCTCTGTTGGGTCCAACAGAGGTTCTGCAGGCAGAAGCTCTGATCTTAAATCAATAATTCTTGGAAACTCTGTCAATCATCGCATACAAACACTGCAAAAGAAGTCATCGGTTACAGAGTTCTCCCCACAAGAAAGAACTTATGTAGACCAACACATGTTTTAAAAGACTTTTTGCTGCACAAAACCTTTTTCAAAAACAATTTTCTAGGACACCAGCTTTCAAACAGGTCCTAAAAACATTGTTAAAAACAATCAAAAACTTGGATGATAAAAAATGTTTACAAATTATTAAATATGAGAAATTTCTTGTCTCAGAGCCTCTGTTGGCTCTGACAGAGGTCCAAAAACCTCTGTAAAGGAAATTCTATGCTAATAATTTATCGATCCTCTCCATGGACTTTTCAACATTTTTTGTGAAAGTACAACCTATAGAGGCAAGAAAAACAAAGTTTTCAAATCACAGAGCCTCTGTCAGTTTTTACTTTGGGCATTTCTGTAAACAAGTAACGGTAATTTTTCTGCGAGTGAGAATCATGTGGAGGTAAAGAGGCCCACGCGCCTAGCATTTAATAAGGCCTCCCACGACGTCTCGTCATAACTGACACAGAGGACGTGTCATCTTTTCATTGGACCTACATGCAACACGTTCCTATGGAAAGTTGAACCCGCCGTAACCACTCAAGTGTGGACCCTAAAATATTATTTACCTCAAAATATTAATCCTTTCAGATTCTACGGTTACATACTCAGTATAAAACCCAAGTTACCTTTCCTCACAAAAACATTACTCACTTTCTTCTCCGGCGAACCTGCAACTATTCTCAAATCTTCACTTTACTTTGCAAAAACGGCTTCCAGTTCCCACGCTGCTCAAAACTCTCCGACGAACTCTCGTCAACACTCCCCAGTGCATTCAGAGCACTCCCAAAACCCTAACATCGCCATAAATGCTGAAACAGAAAACTCCGGCGACTCAACAAACTTTGCACCAACCACCAACCTTCAACATTTTCTGAACAAAGAACATTTTGAGGATGTTCTTCCATTAAAGTCCAACAACTGCTACCTTGTGCCCTCACCAACAGCCTTCGGCGAAGCCCATGCTCTACTCCTAAACATTATGAAAAATCATATCCTATACCCCCTCCTTTCCAAAACCCCAACCAAAATCCCTGCACGATATCTGAATCAATTTTGGCAAAGTTGCCGATTTGATTCAGATGATTCTCTGATAAAGGGCTATATTTCAAAGCCAGACAAGTCTGAGTACCTAGAACTCATGTTCAACAGAACCATGTTTTCGCTGGAGTTCAACCTGCCAACCAGAGGTATTCTTGGAATAAAGAAATATGCTGAGGTTCCTACGGACGATGAGCTCTGTCGATTTGTAGAAATGTTAGGGTATAACACAACCCTAAGGAAACGAAATGATTTCCGCAGATGCAGACTACCACCTCTGTGGAATATCCTATTCTCCATCTTAAATCGTTGCCTCACAGGGAAAACCGGTAGCCCTGACCAAAGCTCACACCAGATCCTGACCATCATGTATGGGATCTATTATGATCTTCCACTCGATTATGCCACCATCATGATGCAGGAGATGATAAATACGATCGACAAAAAGATTGCAACCCAGAAAGCCAAACAACATACACCAGGATATCTGCCACCTCTGCAATACCAAAGGATAATGGGAGTTTTACTCGAGCCTCTGCTTCTTCTGCAGAAATGGCCAATGGAAGGACCAACTGTAAAACTCTATCCCATGAACAAAAACGTTCCTATAGAGCATGAAGACAACTATCCTCACTGCCGACCTCTGTCGAAGAACATTCTGTCATATGCAACCGATGAAGATAGGAAATTAGACTATATACGCGTCTACAGGACTCCAGAACCAAGTCCTGTGATACCCCCGCGTCTAGGAGCCCCCTTAGGTGTAGATGTAGTAGAGAGGATGACAGAAGAAGAATGCGCTAGAGCTTTAGAGAAACATTATTCAGTACAAGACCGTTTCAAAGCCCAAAGAGAGAGCATTTACCCCTCTTCTCCCAAAAGAAAAACCTCTGCAGCAACACCGAAAAAGAAGAGCAACAAAAGGAAAACGACAGAGGAAACTACAACCTCTGCAGCTCAACACTCTTCTCCACCACAAGCTGCAGAAACTAGATCTTCTGCACCTCACTCCCCTCCAAAACAAAAGAAAAGGAAAACCAAATCCACAGAAGAGGGAGCTCCTAAGCAAAAGAAGAGAAAGTCAAAGAAGAAGAAACCAAGATCACCTCTGCAGGTCATTACAGAGGAAGTCGAACCAGAAGAGGAAGATCAGACTATGCCTCTGCAACCTCACTCCCCAATAATCTATGCAGATCAACAGGGAGATTTTAATGCCTTCCTCAACAATCCCGACATTGCTCACACCTTAGATCCATCAGGATGGGTCGCAGAACCATTGGATCAATCTACAGAGGCTCTGCGCACAACATAAGTCATTTCTGCAGCTCAAGGAACTCAACCTATGCACCCTCACGTTCGACAACTCATAGGATCTCATTCTCTATATGATTCCTTAAGAGCAGAAGCAGAAGCAGAAGTGACTATAGAGGAAACTGCAGAAGAAGAGGTAAACATAGAAATTGCAAGAGAGGAAGAGGTTAGGGTAGAAACCACAGAGGGTTCTACAGAAAAAGATGCCGAAGAAGTAGAAGGCACACATCCCCAACTCCCTCCCAGTGCAACCCACATTTCTGATACCGCCGGTCTAGCGGTAGAGGGTATCATTGAAAAAGAGCAGCACAACTCAATCCCAACCCCACCCAGCCAGCCAGAGGTTACTCTTTCAACCTCTGTGCCTAATATAACCGGGGAAACCATTCCTGGGGAGTCCTCTCGAAAGGACTCACCCATAGTTCGTGATTTATTGCCCCAAATCACACCTGACATCCTAGCAGAGGAATTCGTTTCCTCTGCCACGCACACAACGATAGGGCCAAACCTCCTTTCAGAGGGGAGTAGAGAGCACAATGACGAAAGACTCTAGACAAGTCTCCGAGTCAACAGAAGGACATTCCAATACCCACCTCTGGAGTGGATTTGGACTCTGACCTTCACAGAACTTCTGTAGAGGTTGAAACTTAAGTTTCTCCTCGAGGATCAGAAGGAAATCCTTCCATCCTCAACGTACAAACAGGGGTGAACGAAGGTGTCCAAGGAACAAGGACAAACTCTGGAGACGAATGTGTTCCTCCAGAGGTTACCACGAGTTCACACGTATCAAGGGGTAAGTTCCAAACCCTTGTCACCTCTGTGAACCAAACATTGAAAGAGTTGAAAAGATCTTTCAAAACTTTTGCAGAAACAACATCAACGGCCATCTCCAAACTCAATACCAAAATAGACAATCTGTCCACAGAGGTGCAAAAAGCCATAGCAGAGATGAAGTCCACTGCAACAAACACTGCCACCTCTGCCACAACTGACTTTGAGAAAGCCGCAACCTCTGCATTCAATGACTCTGTCAAGACTTTCCTGCAAAAATTCAAAGATCAATCCTCTACTTCTAAGGGCCTTACACCAGAAGACCTAAAGAAGGCCTTGGAAGATGTTCAAGAGCAAACACTACAGAACACTCAAGCCATGAAGCCTTCTGACTACATGACAAGAGTTCAGCTCACAGAATTTGGGCAAGGAATCCTTGATCAAATGACAGAGTTCATCAGAGCCTTCACAGCTTCCAACGCGAACTACGTCAGAGAATTTCAAGCTAGCGTAGGCAAAATACGCTTTAACACAAAAGCAGAAGTTGAAACTCTGCTAGGCCTCTGTGATGACTTGTGCGCGAAAATGATAGCTGCAGGGGCTGTACCTCCAAAGAAATCAGATACAACATGCAGGGCAGAGGGTACGACAGAGATAAATCAGGATGACTCTGATGATGACCATCATGGTCCATCAGATCACCCTGAGGGGGAGAAACAAGTGGAGAAACAAAGGGAAACAGCTGCAAGCAATCCTCCAATATCAGTAGTACCAATTTCCTCTGCACCATCAACCCAAACCCAAACTCAGGAAACACTACAGAGACCCACAGAGGATACACCAGCCTCTGTGGAAACCACCTCTGTCCTTGAAAAAGATGTCCCTGAAGTTCAAATCCTTACTTCTTCATCCTCAGAAGAACTTCCCCATTCTCCACCAAAATCACAACCCAAAACACACCCAAGAAGAAAATCCATTGCCCACAAACCAAAAAGCTCAAAACGTTCTGCTACTTATGTCCTAAAAAGAATGGAGTTCATATCTACTTTTAGAGCTGCAAAACGTTTTGATATCCCTCCACAAACCACAACCGAGCTCACAGAAGAAACATCTACAGAACCCAAATCCCCAATTAAACCAACAGAACCATCCCCACCAAAGTCCTCAGAAACTAAAAAGTCAAAATCTACAGAGGCAATTCCCATCATACCAACAGAGACCTCAACACCCAAACCAACAGAAGCAATCCTACAAAGTCCAAGACAGGCAATAGGTTCTGAGCCTCCCAAAGCCAAAGATAAAGGAAAGGGTATCATGACAGAAGAACCAAAGAAGAAAAAGCTAATGCCTCAGACGACAGAGAAGTTGATGAAGAGCTCATTCGATGCATTTGTCACTCCTAAACCTGAAGAAGACTGGGCATTCATTTCAGATCCTCTGTCAGAAATTCCGATCCTGATCCAAAAGCAAAAGCAACAGAGGGTAGGGTTGCAGAGATAAAACGAAAAATGGATGCTCTGCGAAGACCAATACCACCACCAACTACATGACATGCAGAAATAGAAGAGGTGGTGTATAGGTATCTTTACAGACAACAATATCAGAACAATCCTCCGCCACACATTGAAGATCCTCAACTCATAGCTGACCTTGACAACACCTTCACCAGAACAAAGCCAAAAGCAAGGGCAGAAGTCTTCTCAGAGTCCAAAATTGAAAAGGTAATTTTCCAAAGATCAGGTACAACATCTACAAAGTCAAAAGGGAGAACAGGTCCGAAAATCAATTTTCAGATGCAGATATAAGGAACTTGAACCCCTATGATGTACCAGATCTTCTACTTTAGACGAAAGAAAACTTCGACAATGATGCCAACAGAAGGGCCTATCAAGTATTCAGGAAAGCGATGAGAGAAAAGCTTCTGCTGTATAGCATGATAGACTTTCAACTGGGAAGAGATCTTGGAGTCAGAAACCTGAGTCTGAGACCACCAGAGGATCACTGCCCACCTTCTGCAATACCCAACTCAATCATAACAACACCAAGGTACGGGTTAGTGTATAAGGATCCTGCTGGTCAAGTAAGACTTTTTGTGGAAATGGACTGTCAGAAGTATGCAACAAGTACTCTGAACAAGTTCAGATCAATCTTAGAAGAGAACAGAGGTACTGAGCTTATGGATCAAGAATTAGCAGAAAGAATGATCAGAGAAATAGATGCTACAATTGGCTTAAGAGAACTCTGCATCAAATTCTATCACGAGCTCAGAGAAGTAGGATTCGACAACAGAAGTTTCAATGACTTCAAAGATGCAAATGTCTAAAGCTCTTTTACATATCTCTGTAATAGTTAAAAAGAAATGAAATGAATCTTTTGAGGTATTGTTTAACCTCTGTCTACTTTACTTAGCCTAAATTATGCATAAAGTCAAATTTTCATTTTTCAATACTTAGGGGGAGATTGTTAGCTCCAAATATTCATAAGATTAGAAGTATTGAAAAATAGGCCGAGTATGAAAGAGTTCCACAGAAGCTCTGCGGTGTTCCACAGAAGCTCTGCCGAAGCAAACAAGATCATTCAAGGAACACCAAGTCCCAAGAAGAATCTACAGAAGACTACTCACAAAGGACCAAAGAAGGATCTACAGAAGAATGCTCACCAAGGACCGAGCCACAGAACCTCTGTCACCCTTGACAGAGCTACTGCGGTTCAGATTGAAGACTTGGAAGATATTTATAATATCTTGCCACTGTTGCAGAAATATCTTACCACTGTTACAGAAATATCTTGCTACTGTTCCAGGGTCCGTTCATCAACTTGTACAAGGCATTGTCCGACAACAAACACGTGTCAAACTCTGATAGGAACCCTTGCAAGTTGATATTAGCGCATTTAATGCATGCAGATTTCCAACTGTTCATGCCATCCCTTCTTTCCTGTAGCAATAGTCCTTTTGTCTAGAATAGATCTTTTGTAGTAGTATAAAAGGAAGACTCATGTTGAGTTCTTCCTTACAACTTTACCAGCCAACATCAGACAACAACTAACACACAAAAACACTAGCACACAATTATCGTCAAATCTGTTCTTAGTGTTCTTCATCAAATACAGTAAACTTTGAGATATTCATCTGTTCTTCATATACTGTTTATTTGGTATTTTGTGTTGTTTCTATATAAACATATCTGTTAGTTCTTCAAATACGCTTCTGCAACACATCTTATTTGAACTAATAGATAAGATCATCTTTGTTAATCAAATACGGGAACCAACATATTATGATTTTATCTTATTATGAAAAAGTGTAATAAATGTCTTCCCTATCTTGGTCGTGGTCGAGACTGGTGAAATTTTACCCAAACAGTTTGCCCCCAAAATTTAAAAATAGAGTGTCAAATTCGAATTTTAAATTTTGTCAGTCGGACATCTAGGGTCGTGACACGTGTCAAAAAGTCACTTTGGTTGCCTTGGAACTGGATCCGTCCAATTCCAACTAAAGAGGAAGTCGAAAGGGGATAAGATCGTGACGTCACGCTGATGCACGATCATGCTTAACAGCTGTAAGTGCCAGATGTCTACGATCCGCGTGAGTATACGAATAGACAGGGGCACATGTCGCTTATCAAATGACTCGACCTGACACGATCATTTACATAAATAGAGACCCACGATGGCTCTTTTCCTTTTTACGTTTGCAGAGTGTTTTTAGAGAGAGATTTTCTTCTTGATTCCTTTCGATTCTTCAGCGAAATCTTTTCTAAACCTGCAAGAATCTTTGAGTCGGTTAAGAATTTCAAGGTTTAGAGCGCCTATATAAGGTACGGTTTCTTGATCTTTTGCAAGTCTGCCTAGAAATGTCGACTGAACCTGTAAGTTCTATCCGAGAACAAACGAATCTTGACGACCTTAGAAGTCTAGCAAAATCCCTGTGGGGATCAAATTAATTAGAGCAGGTCAGACCCGACCAAATGAGTATCTTGAGGGGTATATCGTGATATATGAATACCCTTTTAAGATAGGCTTCGAATGGCCTTATTCGCCTTTGGCCAAGGCTTTTATGCTTGAGTTCGATTTAGCACCGGGCCAATTATTGCCCCAGTTCTGGGGGGTCATACAAGTGATTGAGCGCCTTACCGAAAAATGGGAATCTCCCATGAATGTGCGCGACCTCCTCTTGGCTTATCAACTCAAGAAGGACGGATGTCATCGCTATAGTCGGTTTTCTAGGTTTAAGGGCGATCGTACCTTGGTCCTAAAGACTGCTGTAAATGACCGTAAGTGGAAGACCATGTACGTGTTTGCGCGTAAGTCGACTCTTGATTCTGAGAGTGGCTGGATTAGGGCTGGCTGGAATATGTCGGGT
Source organism: Saussurea involucrata (assembly GCA_033807775.1). NCBI lineage: Eukaryota > Viridiplantae > Streptophyta > Magnoliopsida > Asterales > Asteraceae > Saussurea > Saussurea involucrata. The sequence continues at coordinate 76,920,870 of CM066318.1, read as the reverse complement.
AAGATTTTCTAGTTTTTTGTCGCACGTCATGTGCTAATTTTCAACTTATTTCTAACCTGTTTTCTGTGTGTCGACAAATATTAAGTTTGAGGACGTGAAACCCTACGCCAACTTTCAAGCAAAGGTCAACGCATTCTTGGAATTCAGCGTTGTTGAGCGGTCTTTTTTTACACGACATCTGGTGGACGACGACGACGAAGACTTGGTGTATCTAGGGGAGAATCAGGGAGGGAAACGTGAGGAGGAGGAGGAAGAAGAGGAGACAAAGGAGAAAGAGGAAGAGTCGAGAGAAGGAGAAGCAGAGATGACTGGTAAGTGTTCTATTTACTTATACTCGACCTCGATCTTTTTTCTTATGTCCCTCGTGTAACATTTTTCCTTTCGTTGTTTCTAGGAGAATCTCAGGGAAATATGCTGACTGCCAGTGCTAAGAGGGAAGCTCAACTCGAACTCGCCCGTAAGGGCAAGGAAAAGAGGCAAAAGATCTCGACCACTGAGTCTGTGGTTCCGAAGAAGACGAGGATGACGATCCAGAGGGAACCGTCTTCAAAGGCTGATGACTTGTCGAGAGTCGTCATGCCTGAGAAGGTGAAGGTATCGGTCGCATCGCCTGTGAAGACGAAGACGTCATCTAGTGCGATCGATGCAACACCTATTAGTTCGGCGCTTCCGGAGAAAACGGCGAAGTCTCCGTCTACCACGTCGACCCCTTTGTCGGCCGACAAGGGCAAGGGCCATGCGACGGGAGAGGATAAGGTGGTCAACTTTACGTTGCCGTCAGACTTTATGGCTGCCATTGTCCTGGACGGGACGGATCTGTTTCCTCATCTGGGGAAGTATCTGCTCCCTTCTTTTAAGGAGCGTTTCGAGGGATTCCCGATCGAGGAGACGGGATCTCACGTTGCCGGACTGGCGTTTCTGGTAAGTTTTTCTTTCAAAACTTGTATTATTTTATCGTTGTTTTCACTTTGTCGAATGTGTACTAACGTGTGTCTTATGATTTACAGGCGTTCCAATCTTCCCTTGCCTTGCGCGCTGAAATGGAGAAGATAAGGGGTATGGTGTCTTCTGCCCATGAGAGGGGGAATACGGCGTTGGACAGAGAGAAGGTTGCCCTAGAGCGTGAAGAGGCTATGTCAAAACGTCTCGACGAGGCTCTGAAAGAGTTAGAGGTTGTCGGACGTGCAAAAGACGAGGCAAACCACCGTCTGAAGCAGTCTTTGTCCATGATCGCCGATCAAAAGGGATGAGCTGGACAAGACTAAGGAATCCTTGGCTGTGAATAAAAAAGAAGCTGAGGATTCAAAGTCTAGGGTGGCAGAGCTAGAAAAGGAGGTGAAGGAGCTCAAGGACGAAGCTAAGTCCGTTTTTGCCTTGGCTCGATTCACTGCTCGGGCGGCGATTATGAGGCGACACTTGTCGGGGAAGAATCCCCTTGCCTCGACGTTGGAGGAGCTTACCTTCCATCTGAGGGAGGTCGGATCTGCAAGAGATCTCGATTCAGATGACGAGAAGGAGGTTGAGGAGGAGGAGATCGAAGAGAGCTCAAAGGGCGAGGCCTCGGGTAAGGATGCGACCGACGATCCTCCTCAGGCTTAGAAAGTTTTTAATTTTTTGTTTTTAATCGCTTGACCGTTGGTGGTCGAGCTATTTGAATGTACCTGACCGTTTGATGAAATGAAATTTACATTTCCTTTGAATTTGCACATTATATTATCGTCAATCGACAAACATACATCGAGCACAATACTGAGTGTATGAGAATAAACATAAGTCGTATATATAACAAACGTAGGTACTTGCGACAACGGCGTTTATTGAAATACAACGATTAAAACATGAATCGTAAAATTCTGACATTTTAAATTGTGTAAGCAAACATATGTACATGCATTCAAAGCATACATTCAGAACATGAAATTTTTCTAAGTTGAAACACTTAGATCGTGGGTTGATCGCACAATTAAATTGTGCGGTGAATCTGAATCATACGTCCATATGATCAGATAATCAAGTCATGCGACCCTGCGAAAGTATACTGATGTCATGTGATAGACTTAGTAACTTATGCCGTGCGATCCTGCGATAAAACAATGTCAGAAGTTGGTCGTTGGCTAACCAACGACCCTACGATCCTTAAGTCAGTGATCATTGTGATGGAAATAAAAAATTGTATAAGAGAAAAGGGTTTAGAAGAAATACCTTTTCAAATGCGTCGCATTCCAGCTACGTGGGATATCTTGATTGGCGAGGGTTTGGAGCCGATAGGCTCCTTTACCTACGACTTCGGAGATACGATAAGGACCTTCCCACTTAATGGAAAGCTTACATGCATTAAGTTCTTGAGTGCTTTGGAACTCGGCGCAAGACATAGGCGCCTTCTTGAAAGACTTTAGCTTTGACATTTTTATTGAAATGTCGCTCGACCGCTTGCCTTTGCGACGCCATCCTGATCAGTGCTGATTCCCTAAGCTCTTCAAGGGCGTCGTAGTTATAACTTAAATCAACCAGATTGTGGTCTACGGAAGTATGCCTCGAGGTTGGGAGTTGGACCTCGACTGGTAGAACTGCTTCACAACCATAGACCAAAGAGAAAGGAGTTTGTCTTGTGGACGTGCGAGGTGTCGTGTGATTCGCCCACAAGACCGAAGGGAGTTCTTCGACCCATTTTCCCTTTGCAACTTTTAGCCTTTTCTTAATTGAAGCAATGATGGTCTTATTACTCGAATCAGCAAGTCCATTTGCCTGGGGGATACCTGGGTGTCGAGGTCGTTAGATTGATGCTGCAGTCTTCACAGAACTGTCGAGTCCTGTTGCTTATGAATTGGGATCCATTGTTGCAGACAATTTCGGATGGAATCCCAAACCTGCATATAATGTTAGTCTGGATAAAAGAGACGTCTTCCTTGTCTCGAACTTGGGAAAAGGCAGCTGCTTTTATCCATTTGGAAAAGTAATCTGTAAGTACGAGGAGAAAAACCTTTTGTCCTAGGGCAGGTGGCAGCTTGCCGACAATGTCCATCCCCCATCTCATGAAGGGCAATGGGATCAGTGTCGAATGCAAAGGTTCAGAAGGTTTATGAGACGTACCCGAATGTCGCTGACAAGGATCGCAGTTCTTGACATACCTGACGGCGTCTTGTCGTAGTGTTGGCCAAAAGTAGCCCTGTCGAGAGATACGATTAGCCAAACTGCGACCTCCTGAGTGATTGCCACACTCCCCATCGTGCATTTCTTGAAGGATCTTCTGAACTCGACTTTTGCTGATGACGCATCTCAGGTTTAAGCCTGTCGATGATCGTCGATAGAGTCTATCTCCGATCACGACATACCTAGATGCTTTGAATTTGATTTTCCGAGCTTCCATCTTGTCTTCTAGGAGTTGGTCGTCCATAATAAAATTTCGGATGTCGCACGACCAATCATCTTCTTGCTCTTCGATCTGGACGACTTCGTCATCTTCAATGGACGACATCGCTAGGTGGATCATAGGGATACTGTCGAATATTGGTTCAACTAGAGCAGACCCAAAGTTTGCTAGAGCGTCGGCTTGAGTATTCTGATACCTCGGAATCTGTTCAATAGAAAACGATTTGAATTTCTCTGATTTTTCTTTTGCTACCTTTAGGTACGCTGTCATCTTTGAATCTTTGGCTACAAATTCTCCATTCATCTGGTTCACGACTAGAAGAGAATTGCTTTTGACGTGTAGCCCGGTTTCCCCCGAGTCATGGGCCATATTCATTCCCACGATCAGGGCTTCGTACTCTGATTCGTTGTTGGTGGTTTTGAAATCACATCGAACGGAATACACCATCTTGCCCCCCTGTGGCGACTTTAAGACGACGCCTAATCCTGAACATCTAATGTTAGACGATCCGTCGACATACAGAGTCCAAGGCACGTCGTCGTGAGTCGCCACAGTTGACACTTCGAGCTCTGCTTCTTTCTCCAATTCAGGGCTGAAATCAGCAATGAAATCCGCCAAGGCTTGAGATTTGATCGCGGTCCTGGGCTTAAAATTGATGGCGTAACTGCTGAGATATATACTCCATTTTGCTAAATGATCTGTCAACTCAGGTTTCCTCAAGACAGACTTAAGAGGAAAGTTAGTCACGATAGTAATAGGATGCGATTCGAAATAGTGTCGTAATTTTTTAGCGGCTGTGACTAGCGATAAAAGCAATTTCTCCATGGAGGAATACCTGGTTTCGGCGTCCAAGAGAGATTTACTTACATTGTAGATCGGCAGTTGATGCTTTTCATCTTGTCGTGTCAGGACGACACTTACTGCATTAGGACTAACAGCCAAATATAGCTGCAAGACCTCATGGTCGTCAGATTTTGACAACAAAGGAGGCGACGTCATGTACTCCTTCAATTATTGCAGTGCTCACTCATGACCATCGGTCCAGTCGAAGCCTTTATTTTTCCTGAGGACGTTATAGAATAAATGACATCTATCTGAGGATCGAGAGATAAACCTGTTCAGAGCAGCCACCCGACCAGTGAGCCTTTGGACCTCTTTGAAATTTCTAGGAGATTTGATCTCGATAATAGCTTTGATCTGGTCGGGATTAGCCTCGATTCCTCGACGAGTGACCATGTAGCCCAGGAATTTCCCGGCACTGACACCGAAGGAACACTTCGTCGGGTTGAGCTTCATGCTATACTTCCGAAGGATGTCGAACGACTGCCTCAAATGCTCGGCGTGGTCGATTGCTTGCTTGGACTTGACTAACATGTCGTCGATTTACACTTCCATTGTGTCGCCAAGATGGTCTTTGAACATCTTATTTACCAGACGCTGGTAGGTAGAACCTGCATTTTTTAGTCCAAAAGACATGACCTTATAACAGTAAATACCTCGATCCGTCATGAACGCAGTCTTTTCTTGGTCCTCGACATGCATCAGGATCTGATTGTATCCAGAATAAGCATCCATGAACGTCAATAGTTCATGTCCGGCTGTCGCGTCGACCATGGCATCAATATGTGGCAATGGGAAAGGATCTTTTGGACAGGCTTTGTTGAGATCTGTAAAATCAATACATGTTGATCCAAACCCTCAGTGATTTGATAATGACCCTATCTTAAATACTTAGTGAAAATTGTAAGTAAACAATATGTATCAGAGTTTCACTATCGCTGATAAGTACTAAGATCTTACAGTACTGCTGATAGGAACTCTCGCTCTTTTAGATTAAACATTCAGCGAACACTGTTCACCATATCGCTGAGTCTGTTCAGTCCTTATGGTGATCGCTGATAAGTTAGTTGTTTACTTATGATCCCTGAAGACAAAATTCACGTCAACAAAGGTTCTACGCTGAAGTCGAAGATCAAGCTCAAGAACCAGCGACAAGTCTCCTAATGAACTGATGCGGATCAGCGAAGACTCAGATTTGTCCACTCAACGTGAAGTATCAAGTACAAGACTTCAGCTATCGCTGAACTTTATCATCTGCTGAATAGTAAATGATAATCGCTGAATCAACGAAAGCTGATCATGAAGTCCTCCGTACAAAGTACTTTTGTCTTAACCTCCCTTGCACGCCACCGTACGAAATGTCAGAAAAGAACCTCCGAAAATCTGAAATCGTACAACCACTCTGATACTACACTGTTCATTCATGCGGCTACTAAGGTTGTCATCAAAGGTCAATGACATGCAACCAATCCGCTAATGACACGTGTAAAGTATATACTGGATTGCATTAAATGCATGCAGTATATAAAGAGATGAACTCACTTCATTTGAAGTAACTTGCTAACTCTGGACAAGTTCAAATCTCTCAAGATAGGATTTTATTAGTAATCTCCTTATCTTTCTTAGTGCAAGAAAACCTTAGTGTTCCAACTTGTTTAGATTTAGGTTTATCCTTAATCTTGTTTCCGCAACAAGCTGTAAATTGTTAATGATTTATCAATAAACAATTTAGAAAAGTAAAATAGTGTGTTTGTATTCAACCCCCCCCCCCCCCCCCCCCCCTTCTACAAACTTGTTTAAGCCTTTCGGGACCAACAAGTGGTATCAGAGCAGATTTGTTTAATCTCATAAACAAGATCTAATCTAAGATATTTTCTCTTCCTTGCTATTATCTGAAAATGGCCAACTCAAACACAAACACTCACTATATCGACAATGGTTCTCTTGCAAAACCCCCTAGATTTTCCAGAGACAACTTCAACTTATGGAAAAATAGGATGACACTCTTCTTAGAAGGTGTAGACCCTACTATACCTTACTATCTTGAAAACGGTCCACACATCCCTGTAACGATTGATCCTGCCGTTCCAGCCACTGCAACTAGAGCTGCTATTCCAGAAAGGCTGATTCCAAAGGAAATCCATCATTGGACCGATGAAGACAAGAAGAAAGTGGCTATAGATACAAAAGCCAGATCCATACTATCCATGGCCCTTCCTGACGAAGTCTACCATTCCGTCATGAACCTGAAATCCTCGAAGGCCATGTGGGACACAATATGTGTTCAGTATGAAGGAACGTCTGAAGTCCAGGATTCAAGAAAGATCAACCTGGTAAGACAATACGAAAGTTTCATCTCTGGTAAGAATGAAACTCTCTCTGAAGTACATCAACGTTTTAACTGCTTAATTATAGATCTTAAAACGGTTGGTAAGGAATATTCTAACTTTGAAGTTCTGACAAAGTTTTTAGAATGTTTACCTGAAAGCTGGGACAATTATTCCATGTGTCTCAAGCTGTCAAAAGATCTAAGATCAATGACACTCGCTACCTTATATGGCACATTGCTGAATCATGAGCAATCTAGCCATCTTAAGAAGAATCTTGTAAAAGATTCCAAAAGCACCCCTGTTGCTTTAATCTTAGAGGAACCTTCTACTCAGCGACCCGTGGTCACTATCACTGAGTTAGAAAGTAACTCTGAAAGATCATCAGATTCTGATTCTTCAGATGATGAATCCTTGGCTCTCCTAACTAAAAAGTTCAGGAGATTCGCCAAGAAGAAAATGTTTAGAAAGAACAAAACTCTTTCTATAGCTGACAAGCCTAAGTCATCAGCTTTTGTTGATAAGGCTACTGCTACTTGTTTTAACTGCGAAAAGACAGGTCATTTCGCTAACGAGTGCAGGTCAAAGAAAATCATGAGACCTTCAGCCTTTACAAAGAAATCCTTTGTTCCAAGGAATAAAGACGACAAATACTTAAAGCTGAAGGAGAAGTATGCAAAGCTGAAAAGCTTTAAGAAGAAGGGAAAAGGCCTAATGGCTGACTATGATTGGGCTGCTTCTGATGAAGAAGCCTCATCATCTGATTCTGAAGATGATGAAGCAAATCAATGTCTCATGGCCAAGATTGAAGAAGAGGAAGAAAGTTCAGACATTCCCTCCACTTCAACATCTGCCATTCAGGTATCACCTTCCTTCTTTACCAATATTGTAAATATTGATGAAGCTGATAGTCTCCGTAAAATCGAACTACTGACTAGAAGCTTATACGAAGCCATGAACGGCAAAGCTGTGGTTGAAAACCAAAATCTTGATCTCGCTGAAAAGCTTAAAAATTGCCACCTTCAAATAGAAAAGCTTTCTAAATTTGAAGAAGATTTTAAAGATCAAGTCCATTTAAACCAGCTAGTCAAAATTGAACGAGCGGAAGCTATCGCTGCATTAAAAGCTGAACAAGCTACTGTTGAAGGATGGTGTAATTCTTCAACAAAGATCACTGAGATAATTAAGGCTCAGATTCCTCTGAGTGATAAACGTGGTCTGGGTTATAAATATGATACTCCAATACCAACCACTGAACGTTCAATGCTTAAATTTGGAACGTTCGTATCCTCAGTAGCTGACACTTCTTCATCTCAGTACTCCTCGTCGATTACACCAATCCCTGAGGAAACTCCTACCTCCTCAAAAGGTAAGGAGAAAATGGTTTATTCAAAACCTACCTCTGTCTCTAAAGATAAAGGTAAAGGAATAGTAATTTATCAAAATCCTCAGAAGGGTACTTTAGTACCTAAGCTGAATGCTTCCAAAGCCTTAGTGATTCATTCATCTGGTTCTAGAAATCAGACCTCTGGATCAGTTCAGCGACCTACTCCTAGACTCAGAGTAGATGTCCTTGGTAAGAAATCTGAAGAACTGAATGTTCGTCCTATTTCAAAAACCAATAGTGTACTTGGTGCTGGCACTTCTAATTCCAAATTAAAAGCTCAGCACACAAGTGGTCCTAGAACTAATTTTAGTTATAGGAAATGTTATCACTGTGGACTTACCGATCATATTGCAAGTAAGTGTCCCACAGCCACCAAAGCTGATAAGATAGCTAAGGTGAAGATAGCACCAAAGAAGACCAAACCAGTTGCAAGTCAGGTCAAGGTGACTCATACCACTGAGGTCAAGAAATTGACCAAAGTGAAGAAAGACAAAGCTGAATCTTCAAATGCTGCGAAGACTGCTGAACCCATTCCAACCACTTCCACTGACAAACGCGTATACATGGTGAAGTGGGTACCCAAGCAAAACTAATCTTCCTTTGTATTGCAGGTTAAGAAGGGTATCTGGTATCTCGATAGCGGATGCTCTAGACACATGACTGGAAAGAAAAGCCTGCTCGCTGAATACAAGGAAGAGAAGGGTCCCTCTGTAACTTTCGGTGGAAATGGAAAAGGACACACCCGAGGGTATGGTGTACTTTCAAATGGTACAACATCCTTCAGAAGAGTCGCATATGTTGAAGGGCTGAAGCATAATCTTCTGAGCATCAGTCAGCTTTGCGACATGGATAACAAAGTGATTTTCACTAAGGAATCCTGCTTTGTCTCTGACAAAAAAGGAGAAGATAGCTCTCAGCGGTTATCGTTTGGAAAATGTTTACGTTATAAACATGGACTCAACAACCACTGAGAACTCCTGTTTCTTCTCAAAGGCATCTTCTGATGTCAACTGGCTATGGCACAAGAGACTCTCACATCTCAACTTCAAGACACTGAATACTCTTTCATCCAAAGAGTTAGTCACTGGTCTACCTCAACATTCATACGCCAAAGAATCCTTATGTTCAGCGTGTGAAAAAGGGAAGCAGACCAAGGCAAGCTTTAAGTCCAAGCAAGTTTCCTCAGTGTCATCTCCTCTTCAACTACTCCATATGGATTTGTTTGGCCCCGTTAACAAACAATCCATCGCTGGAAAGAAATATACGCTGGTCATAGTTGATGAATTCTCTCGTTATACATGGGTAATGTTTCTCCGTTCTAAGAGTGACACCCCTGAAGAACTCATCACCTTTGTTCGGAAGATGGAAACTCTGAACAATATGACTGTTCGCTCAATAAGGAGTGATCATGGAACTGAATTCAAAAACAGTTCTCTTGATTCCTTCCTTGAGAGCAAGGGTATTTCTCATAACTTTTCGTCAGTGAGAACACCACAACAAAACGGAGTCGCTGAAAGAAGAAATAGAACAATTATTGAAGCTGCACGTTCAATGCTCAGCGATTCTCACCTGCCTACTCAGTTTTGGGCAGAAGCTGTCAACACGGCTTGTTTTACGCAAAACAGGTCGCTGATAGTCAAAAGATTCAAAAAGACAGCCTATGAACTTTTTCATGGGAGAAAGCCTTCAATCAGCTTTCTTCACATCTTTGGTTGTCAGTGTTTCATACTGAACAACAGAGATGCCCTTGGAAAGTTTGATCCTAAGGCTGATGATGGAATCTTTCTTGGATACTCCTCAGTTTCCAAAGCCTTCAGAGTCTTCAACCGAAGAAGACAAACTGTAGAAGAAACTATACACGTCACGTTTGACGAATCCCGTTCAGCGAACTCTAAACCGAACGCTGATACAGAAGAACTGAATCAATGGATGTTTTCTCATCTTGGTGATTCAGAAGATGTTCCCACTACTCATACTCATACAACTGAAAATGATGGTCCTACTATCATTCCCAATATGCAGAATAGTGAAGCTGAAACATCTTGGGTCTCAGCTGTTCCTATAAATACTATACCCGCAGTTGATCCAAATGTCTCAGAAATTCCATCTATTTCTCAGCAATCAGTGAATGAAGTGACAAATGCAAACATTCCTCTCTTAGCTGATTATCCAGAAGTAGCTGAAGCCTCATCTTCAGTTTCTCCAGTTCAGACTGAGTCAGCGACGCATGCTCCGGCTCAGCGATGGACTGTAAATCACCCAATCGATCAAATTCTTGGTGATCCCAACGCTGGTATTCAGACTCGTAGAAGTGCAGGTAATATTTGTTTATTTGTTAACTTTATTTCTCTAACTGAACCAAAGAAAATAGATGATGCCCTCAGAGATCCAAACTGGGTCAGCGCTATGCAAGAAGAGCTGACTGAATTCGAAAGAAACAAAGTTTGGAAACTTGTTCGGAGACCAACTGACAAAACAGTGATAGGCACTAAGTGGGTCTATCGAAACAAGTTGGACGAACATGGTACTGTAACTCGCAACAAAGCTCGTCTTGTTGCTCAGGGATACAGACAAGAGGAAGGTATAGATTATGACGAAACCTTTGCTCCTGTAGCAAGACTTGAATCTATTCGTCTTTTCTTAGCATATGCTGTACACAAAAACTTCACTGTACATCAAATGGATGTTAAGTCAGCGTTTCTAAATGGAAAGCTGAATGAAGAAGTTTATGTGGAACAACCTCCAGGATTCTCAGATCCTAAGCGTCCAGGTTATGTTTATAAGCTGGATAAGGCACTTTATGGCTTGAAGCAAGCTCCTCGTGCATGGTATGACACTCTTTCTACTTATCTTCACCTTGAAAAATTTGAGAGAGGTAAGATTGACAAAACTTTGTTTTTTAGAAAAATAAAAGGTCATATCATTTTAGTTCAAATATATGTTGATGACATTATATTTGGTTCTACTAACCCTGAGCTTTGTACTCGTTTCGCTGATAGAATGAAAGATGAGTATAAAATGAGTATGATGGGTGAACTAACATATTTCCTTGGTCTTCAGATTAAGCAAACTGAAAAAGGAACTTTTATAAATCAGGGAAAGTATGTTAAAGATATGCTGAAAAAATTCGACTTAACTGAAAGTTCAGCTATGAAAACCCCTATGGCACCACCGCTGATACTTGATAAGGACACAAAGGGTGTTCCTGTCAATGTCACGCTGTACCGTGGGATGATCGGCTCACTACTGTATCTTACAGCTAGCCGACCCGATATTATGTTTGCAACATGTCTGTGCGCACGATATCAAGCTGAACCTAAGATATCTCATATGAAAGCTGTAAAGCGAATCTTTCGATATCTTAAGGGTACAGCGAATCTAGGTCTTTGGTATCCCAAAGATTCAGGATTCGATCTAACCGCCTATTCAGACAGTGATTTTGCAGGTTGCAAAATGGATAGGAAAAGCACCACAGGAGGATGTCAGCTCCTGGGTGGAAAGCTGGTAAGTTGGACAAGTAAGAAGCAAAACTCGGTGTCCACTTCCACAGCTGAAGCTGAGTATGTAGCCGCTGGAAGCTGCTGTTCTCAAGTCTTGTGGATGAGAAATCAACTACTAGACTATGATCTTCAGCTCTCCAAAATTCCAATCTATTGCGACAGCACAAGTGCCATCGCTATAGCAAACAATCCAGTGCTACACTCAAAGACAAAACACATAGAAATCAGATATCATTTTATCAGAGATCATGTGATGAATGGTGATATAGAACTTCATTTTATCCCAACTGATTATCAGTTAGCTGATTTGTTTACCAAACCTCTTGATGAGACAAGATTCAACTTTCTCATCAGCGAGCTTGGAATGCTGAACTTTGAAGGATAAATCTTCAGCGGTTCACATTTAATCAGCGATACGTTTATACATTCTTGTATAGGCTCTGGATAAAATAAACTAGTACAATCCATTTCATCATCTTCTCTCTGAATAAATTGGGTTAAACTGATATCAAGGTATGTTTTCTCTGACAAAACGCATGAAAATGCAAGATTTCAAATTCTTTCATCGCTGAATAATATTTTGAAATTTCTTAAAACCCTCACTGATATTTCTATTCAGTGCTTCATATTTTCCAAAGAGTCCCTGAGTTTTTCTTTCAAAACCTCAGAGACAACGAAAGAATGTGAAAGGACAGTTGTGACGTCATTGCAACGGATAACACCAGGCACGTTTCTTTTTTCTGACACACGTTTGCACGTTTCGTTGTCTATCCAATCAAATGCAAACACGTGTCCGTGTCATGATGAAAAACTTTCCCGCTCAAGTTTTTCTCTCTCTACTCTCTTCCTATATAAACTCTCTCAAAGTTTATATTTGTCTTTTATGCGAATCAATCTTTCTCCGCAAGAAAAGAACACTGTTGCATTTTGTGCTCTCGATCTTCAAGAACTGTTCATCATCTTCTTCATCAAACTCAAGGTCAATATGTTCTTATCTTTTATCAAATGCAAATAACTTGTTTTCGATCTTATCATTGTTTTACACAAGATCAAACAAAAGAACTCAAAAATAAAATCATTTTCTTTCATGGTTTTATAAACACAACCATTTCATGGTTGTTCTTCAAGTTTTAAATCTAAAATCTTAAACTTGTTCTTCTTTCGTATCCAATTTTTAAAAAAAAAAAACTGGAATACAAGGCTTATAGGTGTTATATTCGTTTTTTTTTTAAAAACAAGAAAAACCCTAATCTTCATTAAGACTTTTTTGTCTGAATGAAATGGACAAAATTCGAAAAATCTTAATGGAAATTCTCTTTCCACATTAAGATATTTCTTATTTGTTAACATCTTTGGTTGAACTGATAATACAGTGAATTGGCAACTTCAAAGCTGAATGTTACCGCTGAGTCCATCTCCAGTGATTCTGAGGAACTGGAAATCACCAAAGCTCCTCAGGTTAAGTTTGAGCTGGATCAACTAGACTGGACAAAGGCAAACAACCTTTCAGCACTTCTCGAGTTTCCTCCTTGGAAGCAGGTATCCCATCTAGACGACGCTGTGATTTTTTTGAAGAATAGCCCCATATACACAGCACTGACAATCACACCTCCTGCCAGTCAGCGTCTATTATCCCAATTCTGGTACTCTGCCAGACACACCAACCTACCCTCAGCCAAAGATCCATCTAAAACCATCGACTGCATACTCAGCGATACTGAGTATGGCACCATCAAGATAACCCCCGCAATAATCCGCAAAGCTCTGAAATTCCCTAACGCTACCTCAGAAAATCCTTTCATTCCATTTCCTGACCACAAGAAGCACGCTGACAGGGAAGAAATCATTGCTTTCCTTGATGCGATGGGTTACATCTGGGAGACTGGAAGAGACAAGCTACCTGAGAAGAAGCTGACGCTGATAAAGAAATCCAAGATGCCCAGCGAGATGAACTTCATCTTCGCTCACCTGATCAGCTGCATGACAGCGAAATCCGGATCTTCTGATCAAGCCGCTCAACCTCAGCAGGCCATGGGTTACGCACTGCTGAAAGGTCTCAACATTGACTGGGCCTCCATCATCTATGAAGACCTCATTCAACGTGTTGATTCTGCCGCTGACCGACCAGCATGGGTTCCTTACCCGCGATTCATCAGCGCCATCTTTCAATATGGCCTGAAGGACAGCTATCCTGAAGAGGGTGATCTGAAACTCTCTCAGATTGGCCCTAAAGTTCTCGACTTCAAGCCTGTCGCCAACGAGGTACGTCTCTCTACTCTTCTCACTCTTCTTAATTCTCCGCTTTCTGTGGCTCCTTCAGCGACAATACCCATCGCTGATACCCCGGCCACAAAATCCATTCCTTCTAAGAAAAGGAAACAATCTCTTACCCCTCTTGATTCCAAAAGGATCAAGAAAACCAAGGAGCAACCCCAGCAGTTGCATGCTGAAGACTCCTCAGCTCATTCTGAAGAGCTGAAGGAAAGTTCCGTGGTACGCTCTGCCACACCAATTCAAGCCATCCCTTCTAAACCTACTTCAGCGTCCCTAAACGCTGAGGTTAGAACTTTGGAATCTACCCAACCTTCGTCAGTCTCTCAAAAGACTGATGAAGTACTTCTCAGCAAATCCAACGCTGAACTTGAACCCCAACCCCAATTCTTATCCTTCGCTCCTCCCTCTACTTCTTTGGACACTCCTCCAGTCAAAACTGGAGATGCCAGCATTCAAGAAGCCGTTGAAGCTTCTCAGCGAATGACGAAGAAAGGACCTGCAGAGATCTCCATTCCTCACGGAACTTTTGAGGGAGATATGGAACACTATGGAGGGACTCGAAACTTTGATGAGTTCGTCAACGCTCCTGCAGGTACAGATCCCACCTTAAACACTGTAACTAAACCTGAAACTTCTGAGCTTTCCTTTGTTCACAAGTACTTATATGTTACAGGTCCTTTTTTGGGAGACATCAACCAGTCTCTGAAGTCTATGGAGATGAAGGAGAAAAGGTTCCTGACTGGATGATTCCAACTGAAAAGACAACCCTTGATGAACTTCTCATTAAGGAAGAACCCTTTGAAGGCTGACAACAATCACCATTTTCTCTATTGTATCAGTCATCCTTCAGTACTTGTAATTTATTTCGCTTGTACTTGTAATCTTTCTTATTCATATTGTAACCTGATTCAAAGATTTAAAGAAAGATTTCAGCGAATGTACTTTACTCCATCAGTACTGAAAAGATCCCAGAAAACAGTAAAAGGGACAAATATTTTATGAGTTCTTTTTATCCTTATGTTTTCAATAAATAGCAATTTTCTCTGTTGCTATGTCATAATCAAATAGGGGGAGATTGTTGATCCAAACCCTCAGTGATTTGATAATGACCATATCTTAAATACTTAGTGAAAATTGTAAGTAAACAATATGTATCAGAGTTTCACTATCGCTGATAAGTACTAAGATCTTACAGTACTGCTGATAGGAACTCTCGCTCTTTTAGATTAAACATTCAGCGAACACTGTTCACCATATCGCTGAGTCTGTTCAGTCCTTATGGTGATCGCTGATAAGTTAGTTGTTTACTTATGATCCCTGAAGACAAGATTCACGTCAACAAAGGTTCTACGCTGAAGTCGAAGATCAAGCTCAAGAACCAGCGACAAGTCTCCTAATGAACTGATGCGGATCAGCGAAGACTCAGATTTGTCCACTCAACGTGAAGTATCAAGTACAAGACTTCAGCTATCGCTGAACTTTATCATCTGCTGAATAGTAAATGATAATCGCTGAATCAACGAAAGTTGATCATGAAGTCCTCCGTACAAAGTACTTTTGTCTTAACCTCCCTTGCACGCCACCGTACGAAATGTCAGAAAAGAACCTCCGAAAATCTGAAATCGTACAACCACTCTGATACTACACTGTTCATTCATGCGGCTACTAAGGTTGTCATCAAAGGTCAATGACATGCAACCAATCCGCTAATGACACGTGTAAAGTATATACTGGATTGCATTAAATGCATGCAGTATATAAAGAGATGAACTCACTTCATTTGAAGTAACTTGCTAACTCTGGACAAGTTCAAATCTCTCAAGATAGGATTTTATTAGTAATCTCCTTATCTTTCTTAGTGCAAGAAAACCTTAGTGTTCCAACTTGTTTAGATTTAGGTTTATCCTTAATCTTGTTTCCGCAACAAGCTGTAAATTGTTAATGATTTATCAATAAACAATTTAGAAAAGTAAAATAGTGTGTTTGTATTCAACCCCCCCCCTTCTACAAACTTGTTTAAGCCTTTCGGGACCAACAATACAGACCCTCCATTTGCCATTTTTCTTTGCCACGACCACGACATTAGCAAGCCAGTCGGGGTACTTTAGTTCTTGAATTTTCCCTGTCTTAAGGAGGTTGTCGACCTCATCATTTATCACCTTATTCCTTTCAGGAGCAAATTTCTGCCGCTTTTTCTTGACAGGCTTAAATGACGGGTCGATATTGAGCTTATGGTAGATGACGCTAGGGTCTATGCCGACCATGTCCTCGTGCGACCAGGCAAAACAATCGGCATATTCCTACAAGAAAGCTATTAGCTTGTCTTTAAGGCAGGGATCGAGGGACGAGCCTACAAAGATTTTCTGGTCAAGCTTGCTCTGGTCCAGCACGATTTCCTCGAGACGATAGTCGTCGGCTGCCCCATGAGCATCCTGTGCATTCTCAAGCTCCCCATGCACTTGGGCAATGATTTGCTCTTGGTTTCCATAGGTTGCCATTTTCCTCAAACAAAGAGAAGAGGAAACTCCAAGAAACTGTTAGTAAGACGCACGTTTATCGAAGATTTTCTCTAGATGGGGCCCCACGGTGGGCGCTAAACTGTTAATGCCAAAAGTCGTCCAAAAGGATAACTTAAGGTTGATTGTGGAGCTTAACAACTAAAGAATAGGAATCTTTCGACAAAGCGTACGACAAAGACAGAAAACGTAAATAAGACAAAGATTTTGGTGACGCGGGAAAAACCTCGACGATGAAAAAATCCGCGGACGACTTTGGGGGTCGTCGCTGCACTATGGTCGCCAAACAGGGGCGATGTCCTTATGTTTCGGGTGTCGAGAGTACAGAGATTACAATACAAATGAAAGAAAGACTTTAAATGTAAAAAACTGGTGCGTCGTGTGTAAAAACTAAGTGTCGTGCGTGTAAGTCGTGCGTCGTGAGCGATCTGTTGAGAGAGAATTATTTGCTTCGAGTGTTCTTGAGAGTTCAGTTGATTCAGGGTGTGAGAGATGACCCCCGAAATGATGATTGCCTTTACATTTTATAGTCTTCGAATGTCTTAAATATTTCCATAAAATCCTCCGATAACTGTTGTAACGGCTGCTGGGTTTTAATGCTCATAATCGCCTCTGTCGGTTATGTCCGTTGATCATTAATGAAACTGATTCTGCATTAAACACTGAAAAACGTAACATTAATATCGCACGTTAGTCGGTCGAGGTCATGAGGTTCCATACGACGGTCGTGTGAGCTAGACGACATGGTCGAGTGTCGTGAGGTGAATAACTTTCGATTTCAACTTTGATCAGGGGATAAAGTATTATGATTTTACCTTATTATGAAAAAGTGTAATAAATGTCTTCCCTATCTTGGTCGTGGTCGAGACTGGTGAAATTTTACCCAAACAACTAACGTACAAAAACTTACCACTACCTAGCCGGTAGATGCACAAACATGGACACACTCGTCCCACGTATGAAAAACCATTTTTGAAAACTTTTTCATCGCAAATCAGTTTACTAATGAAACGTAAAAACGTACTCGACAACTTTTAAAATGAACCGATTGGGTCACATCACGGATTTACTTATACTAAACACGCAAAGTAATTTCCTACATTAAAATAGTGTTCAACAGTCTGTTTGTACGAACTTTAAAAGAAGGATTTACACGACATCAATTCCCAAAATTCTCTTTTTAACCATAAAACAACATGAATTGTAATTTATTAACAACTTCGCATGTGTCAGTTTGTTCGCAGGGAAACGAAGCAATTCATATACACACCTTGGTTAAAACACGACATGATTTGGGTCATCTCCCAGTTTTAAAAATAACAAGATATTTTCACCATTTGGAAATATCGGTTTAAACATCGAAAAGGAATCTCAAATCAAAATTTTGCATGCCGATCTGTAACACTTTTTTAGTAGTCACTCTGAAATAGTATAGCACATACTAGATAGTCAATACTAAATTTTCAAAGTAGAAATTCATTAAATCAAATTTCAAAACTTCTCATTCAGTCATATAATGACAAGTAAATAAAATCCTTTTTGACCATGCTCGCACACATCAGCGTGTTTTTCTCAAAACCTCGGAAAACAATACGTGCACATAATTTGATTGACACAAGAATTAATTCAAATTAACTTCAAACCTTAAACCGCACAAGCGATGCGCATTAACGCCCCATAATAGTGGCTATAAAACTATTCATGTCAATAAATCCATATAGTGTATTTGCGAGAAAGGGCACCAAAATGCCAACAAACAAGAGTGTATAAAACAGAACATTAGAGGCGTACTATCATGATGCTTCTTATATGCATTACTCATGCCACGTATAAATCAATTCGCACACCTAACAAGTTGCAACAAATATGCTACCACAATTCTCAAAGGAGAAGCCATGTGGCACTAAAAACTCCAAAAACCACTCTTTTTGTGCAATACGACATAAAGTACATTTCTCAACAAAATTCGCATGAAACACAATACTCACTAAAACCCATGGAGTAACGCACACAATAATTCAAGTATGCACACGATAAAGTGTCACCCATGCACCGCAAAACGTCGTAAAACGAAACTCCATCATACTCCACAAGACTTCCATAAAACTCGATGGAACTCACCGGCATCCAACCAATTAAATGGTGCCAAAGTTTTCGTTTTCAATAATCAAATCGCATAAAGCAACGTTATGACCAAATCATCATAATTCCAAAAATCTCCTTTTTGTTGCAACACAAAATAAAACAACACATCTTCGTCAAGACTCGCAAAAATCAAAATTCCCATTAAAGCTCCACACCGACACAAGGGAAGGTAACTCTCCGTCCAAACCTTAACATATGTGGAGGAGATCCAATGTTAAAGTCGTAAGTCGTGGTTACTTGTCCAAAACCATAAACGACATAAAAATATGGATATCACAGTATCCGAAAGTAGCAGTGGACAACCACAAAGAATAAAGTAAGTCTCGACCAGGTTTACAACTGCCTGTCGTAAAATAATTTCATGCATGTTCCAAAATCATGGTTTAAAATCTTGTGTGTGTGCTAAACGTTTTCCAAGATTCTGCAATGTCGTCTATACTGCAGTTTTCTTGGGGAAAATCGATCATCAATCGGGTTTGCAAAATTCTTTCGTTGATTCAATAATTATTTTGTTAATTCTCGATTGTTTAATCGTTGTTAATCTGCTGTTTATCTGCATCTATATCAATTCTCGAAGGTATCAATTTTTCAATTTAAAAATCAGTATTGCTCTTAAATTTTTTGTGGTGATTATTGAATAATAGGATATATTTTGCTTAGAAATCGATTTGGGTATGTTTGTTTTTGTGTTTTTTGGTCAAAATCTAACCCTACAGAAGTGAAATCAAGCAACCCTATCGAACCCTGATCTGAATTTCTCAACCAGCCGCAGTGTCCGGAAGTTCCTTATTGTTTCCGGGTAAGTTTCCTAATTCTCGCCACTATCCGGACGAATTGTTTCTGGTTTCCAGGTAAGTTTGTTCGGACACTTCAATTGTTTCCGGATAAAATATACTTTCCGGACAAATCTTCAATTTACCGGATAATTTTTTTTCCCAAATTACCGGAAGAATTCACTTTCCGGATGAATGTTTTTTTTGGGTTCCCGAACGTCTAAAGTTTCCGGATGAAAGCCGCCCTTAGCTTTCCGGATGAACTAATTCTTCCCGGACAACTTTACTTCCCCGGATATACCATGAATACGTGGGTCGGTGAGCATTATTTTTTTTAATTATTGCATGAAGGAGTTTTGGTGTTGACACGTCATCTTTGACCATCAACTTCACTTTGCTGATTTTTTTTATTCACATCATATATATATAGGGAAATTAATTGAAATGCCCTTAGTTGACTGACGTTTCACTCAAATGCCCTATCTCTCTCAAATAACGAAAATACCCTGAAAATCCGTGGGTTAAGCCGTGGCCCACGGACTATGTTTCAAAAAGCCCACATTCAACCCTCATGATCCGTTGGCCTTGTAATTTAATCCGTGGCCCTTGTAATTTAATCCGTGGCACACACAATTGTGACTTTTGAATTGAATTTTACACTTTCAATCCCTATACTTATTTACTTACTTTACTTTATACCTTTTACTTTTCTAATTTTAATTTTACATTTAACACATATAATCGTTTATTAACTAAAATACGTTAAAAAAATACGTTTTAATTTTAACAAGTTACACCATTATAATCGTCTCTTCGATACGTTCGAAATGAGCCCAATCTTGAATATTTTTGGATTTATTTATTTTATTATATATCATATATACTACATAAAAATATTTTTAATATTTATAATTCATACCCTTATAGTTAATTATTTAATTTATGGTACATCTCTTATTTTTTTCAATTTTGTTTTATATGTGTTAAATGTAAAAGTAAAATTAGAAAAGTAAAAGGTGTTAGCTTCAATCTTCCACAATTAATAACCCAAGTCGGGTGTTACTTAACACAAATACAAGTTGCTAATCCCAAATAAGTGCGGAAGACTTCACAAAGCAAATCACTACTCGTGCACTCTACTAGCACCCATCACTTCACAGTGTAGCTAAAGATATTCCCAACCTGAACCTGTTGCACATGCCGACAATTAAAAAGGTTAGTCTAACGCCTAGTGAGTTCAAGAGTTTATATCATGAGCAAATAATTTGATAGACTAAAAGATTCAACTTGACTCATGATTTCCAAAAACGGGTTTGTATAAAATACACCGACAACCCAATTTCCAAACGCCCACAATTTCCGTGAGGAAAGCTTCCAATGAAAATTATTTCTCCGCAATGGACTCAAATCAAAAACTCACTCAAGAGGTAAATAAAAAATAAATTCCCCAAATAATCATCAATGCGAATAATATTCCAATAGTTGAAAACATCCAAACAAGGATAAAACATAAAATACCGTCCATCAATCATGGAAAGACAATCCATACGCCTATAATACGACGCCGACAATGCGGATAACAAAATACCCGAGAACAACACCCTTCGGTGACGGGGGAGACCCGATTTCATCGAACGTGGCGAACACACAAGTTAAACCACAAAAATAGATTATAAGCATGTTTCATGGATGGGAAAACATATGACATCAACCATATCCAGGTCTCTAATCAATTTTAGACATCAACCCAAACTGGATCTCTAGTCTATTGTGACATCAATCCAAACAGGATCTTTAGTCAAGTGAGGCATCAACCCAAACTGGATCTCTAGCCAAGTGAGACATCAACCCAAACCGGATCTCTAATCTATTGTGACATCAATCCAAACCAGATCTTTAGTCAAGTAAGGCATCAACCCAAACCGGATCTCTAGCCTAGTGAGACATCAACCCAAACCGGATCTTTAGTCCATGGAGACATTAACCTAAACCGGATCTCTAGTCTATTGAGGCATCAATCCAACTGGATCTCTAGCCTAAACCACCAAGTTCAACCCGACCGGATCTTTACCTTGGAATCCCACTATCCAAAAGAAGCTAACTTAATCTAGAAATTTATACATGACCCCAAAAGAATAACCAATGCATTCAAGTCATGTAATTCTCAAATACAATGCAATTCATTCAAATCATAACCCAAGCCCACGTCGAGCTTATCAAAATCGGGCACATGCCCTCAAGACCCAACATAGTCCAACACCGAGCCATAAGCTTAAAAGATCCAATGATCGTTTATCAAAAGTCAACTCATGCAAATAAAGTGTATCTAACCCACATCATGCAAACACATGGTCCGATGCATGATTATCTAAAAGCCCCATCATTGCCACTTTCCCAATGAAGTCAAACCATACATACATATATACATATATACATATATATATATATATATATATATATATATATATATATATATATGTGTGTGTGTGTGTGTGTGTGTGTGTGTATATACTCAAATCCTTTATAACATGACAATGCATAAAATTTGCAGTGGTTGATTAGACCCAAAAGTACCACGTATACATAATCGTCAATTGATCTTCACATATAAGAGAAACCCCTCAAAGAGGCACATACTCGAATAAAACGTAAATAAGCGCATAACACATCCACGGCTCCACCTCGAGCTACTAAAACTGACAAACACTCAAAAGACCCATTTGAGTATAAATCAAGCCCTTAAAGGCAAAATAAACGTTTGGCTAAATACGCTTTGTCCACACGGTTACGTAAACCAAAATACATCGTTATCCAAAATCTTTGTCTTTTAATTCCCAAATGGCCTTCGGCCCAAAATAAAAGGTTTACAACTCTCAACTCTCAAAATATTCATAAGTTCGAGATTGACCAAAATCTCCAACTCGCACGTTCACATTTTTCAAAACGTGACATATCATAACTATTGCATAACCTCAACAAACACTAGAAGTGCATTTTGACCAATCAACCTTCACTTATGCAATAAATTAACAAAATCACTTTCACTCGTGATTTATTTATCAATCACTCAAAATCCCCAAATGTGGGTGGTTTACAAGATTCGTAAAGCTCGACACTTTGATTAATCAAAACCCACTAAATAACTCAACAAGAGATAATTATATATAAAGCACACAAATACTTTAAAATAAACATTTTGGCATGTATAATGTTTTCACAAATCAACTTGAACTCACCTTGCTAGATTAGGCTAAATCTAGATTTTTCCCAAACGTAAGCTCCTTTGAAGAAACACGAATCTTCAAGTCCAAATCTTCCAAAAACCTTCATCACTTGAATCCTCCAAATAAAAGCTCCTAGTCTCCACAAAAGCTTCAAGCTTCCATATCTTCAACAATGGTGGAAATGGGTTTGATTTGAGTGGAAATATGAAGAAGAGAAGGAAGGGTTTAGGGTTTTCTTGGGAGAGAATCGGTTTAGAGAGAGAGAGAGGAAACTAATTTGGGGTTTTGAAATGAAGTGAGGGGAAAGAGAGGGAATAGTTTTAAAAACAACCAAAATATCCCATGTGGACGTCCGGCCTTGACCCGTCCGAACCCCCATTTTCTTTGTTGCTTCCACAGATGACCCGCAGACTTCCGCGCTGACGCGGACGTCCGGCCTTGCGCCCATGCGGACGTCCGCAAGTCTAAAATTCAGTTTTCCAATTTTTGGGGTGTTACAGGCGGCGAGGCCAAGCCTCAAGCCTTAGGAGCCATTGCGAAGCTATAGCGTTTTCATGGCGTGACTTATGGCGTCAAATTTCTAATTCATATATAATATTATATATAAAAACATATGTTTTGTAGTGTTAGTCAATGAGCCAATAGTATTAAGAAAATTAAATTTGGTTATATATTAAAAAACTTGCAAATAAGACATTAAAGACGTAAAGAAAAATCAAATATCACATTACAAAATTGTGCATTAGGCCATGGTCTGCCACGCGTTTAACGTGGCGTGAGACATAAGCCTTAGTGCCATGGCGCGTCATGGCGTCTGTGCGACGAGTTTTTTTAGAAGAGTGATTATAATACATCTGCATATAGATTGTTTGTATTAAGTAATATAAATTAAAACAAATAGTTTAATGCATTAAGGTAAAAACCCAAAAAACGCTCCAACAGCAGTGTGAAGTGTGAATCAGGGATATCCCCAAAGTGAGCCTATGGAACGACGAACGTGGTCCGAAAGATTATAGTGGCCTTCCGACAACTTTAAGGTCCTTAAACCTTCACAGTTGCAATATATACAAGACAAAATACATTAAGATCAGTTTATTATGTACTAGAATGAATTAATATACCACGTCTACTTACCCGCCACCTGCCAATTCAATCATCGGTCGCTGACTCGGATGACGAGGGGTCTTCAATGAAATATTGGGGCCTCTAACCCTCGAGCCCGATCTAGGAGACGGTGTCGCAAACACGTCATCCCCATGCTAGAACTGATCTAGTCTCTCATCGCTAGCTGCAACGTACTGGGAATCATCCCTAAACGCGTCGGCATGGGGGTCACCACGCCTGGCAGAGCTGCTACTGCCCTTGCTAGAGCCTCTACCCCTATCTCTATTAGCACGTCCCCCATCTAAAAATAGAGAATGGTTACGACAGACTTGTCATCGGATGAATTTGAAAACACAAAGATATAATATATAAATCATAAAACACACTAGTCATCGAACGAATTTGCAGGCACAAAGATACAAGTGTACAAACATACAAAGATATAATTATTGTGAAATAATGTCTACATAACTAAGACATGTTAGTCATTAAACGAGTGATCAGATAACATAGGTTCGTTTTTGCTATCTGAATCATAGTCCACGTCTTCAAATTCTTCTTCCTCGTCGCTAGCTTCATGATCGGGTGCATCTTACTTGAATAATCTACAAGAAGGAACCTTGAATATGCTCAATTGATCGTCTATTCCCGAAGAACTAGGAATATCTGGGGTAAAGTTTCTTGACCCTCGATTATGTCGTGTTTCTATCTGTGGATCAAAATACAAGGAGCAATAGGTGGATAGTTCATTTACTAGATAGATCTCAACGATAGACCCCTCCACCCTTGCTTTGTTTCTAACGGTTCTCTTCAACGACCCAAGCTTCCTAAACAACGATTGATATACGTGTTAGAAAATAAATGAGTGATATACAAGTTTTTAAGGAAAAGTATTGGAATGATGATTTCATTACCTATCATAAAGATACATCCACCTATATTGGATCGGCCCATCATTTATGTTAGAACCATAAATGTCCTACATATTAGAAAGATATATAAAGAATTATATAGACTTTAATTAGCTTAATTATTATTGTAAAAACCCTTAATTATGTTAATTGGGCTTAGTTTAGCTTAATGGGCTTAGGCCTTGTTTGTCTAAAGCCTTAGTATATAAGGTTTAGTTAACCTTTAGTTTTAGGTTAGCAATTCATTAGAGCTTATTGTTTAGTAATCGTTCCCTACATTGAATTGTAATATTCTCTAAACGATTGATATTTTGAATGAATACGAGATGGATGACAACTTGAAATCAACGATTGTTCTTGTTATTGCTTATTGATTCTATTGTTACCTGTCAATCTGGGATCTACACGTGGTATCAGAGCTTAATCGGTGATTTGAAGATATAGAAGAAATCAAACGAAAGCGAGAAAAAACATAAAAATTCGTATTGAATTTTCTAGAACACGCAGCATGCCGTTTTGCCTCTTCCCGGAGTTTGAACCGTCAGATCGTCGCGATTTTTGGACAGTAGCTTCACGACATTCTGTTCTACATTCTGAACGGTGGGATTAATCGTTTGAAGTCCAGAAGGCACCCATATTATTTTTGACATACTGCAGTTTTCTTGGGGAAAATCGATCATCAATCGGGTTTGCAAAATTCTTTCGTTGATTCAATAATTATTTTGTTAATTCTCGATTGTTTAATCGTTGTTAATCTGCATCTATATCAATTCTCGAAGGTATCAATTTTTCAATTTAAAAATCAGTATTGCTCTTAAATTTTTTGTGGTGATTATTGAAAAATAGGATATATTTTGCTTAGAAATCGATTTGGGTATGTTTGTTTTTGTGTTTTTGGTCAAAATCTAACCCTACAGAAGTGAAATCAAGCAACCCTATCGAACCCTGATCTGAATTTCTCAACCAGCCGCAGTGTCCGGAAGTTCCTTATTGTTTCCGGGTAAGTTTCCTAATTCTCGCCACTATCCGGACGAATTGTTTCTGGTTTCCAGGTAAGTTTGTTCGGACACTTCAATTGTTTCCGGATAAAATATACTTTCCGGACAAATCTTCAATTTACCGGATAATTTTTTTTCCCAAATTACCGGAAGAATTCACTTTCCGGATGAATGTTTTTTTTGGGTTCCCGAACGTCTAAAGTTTCCAGATGAAAGCCGCCCTTAGCTTTCCGGATGAACTAATTCTTCCCGGACAACTTTACTTCCCCGGATATACCATGAATACGTGGGTCGGTGAGCATTATTTTTTTTAATTATTGCATGAAAGAGTTTTGGTGTTGACACGTCATCTTTGACCATCAACTTCACTTTGCTGATTTTTTTTATTCACATCATATATATATAGGGAAATTAATTGAAATGCCCTTAGTTGACTGACGTTTCACTCAAATGCCCTATCTCTCTCTCAAATAACGAAAATACCCTGAAAATCCGTGGGTTAAGCCGTGGCCCACGGACTATGTTTCAAAAAGCCCACATTCAACCCTCATGATCCGTTGGCCTTGTAATTTAATCCGTGGCCCTTGTAATTTAATCCGTGGCACACACAATTGTGACTTTTGAATTGAATTTTACACTTTCAATCCTTATACTTATTTACTTACTTTACTTTATACCTTTTACTTTTCTAATTTTAATTTTACATTTAACACATATAATCGTTTATTAACTAAAATACGTTAAAAAAATACGTTTTAATTTTAACAAGTTACACCATTATAATCGTCTCTTCGATACGTTCGAAATGAGCCCAATCTTGAATATTTTTGGATTTATTTATTTTATTATATATCATATATTCTACATAAAAATATTTTTAATATTTATAATTCATACCCTTATAGTTAATTATTTAATTTATGGTACATCTCTTATTTTTTTCAATTTTGTTTTATATGTGTTAAATGTAAAAGTAAAATTAGAAAAGTAAAAGGTGTTAGCTTCAATCTTCCTAATCATAGAAGTATTTAGAAGTAGTGAAAAATAGGCTAAGTGAAGAAAGCCTCTTACAGAGGCTCTGCCGACCTTACCGAGAGATCAAGGTCAAAAAGCTACAGAAGCTAAAGAGGCGCCCTACAGAAGCTCTGCCATACGCGCAAAGAAGACCAAAGACTCAGAATCTGGTGAAGACTGCTCTTCTAAGGACCAAACCGCAGAACCTCTGCGGTCTTCAACAAAGACTTGAAAGATATTTATAATATCTTGCTACTGTTACAAGACCTGTTCATCAACTTGCATGGTAGCATGCCCTGTCCAACTGCAACGTGTCAAACTCTGGTTGGATTTGTAACGTCCCAAAAATTACAAGGAAATTTAAAATTTTTAAAACATACATTTCATTAAAACAACCATGATTTAATAATTCACGTCTTAAATAAAATTAACGTCGTTACTTCAAACCATCAACAAAGTTCATGCAGCGGAAAATTTCATAACTAAATTCAAGGGTTCAAAAGTGAAAGATTAATAATATTTGACACTCCGCGCTCCATGTGTGTACTGTCACGCCCGACTGCCGCCCGCACCTGAAATAACAACACATTGGGAAAGGGTAAGCTAAACGCTTAGTGAATTCAATCACGCGCGTAGGTAGCAACCCCACGCATATCGCCCCTACTCGCAAGTAGGCAACATCACCATCACCACGAATATCAAACCACATAATGTTTATTATATAAGCACGAACCTCGGTCCCACCGAGTACACAAAATACATTAATATAAGCTCAGTCCCACCGAGCCCTCGGTCCCACCGAGTAATTAATACAAGCTCAGTCCCACCGAGCCCTCGGTCCCACCGAGTAAAAATTGTTGTACTAGCTTAGTCCCACCAAGCCCTCGGTCCCACCGAGCCCCTCAGTCCCACCGAGGTGTACACATGCATATATATATTCCACATACGAATCTAATAAATCACAACCAGTTATCACATCCCATCTAGTTCACGTAAGCACATAAATACACGTAATCACACGTAACACAAAATAGCGACATACATGAAATTCCTAACTACGCGGTGAGAGAACTCACCTCAAGGCTAAGCAACGTGCTCACAAACGCAACACCAACACGGCAATCTTCTTCACTTTCTCCCACCTAAATACGTAATAAAAGTCAAAGGAGAGTCCCGACCCATAACACGTTTACTAGTTTTCAAACGACTAAAATTCCAGCTTTTTATTAGAAATTACGGGTCTGTTCGGGACCTGTTTTACCCCCTTAAAACTGATAAATACAGAAATTAAAATTCATAATTACGAAGTTCTAAGTCTTACGGTTTCAGGGACGTATTGCACGCGTCCTAACTATTTTTCTACGATTTACTATAGATTTTACAAAAACGCGTCGCAGAACAGCGAACACCCGGACCTTTCAGTACAACATGGCAACTTCGCCCTAGCTATGGTTCGAATTGGTCTTTCCACAAAACAGAGGAACTTAATAGACTCCGAAACGAAACTTTTGGCACCAGTCCCATCCCAAACCGACATTCCAAGCAAGAGTTATGCGTAAAACAAAACAGGGACAGAAAGCTGGAAGTTTTTCGGACCAGACTGTATAAACAGCCCCATACGGCCCAGCTACAGACCTAAACAGACTTTCGCCAAAACACGAAAAACTTTCCTGACTCGATTAGTGAACTTCGGCCACCGATTTCATATCAATCCGAGTTACGAGTAAAAAGTTACGGTCACGACAAAACAGTGGCAGAAAATCGACATTCACATAAAATGACAAAATACCAATTTTGCGACCACTTTTTCACCTAGCTAGAGGCTGAACCAGTTTTCCGCTAAAACACGGAAAACGTGACCGACCCCGTACTGGAACCGTGGGTACCAATTTCGGCTCAATCGGAGTTATGACGGAAAAGTTACGCACGATTGAAGAACTGGACAGAACACTAAAAATTACATAAAAAGATAACTATTGAATTTTTACACCATTAAGCCATGTCTTAATCAAACAGACCCGGAAACCTACAAGCTTACTGAGACAAGGGCCATGCCACGCTGGGCAGCATCCGAGCACCACCCACTGCCGCCTCCGGTGGCGGTGGTGGCGGTTTACGGCGGTGCTTAGACAACAAAAGAACAACCGAAAAAGATTAAACGGAACTACCTCACCGCGTCTCCTTTCTCTTCTTTTCCGACCAAACCCGACGTCTTCTTCCTCTCTTTTTCCGGCAACCACGCGGCGGCAGCCTCCTCCCTTTCTCTTCTCCGGTCGGCGACCACCCTCTCTTTCCCTTTCGATTTTCTTCTTCCTCGTCGATCTCTCTCTCTTTCTCTTGCACTCACTTCGCCGGTGACAACAATGGGAAGGGGATGGGGAGAATGACTTGCGATTGGGGTGGTGCTACTGTGAAACCGAAGGGGAAGGGGGATAGGGCGACCCTTGGGCTGACCCCTTTCCAAACTTTGGGTGGAAGTCCCTACTAGCCCCTTAAATTATCCCTTTCCTTGCAAGAACCCAAGAGTTGTCATAATTAACCTTTTGGTCCGATTCGACTAAACCTCGTTAACTAAAATATTAACAATAATTAGAATAATTAATAAATAAAATATGTACCGGGACACGGGCTTTACAACTCTCCCCCGCTTGAATTAGACTTCGTCCCCGAAGTCTACACCCGCAAACAGCTCCGGATAATTCTCTCGCATCTCCGCTTCAGGTTCCCAAGTCCACTCGGAACCCTTTCGGTGTCTCCATTGAACCTCCACCAAACCAACAACCTTGTTCCGCGAGGTTCTCGTCCTCCTGTCAAGAATAGCAACTGGATTTTCCACGTAATTAAGCCGCTCGTCGATCTGAATATCTTCGAGCGGTACTACTATAGACTCATTCATCACACACTTCCGCAATTGCGAAACGTGGAAGGTGTTGTGAATCAAGTTCAGTTCCTCCGGTAACTCCAACCGGTAAGCCACTTTCCCCACGTGGGCGATGATCCGGTAAAGCCCAATATAGCGAGGCCCTAGCTCCCCCCGCTTACGAAACCGGATCACCCCTCTCCAGGGTGAAACCTTCAACAATACATAATCACCCACCTGAAACTCCAAGTCGGATCGCCTTTTGTCGGCGTAACTCTTCTGCCGACTCTGTACAGTAACCAAACGATCCCGCACCATCTGAATTGTCTCCGTCGTCTTCAACACGATGTCAGTACTCCCTAATACCCGATGCCCCACCTCGCCCCAACAAACGGGCGTCCTGTATTTCCTACCGTACAACAACTCGTATGGCGGCATGCCAATACTAGAGTGGTAGCTGTTGTTGTAGAAAATTCCTCCAAGGGTAAGTACTGATCCCAACTAGCTCCAAAATCGATGACACAAGCTCGAAGCATATCCTCGAGGGTCTGAATGGTTCGCTCGCTCTGCCCGTCCGTCTGTGGATGAAAGGCCGTGCTAAAGTGTAATCGTGTACCCATCTCCGACTGGAACTTCTCCCAAAACCGAGAGGTAAACGAGTATCCCTATCGGAGACAATCGAAACTGGCACCCCGTGCCTGGCCACGATCTCACGCACAAACACCTCCGCAAGCTTCTCCGCCGAGGAGCTCTCCCTGATGGCCAAGAAGTGTGCACTCTTGGTCAGACGGTCAACGATTCCGCTTTGACCTTCCGACAGGTCATACATACCTCCACACATCTAGCAACATCCCGCTTCATGCCGGGCCACCAGTAACCTCCACACAATTCTCTGTACACCTTTGTAGCTCCCGGGTGAATCGAGAACTTGGACTTATGAACTCCTCTTCGAGAAGTTCCTGCAACTGGTCGAAAAGATCGTCAATCCTTGGCAAAGGATAACGATCCTTTACCGTAAGCTTATTCAGCCTCCTTCGCTTCCCCAACTCGCGTGTCCATCACATAAACCAAGTATCCCTGCCCACTATGCTGGAGGCACCTTCGAGCTCTCGCAGCCGAACATATGGCCGTAGTCTGCCTAGACGAATCTCCCTGAACTAACAGTTCTCCCCCGCTTGGGATTCGAACTCGCACTTGTTTGTGACGACAAACAATCTCCGCGTCAAACTTATCCATCCAGTCCATGCCCACAATCACACAAAGTTCCCGCATAGCAATCGGGATCAGGTCAATGGGAAACCGCACTCCTGAGATCTCTAGGGTACAACGCGAAACACGTCCGTGTCCGTCAAGGTCCTAACATCAGCCACCTCGACAACAAGAGGATGACTCAATCGTCCTAGAACTCGACCCAAACCCTCGCTAAAAGTGCGAGACACAAAAGAGGGAGTAGCCCCGCTATTAAACGTCACAACCGCAGGCACCGAGTTAACTAGGAACGTTCCTAACGTATAGCTGAACCACAAATAAATACATGACATGGAACGGAAAGACAAGAAGAAAGAAGCAAAAGGGATATACCTGTAACCACTTTAGGCGTCGCTTGCGCCTCATCCACCGTCAACTGATGAACTCTACCTTGAGCCGCTCCCGCCCCCGGCTGACCAGCTCGACCATCAGTGATGCGTAATGGGGCATTCCCAGGCGCCCTCTGTGCTCCACCCCCAATAGCTACCCCTGCTCTAGGACAGTTGGCCCTTACATGGCCCGTCTGATTACAGTTGAAGCAAACCACTAACGGAACCTTACAATCCCGGCTGAGGTGACCGGGTTGGCCACACTTAAAACATCCCTCAACTCTCCTAACTCCGGTATCTCGGGGCTTAAACCCGCCACTCCCAGAACCCGTGCGCGAATCTGTAAACCTCGAACGCTTCGGTGCTGCCGAGATGGGCGTCACTGGCTGTGCCGCCTTCCGCTTCTTAGCTTGGGTCTCCAGCTCGAGCTCCCTCCTTCGAGCGGCGTCCATCATGGCGGATAACGAAGTGTACTGTGCCGTGCTAACAAATTCTCGGATCTCCGTGCGTAGCATATCTTTATACCTTGACATCTTCATCTCTTCCGAGGCGGCATACTGAGGACAGAATAATGCCATCTCGGTAAATTTCCTGTTCATCTCTTTTACCGTCTCTGTTGTCTGGGTGAGCTCTAGGAATTCTTTAGCGATTCTCTCCATCTCTACCGGCGGTACATACTCTGCACGGAAACGAGTGACAAACTCGTTCCAGGTCAAGGTAGTGCGTTCGGCAGCCGTCAATGCCGAGGCGCACCAATCCTTCGCGCCGTCACGAAGTAGATTTACTGCAAAACAGACCTTTAGGTTGTCCGGGCAACCACTGGTCAAAAATGCGAACTCCATGTCAGATACCCATCGCATACTGGTAATCGGATCCAGGTCTCCCTTAAATTCTGGCGGGGAACAGGCGGAGAGATCCCGGTATTGGAATTCTCGGTTACGGGGATGACCCTCCGCAGGCAGTGGAATAGCTGCAATACGCTCCTCCAGTAGGATCACCACTTCCTCTCGAATAGCAGTGATGATCTCGGGGATCGCCTCCCCGATCGCGCGGGAAACCTCGGTAGCAATCAGTTCCCTAATACGCTCCTCAGTAATCCCCGACCCGGCTCGCGACGCTGCCGCGTTGTTCCTTCTTGTATTGACCATTCTAGAAAGAGAAAATTCAGAGATCTAAAAGCACATATAACTCACCCTACCACGCTCATACTCCACTCCTTGGCTCCCTCGTGACTCTCCCCGACTCAAGCATGGATCCTGTGCTTCAGATAGTAGGAGCTCTACTACTACCCTTCACACCTATCCTTACTCGTTTCGAGTCCTGTCCCGAGACATTCAAGTAGTCGATTACCACAAATAGACACATATAGTCAATCTAGCCCGTACAAACACCTTTCCTAACTCCCTAGAAAGGTCATATCACCCACTATCCTTTGCTAACACGGAAACCCCACTAACCCTGACGAGTCGCCTCGTGAATGCACGGTCGTATACAGTGTAAAACCAAATAGACGTTCGAATAAGAGACTCTATCCTAGAACGGTTGGACTCAAACAAGAGCTGCGCAATAGAACTAAATCTAATATTCTAAGGCTATTCAGTTCCTACTGCATACAACCTAGAGTGCATTCGCTTAACAACCTATCAAAGCTAGCATGAGTTCCTATAAGCGATAAACCAGCATACGGTACCATACAGTTCACATAAGCAATCTAGCATGCATACACTACACCTGAAAGCAATAGGTACACTAAGTTCCTTACCTTCCCAGCTGGCGTCGGCTGACTGTACACATTGCGCCCACGATCACCGTTCCCAAACGGGTTTTCTCTTTTCATTTAAAACAAAGATTTTAATAAAAGAATTTAAAGATCTCTTAGCCGCAACTTGAGACCAAACACACCGAGATGTGTTTGATTCACTCAAGCCGTACTCTGATACCAAGTTGTAACGTCCCAAAAATTACAAGGAAATTTAAAATTTTTAAAACATACATTTCATTAAAACAACCATGATTTAATAATTCACGTCTTAAATAAAATTAACGTCGTTACTTCAAACCATCAACAAAGTTCATGCAGCGGAAAAATTCATAACTAAATTCAAGGGTTCAAAAGTGAAAGATTAATAATATTTGACACTCCGCGCTCCATGTGTGTACTGTCACGCCCGACTGCCGCCCGCACCTGAAATAACAACACATTGGGAAAGGGTAAGCTAAACGCTTAGTGAATTCAATCACGCGCGTAGGTAGCAACCCCACGCATATCGCCCCTACTCGCAAGTAGGCAACATCACCATCACCACGAATATCAAACCACATAATGTTTATTATATAAGCACGAACCTCGGTCCCACCGAGTACACAAAATACATTAATATAAGCTCAGTCCCACCGAGCCCTCGGTCCCACCGAGTAATTAATACAAGCTCAGTCCCACCGAGCCCTCGGTCCCACCGAGTAAAAATTGTTGTACTAGCTTAGTCCCACCAAGCCCTCGGTCCCACCAAGCCCCTCAGTCCCACCGAGGTGTACACATGCATATATATATTCCACATACGAATCTAATAAATCACAACCAGTTATCACATCCCATCTAGTTCACGTAAGCACATAAATACACGTAATCACACGTAACACAAAATAGCGACATACATGAAATTCCTAACTACGCGGTGAGAGAACTCACCTCAAGGCTAAGCAACGTGCTCACAAACGCAACACCAACACGGCAATCTTCTTCACTTTCTCCCACCTAAATACGTAATAAAAGTCAAAGGAGAGTCCCGACCCATAACACGTTTACTAGTTTTCAAACGACTAAAATTCCAGCTTTTTATTAGAAATTACGGGTCTGTTCGGGACCTGTTTTACCCCCTTAAAAATGATAAATACAGAAATTAAAATTCATAATTACGAAGTTCTACGTCTTACGGTTTCAGGGACGTATCGCACGCGTCCTAACTATTTTTCTACGATTTACTATAGATTTTACAAAAACGCGTCGCAGAACAGCGAACACCCGGACCTTTCAGTACAACATGACAACTTCGCCCTAGCTATGGTTCGAATTGGTCTTTCCACAAAACAGAGGAACTTAATAGACTCCGAAACGAAACTTTTGGCACCAGTCCCATCCCAAACCGACATTCCAAGCAAGAGTTATGCGTAAAACAAAACAGGGACAGAAAGCTGGAAGTTTTTCGGACCAGACTGTATAAACAGCCCCATACGGCCCAGCTACAGCCCTAAAAAGACTTTCGGCAAAACACGAAAAACTTTCCTGACTCGATTAGTGAACTTCGGCCACCGATTTCATATCAATCCGAGTTACGAGTAAAAAGTTACGGCCACGAAAAAACAGTGGCAGAAAATCGACATTCACATAAAATGACAAAATACCAATCTTGCGACCACTTTTTCACCTAGCTAGAGGCTGAACCAGTTTTCCGCTAAAACACGGAAAACGTGACCGACCCCGTACTGGAACCGTGGGTACCAATTTCGGCTCAAACAGAACACTAAAAATTACATAAAAAAAGAACTGGACAGAACACTAAAAATTACATAAAAAGATAACTATTGAATTTTTACACCATTAAGCCATGTCTTAATCAAACAGACCCGGAAACCTACAAGCTTACTGAGACAAGGGCCATGCCACGCTGGGCAGCATCCGAGCACCACCCACTGCCGCCTCCGGTGGCGGTGGTGGCGGTTTACGGCGGTGCTTAGACAACAAAAGAACAACCGAAAAAGATTAAACGGAACTACCTCACCGCGTCTCCTTTCTCTTCTTTTCCGACCAAACCCGACGTCTTCTTCCTCTCTTTTTCCGGCAACCACGCGGCGGCAGCCTCCTCCCTTTCTCTTCTCCGGTCGGCGACCACCCTCTCTTTCCCTTTCGATTTTCTTCTTCCTCGTCGATCTCTCTCTCTTTCTCTTGCACTCACTTCGCCGGTGACAACAATGGGAAGGGGATGGGGAGAATGACTTGCGATTGGGGTGGTGCTACTGTGAAACCGAAGGGGAAGGGGGATAGGGCGACCCTTGGGCTGACCCCTTTCCAAACTTTGGGTGGAAGTCCCTACTAGCCCCTTAACTTATCCCTTTCCTTGCAAGAACCCAAGAGTTGTCACAATTAACCTTTTGGTCCGATTCGACTAAACCTCGTTAACTAAAATATTAACAATAATTAGAATAATTAATAAATAAAATATGTACCGGGACACGGGCTTTACAGGATTCAATAGGGCTTAGTACATAATAGACGTCTGCTGCATTAAATGCAATACAACACGTCCAACTGTTCATGCCATCCGTCCAACTATTCATACCGTCCTTTGTGAATAGTAGCATATGCTTTATGGTCCCCTTAGAGTAGTATATAAGGAAGACTCATGTTGAGTTCTTCCTATTAATCTATCAATCCATCGATCGATCAATCGAACACTTTGAGAGAAAAACATCACAAGAACACACAGCTTAAACACTTTGAGAGTCATATCTGTTTTAAAGCTTTGCTTACTCACTGTTCTTGAATTTGGTCTTAATATATATATATATATATATATATATATATATATATATATATATATATATATATATATATATATATATATATATATATATATATATTCAGTAAACTTTGAGATATTATTTCCCGTTCACTGTTTATTTATATTGTGTTCTAAATCTATCAAACATATCTGTTAGTTATTCAAATACGCTTCCGCATCAAACTCAAACTTGAACTAATAGATCTGATAATCTTGTTTAAACAAAACGGGAACCAACAATTGGTATCAGAGCAAAGCTTGATTTTCAATATCAAGTGATCCTCGTTTTTACAAGATTAGTGATAGAAATCATTTTTTTTCTTCATCTCAAGGTTAAAACTCCATTAAAGTGTACTCTGAGAACTGTTCAAACCCAGAAAACTTTCCAGATCTTCAGACTCATACTTTTTAATCATACTATCTTTTCAGAACCTTAACAATGACAAATACAAATAATTTCTTTACTGCTGGTTCACTCACCAAGCCTCCTACTCTCCTACGAGATGAGTATTCTCAATGGAAGATAAGAATGGTTCATTTCTTTGAGGGTACTGAAAAAAATCTAGTACAATATCTTTACAACCTTCCTCCTGTTCCCAAGATAGCAGTACCACGAGTACCAGCTACTGCTGAATCTCCAGAAATCCCTGAACATCAAAAACCAAAGCCAAAAGAAGAATGGTCAAATGAAGACAAGGCAGAAGATGAAGTTGCACAGAAAACAAAAAGAATCCTGATAATGGCTATCCCCAGCGAGCTTTTTCAATCCTTAGATGCATGCGAAATTGCGCACGATCTTTGGAAAGAATTAGAAAGACAGTTGGAAGGGGGTGCTAAA
Organism: Saussurea involucrata; assembly: GCA_033807775.1. NCBI lineage: Eukaryota > Viridiplantae > Streptophyta > Magnoliopsida > Asterales > Asteraceae > Saussurea > Saussurea involucrata. Next base: position 76,884,653 of record CM066318.1, on the reverse strand, counting down.
ACACAGAAGAACCGAAGGGCACAGTACATAAATGAATATCATGCATTCAGAGCCTCTGCAACAGAATCTCTGCAAACAACGTACGATAGGTTCAACTCTCTCATAAACAAATGTAGAAAGTCTGGCATTCACAGAACCTCGGAAGAAAATAACGTCATGTTTCTAAAGAGTCTGAATGATGAGTGGCTTCAACTGTCTATGTCTTTACAAACAAACCAAGATCTAGACTCATGGACACTCTCTGATCTCTATGGAACACTAGCTGCACAAGAGCCTCAAATAGCACAGGCTAAAACAATAACCATTGCACCATACGCATTGGTTAGTAAATCAACAGAGGCTACAGAAAGACCGAGAAATGAGAGAGCAACAGAGGAGAAGAAGAAGGAGAAGAAGAAGATAGTGATGGTTGATAGCGAAGAAGACGAGCTGATAGAGGAAGAAATAACTCTTACGTCATTAGCTAAATCATTGGCTCTATTGACAAGAGAGTTCAGAGGTAATCAATTTTTTTTTGGAAATGACAGATATAGCAGAGACAACCAGAGAGATAGAAGAGATGATGAAAGAAGAGAAGAATCAAGTGACCGACAGAGGCTAAAACAATAACCATTTACCGACAGAGGTCAGACTACAGAAGTGACCGACAGAGGTCGAGCGACAGAAACTACAGAGGAAATGACCGACAGAGGTCAGATGACAAGGTAGGCCACACACAAGAATGCTACAAATGTGGTAAGCCTGGTCATTATGCAAACGAATGCCGAACAGAGAAAGGTGGAGACCAACAGAAGTCCGACGATCGAACTGGAAACACCTCCCAAGGTTGCTTCAACTGCGGCAAGCCAGGCCATTTCGCAAAAGATTGCAGAAATAGACAAAATCGCCCACAGAAGGACTCAGCTTTTTACAAAAAGAAGGCTGAATATTATGCACAAAAATCCCTAATGGCGAACAAAGGGCATTCTGAAGCAAATAAAGAGGACTTCGAGTCAGACTCTACATCTGATGATGAATTCACCACCAATGCCCTGTTCTGTGGCATGGCAGAAGTCGACTCGGGCACTGACAATGAGGTATCCATTTCAAACTCTACCTCTTATATTAAATATGTATAAAATGATTCAGTTAGACTTAACATTGAATTGATTGAACTCAAAGAGATAAATGAAAATATTCAGAAAAGACTCACCTTTAATGAGAGAGAAGTAAGGCTTCTCACTCAAGAAAAAGCCAAAATTTTTGAAGAAAAGGAAAGAGTAGAAAAATATTGGAGCAAAAATGTAGATCCTTTAAAAAGGCAAATTTCTGAATTAACCTCTGCTTTAAAAGTCAAAACTAAAGAGCTTTCAGTTTCTAGGAGTGAAACAACTGACATAAGAGCTCTCAAAGAATACTTTCAAAAAGAGAGAGAGGTACTTTGGCAAGATCTACTCAGAAGAGAGGTTTTACTTAAAAACTATAAAGATGCACAGAAGGTGTATGAGAAAGTAAACTCACAAATAGGAAGACGAGGTATAGGGTACTGTGAAATCCCAAATCTAGCAATATGTGAAGAACAAATGTAGAGAGAATTTAGAAGGCAAACTTGTCATCCATATATTGATCTCTAAAGTACAAATGACAAAATGCTCAAGAAGTTCCTAAAGGGATCTAGATTCATTTCTAACTAAGAACTAGACATGCCTATTTATACCCATAACATACAAGGTATAAAGGCACTAGCAACTAATACAATACATTGACTTTACAGTAAATCTTGAATACAATAATGCTCTAACAATCTCCCCCTTTGGATTCAAGATTTAAAAAAAATATGACAGCAGTCTTCAGCTCTTTGTAAAGTCAATCTTCTCCAACATACACTTTGTCAAACCATCTTCAAGTCTTGTGTATGAAAAACAGATATTTATATAAAACCATCAATTCGGAACAAGAGGAATAAAAAACTATTAGAGTTTGGATCAGAAAGATGTGAAACCATCCACATTTTTGAACTTTTAGGTGTAAGCGCATTCCGAGAACAACTCAGAACTAAGATAACCAAATTCACCAACATTTGGACTTCACATGATCCTTCTCCCCCTGATCTTCAGTCTTTGTTCACGAATCTTTGACTTGAAAGTTCTTTGACATGAAATATCTTTCATTTGAAAGCTCTTTGACATGAAATTGAAATTAAACATTTCTCCCCCTTTTTCGATGAAAGTGAGCATCATTATCATCGAAAACCTTCTTCAATTTCAGTCGTGTCTCTTAGTATTACTAACAATCTCCTCCTTAGTGGATAACCTTGCTCCCCCTCAAAATAAGAATTCTGGAGCAATTTGTTTTCTCCCCCTGAAAGTATGCATATATTTCAATAACGTACAGTATTTGAAATTGTAGCACAAATTTTAAAACAAATTTACACAGGGAAAATAAAATTCATTGAACTTCATTTTATAACTACTAACATTTGATCATTTGAAAGCTTTACAAAAGAAATTCAACTTAATGAAATTTAACAATATTTCAATCAAATGAAATCAAATGCATGTGTTTGGATTCAAAAACAAGACATCATTGCATATCAAGTTACAAACGTTCAGTTTCAACCCCTTTATTAAATCTATTTGGTGTGCTAGCATGCGAAATATGATTAGCATCAAGCGTATGCAATTCTAAAACATATAAGAATACTTTGCTCTACTCACACTATTTGTCCAAAATCAGAATTTCATAAATTTACGGGTTTATCGCGACTTTGTATTTTCCCAAGTTTCAAGAGATGTGTGCTCATTGGCATCTTTTGATTTTGTGCTCATTGGCATCCTTTGATTTTGTGCTCATTGGCATCCTTTGATTTTGTGCACATTGGCATCCTTTGTTTTTGTGCTCATTGGCATCTTTTGATCAAAAAGTTTAGTAAGAATAAGATACACCGTTAAACATGACTTTCTATCTGATTCTATAGTAGGATTTGGGTCAGCATATCCCAGACCAGTTGGCCTTAGGTGCTAGGTGACGAGCACCCCTTAGAACTTAATTTCCCAAACCAGAAAGGCCACATCGATATATCTTAAACCCATTTGTACCAGTAGAACATGGCTTTCTATATGGTTCTATTGCAGGATTTGGGTCAGCCGATCCCAGACCAGTAGATCTTAGGGACTAGGTGTCGAGCACCCCTTAGGACTTATTCTCCCAAACCAGAAAGGCCACAGGCACAAACTTTCGAACTAAATGATAGTGCAACAATTTTATCTCAATCACTTGGTTCTAAAATATAATGCTTCTCCCATATTTTCATTTCCATCCATCACTCAGACATTTAGGCTTTTTGAGCATTATATTCTATATAAGTCCAGATTCACATAATTTTGAGCATTCAGCATAATTTCATTCATGTTTTGCTGACCTTTCGATTTATTTCAGAGGTGAGAGTTGAAACAAATCTAACTCAGATAATACAAAAATTCTTGTAAAATTATCTTTTAGCACACATTTAATTCATTGAATGAAAATTGAAAATTTTATATCATTGAATTAAATTTGTAAAGATTCAAGTTTTCAAAGTGGTAGAAACAAAATATAATCCAATGTTACCTTTTACCACGTTCCTTGAAACAGAAAGATGTAACAGTTAAAGATATCACCTGAGAAGTGTGAGTTCTAAACTGATTTGTTTAGAAGTCTTAGTCTTTGAAGTACGGGTTTTGAACTGATATGTTCAAAAGCCAAAGTCGTTGAAGCACGGGTTTTGAACTGATATGTTCAAAAGCCAATGTCGTTGAAGCAGGGGTTTTGAACTGATATGTTCAAAAGCCAATGTCTCTTTACTCCCCCTTAATGGTACAAGTAATCTTCTTCCGATAGTTCAACACTTTGCTTCTAAATCTGCAAAAACAGATTAAGTAGATTTTGGTACCCAACGTGTCTTGGGTCCTGGCTTGTTAAGCGGAGCTCTATAGGAAGGAAAATGATAAGTACCATACCAATATTGAACACTCTCATTTTTAATAAAATCATTAGTACCACAATAAGAACAACCAAAATTCTTTTGTGCTAACCTGATTAAATGATTTGCGGAATAGAATGAATCAGGATTAGTAAGAGATTTAGCTTTCAGATTAGTGTTCTTGTTGGGAACAGAGGATTTTGGCTCACCTTTTTCAGTAGACGTACCTTTTACTCTCCATTGCATGTTGACTTTCTTATATGAAGGAAGATCAGCATATTGATACTTGGAAGAATTATCCACCGAGTGATCATAGAATAGATTAGAAGGACGAATCAGACATTCTGAATAGCATTTGGATTTGTTAAATGACTTCACTTTGTAAGATAAGTCATTCCGTTCTTTGGTCACCAAATCAAGCTTCTTCTGAATATTAGACTTGACCCTCTTCTCTTTCATGATGTCAGTCGATAATGCAGCCAAATTCATTGTCAATTTATGAATTTCCTGCCGAAATATCTTCCTTTCTTTAGAGAATTCGTCTTTAACGCACCTAGCCTGAAAGTCAGCTTTCTTCATCTTTTCTAGCTCTTGACTTTCTTTATCTAGCTCTTGTCTTTCCTTTTCTAAGTCCTTTTGAAGATCAGAAATTTTATTTGACAGTTTCGCATTCTTCGCTTCAAAGCTTTTCCTTTCTTTTTCATACTCGACCCTTTCCTTCTCCAAAAGATTTTCTAATTCAGAGATTTTCACGGAAAGTTCAGAACTTTTAATCTCAAAAGATTTTCGTTCAGTTTCAAATTTAGCTCTTTCTTTTTCGAGCTTCTCTTTTTCAAAAAATAAAAATTTCTCAAAGTCAGAAACTTGTTTTGAAAGTTTTATACAATTAAGTTCAATTACTTCCTTTTCATTAAGAATCTTCTCTTTCTTGTCTTCAATGCTCTTCAGATCAGCATTTTCTTTTTGAAGAGTTGTTACTTTCTCTTGAAGTTTCTCTATTTGATCGTGCAGGCTTGAGTTGTCTTTGTCTTTCTTTGTTTCAAGACCTGCAATATATACTTCAAGATCAGTAATTCTTTTAGTAAGTTTAGCATTTGAAGAAGAAAAGTCTAAAATATGTCTCTTTAGATCAACATTTTCTTCCTCCAATGCTTTATTTAAATCAGAAAATGAAGGACTTGAAGCAACATCTTTAGCAATATATTGTTTCAAACTTTCATTATTTGGTTTAACAGAAACTTGTGGAGTTGAAGGTATTTCTGTTATAATAATTTGCTTCAAACCCATATTTAATATTGCTAGAAAATGATCGTTCAGAAGATCAAGCAGAAAGTGTATGAAAATACACTATACAAAAAATTTTATATAAAATTTTTTCTTGAAAAGCTCTTACAGTGTATGAAATACACTATAGAAAAAATTTCGGAATAAAAACTTTCATTTTTTTTAAAGATATCGGATGAATAAGGATTCGAAATCAATGAATTCGAATGTAGTTGGATCCGAAATCAATGAATTCGAATGTAGTTGGATCCGAAATCAATGAATTCGGATGTAGAAGGATTCGAATTCAATCAATTCGGATGCTGAAGGATTCGAATTCAAGGAATTCGAATGCAGAAGGATTCGAATTCAATCAATTCGAATGCAGAAGGGTTCGAATTCAATCAATTTGGATGCTGAAGGATTCGAATTCAAGGAATTCGAATGCAGAAGGGTTCGAATTCAAGACTTGTAAAAAATAAGAACACTCCGAATTGTCCGAAATCAAGTAGAAAATCCCTTGAATGGTCCGAATTCCGTATGAATGATCCGAATTCACCAAGAACAATCTGAATTCTTCACTTTGAACACGAAAATCACTGATTCTGCCATAACTCTTTCAATTCTTGATCAAATGAGATGAAACTTATATCGATTTGTTCGTAATCAAAATCCGCACACTTTTCTTGTTGATCACAACTCGCAATTCGATCGATTTAAACGAATTATGTTCCAAAACAGTGAACTGTGGGTTTTCGAACAAAAATCCAAGAATCGATCAAATAAGATGAATTTGTGCAGTAAATGATGATGATCCAAGAATTAAATGTGTTCAGGAATCAAATCCGAGTTCAGTGATGCCAAGAAATGATCCAAAAAATCAAAATCTAGAAAAAAAATTCATGTCTTAATGATAAGTGATAAGATGAACAGTAACAAGTGAAGGATCCGAATTCTTCAAATCAGTGTAAAAAATCTTCAATTTGGTCTTTGATCTGCTTGAATCTCCTGTTTAGCTCTGATACCAAATGTGAAATCCCAAATCTAGCAATATGTGAAGAACAAATGTAGAGAGAATTTAGAAGGCAAACTTGTCATCCATATATTGATCTCTAAAGTACAAATGACAAAATGCTCAAGAAGTTCCTAAAGGGATATAGATTCATTTCTAACTAAGAACTAGACATGCCTATTTATACCCATAACATACAAGGTATAAAGGCACTAGCAACTAATACAGTACATTGACTTTACAGTAAATCTTGAATACAATAATGCTCTAACAGGTACGATGATATTACTCTAGGTGTTGAAGGCAAAAGACTTAAACCTCTGTCTTCTCTGTTTGTGGTAGCAAAAACAAATAAACCAATTTTTCCAAACTTACTCTCTGTAAGTAAGAGGGTTAAAATCTCTGAAGAACCTCACTTAAGGAAACATACGCAAATGATCAATGTGTGGTTTGAAAACACAGATTCATCATCTTCAACCTCTGTCAACAGAGGAATCAAACCAAAGAAATATCTGAAAACACAAGATCAGATTGGTATCTTTAAGTTTGGGAAACCAGAGACTCAAACACAGGTCGCTTTTGTCTGTATGATAGATGTCAAAAAGAAATTATCTGCAAAAGCTCCTGAGTTTAAACCCATCTTTTCAGAAGAAAATCTTAAAAGATTAATTGAAAAAGAAATTTTGGAAGTTTTGAAATCAAATGCTTTAGAAAATCTTTGTACATCTTCTATAAATCAAATTCTCGCTGAAGAGATCTCATCTGAAACCTCTGCCATCTATGAAAGTTTCTCTACAGAGAAAAAAAGCTCGTACGATACATGCTCAGAAAATCCAGCCTCTGTCGAAAGAAATGACTCAACCTCTGTATATGAGGACGATTCATCCTCTGACGACTCAGAGACTGACTCTAAATCAGGGATAATTCACTGTGACACATAGGACGCTAAATTCTCCTCTGATGTTCTTAACAGAACAATTTCTCCAAAAGAGAAAATCACAGAGATACCTATCTGTCCAGATTTTCTAAAAATGTGTATACAAGTCAAAACCTCTACAGAGCTTGATAAATTGAAAAAGGCCTCTGAAAATCCTAAAAGCTCAAAATTTTCAAAACCTTTAAGGCCTGAAGCTAACAAATATCTTTCCTCTGTGACAGTGAAGACAGACGTTCACCACAGAAGAGACTCACAGAAGGCAGGACCTAAACAAGATTTTTGCAAAAAACATTCTAGTATTCATAGATCTTCTTGTAATAGGAAATCTAATGTTAAGAACGAATGTAATGCCTCTGTGACTCAGTTCAATGAATTCAATGAAAAGTTCAAACAAATCACGTCTCATATTAAATACTGTCATTGTTATGATCTTATGTTCAGATTGAAAAATCACTTCTCAAGTCCAGATTGCTTACTCTCCACTAAAACTCAAACTCTAAAGTCAAAACCTAGAGAGATACAATCTGATCTTTCTACAAAAGATAAAATGTATTTCAAGAATGCTAAGGCAAACTTGAAAAATTCTAACAATATTGGACCCATATGGATATGGGTACCTAAGTCTCTGTGATTGTCTTACAGAAGCGGTATGTGCCAATTTGGTATCTTGACTCCGGATGCTCAAGGCACATGACTGGCGACAGAAGTTTACTATCCACGTACAAAGAAACACACGATGGTGGATCTGTAACTTTTGGAGACAACAAGAAGGGACACATCAAAGGCTATGGAGTCATACAGAAGGAAAACGTCTCTGTATACAAAGTTGCATATGTGAATGGCCTTAAACACAACCTACTCTGTGTAAGTCAACTCTGTGATACAGGATTTGATGTCTTGTTCAAAAGGACTTTCTGCTCTCTGCAAAGTGAAGACACAGGAATGGAACTTCTGCGAGCCGAAAGAAAAGGTGATTTGTATCTGATGAACTTTTGTTCAACAACCAAGGACAAAGTTTTCCTTGTAGCTTGCGAAAGTAAAGAAGCCTGGTTACGGCATAACAGGTTCTGTCACTTGAACTTTCACACCTTGGATAAACTGGTCAAACTTGATCTAGTTAAAGGTTTGCCTAATGTTAAATTTAATAAGGATCACTTGTGTTCTGCCTGTGAGATGGGAAAACTCAGAAGAGCTTCCCACAGAGGCAAAACAGATGTGTCGTGCACTAGGCCTCTGTACATGCTTCATGTCAAGCTCTGCAGTCCTATTGCTATACAGAGCCTAGGTGGCAAGAAATATATACTTGTCTTAATTGATGAGTATTCGCGCTTCACATGGGTTGAATTTGTTCGAAAGAAATCGGATGTTCCAATCATCTTGATTAATCTAATGAAAAGAATCCAAGTTCTTTATGAATGCAGAATACAGAAGTTAAGAAGTGACAATGGCACAGAATTTAAAACCTCTGTCATTGAAGCCTATCTTTCTACAGAAGGAATATCACAGAACTTCTCTGCCGCACGCACTCCACAGCAGAATGGCGTAGTCGAAAGGAAGAATCGAACGCTCGTGGAGGCCGCAAGAACTATGCTATCAGCATACGGATTACCGATGAACTTTTGGGCAGAAGCAATTTCTACCGCTTGTTACACACAGAATCGGTCAACCATTGTGAAAATACACATCAAGACTCCTTACGAACTGATCAACAAAAGGCGGCCAAACATCAAGCTTTTCCATGTGTTTGGATGTAAATGCTTTGTTTTAAACGACAGAGATTCAAGAGGAAAGTTTGAAGTAAAAGCTGACGAAGGAAAATTCATTGGATACTCTGCCACTTCCAAAGCCTACAGAGTATACCTTACAAGATCTCATAAAATCATAGAAAGTATCAATGTTTCTTTTGATGATTCTTTCCAAATGACTTCTGAGCAAATCCGTTCAGAACTCGAACTTAAAAGAGAAACCTCTGGCATCTCTCAAACAAAAGAAGACTTGAATCTTCTATTTTTAGAGATGTTCCACGATGACATTGATCCTTCTGTTGGAACCATCAGAGTTTCTGAAGAACCATCTTCTGTTGGACAAAATCCTACAGGTATGACTCTAACTGGTCCAAATTGAAACACCCTAAAAACGGAGTCAATTTAAACCTTGAAATTTCCACTAGTTATGATCAAAATTTTCAAACTTATATAACCTGAGGATCAAATGTAAGGTTTTTATATACAACTGACATTACTCAAATAACTTATTAATCTAATCACCTCATAACAATCAGATTAATCGAGTTATCTAAACAACTGTCCCAAAGACTTCAAAGTATATCTAGATCTGTTGTTATCTCTAAGTCTGAATCTCTCCAAAAGTTCTCTTCTCTCATTCCCGCTACTTCCCGGAACTTGTACCTGGTAAGAAGATTCAACTTGAAACATTAGGCTTTCGCCTAGTGAGAATACTCAAATCAAAATAAAATTTTATAATTAAAACATGAACAGATAACTCAAACCTGTTCTCACCCATCTTACCGTACGACAACTCCTTTCCAAATCGGGGAATCTACCCCAGTCCCATTCCTACGACTAACTCATTTAATTGTTACAACAAAATAAGAGTTAACTCTGAATCATTCCAGATTCAATCATTCCAGATTCACAACCAATATTCACACACAAGAAATTACAAGTCAAAACTTGCCTATTTCTTAATCAGGAAGTAGAGATTACAAATTACTTTATGCCTATCTCTAATCTTCCTCTCATCACAGGGAAATCTCTGATCTTCCCGAAACAATGGAAATCTCTGATCTTCCATAAATCGAAATGGGAATTACAAATCAAAATCTGCCTATTCCACATTCCACCTCTGCATCAATGGTCCCAATGGGATTATAATATCGCGATACTCAATCGGGACTCACGATGGTTCGAGGTTCACCCAATTACTAAAATTACACCCCTTTGGTCTATGGCGAGTAATCGGTTTCCATTATACCGTACCCAAGTGCCCTCGGTGACCGGATGCCTATTTTAGTAAAAGCACATAATCATATAATATAATACAATCGATACTACTATATGCGTCAAACATAGAATGTATCATTTCTCTGAACATATTCTATATATAAAATAAAGAATATTATTACTCCACATCTCAATCTCTTTATTACCCCTTCTCTGAAACCTGATATGATGATCACCATCTCAATAGTTATTTATATTTTCGAACTCATAGATAGGCCTTTATAATATCTCTCAATTTGGCTTTTCAATCACATTTAGAGTTCATAATCATCTAACATATTGCATATAACAGATAATCCTGCTCATTATAATGAATATGAATAATTCCTGTTCATCAACTTCTTAACTATCCCCTCATAGTAACTTAACACGAGAGTTAATATATATCAGTTGTTAATCTATATCTTTGAACTCATGGATGGACTTTTATAGTTTATCTCAATAAAGCTTCAAATCATATTTAGAGTTCATAACCACATAGTAATTTCATGTAGTAGATAATCAAACTTAGCATGCAAGATTAATAATAAATACTAGTTCATCAACTTCATAGATAACTCATCTTAGAAGTTTTAGCATGGGAATCCACATAACACAACCTTTAATCGCCTTCTTGGCTTATCTCTAATTTAATCCAATCCACATAAAACATATTCATGCATATATATAAAGCATCTAATTCAAGATTAATTACTGAATTTTTAAAGAGAGTTGAATAAACTCACCTGATGCGTTATCACTCCTTTTAGTCCCTTTTTAACTCGTAAGGCTCCTTTTCTTCACTACCACAGCTTACTGTATTATTCAGTTTACATATACTGATATTAATTTTCCAAAACAGAACCCTCTACAACTGAAAATCCTTACTTTCTAAAAATTACATCTCAAGTCGCAATGGACTGAAGTCGCAGTCCACTGTTGCGATTCCATTTCCAAATCGCAACCAACTGTTGCGATTCCATCTCAAGTCGCAACTCACCATTGCGATTCCACCTCAAGTCGTAGTCCATGGTTGCGACTACAGTACCAAGTCGCAATCAACGGTTGCGACTCCAACTCCAAGTCGCAACGGTCTATTGCGACTCCACTATCAAGTCGCAACTGCCCACTGCGACAACTATGAATGTCGTAACTCAAGGTTGCGACTTCGATGATGTTCATCCAAGTCTCAGTCCACTTTGTTCAATTTTAAACCCAGAATTTGCAGTTTTACTCTATGTTTGTTTCTGATACTATGCAGATATACTTAAGGTTATAAACCAAACCTACTCATGTATTCAAAATCCCCAAAACATCTATAAATCATAACAACCCATCTCTAAACTTATCTTAACAATTATGAACATGAAAATTAGAATAGTTTACCTTTTGATGTCTTCAATAATACACAAGATTAGCTGATTTCTGGCTATTCTCCTTCTCTTTCTCGACTTCTCTATCTTGATCTCTCGGTTCTCTTTCTCTTCAACCGAATACACACACCAACACAACTCATACACCCATTCTTAGTTTGTAATGGCTTAGTTAGTTGACACCTCTCATTTAATTGCACGAGTCACTAAACTATTTACCAAACAAACCCCCAACTTTAGGAGAATGACACTTCAATCCTCAAACTTTAAAGGAATAACATAACACACCTCATACATAAATAAAACTCATAACAATACCCTTAAGTTTTATATTCTCAAAAGAAATCTTTAAACTTTCAACATATGTATTTTTAACCTTAAATTGAATTATAATACTCCATATAATTCAAGGTTACTCTAAATACAAATACATTCTAAATCTTATTAAAATAATAATATCAAAACTTAGGATGTTACACAAATAATGCTTCATCTTCTTCTATAAACACTACAGATGCAAATGCCGAAGAAGAAAATGCAGAAGATGAAACATCAAGAAAAACGACCACAGAAGCTGCAGAAAAACAAACTCCACAATCCACAGAAGAACCAATTACAGAGGTAATTGAGGACCAAGACTATACGTCCTCAGAGGAACAAACTCCACCACCACTCATACCAATCATTCCACAAATGGTAGAATCTTCTACCAAGGTAAGAAGAACGACAGAGGCTATACAAGAAGAAGATCCACAAGAAGCTTCTGAAGAAAGGTTCGATGACATTGATGACCATCTTCCTCGCACCACTCAGTGGACAAAAAGCCATCCTCCAAGCCAAATAATCGGAGAACCTTCTGACTCAGTAAAAACCAGGTCTGCCACTGCTAATTTTTGTTTCTTTACAAATTTTTATTAGTGTGATAGAACCAAATAAGATTTCTGAAGCACTAGATGACCCAAACTGGGTAGACGCCATGCAAGAAGAACTTCTGCAGTTTGAGCGTAACAGAGTATGGACTTTAGTACCTCTGCCACGAGGGAAACAGGCCATTGGGACTAAGTGGATCTACAGAAATAAGAAGGATGAAGATGGAGTGGTCATCAGAAACAAAGCACGATTGGTGGCCAAGGGATATAGACAAGAAGAAGGCATAGACTACGATGAGACTTTTGCCCCTGTCGCACGGCTCGAAGCAATAAGAATATTCTTAGCCTTCGCAGCCCACAGAGGATTTAAAGTTTATCAGATGGATGTAAAATCAGCTTTTCTCAACGGTGAAATCCAAGAAGAGGTTTACGTAAATCAGCCACCAGGGTTTGAAAGCTCAAAGTTCCCAAGGCATGTATACTACCTTGAAAAGGCTCTGTACGGACTGAAACAGGCTCCAAGAGCATGGTACGAACGAATTTCTACCTTTCTTCTAGTAAATGGCTACAACAGAGGTACAACAGATACTACCTTATTCTATAAACGTAAAAACAGTGAAATAATGCTTGTACAAATCTATGTGGACGACATAATTTTTGGGTCTTCTAACATAGAAGAGTGCAAAAGTTTTCAAAAACTCATGCAGAGTGAGCTTGAAATGAGTATGATGGGAGAACTAACATTCTTCCTCGGACTCCAAGTCAAACAAGCATCAGAGGGAATTTTTATAAATCAGGCCAAATATGTCTCTGACATTCTTTTCAAGTATAGCCTCTCTGATACCTCTGCAATGAAAACTCCAATGGCCACTGGAAATAAGTTATCCTTAGATCCAGATGGCATCTCTGTAGAATGCACTCTCTACAGAGGCATGATTGGATCACTGTTATACTTAACTGCAAGCAGACCTGACATTGTGCATGCCACATGTCTTTGTGCACGTTATCAAGCTAATCCAAAGAAATCACACTATGACGCTGTGAAAAGAATCTTTAGATATCTAAAGGGGACCAAAAATCTCGTTCTCTGGTATCCACAGAACTCTGGTTTTAGTCTTAAAGCTTATACATATTCAGACTATGGAGGATGCATGCTCGACAGAAAGAGTACCTCTGGGAGTTGTCAATTCCTAGGTGGTAAACTAGTCAGTTGGACCTCCAAAAAGCAAAATTGTGTCTCAACATCCATTGCAGAAGCTGAATACGTTGCTTCTGCTAGCTGTTGTTCTCAGGTTCTATGGATGAAGACTCAGCTAAAAGACTACGGCCATATCCTATTCAAAATACCTATCTTCTGTGATTCCAAGAGTGCCATTGCTATCTCTGCCAATCCTGTGCAACACTCAAAAACCAAGCATATCGATATAAGGTACCATTTCTTGAAACACCATGTTGAATACGGTACAATCGAGATGCATTTCGTGCCCACAGAATACCAACTCGCGGACTTATTCACCAAAGCTTTAGACGAGAAAAGATTCAATTTCTTGGTGGGAAAGTTAGGAATGATCAATATGACGTAAAAATCCTCTGTAAGTATAGCTTTATCTTCTGTAAATATATATATATTTCTAATTATTTTTGCTTTAATTAATTTATTTATGTATGTAAATTTTCAATCTTAAATAGTTCTTAAAATCACAGAGCTTCTGTAAGTCTACTCAGAACCTCTGACAACCCCTACAGAACCTCTGGAAAATATGACCTATGTTCTATGCAAAACATATCATTCTTTGATCCAAGCATAGGTCAAGGGGGAGCAAAAGGAAAATTCCTAATCTACAGAGGTGATTAGATCTAGGGGGAGCAAAAAGGGATCCTGAAATGATCTACAGAGGTAAAACTTTTAAGGGAAAGCCAAAGAAGAATGTCAATGAATCTATATCGACAGAAGTCATACATCACTGCCGAGAAAAGAAGAACCAAAAGGTATGTCTCTCGCACAAAAGGTTTTTGAAAACAGTTTTCTAGGACACAAATTGTCAAATATGTCCTAAATATACTGTGGATAACATTTCAAAAATCAAAAGATCAAAAAGTTTCATAAAAATTGAGTTATGAGAAATTTAAGGTCATAGAGCTTCTGTTGAGCTCAACAGAAGCTCTGCCAGAAATATGCTCTGAGATCGCAACTTTAAACCTCTATCGATCTTTTGGAATGTTGTCTCGGAAACCAAACAGACTCACCATGACCTTCTCGAACAAAACTTTTTCCATAACAATTTTTTTCGGACACCAACTTTCAAATATGTCCGAAAAACATCTCTTAACACAGATCAAAAATTGGATGATCAGAAAAGTTAATAGAATTTTCTTTATGAGATTTTTTCCCTCCCAGAGCTTCTGCAAGTTCCAACAGAGCCACAAAACCTCTGTGAGTAAAAACTCTTAACTAAAAATCCTATTTGATCCTCTCCAATGCCTTTACAAAATGTTTTTGGTTAAAAGGAAACCCCACAGAAGTCATGATAACAATGAGATATATGAGAAAGGGATACACATCAAAGATTTTCAAATTCACAGAACCTCTGTAAACTACAGAAGTTCTGTCAATCTGTTACTTGGGCATTTATGTAGTAATAACGGTTACTTTTACTGAGAGTGAATTACATGTGGCTAAGAATAACCCCACGCGCCTAGCATTAATGGGCCGCGCACGACGTCCTGTCATCCTCTGACATGGCCTACGTGTCCCATTTTCATTGGGCGTACATGGAACGTTTTCTGTGGAAAGTTGAACCCGCCGTTCTAACTTGAGTTCGGATTCCAAATTTTAATCCATTACCATATATTTTACTCTTTCGAATTCTACCGTTTTACCCTCCTATAAAAACCAAGCTCACCCTCTCATACACTTTTTACAAACTCTCATTCTTCTCCGGCGAAACCTGCAAATTTCTTATTCTCAGTACCAAATGGCTTCATCTTCTCAAGTTATCTCCCATTGTAACACCTTAGGCATATCCCACATCGGCCGTGGACAGGAGAGATGTTGGGTATATTAGTAAACCTTGGCCTTACCAGACACAACGCGTTTTGGGGCCACAAGCATGCGGGTTCCTTGGGAACTCTGTGGTTAAGCGTGCTTGGGTGGGAGTAGTACCAGGATGGGTGACCTCCTGGGAAGTCCTTGCGAAGTCCTTGCCAGGTCGCCAAGAACAAAGCCGTGAGCCAGTGGGGCAAACCGGACAATATTGTGTCGTGGTAAGCGGGGTGTTACAAATGGTATCAGAGCCACTCCTGTGCCGTTCGGGATGGTGGGGCAAACCTCATCGAGGACGATGAGTCCCTAAGGGGGGTGTGTGTAACACCTTAGGCATATCCCACATCGGCCGTGGACAGGAGAGATGATGGGTATATTAGTAAACCTTGGCCTTACCAGACACAACGCGTTTTGGGGCCACAAGCATGCGGGTTCCTTGGGAACTCTGTGGTTAAGCGTGCTTGGGTGGGAGTAGTACCAGGATGGGTGACCTCCTGGGAAGTCCTTGCGAAGTCCTTGCCAGGTCGCCAAGAACAAAGCCGTGAGCCAGTGGGGCAAACCGGACAATATTGTGTCGTGGTAAGCGGGGTGTTACACCCATGCACACTCTCCGGCGACCTCACCAGAACATTCACCTGCTCATTCTGAACATTCAGAAAACCCCAACCCTGCCCAAAACATTGAACTAGAAGATTCTGGTGATTCAGCAGACTTTGCTCCAACCACACATCTTCAAAACTTCATAGCAAAGGATCATTTCGAAAAAGTACTACCAATCAAATCCAACAATTGCTATTTAGTTCCCTCACCCACTGCTTTCGGCGAAGCCCATGCCATTCTTCTAAACATAATGGAAAATCATATCCTCTTCCCTTTACTCTCAAGAACCCCAAAGAAAATTCCAGTAAGATATCTGAACCAGTTTTGGCAAAGTTGCCGATTTGATAAAGATGATTCTCTTATCAAAGGATACATTTCAAAACCCGACAAATCTGAGCATCTGGAAATCAAGTTCAATAGAACAATGTTCTCACTTGAATTAAACCTACCAACAAGGGGTCTTCTTGGATTAAAGAAGTACGCAGAGCAACCAACAGACGACAAGATCTGTCGTTTCCTAGAAATGCTTGGGTACAACACACCACTGAGGAAGAGAAATGACTTCCGCAGAGGCAGATTACCACCTCTGTGGAACACCTTGTTCTCAATTCATAACAGATGCCTGACAGGGAAGATAGGCAGTATTGACCAGAGCTCACATCAGATATTGACCATCATGTATGGGGTTTACTATGATCTCCCACTGGATTACGCGACCATAATGATGCAAGAGATCATTAACACAATCGACAGAAAGAACAACACAAGAAGGGTCAAAGAGAACGATCCTAAGTTTCTACCACCTCTGCAATTCCAAAGAATACTGGGAGTCTTGTTCGAACCTCTGTTGCTAATACAGAAATGGCCAATGGAAGGGCCAATTCCCAAACAGTTTCCAATGAGCAAAAATATACCCACTGATCATGTGGATGGCTACACACACTACAGACCTTTGTCAAGGAAACTTCTGAAGTATGCCTCGAATAAAACCCTTAAGAAAGAGTATATACGCGATCATAGAACTCCTAAACCGAGTCCTATAACACCCCCGCGTTTAGGTGTCCCCCTAGGAACAATGATTGCAGAACCCCTTTCCACTCAAGAAGAAAAAGATAACAAATTAGCAAAACACATGGCTATTCAACTCAGCTTCATAGCCAAACGTACAGAGCTCATGTGAAAGAAGTCCTCTTCAAAATCAAAAAGGAGGAAAACTGCAGAAGGCACCTCTACAAGCGCTGCAGAAAATCAACCTTCACCTCCTCATGCCACAGAAATTGGCTCCTCTGCTCCTCCCTCTTCTCCAAAACAGAAGAAGAAAAGAAAATCAAAAACCACAGAGGAAGGGGCACCAAAACCAAAGAGGAGGAAATCCAAAAAGAAGCATGGTAAACCACTTGAAAAATTGGTTACCATAGAAGAGGAAGCAATCGCAGAAGAAAGAACTGCAGAAGAAGAGGATGCAGAAGAAGAAATGACAGAAGAGGGATATCAATCGCCCCATCAATCCCCAGATCGATTTGCTCACCAAGGAAACATTAACGATTTCCTACAGAACCCCGACATTGCCAACACTTTAAATACAGCAGGGTGGACGGCACAACCTCTTGACCACCATTCCCCAGAAGAACAATACTTCTCTATTTCTGGCATTGACACACATCTGCAAGAAGATGATCAAACACCTAGAGATCAATCAGCTGAGACACCTATTATTCTACAGAACCCCTTCATTCAGCAAGGATTGGACGTTCACAGAAGGAGTCCAAGCCCAGCTTCAGAAGAAATAGGACAAACAGAAGCTCAGTGGAATAGAGATGAATTAACAGAGACAAGAATGGAGGTCTCAGAGGTAGATTCAGATGAAGAAGAAGCTGTCTGGATACGGAAAGATCTCTATCATCCACACGTCATGAGGTTATATGGCTCTCATCAAATGTATGACTTCTTAGGCACAGAGCAAGGAACTTCAACAGAAGATAGGGAAGAAGCTCCAAGCCATCGGATATCTACAGAAGCTGAAAAGATAGACAATAATGTAGTGCTTGGATGCTTAACAGCAGAGGAAACAAGAAAAGATGCCTGGATTAATAGAGGCACACAACCAAAACCAACTCCCAGTGCAACCAACACATCTAACTCCGCAGGTCTAGCTGCAGAGGGAGTTATTGAAATAGAGCAGCACAGCTCGATCCAAACCCAACCCAACCAGCCAGAAGTCACTCTTTCGACTTCTGCGCCCACAAAAACTGGGGAATCCATTCCTAGGGAGTCTCCTCAAAGAGACTCACCTATAGTTCGTGATCAATCGCCCCAGATCACACTAGAACACCCTACAGAGGAATTCGTTTCCTCTGCCATGCACGAAATAGGGCCAACCCTTCTTTCAGAGAGAAGTAGTGAGCACAATGACGAAGAGACTCTAGACAAGTCTCCGAGTCAACAGAAGGATAATCTAGTACCCACCTCTGGAGTGGATCTAGACAATGTCATTCACAGAACTTCTGTAGAGTTTGAAGCACTAGATGCTTCTGCTCGAAGATCAGATGGAAATCCTTCCACCCCCAACCTACAAACAAGGGTGAACGAAGGTGTCCCAGGAGCAGGGACTCACTCTGGAGACGAATGTGTTCCTCCAGAGGTTACACCAGGGACACAAGTATCAAGGGATGAGTTCCAAACCCTTGTCACCTCTGTGAACCAAACCATGAAAGAGTTGCAAAGCTCTTTCACATCTTTTGCAGAGAAAACATCAACGGCCATGCTGAATCTGAACACCAAAATGGACAATCTGTCCACAGAGGTGAAAACAGCCATCACAGAGATGAAATCTTCTGCGCAAACAACTGCAACAACTACAGCCACTTCTGCTGCTAAAGATTTTGGAATTACCGCAACTTCTGCATTCAAGGAATCAGTCAAACATTTCCTTGAACAAATGAACAAGCAATCCAACAAATCACAGAGCATCACACCCGCAGATCTACAGAAGGCTCTGCAAAACGTTCAAGTAGAAGCAATGCGCAACACAATACTGATGCAGCCTAAAGACTACATGACCAGAGCACAGCTAACAAAGCTCGGCCAGAATGTCATAAACCAGGTCACATAAGTTATTGTCTCCTTCACTGCTGCAAATGCCAACTACGTCAAAGAGTTCAGAAAAAGTGTCGGCAGAATGCGCTTCAACACAGAAGCAGAGCTTGCAACTCTTTTCGACCTCTGTGATGATGTATGTGCGAAGTTGATGGCCGCAGGAGCAGAACTACCAAAGAAACCCAAAGCTTCCTGCAGAGTAGAGGGTACTTCTGATAAAAGTCAGGATGATTCTGATGATGACCATCCTGGTCCATCAGATAATCATGAGGGGGAGAATATAAGGGAGAAAGTTACGACCAGAGGAATACAAACTCCGCCAATCGCAGCAGAACCAATCAGTCAAGCTCCTCCAGAACAAACCCAAGATCAACAACAAAAGCAACAGACCACAGAGACAACACCCATCTCCGTGGAATCAAGTCCTGAAGAAACCAATATTCCAGAAGCTGATCAGCATACCACAGAGGCAACAACCACCCCTGTGGTAATCAACTTGGAAAAGAGTCCTTCAACAAAATCAACAGAAAACCCCAAACCATACCAAGAAGAAAGTCGATTGCCACCAAACCAATAAGAGCAACGACCTCTGCGACCTCTGCTTCTGATATTCTGAGAAAGATGCACAATACAATGACTGATCGAATGTCGCAGAGAGAAGAAGAAAGGCACAGGTTCACATTAGCTTTCAAAATGGCAAGAAGATTCGATGTCCAATCTTCACCAACAGAAATAGAGCTCACAGAAGAAGTCACCAAAGAACCTCCAACAGAGGTTACAGAGCAACTCAAGCCAATAGAACCATCGCCACAAAAGTCCTCTAAATCACAAGTGTCAAAACCTACAGAGGCAACCATCAAGCCAACAGAAGCACCAACCTCCAAACCTACAGAAGAAACAGGTTCTGCACCTCCAAAAGCCAAAGACAAGGGCAAAGCAATACTGATAGAAGAGCCAAATAAAAAGAAATCATTGCCCAAGCCTACAGAGAAATTGATGAAGAGCGCCTTTGATTCCTTCCAAACTCCAAAGCCTGAAGAAGTTGATTGGGCATATGGATTAAAGCCTCTATCAGACATTCCACTTACTGGCAGAGCTGTAGAAGTTGTTCAACAGATGGAGAGTCTCAGAAGACAAGCACCACAACCTGGTCCAACACATGAAGAGATGGAAGAAGTGGTATACAAATACCTCTATAAACAAACCTTTCAGACCAATCATCCAACAGATCATGTGACAGATTCAAGGATCAGAGAAGAATTTGAGAACATCTTCACAAGGACAAAGCCAAGAACCAAAGCATATGTCTTCTCAATCCACAAGATCTAAAAGGTAATCTTCTGCAAGTTCTCCTTTACAAGAACCTATCCAAGGGTCAGGTACAATCTTTACAAAGTCAGAAGAGAAGACAATTTAGAAACCACCTTCGCTGATGCTGACCTAAGAAATATCAATCCTTATGATCTACCTGACCTTCTGCAATGGACAAAGGACAACTACAACATAGAGGCAAACACCAGAGCCTATCAAGTGTTAAGAAAAGCAATGAGGGAAAAGCTTCTGATCTTCAATATGATAGATTTTCAACTGGGAAAGGATCTTGGTCTCAAACATCTAAATTTACGACCACCAGAAGATCGCTGCCCACCCGACGCCGTGCCCAACTCTATCATTACAGAACCAAGATTCGGGTTAGTATTTCAAAACCCACAAGGCGAAATCAAACTATTTGTGTGCATGGATTGTCAGAAGTACGCAACTAGTACTCTGAACAAGTTCAGAGCAAGCCTTGTAAAATACAGAGGTACAGAGAAAATGGATAGAGATGTTGCAGATACTTTCATCCGAGAGATTGATGCCACAATTCGCCTAAGAGAACTCTGCATCAGTTTCTACAAAGAGATCAGAAGAATCGAAAGAGACAATAGAAGCTTCAACGATTTCAAAGATGCCAAAATCTGATTCTCAAACCTTAAATCTCTGCAAACCAAGTCAAAAGTTTATCTTTCATTGTACTCAAATGTAAAATGCCTCTGGCATATTTCTGAATGAAAGAACTTTCGAGGTATTGTTTAACCTCTGTCTTATCTAACTTAGCCTAACTAAACTCAAGTTAAATTTTTTATTTTTCACTACTTAGGGGGAGATTGTTAGCTTCAATCTTCCTAATCATAGAAGTATTTAGAAGTAGTGAAAAATAGGCTAAGTGAAGAAAGCCGCTTACAGAGGCTCTGCCGACCTTACCGAGAGATCAAGGTCAAAAAGCTACAGAAGCTAAAGAGGCGCCCTACAGAAGCTCTGCCATACGCGCAAAGAAGACCAAAGACTCGGAATCCAGTGAAGACTGCTCTTCTAAGGACCAAACCGCAGAACCTCTGTGGCACTTCACAGAGCCTCTGCGGTCTTCAACAAAGACTTGAAAGATATTTATAATATCTTGCTACTGTTACAGGACCTGTTCATCAACTTACATGGTAGCATGCCCTGTCCAACTGCAACGTGTCAAACTCTGGTTGGATTCAATAGGGCTTAGTACATAATAGACGTCAGCTGCATTAAATGCAATACAGCACGTCCAACTGTTTATGCCATCCGTCCAACTATTCATACCGTCCTTTGTGAATAGTAGCATATGATTTATGGTCCCCTTAGAGTAGTATATAAGGAAGACTCATGTTGAGTTCTTCCTATTAATCTATCAATCCATCGATCGATTAATCGAACACTTTGAGAGAAAAACATCACAAGAACACACAGCTTAAACACTTTGAGAGTTATCTGTTTTAAAGCTTTGCTTACTCACTGTTCTTGAATTTGGTCTTAATATATATATATATATATATATATATATATATATATATATATATATATTCAGTAAACTTTGAGATATTATTTCATGTTCACTGTTTATTTATATTGTTTTCTAAATCTATCAAACATATCTGTTAGTTATTCAAATACGCTTCCGCATCAAACTCAAACTTGAACTAATAGATCTGATAATCTTGTTTAAACAAAACGGGAACCAATTTTGGATATTTATAATTCATACCCTTATAGTTAATTATTTAATTTATGGTACATCTCTTATTTTTTTTCAATTTTGTTTTATATGTGTTAAATGTAAAAGTAAAATTAGAAAAGTAAAAGGTATAAAGTAAAGTAAGTAAATAAGTATAGGGGTTGAAAGTGTAAAATTCAATTCAAAAGTCACAATTGTGTGTGCCACGGATAAAATTACAAGGGCCACGGATTAAATTACAAGGCCCACGGATCATGAGGGTTGAATGTGGGATTTTTGAAACATAATCCGTGGGCCACGGCTTAGCCCACGGATTTTCAGGGTATTTTTGTTATTTGGGAAAGAGATAGGACATTTGGATGAAACTGAAGTCAACTAAGGGCATTTCAATTAATTTCCCATATATATATATAGATAACATACATGGTTACCATGTCATCATCAAAGCATACATAGCATATATATCCTGACAATCATTGCATCCTTCTTTTAAATTTTTTTTTCTTTCTTTCATTTTTCCATAATTATTTTCATCAATCCCTTTGCAAGTTTTAGTGACAGTTTGAGAATTATTGCGACATTTTAAGCTTATTTTCGTCGTGTTTGATCTAACGTGGTTTGTTCTCTTACATGTTTCACTCTCGAAGATTGATTTTGTTCGTTCGAATTCGATAATCAAAATTTAATTTTTGGAAACGAATTTAGTTCTTAAATTTGCTTCTCAATTTTAAATTTTTGATTTTCTTCCGCATTTTTTGATTCTTCAAAGCAACACCGATTAACGATCATAATTTTTTAGGTGACAATGTCTTATTCATCTCAGTCTGAAGCAACTTGTCAGGTTTGTCTACCAACTCATAGGGCTTTAATTGATCAAATTCAACTGCTTGGTCAAAAGGTAGAGCCCTATATGTTTTCCTCGAATGAACAACTACTTGAAATTAATTCGCTTAAAGAAAAGTTAGATGTTCAAACGAAGATCAAAGAAAAGCTTAAATCTGACAACACCTACCTAAAAGAAAAATGCTCAAATCTTTCTTTAGCACCAAAGGACTTAAGGGCCAAGATATCTGAACTAACTTTAAAGCTTGGTCAGTGTGAGAATGAGAAAGCAGAGACTGTTTATCAATGCTCTGCTCTTCAAATTCGGCACAAGGAGTTTGTCACTAAAATAACTGATCTTGAAACCAAACTCCACAAAAGAGGCCAAACTGACCAGACCATTCACATGAATAAACCCAAGGAATTCACATATTTTAACAAGGAATGGGGAATCGGATACGATAACCCACAGTACTTGAAAAAGGGTATATTCCAAAGACCGACACTTTATGACTTTGGATGTCTCGGTATAGACAAAAAGTATCCAGAATATGGGATAAAATGGACTGGTCCTCTTGAACCTGAGAAAGAAGAGGAAACTGAGGAATATAAGCGCAAACACACGACCAAAATCCAACTTTCTTTTTGTTATGAGCCTACAAACTATTATTATGAGAAAAATCCCAAGAAATACTTCTCGAATAACTATTTTGACTGCTATAAGGTTGTGACGCCCAAGGATTCCTCCAAAAAGGATGAGGTCCAAGCAACCGAACCCAAAACTGAGACGGGTGAGTTCAAACTCTATGTTCCCCCTCTCGTCTTGGAAGCAAAAATAGTCGAGTTAGAGGAGTCACTCGAGAAGGAAAGATCATGTTTTCAAAAGGAAAAGCAAACGCTTATAACCGAACTTGAGACACTTAAATTCGCAAAAACCGAGTCTGTGTCGGATGAAGGACAGGAAATTATTCGGAAAGAAATCGATCGACCCACATCAAAACTGTCTTCTTTGGCGACAGAAGCGATGAAGAAGCATGTGAGAAATGGTCAACTTCAAGATAAGATTGACCTACTCCAAGAAGAAAAGACGATTTCACCCGAATCTTCCTCGGACTCATCTGACACATCCTCGTGCAATGCTTTCATTGGCAAAGCATCTTCTTTACGGTAAAGGGTCTCAAGATGAGTGTGTTTTAAAGAATCTAAACTCTGACTTTTTCTTAGCTTTCGCACCAGATTCACCTAAGCACACTGACACAAAGTGTTCCTTACCTCTCCCTCGACCAATCCTAGTCCATCAATTCCCGATGTTGATTTTCCTAAAGTCATGAATTCCGAGGGTACTTCAGATGAAGAGTTTGAATCGTTTCCATTTGACAAACCTTTTCCGAGTCACACCGACTTTCTTTCAAAAGCGATAAATCGCCCGGTCAATTTTCAAAAAGGAGAATGTTCTACAAAACCGAAGACCCCGGCTGTGAATAAGGTTTCTAAAACTGAGTCTTGTTCTAAAAAACAATCACAGCCGAGTCAAAAGACCGGTCGATCGACTGATAAACGTCCTGCTTACTCAAACTCCACTGGTCATACATTTAGTAGTAATTCAGATAATAATGGCCGAAGAAAAGGGTTCAAACAAGTTTGGGTAGTGAAAAAGTCTAATGAAAGCAAGACGAATCCTAGTTGTTTTCCAAGTTCGCTATTTCATGTTAATGATTCAATTCTTTTCTGATATATTAATTGTGACTTGTTCTTCACAATTAAACTTTCTATTCATTGTTTCATTTTTTAACATAATGTGATTACTGAGTCATTCTGTTTAGCGCTTGACTTTGTTTCTTGAAATTCTATATTTCAAATGATTTTGATGACTTCTGATTACCTTAAATCAGAACTCGGACTTCATTTTTATGAGTTCTGATCAACTCCGATCAGGACTCGTTCTTAAATGTTATGACTTCTAAACATTTCAGTTTAGAACTCGTCCTTCACTGTTTACTTAATTGATTTACTCGATGCATGAAAGGAGTGTTAGGAATTACATCGTTTCTACGGTCTATCCAGAACCGGAAGGACCTACCCAAGAAACACATCCCTTATAGACAACAGTGAGGGGTCTAGATTGATAGATGAGTTCGGAGTGAAAAGAATTTGGTGAGGATGTGATAGGACTTAAAAGAATTATTGGTCTTTACCAAACCGAGTCAGTTATCCGGGTAACCACACAATCTATTCATTCTCGTTCTTTGGAGATGAATATTGAAACAGACATGGACCCAGTGTCGATAACTCGTGTCACCCCACCCAGCCACTCAAGTATCTCACAACAGATGCTTATTTCATATATTCACGGAGATTTAGCACATAATCTATCTATTCCTCACTCGGAGGTCTTAGATATTGAAAAAGGAAGATGTTAGCTCATATTCTAATCACTGTGTCAATTGATTTTTAACTTGTGTCCCAGGTTAAATCAATTTTTGAGCCAAATTGATACAACTTAATTCTTTCACACATGCACGAGTCTTTGTGATTCCCATTGCATATCTTCGTGATATTGCCGGAACAGTTTGAGAGGTAATTTTTTAAATTTTACTTCAGTGATAACTGGAAGTCCTATCAGAGATACCCCATTGCCAACTCTGAACATAGGCCACACAATTTTTTAATTGTTGTGATAACAGTTACTTTTATGTTTCTGTGTTAGATTTTTACCCCATTCTAGTTACTTAACGTTTTATCCGATACTTTGCTACTCACTAGTATTGTCTTTGAACGTACATGATGCTCCGGATGCTCCTACTCATCATGAGGGGGAGAAAGGGTACATGTACATATTCAAAGACACCGAATATCAAGTTGAGGGGGAGTTAGCAAAAACCGAGGGGGAGTAACGGTTGATTGATCAGTTCCATTATTTGGTCAGTTCCGAAATCCGAAAAGAGTTCAAAGTGCATACAAGCGATCAAAGTGTTTACATGTGATCAACTCTTCTCATTCCTTATCAAGTGGTGTTCACTAAAATCATTTCCTCCATCGAGCATATTGGTTCTATAAGTTCTTAAAGTTGAAGATATGAAGATCAAGAGCTTTATTCAAGGGGGAGCGTTGAAAGTCATGAAGACAAGAAACACCAAAGGTCTTCACAAGATTCAAGAAGGAAGAGAAGATCAAGACCGATTTTTCTTTATATATCTTTAGGGGGAGATTGTTAGGACCATAAATGTCCTACATATTAGAAATATATATAAATAATTATATAGACTTTAATTATCTTAATTATTATTGTAAAAGCCCTTAAATATGTTAATTGGGCTTAGTTTAGCTTAATGGGCTTAGGCCTTGTTTGTCTAAAGCCTTAGTATATAAGGTTTAGTTAACCTTTAGTTTTAGGTTAGCAATTCATTAGAGCTTATTGTTTAGTAATCGTTCCCTACATTGAATTGTAATATTCTCTGAACGATGGATACTTTGAATGAATACGAGATGGATGACAACTTGAAATCAACGATTGTTCTTGTTATTGCTTATTGATTCTATTGTTACCTGTCAATATGGGATCTACAGTTTATGGCTTTTCGTGCCAAATGTACCATTAAGGGTTCCCTAAAATCAAAGAATCCGGGTAGGAAAACTCTTTCCAACTTACAAATTGTTTGAACGATACTTGTTTGCAACGGAATCAAGTCTTCTAAGTGTAACACCCTTGAGCATATTGCAAGTAAGAATGTGCACAACTCCGTTATTGCATCCCATGTTGGAGTCTGTATCATCCCTCGTAAGGCAATAGGGAGCAATTTGTAACACCCGTAAACTTTCGTCAAGAAAAGTTAGCCAACGAGAAGCAAGTGGCTTGCAAGGTTACGAGGAACAGGGAAGGACGAAGCTAGGTGAGGTCAAAGGAGGTACCGAGGAAGTTCATGATCGAAAGACCAAGTTTTTGGGTCGAGGAGTGCCTAGTGCGACTATGCCCGGTGACTGTGACATGGTCACTATCGTCGAGGGCACTGTCGCGAGGGGCCTTCACTATGCGGTACAACCACGACGACTATTCCCGCGATTATGCCCAAGGGCACTTTCGCGTTGCAATGTCATGAGAAAGGGGATGAGTCGCGGTACATTTGTCGCGATAGTGCTGGCGACTATGCCATGGGCACTATCGTCGGAGAAGGTCGCCCGCGGGTGCAGAGGTGTTTAAAAACGGGATTTCAGCCCCTATTTCATTTCACACTTCAACCAAACCCTTTCATTTTCACTCTAAACCGAACCCTTTTGTTATTTTAGGGTTTTTACACTCTTGAAGCCTCAAATCTTGGAAACCCTTGGGATCTTTTGCATCTAGGAGAAGATTGGAGACCTTTGGAGTGGGACATTTCATCTCATCTTATTTTATCTTGAAGATATCTTGATTCTAGGGTTTTTAGCCAACTCTCTTCAAAACCCTTTCATCTTTTGGAGTTCAAGACTCATTTTGGAAACCCTAGAAGTGTTTGGTTGATGGATTCATATGGTGGTTGAGGTAATCTCTTCTTCTCTTCATTTTTGGAAATTAGGGTTTTAGGTGTAAGTTGAGATTATTGATGAAAATGTTTGGGGAACGATTTTGTATTGTTGAATATGGTTTTGATGGTTGGAAACTTACGGATCTAGGTTTTGGAGTATTTGGCTTGAAGATTCAAGTTTCTTCAAAGGAGCTTACGTTTGGGGAAAAAATATAGATTTAGCCTAAATCTACCAAGGTGAGATCAAGTTGATTTGTGAAAACGTTGTACATGCCAAAAATGTTATTTTCCAAGTATTTGTGTGTCTTACTTGAAATTATCAATTATTGAGTTATTTGGTGAGTTTAACCTTTTGAAGTGTTTAACTTTATACATTTTTTAAAACACCCATATTTGGGATTTTCGGGATATTTTGATGTGTAGAGATCATAGATATGTCCTTAAATGATTTATTGCTCAGATGGAGTTTATTCAATGGTTTAATAATGTTGGTATAATTGATATACATCATTTGGGAAAATGCACGTTTTCGTGTCATGAGTCGTTTTGAGAATTTTGAAGTATGAGTCTATTTGGAGAAACCATTTGTTCTAACTCGTGATGAGTTTTGGGTTAATGATGATTTTATGGTATATGGTTACCTAAGCGATGCTTGAATGCATTTTATATTTTGTGGACCGTTAGTTATTGGTCTAATGAGTTTTGAGCATTTCGCTCAGTTTTTGATATTAAAGGAGTCTTTGGGGATATCTTGTCCAATTTTGATCACTCAATATGGAGTCGTATTGATGGGTGGCATTTATTGCAACTTACTGCATTTTATTGCATATTTATTGATATTTACATGCTCGAATGTTTTAGTCATTTCCGGGATAGGCATGGAATCGTAGACTGTGTTGCATTGGATCCATAGGCACGTAAGTCAGTCTTTATTTGATGGTCCACTGGTGTAACACCCCGATTTTTGGAAGATATCGGTCTTTTATGATAAAATTAGAAAAATAGAATTTTGGATTGGATCCTAGATTTTATGGTCTTTATGGATGGAGAATTCAAATACGAATCCAACGAGCCTTTCCGGAGCGAAAACGGAGCTAAAACGAAGAAGTTATGACCAAAACAGTGATCGGGAAATAAATCGGGAAACAAGGGTCTCGTGGACGTCCGCATGGTGCTCGTGGACGTCCGCGAGGTGTGGAAGTCCGCGTATGCTTCCGCGGAAGCATCATAAAGTTAGGTGGGTGCTCGTGGACTTCTGCATGGTGCTCGCGGACGTCCGCATCGCGTTTGATAGGCATAAAACACGAATTTCACCCCCTAAACCTCATTTCTTCACATCTCTCTCATTTCAACTCCGATTTTGGTGATTCAAATTGCTATGGTTCCGTTTTTGAGAGCTCCTCAAGTATCTAGAAAGAGTTTGGAAGTTTATTGGAAGATTCAAGAGCATTTGGTGGTGGTAAGCTTCCCATTTCTCACTTCCAAACTCCATCTCTTCTCTCCCAAATCATTTCCTCTTTCCCTCACAAACCCTAACTAGTTTTGGGGATTTTTCTTGGAGATTAATGTGTTCCTTATCCACTTTATGCTAGTGATTTTATTTATTGATGCAAGAACAAGTTTCATCCACAACACTAGAGATTTTTGGGGTTTTCTAGGTTTTCATCAAAACCTAAGTGGTGAGTTCATCCTCCTAGATTCTATACTTTCATATGAGTTATAAATGCTCCATTGATGGCTTCCTAGTTTGTATGTTTATCAAATCTTGGTTTGGATGATTTTGGAGAAGTTAGGTTAATATTGGGGTTTTGGTCAAAATGGAGATTTTTATGTAAGATGTTTGGGGAATGGTTTTAAAGTGGTTGAATATGAATATTCATGGTTTGAAACTTATGGATCTAGGTTTTTGGAAGATTTGGCTTAAGGATTCGTGTTGCATCAAATGAGCTTACGTTTGGGGAAAATCTAGATTTAGCCTAAATCTAGCAAGGTGAGTTCAAGTTGCTTTGTGAAAAGTTTGTACATGCCAAAATGTTATTTTTTCCATGTAATTACGTGTTTTACCTGAAAATTATCAATGTTGAGCTATTTGGCGGGTTTTACCTGTTGAGATATTAATTGTGGTAAATATTGTAAAACACTACATTTGGAATTTTGGGAAAAGGTGATATATAAATATACATGAAAATGGGTTGTTGATTTATGTTACAAATGGAGTCTACTTGTTATGAAAATGCATTTTACGTATAATTTGGAAATATGCATTTAGTACAACATGGGATGATTTGAAATGGTAATGGTGTGAGTCCTTTGGAAAATAGGGTTTCCCAACCCAAGGTTTTATTTCAGGTTTTCATGGATTCAAAGTATTTATTGGCAAAGGTGTGTGTTGCTATGTTTAATGTCATTTTATGACTTTTTATGAACTATCTTTCGAGTCAATTGAGGTTATGGCTCGGTATTGGATTTTGTTAAGTCTTGAGGACAATTGTCCTGTTTTGATAACTCACAGTCGAGTTTTGATCATGATTTACGTCATTGGGGAATTGTATGTTTTGAATACACTTGTTTATTCATTTGGGATCGTGTAATGTTTTAGACCTTGTTAGCTATGGATCCATAGGCATTTGAGTTTCCCAAGTCTACCGGGTAAGAGATCGGGACTGATTGAGCTCAGTTTACGAGACGTTAGTTTCTCTTTTGTAGCACATAGTAGGCATCGGGTTCCATGATAAGTAAGGCGTGGGCCTACATGGTCGGGCGTCGTCTCATGGGCAGTTAGGTGTAATTCCCTATGTGCTTAGCACGGGATAAGCATCGGGTTCCGTGATAAGTAAGGCGTGGACCTATATGGTCGGTCGTCGTCTCATGGGCAGTAAGGTGTAATCCCAAATGTGCTGTTGTGGATTTGGAGTGACCCAATGTATAGACCTGGAGTGGTTGAAGTTGGGGGCTCCCTAGTCTCGCGGGCAATAGATCTGGAGTGATTGAGCTCAGCTTACGAGAGTAATCCACGTGTGTGTTTTATTGCATAGTAGGTGACCCACTTTTGTGTTCCGTCACGTGCAATGTATATGGGCCTCCCCCGTCACCGAAAGGTGTTGTTTTGGGTATTTGTGTTTATCCATGTTTTCGGTGACGTATCATATTTATGTGAATTGTTTTACCACGTTATGTGAACTATGGGTTATGCTTCATCCATGTTTTGGGATGTTTGGAATAATGGCAATTTAATTTTGAATTCAATCGTTTTGAGTATCAAATGCTATTTCACCTTTCACGTTGGTTTTGGAAATGAGTCCATTTTGGGAATCAAGTTATATTAAAGTTTTCAGCACGTGATTTGCGGGAGTTGGAAATTTGGCGGTTTGCATCCAAAGTAAATTCTTTTGAACTCATGACTAAAACTACATCTCTCTCTATTTATGAATTTATATGGTCATGATAAAACTCTTGAACTCACTAGGCGTTAGCCTAACCCTTTTTATTTGTCGGCATGTGCAACAGGCTCAGGTTGGGAGTAGCTTTAGCTACACTGTGAAGTGGCGAGTGCTAGTAGAGTGCACGAGAGGTGATTTTGAGTAGTGAAGTCTTTCGCATTTATTTGGGATTAACAACTTGTGTTGTGTTAAGTTATTTATTGTGGAGATTATGATGTTTAAATTCCGAGGTATTTTCAGGGATGATCTGTAGAAATAATTTATTCCTCTTTTGGTTGTTTTGTCGAAATTAAAGTTAGGTGCTCGTTCCAATTTTGAGGGTGTTACAACTGGGTGTTGCGGGATGTGATCGGGCCCCATGTTTTATGACCTTTACTTTTTAAGGGTACACTAGAAGGCTGAGTCCGGTTGAGCTATCATGATTGATGGGCGTTTATGACCTTCGCTATATCGGGGCAATGCCATGGTTGTAACCCCGCTTGTGCCGAGCCTTTGGTGTTATTCATGTTAATATTCCACTAAGGTCAACTGTCTCTTTGGGTGTGTCTTGAAAGGAGTCGTAGGGACACTTGGGCTCTTATGTCGTTAAGTGTCATACGATTAACATTGTATGAGTGACATACTTTTGTGTTCTTCCACTCTCAATGGATACGGGTCTCCCCTGTCGTTTGCCAACATTACTTTGGATATTATAATGTCCTTGTTTTATTATCGTTGGTCTTGTGTGATTGACTGCAATTGATGACTTAAATATTGGATTTCCCTCCATGTATATTAAAGTTTGAATGAAGCAGGTCATTTCCATATTTATGGTATTTGGACTTCATTACAGTTTACGTCTGTGTGAGTATTAGTTAGTATCACGTTTTTGGTGACTTATTATAATTATATGGATTGTTCTTCCATGATTTATGGGTTGAGTATTATGGCACCATCCGTAGTTGGAGGTTTTGCATAATATAGATTTATTCACGTTTTGTGTGAGTTTGGATTGAAATTCATTTTGGAAAACGCTATATACACTTTGGGAAATTTTCTCATAGATTTTGTGTGTGTTGGAAAATGAGTCGTTTACATCCTTTTCATAAACTCTTTTGGAAATCATAATCTAAGTCAACGAGTCCGAAGTGAGTATGAAACCACAAATAATATTCCACCAAATGGACTCAACAACAAATAAGGGAAAGTGAATAGAACTCCCAGAATGAATAAGTTCCGGAACCGGGATAGAATCCGGAACCGGACTTGGGACTGGGACCCAGAATGTAAACTGGAACCGGTATTGGGACCGGGACCCGGAATGTGAGCCAGAACCGGTATTGGGACCGGGACCCGGAATGTGATCCGGAACCGGGCTATTCCGGAACAGGAACTTAACAAACCGGGACTCTCCAAACCGGAACCGGGAGAAGGCGGAACCGAATCTCTTATGAGTCCGGGACATACAACTCCGGTACCCACTCCGGGAGACCCCATATCAGTATCGATCGAACTTAAAACCAACAATTGAACCATCTCAAGGCAAAATCGATTGTCGAAATCGATTAAAACATCCGATTTGAGTTTAAATACTCACTCAAGTCGTCGATTGGAGTTCGAAATCGCAAGCTGAAGGGTTTAGAAACCCAATCGGCGTCGCTGAACACAAATCGATCAAATCGGGCATTTTGCATGTCTGATTGATCAATTTCAGGTTGCAATCCTAGATTAAACACAGTTTAGAACACATACCTGGTGAATGGAGCAAAGATTGGAGACTGATTGGAGCAAAAATCACAAGGTGAGAGCAGAAGTTGGTTTAGGAGAGGTTTGGCGCGAGAAATTTGAACTTGTGAGGAGTTTGAAAGGAAAACCGATATTTATATATCAGTCGATACCGGGAGTGAGCCCGGTACCGGTTCTTGAACTCTCCCGGTTCCAACTTAACTCAACTTTTATAAAGTGACATAATTTACCCCTGAAGTTTGGAAAACTCTAAAATTAACCGAGATGGTTTCAGGAGTGGCAAGCTTCACTGGAGTATCCTCTGGACTCTCCTTAGCCATTCTCCCTTTTAAAGCTTCTGTCGACAAGGCGCACAGTTGAGAAGTTAATTTTGCAATCTCGGGTTTTTAACTCACTCTTTCTGATTCAGATAATGACCCGACTTTGTTCCGTTTGAGCTTGTTTATAGTGGATAAAAGTACAGTTCTTTCCGTTTCAAAAAAACCTTATCCCTCACAATTGATTCTTCGAGTTTAAAAATGATGTTTTCCAAAATCAGAGGTGGAACATAACGTTTGAACTCTGATTTATCGTTAGATTCTACATCTGGTGTTGCCGTAACGAGAACCGGAGTTTCCACAATTTTAGCAAGAGAACAGATGTCGAAGTAATCATTTGAGAGGTAAGGGGTTTTTCTTTTTAAATAAGACGCATTTAGAGTTTCGTACACGAAAGGAACTTGTACATTTATATTCTTCCTAGGCGGCTCATCTTCCGATTTATTATCAACCTTTTCAGGCTTTTCCCCTACTTTTGGTAGAGGAATTCTTGTTTTTCTTTTAAGATCTTCCTTTTCCTCATCCTTCTGGGACGGCTTAGTCCATTTGATCTTATACTCAGGATATTGCTTATCTAGGCCCATGAAATTGAATTCATAAAGAGTGGGAACCTTTGATAAGATTTTCTTGAGGTAACACGGATTATCATATCCGAGTCCCCATTGAGAGTTGTAATACTTGAATTCCTTTGGTTTATTCAAGTGAATGGTTTGTTCCAATTGACCAAGTTTATAAAGTTTGGATTCTAGATCCGTTAGCTTAGTGGTCAACAACTCATTTTCTTTTCGAACGTTCTCTTGAATAACAACACTCTTAGTATACTCCTCCTGAGACTTTTCTAACTTTTGTGAGAATTCAGATAGTTGGGTCTCTAGGGATTCAACTCTTTTTGAAATGGCTGAGCATTCAGATTGATAGTTGTCTATCACACACTTGTCTTCAGCCTTTTCAATAGCTAGCTTATCTATGGTGGCGTATTTAACTTTAGCATATGCTTCTAGCTTAGATATTTGTGCATCTTTGGTTTTAACCTTTGGTTTAAAAGAATCTAAGGTACGCACCGTAACTTGCATCTGATCAATAATATTAGCATTAGAAGAACCACATACCTGGCATTCCGCTTTTTCCTTGTTCTTTTCAGAAGATTCATCTTCAGATTCAGATTCTTCCGGGTTGATGCCAGTGTAGCACATGTGGGCTTCACCTTCTTCCTCTTCATCTTCAGTCGTGACAAGCCAGTGATCGTCTTCTACCAGCAGCGCTTTACCTGCTTCTTTCTGCCTTGACAAAAACATTTTGTGCTTGTAGTACTCAGCATTACGTACTACAGGTTTTTGACAGTCTTTGGCTAAGTGACCTCGCTTTCCACACTTGTAACACTTCACCGGTTCATCATCAGCTCGGTCATCAGACTTTTCTTTGGATTTCTTTCCTTCATCGTTCTTCTTGCTTCTTTCATCAGATTTACACTTCCCTTCATACTTATCTCTGTAATCCCGACGCTTTGTATTGGTGGAGTAACGTTGGTTGTTGTTGGATGGTTTCTTGAAAAACTTCTTCCTAGCATACTCCCGGGATAGTAAGGCAATGGCTTTCTTGATGCCATCAAGCTCCGAATCAGAATCACTTTCAGGTTCTTCGTCCTCATGCTCAGACTCACTATGTGCTTCCTCTCTATACGAACTTCGTTGGACTTGTTTGTCCTTTTTGTGACATATGAGAGCAAGAGGGTCTTCTTTTGTCTTTTCACCAGACTTCTGATCTCCCATCAGATCACGAATATCATCTTCGTCTTGTAGCAACATCTCGTAGAGTTCGTGCAGCGGAACATTCTCTAAGAAACGGTTGTGACGAACATGGAGGACAAATCCCTTCCATTCAGATTGAAGGTTGTTTAAGAACTTGATGTTACACTCGAGGTTCGTCTTAAAGATGTTGTTTTTGTGAAGGTCATTGATGAGCGTGCAGAAACGTTCGTAAGTCTCGGTTAGTGATTCCCCTCGTTTGGCCTTGAGCGCTTCATATCGAGTTAGGCAGTTGGTTATCTTCAGCTGGTTTCCCTCGCGACTGCCTTGCATCATTTTGGCCAGTTGGTCTGACATTCCCTTGGCAGTGTTTTTGTGGCTGTCGATGCTACAGTAGATGTTGTTTGGAAGACTGTAGACAAGATAAGTCTTCGCCAATTTATCTCCATTTACTTTCCTCTTTTCTTCGACAGTCAGCTTGTCATAAGGTTTGACCACCCGACGAGCTGGAGCTCCGCCTTCTTGCACTGGAACGTCCATCATGGGTGGAGCAATAGGTCCGTGGGTCAGTGATCAGAGAATCTCTTCATAGAGAGGCTTGGTCTCGATGAAACACATGAAGCGGTCTCTCCAGACATTGTACTCCCCACGGTACAGGATCGGAGGTTTGAGTTCAGATCCAATGGCTAACGCGTCTTGAGTGTTCATTTTTGGGCACTTGTGTGTGATCGTAAGATGAATATGGTGATTCAAAGGTAAACGAAGTGATCTAACGCTCAATCTAAAGTAAACTCTAACGCAAGATTCTAAGGGAGTGAGCAACTAACGCAATCCTAAGAATAAATTCGAAACCAAACACAGACAGAAAGGAAACAGATTCAAAAAGATGCAAAGAAGAACTTACTTGAGTTTGCATAACTGAGTTCCAGACTGGAGATCCGGAGTGAGAGATCCGAAGTGGAAGGATCCGGGATCAAAGGGATCCGGATTGTACGAAATCCGGAGTCAAAAATCGGAGTCAAAAGTCGGAACTAAATCGGTACCGGATCCGGGTTGTGTACTGGAACCGATGTGTTGCGGAACTAAAGCAAATCCGGAACCGGGTTTGAATCCCGGTGAGATCCAGAACCGGGTAAAATCCGGTATCCTTCGGAACCGGAATTGAGATCCGGTATTATGGAATTCGGTGTTAACCGAAACCGGATTTAGATCCGGTATATATTGGATCCGGTACGAGAATAGCAACCGGAACTCAAAATTTGTGTCTCTGATAACGCCACTTTTTGGCGTTATTTTCAATCCACAAAACCAATGAGATTGGCTTGTGTTGAAGCAAAGAGGCGGAAAAAGTCCAAAAGAGAGCCAAAACGAAGCCCAGATCCATAACCAAACCTGACCCGGACCTTTCAGGAAACCGCGCGACTTGTTGCGCGGCCTGAAGCCGCAGGCCAGGTCGCTCAACCCCCTGTTCCGTTCCTATATTTCGCGTTTTCCGGATTTTAGGTTATGACTTTTCACACGTGCGACGGGAAGCTGCTCGGAGCCGATTTTCAGAGGTTTTTCGCAGACTTTTGAGCGACGATAGAGGATCGGTTGAGGGAAGTTCACCACACGAAGCAGATTAGAGCCGAGAGAAGGGAGTTCGTCAGTATATTCTTCGCGTTCACGATTATTATGTTTACACACACTAGTTCTCTTCCCTTTCTTATGTTTTTATCCACCACCAACATGAACTAAACTTTAGATGTTGGGGGTTGGTTTGAATTTGGTTTAAGCTTATGAACACGTGATTTGAGACTTTTATCAACTTTTCCTAGTTAATGAACCATGTGATTTGAATTTTAATGCTTTTATGAGTCTGGACAACTT
Organism: Saussurea involucrata; assembly: GCA_033807775.1. Lineage (NCBI taxonomy): Eukaryota > Viridiplantae > Streptophyta > Magnoliopsida > Asterales > Asteraceae > Saussurea > Saussurea involucrata. The sequence continues at coordinate 76,848,076 of CM066318.1, read as the reverse complement.
TCATCTGATTTGTTTGTTATCAATTAAGTTCGAGAGAGTTAATTGCTAACTAGAACTAGAATTGCATGCCTAAGGTGAGAAATTGGATAGAGATATACCAAGTAAGCCTCAGTCCCGTTGAAATCTTGATTTTAATGTGTTTTAGATTCCATAGGTTGAGATCGAGAGATAAAACTTATGCTTTCAAAATAAAACCCGTTGTTGCTCGAGAGAGAATAACAGTGATTTTAGAGATTGGGTATTCATTAAAGGAAATAATTGGTAATTATTTAAAGTCAAGTGTTTATATTGAAAGCCTTAGGATTTCCAGGCCTCAACTGTTTTCTCTATCCAAAAATCCTTCAGTTGTCTACTGTCTCGTTCTTGATTTATATGCAATTAATTAGTTAAATACCCACAACTCAAAATTGCGACCGTTCAGTTAATAGATCTTATAGTCATTGTGATACTTAGTTCATAGTTCCCTGTGTTCGATACTCGTACTTTTGTACTATTACTTGATTTCGACACCGTACACTTGCGGTTAGATTTAGGGGGTGTGAACCCGCCTATCAAGTTTTTGGCGCCGTTGCCGGGGAACTAGTTGCAACTGATAGCACTACCAGCTATAAGCGCTATTACGTTGAACACTTTTTTTTTACTTTTGTTATTTTGTTTCATTACTTTCAGTTTCTGGATTGCTAATTTTGCTTACTTTCCATTTCAGGTACTAACTGGTTTATGCCAAGGAAAACCCGAGGGAAAGGAATCGAACCACTCGATCCGGAAAACGAAAGAATTGCCCGTCAGATACGAAAAGCATCCAAAGCTCAAAGGCAATTGAAGATGGGCGACGAAGCTCCCCCTGAGAGACGTCATATGCGGTCGTTTGCCGATCCGAACGTGGCAGCCGCACACATAGGCGTCCAACCGCCCACTACTGGGGCGAACTACTTTGAGATTAAACCGAGTACCATCGTTATGGTACAACAAAATCAGTATGGAGGAGCCCCAACAGAAGATCCTCGTGCACATCTCTGGGCATTAGAACGGATTTGCAATACGTTCAAGATAAATGGGGTGAATGAGGATGCCATCAAGCTGAGACTGATCAGCTTTTCACTCAAGGGTAGAGCTAAAATATGGATAGAGGGCCTACCATCGGATCAGATCACTACATGGGCAGACCTGAAAGCTGCTTTCCTTCAGAAATTCTTTCCACCGGGAAGAACTACTCAACTGATGGCCGATATCACCCACTTTGCTCAATGGGACCAAGAGACACTATATGAGGCATGGGATCGGTATAAAGACATGTTGAAAAAGTGTCCTCACCATGGTCTACACGGTTGGGTCATCATCCAGACGTTTTTCAGTGGACTCCACCCGCAATTTAAGAATGACATCACAGCTGCGGCGGGTGGGGCTCTCATGAATTAAACGTATGATGAAGCAGTTGACTTGATCGAAAACTTAGCCGAGCATAGCTATGCTACTCCACGATCTTCTATCAGACAGGTAGCTAATGTTCAAGAATCAGAGGAGTTGAAGGTGATAAAAGCTCAATTAGCTGCTATCACAAACCATTTGAAGGGAGGTAGTCTAGACGTGTTCCCCGCTTCACAAGAACCTGAACAGGTTCAGTTTTTACAAAACCGGAACAACCAGCCGAGGAACGACCCTTTCTCGAACACATATAATGAGGGGTGGAAGAAACACCCTAACTTTTCATGGAGTCAACCGCAAGGGCAACCCGGCCAACAACCACACGGTAATCATTCCAACTTCTCCAATCCTCCTAATTCTAACAATGTTTACCGTCCTTCAGGTTACAACCAACGGAGATTTGATGAAGGTCCATCCATAGAGAAGAAACCGGGGCTAGAGGACATGATGATGAAGTTCATGACCAATATGGATAGCACAGTTGAAGGATTGGCAAGCACGGTGAGTACAGTAAAAGCAGCAACTGAGTAGAACACTGCATCCATTAAACTTCTTGAAAGGCAAGTGGGTCAAATCTCCGAAGCTTTACAAAACCGAGCCCCCGAAACATTCCAGAGTCAACCCGAAAGGGGAAGGACATCAAAGGAAACCAATCCCAAGGGAAAGGACATCGAGATCATTGAAGTGGATGAGATGGAAGCCGACGAAGAAGGTGTGATGAAGGAAAACCCGGAGGGTGGAGAGAAAAAGAAGAAGCAGCCACCAGTCAAGCC